>JAWDJD010000010.1:3067500-3667500 GCA_035047305.1 Bradypodion pumilum | reverse complement strand
TTCCCAGTATTTTTAACCACATTGCTATGGCTACCCAAGTCTGATCTGGTTGGCTTTTTAAACAGAAACAACCAGGAAGACAAATCGGCCGGGGATTTCTACAACTCTGGAAGGCCATCCTAAGTGACCTGAAGCACCAAAGGTTTTAAAGTGGTGCCTTATGAGGAAGACAGGATTACTAGGGGTGGTAAGGGTCCCCCGATAGTGGGAAATGGATTAAGGTTTCCAGTTGCTGAGCCAAACAGGTAGGGACGGGAGGATGTACCTTTCGTTTCAGTGTCGGCTTGGTGAGGATTGGTGGGGAGTTAGAGCAGGGGCTGACGGGCTCTTCTTCCTCTTCCTCCTCCTCCTCTTCTTCGCTGCTTTCACTGAAATGCCTCATCAGTGTCCGGTCCCCCTCGCTGTGCCGCCGGGGTATCCGGCTGCATTCCTCAGAGATCCTGCTTTTCATGGCCTCCAGGCTCTTCACTGGTCCTCTCCAGACCTCGATGTCCTCGCTGTATCGCCTCTGAGTGGAGGTGGCCTTCTCGCTTTTGACGTACTGCCCTTGGGAAGCAGCGGCTTTTTCCTCGGCTTTACCAAAGTGTTTCCGGGGCGCTGTGCTCTTTTCCTCACATTTGCCACACTGGCTTTGAGAGGAGCTGTTTTTCTCTTCGCTCCCCGCAAATCTCCCCCGAGAGGCAGCCGCTGCTGCTGCTGCAGCCGCAGCAGCAACGGCCTTTTCCTGGCATTCTCCACACCGACCGCTCCGGGCCATGGCCGACTTCTCCTCTTTGGACTCTTTCTCGGCAAAGGATTCCCGCAGTTTTTTGTTCTTCCGGCTCCATCGGCCTCTCCGCGGTGTCTGGCTGTTTGCAGGAAGGCCAACCAGGGGAAGACTTTGCTTGTTTGGCCGGACGGAATTGGCGAGAGGGGTGATGTCGGACTTTTTTTCACTCTCCAGAGGAAAGCATGATTCCCTTTCTTTCCTCTCCCAGGATACAGGTTTTATCACCTGTAGAGAACAAAAGTCCTACCAATTTACATGCTTGAGACTTCCATGAGACCAACAACTTCTACAGACATCAAACGAAAACAAACCTATTCACATGTTAAACTGCGTCGCTTACAGACCTCAGGAATGTCATTTCATTTCAATATATGTTAATATTAACCTTATCGCCTTCTTTTCAGCTGCTAGTCATATCAGCTTTTCTATTTTCTCCCCATTTTTCCCTGGCCCTCTTCCTCTGGCCTTCAACTTACAGGTCAGTGATGGCAAACCTGTTCTTGAACTTCAATTCCCAGAAGCCCTGACCAACACTCCTGATGATCAGGGCTTTGGGAATTGAAGTTCAAGAACAGCTTGAGTGCCACGGTTCACCATCATTGCTATAGGCTCTTTTACCACCTCTGACCTTCTGCCTTCATTCTGATTCTTCCGTCCTCCCTCCTTGTTCCCTACTCTCTTTAAAAAATACTTTCAAGGTATGTCCCAAATTGAGCTTGTTATTGACAACTTAAGAGCACTCAGCCCATGTATTGGAAAACTTAACAAGGTTAAGGGGAGAAATGGCCCATAAGGTGAGCCTGTAATCAAAGTAGATGAACATGAGTGCAATGTAACCTGAGTTTAAACTGCAAAAGAGCCTAGTTTTCAAATCAGGGGCCACACATCTGTTCAGAAGAATATATGTTTTAGATCAGGGGTGGCCAACCTTCACACTCCAGCTGTTCTTGGACTTCAATTCCTAGAAGCCCAAGTCAGCATGCCCAATGACCAGGGCTTCAGGGAACTGAAGTTCAAAAACAGCTGGAGCACCATGGTTGGCCACCCCTGCTTTAGATAAAACAGATTTAACTAGAGTTGACACCAACTCAAAGGCCTTAGAAAGATCTCTGCCTAATAACGTGAGGATGCTGCAGTTACATTGGGCTACATCAATGGTCTAACTCTGCATAAAGAAACATCTTGGTTATTTATATGTCATTTTCTTGAATAAAATATCTTAGGTAAATGTCACCCTTGCTCGAAGGCCAGTCGTATCCGACTCCAGGGTTCAGTGTTCATCTCTGTTTATAGCCAAAGAGCCAGTGCTGTCTGCATCTGCAGAAGTTTCCGTGGAGACGTGGCAGGCATGCCAAAACACCAGAATGCACGGAATGCTGTTTACCTTCCCACCAAAGTGGTTTCTATTTATCTACTTGTAATTTCTTGCTTTCAAACTGCTAGGTTGGCAGGAAATCTCTTATGACCATACAAATGAAGGGAAGCAGAATGGGAAGAGAGAGAGAATATATTTTCACTCATATTCTTGAGCAATAACACCTCTTTTAACCACCTACAGTTTTAAATTATCTTTCAAGTTCTCGTTGCGCAGGGAAAACATGTGTTTATTCTAAACTGGTTTAGAAAAGCCCACAGGCAAACTGACCTCTATGTCTCTTTCCTTTGGCTGCTGTTCTTCGCCATCGGCATCTTCGGCTTCTTCTTCCTCGTCCTCTGAAACCACGGAATTTGAGACGATGACAGGAGTCCAGCGCAGACATTCCGGATCCACAACAACCGGTCGGAGATTCTGTTTCAGTTTTGCCATATGATCTTGGATAAGCTTCTCCCGTCGAACAATCACAAATCTGCGAGGAAAACACCTCAAGTCAACTGATGATGAGCAGAGGTTGCAAACATACTCCAAGGAGGTGAGCAAAAAGTCACAAGGAGAAGAGTCTGCTAATGGAAACAACCTGTGTTGTTTCTCTCTAAGAATATGCAAAGAGCAGTCTAGTAAGCAAACAAAATTAAAAGATTACAACGACACCACACATACGGGGATCTGTGGGCATCGTAATCGCTTAGGATCGCAAGAACTCAGCTTCCTAAAATCAAAACTTTTAAAAAGCTGGGGAGCAGGGGGATAAACATGTGGACCTTCCAGCTCTTATGGTTGGAGCCAGAGGGAAAGTATGGATTGAGGGGGCTTAAGCCTTAGAGGCCAAACGGCTCATAAAAGAAGCTGTAAGTGGCAGCTCTTTAGCAGTACTAACATCGTGCAACACAATGGAAATGACACAGGTCTGCCCAATTTGGAAAATATATACAGAAATGGGATCGTCTAGGTACAGAATATGCACATTTGGGTTTCTCCGCCTCCATGAGCCCTCTTAATGGAAAGAACATACAGTGGAACCCCGAGTTATGAATGCCTCGAGTAACAAAAATCTCACAATATAAAAGGAAATCCTGAGAAAATAATTCTTCGAGATACAAAAAAAAAAAAAGAGATATAAAAAAAGTTTCCCCAGGGGGCATTGTGCCTGGTGGGTATATAGCTCATGGTATAGAAATTAAACATGATGATGATGGTAGCCCTACCCCTGTGCATGCTAGTCTCTGTGGGTAGCACGTAGACTCAAGTATGGAAGTTTTTTGAGCTTTTTTCCCCATCAAGTTTTGGAGCCAGGTAGGGATCTGAGATTTGCCGTTTGCATGCCTGTTAATGTCTTTTAACACAGCAGATTGTCAGGGATGGGTCCGGCAAATTACCAGAGCTGGCCACTAGAGGCTGCTGTCAGAAGTGCCAAAAATGCAGTGGAAAACAATGTAATCCGTTCCGGAGGTCAGAAAAAAGTGGGGTGGAAGTCTTTTATCTGTTCAAAATTCTTTATAAAGTGGCAAAACACAGCGAAAATGCCAAAGTGCACTTTATGAAGTTTTGAATAGAAAAAATACATTTTTAAAAACTTTTTTCTGATCTCTGGAATGGATTCTTTGGTTTTCAATGCATTCCTATGAGAAACCATGCTTTGAGATACTAAGTTTTCACGATACGAAAACCCCCAAGGAACGAATTAATTTCGTAACTCGGAGTTCCACTGTGTCATGGTGTCTTAAGCAGCAGAAGGCTGTTCCCATTTGCTTCTGCAAAGCTTCAACTCTCCCAGACAACACAAGGAAGCAATTAGGTTTTGTATGACTTGCCAGCTCTTCCCTGCAATAGATTTGAATGTTGTTTCTCTTTTCCATGTTAGTCAAAGGAGGAGAGTAGGAAAAGAAAACCTCAGGTTCTATTGGAGCCGGATGTGCCCTCCCCAGAGAAATAACTGGACTATGATGCTCACTGGTCATTACGGAAATCAAGCATCCTCAGGTGATGAAGAGTGGAAGTGATATCCTGAGGGCAGATGCCCGTCAGCTTGCTTAGCTTCTTGATGCTGATCTGCTTGTCGTTTTGGTGATAAAGGCACTCCAAGATTACACTTTTCCAATAAGCCATGTAGGAGAGACGACCCAAGTCAGATAATGGCTTCTCTGGGGATCCTGCTTGACCTTCACGTTTTGATAGGAGATAACCTGGGAGAAAAAGAGAGATTACTGGGGACTGGGCTTCTTAAGACAGCTGTGGTTTTTTCTCCTCGGAAATGCCACCTGAATATCTGTTCTGCTTCCAACTAGTTAAGGAAATCTGCTCATAACTGGCTCTATAACAGAAAACTCATGCTACTCTCCTAAGTACACATTCCAGAGGTTATTTTTGTGGATTTCATTATCACCTGCTCCTCTCCCCAAGCATAACAAAATCCCACAACAGAAGGGTTTCATAATTCTAACATCTGCTAAAGGCATTTTGACCAGAATCCTATTGGGCAATACACATTTGCACATGGGAAATCATGCAAGCCAATGCAGCTAATTGTTACTCATTAACAAGGTGACAGATGCATGCTTGAATAGAACCAACACCTCATTAATGTGAGGCATTTTGCCCCTACAACATATGTAGTTTTCATTATGCAAGTGTTAAAACATCAGTACAATTCTGGCCTTTGAATTCTTTAGATAAAAGACAGCAATTCAGATTTCAGCCATCTATTCAATGAAAAGTTCAATTTCCAAGTACTGTACAAGTAATTCTCCCAGAAATCATGCAGCGTTTCAGCAACAAATCCACAGATCACACAGAAAAGCATATGCTGGTAAAAGGGGAGGGAAAGGCAGGCTGAACTCAGAAAATATTATCTCATTTTACTTTCAGTGTTGATGATCAGACCACAAGATGGCAGTTTTTTCTTACTATAGTCTACCAGCAAAACCTGCAGCAAAGCATCCTTCACACGGTATGCGCTTGTTGCGTTTGTCCAGACAGTTTCTCCTTGAATCCTACACTACGGTTTCCCTTTCATATCATAGTCACTTAGGCCTCAGTGGGATGCTCTGGGACTTAGGTTCTTGCCCACTAACATTTCTTTTTTCTTTTTTTTTTTTAATGCAAATCTTTGAGGTCTCCGGAGAATGTTCTCCCGTTGTTCTTTGGGGCTCCGTTCCCTTGCTAGCTGAAATTGGGAGATGGGCATCAGGTTCGTGCCAAAATTGCCAAAGCAGCTGAAATCCCAAAGTTGCTTTAGACCAGGGTTTCCCAACTTTTGGTTTCTTTGGACTTCAATTCCCAGAAGCCTAAGTCAAGTCACCTAAGCACTCATCAGCCAATGTACTGATTTCATCGTAGGCTGTAACTCGTATCCGAGAATGCATTTGTTCCTGAGGCAGGAAAAATGCGAGTGGCGTGAGTTTGTTTAAGGTGGATCCCAGCTTGCCATGAAGTGACCCACACACTGTGATCACGGAGCCATCTCCTGTGGCACATGTGAAATGAGATATACAGGATTTGACACCAGGACAGCAATGGACTGCCACAGCCTTGAGGATATTATCAAAGTGTGCCTTCACATCCAGTTCATCTAGTGTGGCCTCTTCCGCCTCCATGACTGTTGAGAATCAGTAGAGTAAAATGGTTCCTCCTCTGCTCATTTTGCAATAAGAGGGTTTCCAGTGGCATTTCCTCCACTGAGGGGGACCATCACCCCACTCAAAGGGGCTCATCCGCACATAGCCATTGGCCCCTTTAGGGAGTCAGATTATTTACCGCTGCCCAACACTTGGCATTGAGTCGCTGGCTATATGGTCTACTCCATTACCGCAGCGGGATGTCCAGACAGACATTAGCTAATCATCAGCTTATGTAGATCGGAAGCATGCCAACGTATAGGTGTGTTAAATAGCATAGTTGAGGATTTAGGCTTCTGGGAATTGAAGTCCCCCTGTGGGGCATGTGCCCCACGTTGGGAACCACTGCTTTACACCGTCCTAATGCATGTCTAGGAAGCAGTTGCAAAGGGAAGATTCACAATAATTCTCTTTCAGCACTCATGGATTTCAAGGATTATTTAAGACGCAAAGACAGTTTTGCATTCTGCCAAAATGATGCATAGTAACTACACTGAAAAGACTCGGTACCAACATCAGCCCTTGCCTGCAAAGGCAAGGAATCCCAAGGTATATTGGGCTCAAGTCAACATGAAGTTGGTCTGAATCTCAATTGCAGTCACCTAACTTGGCGAGGTTGCCTGGAAAAATATACATGTTAGCTCTTGATATGACCTGGTTATGTTAGTATCATCTACTCCCAGTGATTTGGCCTTTGGGCAAGAAAGCTGCGCGGTCGTGTGCTAGAGGCTGATTTCCAAACGGCCGAAGGGCAAATCTCTGTAATCCCGGGGGGGGGGGGGGACTGTTTTTGTAAGGATGGAGAACAGCCTGTTTCAAAACCAAGCTAACCGCTTGGGCACTTAAGCTTCCAGTATTAACCAAGAAGGATGTTGGTTCCTCAACACCAACTATCAACTTTAATTGGAGAGTTTCCATGAGGGGAAGGCCACACATTAAACAACTCATCAAGGATGCCAAGGCAAACCATGAGTGGAAATTCCAGCGAAACCAACTTACTTCTTATTCATTTTTATTTAATCACTTACACAATTACATAATATGGTTGATTTTATGGCTAATCCAGCCTGCTTCAAAGATCATGTATACCTTGTAGTGCCAGATACTTGTGACATCTGTGTTTTCTGTAGATTTTTAGCCACCCTGAGTTTCCATGAATTAAAAGAGGATGTAGATCAAATTTATGACAAGAAAAAGAAGTCTTGAGACAAAAGCACAGATTGCTGTGTCTGAAGTGCAAGTTGAACATTTATGGGAGAGGAGAATCACTGTTTGCTTGGCTGATAGCTATTTTACTGTTTTTTGTCATTTTCAGACAGATAAAACGTGAGCTGAATATTAGAAGCCATACGCATATGCCAAATTTTTTTAGTTTCAATTTGTTTCTAAGAATGAGACCACTTTTTAGTAGGATGTGAACTAGACAACTCTTATGATCTAGTTGTATACTAATACCTGGAGTGCCCAAACATTTCGGGCCGTGGGCCGATCACAAGGTTGAGTCATGTTGTTCCTCCCACCAGAAGCGGAAGTAAAACACACCCATGCATGTGCAAAACACTGCCGTAAATGCACCCGCAGCTGTAATAAACATGTCGGGTGCATTTACAGGAGTGTTATGCACATGAGTGTTTTACTTCTGCTTCCGGGAGCGGCAAGGGCGGCCCAGGCCAGATTATTAGAAACCCATGGGCCGTAGTTCAGGCAGCCCTGCTAATACTATTCAACCAGCACCCATTACAATGTTTATTGGAAGTATTTTCACTCCAAATTCCTGTGGCTATTACACCTAAATGAAGGTAGGCATTTTTTTTGTCCTTCCACATCGGAGCCTGGGAAACACTCAGGCGTGGCTGAGGGACTACACCTCCCAGAATTCCCGACTACCTATTGGCTGTGCTAGTTGGAGAATTCGGAAGGAGCAGCTGTTCAAGTAAAGCAGCTTTTCAAACCAATGCTCTAACTCAGTGATGGTGAACCTTGGCACTCCAACTGTTCTTGGACCAATTCCCAGGTGTTTTGCTGACTTGGGCTTCTGGGAATTGAAGTTGAAGAACATCTGGGGTGCTAAGGTTCGCCACCACGGCTCTAACTGCTAGACTGGAATTTCTATTACTCTTCGCCACTGACAGTGTTTACAGATGGTAACTTCAGTTTAACAATACCCGGAAGGGCAAAGGTTGCCCACCCCTAGTTTAAACTCCTAACCTTCAGCTGCTTACTGTGACCCACCAAATGCTCATGGTCTGACCTACAGCCACAGTACTTACTATCGTAAACAATTTGGTGAAAATATAGTGATATATATTCTTCATGGAGTTAGAGGAGAGAAGACTTGGTTATCTTCGAAGTTGAAGAGGAGATGGATGGTTTTACGTGCAATGCAAAGTACAAGAATATATGCATTTTTAATAACATCACTAACAAACGATGGGCAACACTGACTAGTTAGACCGCTCAAGCCCCCGCTAGGTGAGAGCCTTGTCAGGCCACAGGGGCTTGAGCGGTCTAACTAGGCAGTATGTGCCCATCTCTTATCAATGATGTTAGGCCGGGACTAAAACTCAGCAAAGCATCCTCCGTCGAATCCCTTGGGCAAGATGAAAGCGGTGGGCACACGTCATGGTCCGGCTAGCCAGCAGGTGACGTGATATCCAAATTGCTAAATAAAAAAAACTAAATAAAATGCATGCAGATGGACTTGATTTCTCAAGTCCATTTGCATGTGTGGAGACATCTGCCAATGTGCGGACTCCTCACTGAATAACGACTCCAAGGTATCCAAGGTAAACAGAGAGAAACAAATGAATTTCAGAATCTACAAAATGTAGTTAATCCAGGGAATCAATTATCTTGATGTGCAACCTGCAGTTTGGCATGATTTTAGAAGCAATAGCACAGGGGGTTCTTAAAGTTTTTCAGCTGCGGGCCAGACCACGCCCCCTCAGATAGCTGAGTGGGCTGGACTGGTGCAGTAAAGTGCATCCGTGGCTGTCGTAAACGCACTTACAACAGCCACAGTCTCATTTACGGCTGTACCAAATGTGTTTACGACGGCCACCGACTCATTGATGGCTGTAGTAAACATGTTTGTGTGGCCATAAATGAGTCCGCAGCCAATTCCGGGGGCAACAGCAGGGTCGGCTAGAGCAAGGTCAGGCCCAGATTATTTGACGCTGTGGGCTAGATCCAGCCCACAGGTTGTAGGTTGCGCACCCCTGCTATAGCACAAAGCAAAAGAAAACAAGGAGGGAATTGAGAAGATGCTTACTGAAATCGATGAGGAACCTGCCATAGCCCTTACGCTGGTACTGGGGAAGAATCATTATGCAGGAAACATTGTACTTCTGTTGGCAGTGCTTCTCCTGGTCAGGGTGACAAGGCAGGGGGAAAGAGAAAAACAAGAGATTTTTACGGCAAAGGATTAGTGAGATGGAAAAGGAGTTCTTCTGGATGAGTAATTAATTCAATTAATTCAACATTCCAGTAAAAGACACAATTGCAGCACTGCTAGTGGAAACCATGGACATTGGGCCCCCCAAGGAACCTCTAATGAAAGCATGCAGAAAAGTGTCACGTCAGTGTCACTAATACAACCGCTGCCAGGAAGGTTCGAGCAGACTTGGCTCTAATACTAAATGAAGCTGATTTATGCCAAGTTTGACCTTTGTTACAGAACCTGGGAAAGTTTTTTTCTGCCGGACTACAGCTCCCAGAATTCCACAGCCAGCATGCCTATTCTGGGAGCCCGACAAAGAAACTTTCCAGCTCTGCTTTTAGCCCAGTATTTTCTATCGCTAATACAGTAAAACCCCGACTTACATATGCGTCGAGTTACATACAATTTGACTTACATAATGATTTTGTGCTAAAATCGTGTCCCGATTGACACGGTTTCCTATGGGTTCGCTTCGAGTTACATAAAGATTATTTTTTCCTATGGGTTTGCTTTAAGTTACGTAAAAATGCATTTCCCTATGTGTTTGCTTCAATTTACATAAAATTTCATTTTTCCTATGGGTTTGCTTCGAGTTACATAAAAAACAGATTTAAGCAAAAGCCTATGGAACGGACTTTTTTTCCCGTAAGTAGGGGTTTTACTGTTATACTGACTCTCCAGGATTCTGAATCATAGGGAAATTTCCCACCTGTCTACCTGGATCTTTTCAACCAAGAATAGCTTTTTTTTTAAAAAAAATAATACCAAGTTATTTTTTTTCCAAGCCAAGTGTGTATAGATGTTATTTCAGACTCAACGCAACATGTTCTGGGTAGAATTTTAAGACCTCGTTGTTACCCAAATCATTCTTTGCAGAGCTGGGGTCGCTCAGAACAAGATAAAAATCCAATCTATGTGTGGGCTTCTGGAAACAGGACGGCAGGCACACTGATTATCACTGCGCAGACTTTTTCTCTCAAGTTGTCTTCCAAGCTAAACAGCTTCTTTGCTTAAGTCCCGGCGGCGTTTGGGCTAAGATCAACTGTAATGTAGTGTCGACAGGGCTTTCAATGAGAAATACGGTACTGAATCTGCATTCAGCTCCGTTCACCTCTCATCCAAAGTGCAAACAAAAGATTTGAAATGAGATCAGCATCTGATTTGAGAAACAATCCCCGGGAAGGTAAGAATTAATGTTTACTTCACCATCTTGCTCTACTCTTCCAACACCCAAAGTCATTTAAAACTCTCTCCCTTCAGAGCTGCCAAGTTGGAATTCATGCTCCTAGGAGGACAGACTCAGTAAAACTGGAAAAAGAGAAAGCTGACTTATTATTAGAACGATTTTTCTGGACTATGCCTACACAGAATTTTAAAGACACATGGAAAAATTTGCACCTATTGTTTTAAACTGTGGACGCAGCTAAGCTGAGTGACATTTTATGATATGAGTTTTAGAGCCACTCTAAACTGGTTTATCTGTATCTCTATTTTACTGTCAAGCTTCCAATCAGATTTACGCAGTGGCACTGCATATCATGCCAGTTTCAACAGGCATTTCCAGTTCTGAAATTAGAAATGGTTATCACACCCAGACTTCATAGAGAGAAAGAATAATAGTTGGCCATCTTTTTGCATACACAATAGGGCTCTCTGTCTAGAATTAGGTCTTTATGTATGCTATAGAAATATGGACAACATGTTGCCTTTGGAACGGAGTGTAAAATTCTGATTTAAAAATCTAAGTTTTAAAAAACCCTTGTTTTCAGTTTCATTATATATTGTCATCATCGGCTGCAACTCGTATTCGAGAATGCATTTGTTCCTGAACAGGAAAAATGCCTTTGGCGTGAATTTGCTTAAGGTGGATCCCAGCTTGCCATAAAGTGACCCACACACTATGATCACGGAGCTATCTCCTGAGGCACATATGAAACGAGACATGCAGAATTTAACACCGAGACTGCAATGGACTGCCGCAGCCTTGAGGATATTATCATGGTGCGCCTTCACAACCAGTCCATCTGGCATGGCCTCTTCCGCCTCCATGACTGTTGGGAATCAGAGATCCTCCTCCGCTCATTTTGCCATTGGGCCCAAAATGATGGTTTCCAGTGGCATTTCCTCCACTGAGGGGGGGCCATCACCTGACATAAAAGGGCTCATCCGCCTGCAGCCATTGGCCCCTTTAGGGAGCCAGGTTATTTACCGCTGCCCAACACTCGGCATTGAGTTGCTGGCTGTACAGTCTACTCCATTATCGTAGCGGGATGTCCGGCCAGACAGATTCATTATACAGTAAAACCTCACATAAAAAGTGCTTCACTTAGAGACTAGCTCACTTAAAGAGCAGAATTTTCTCTGAATGGTTGCCTCGCTTAAAAACTAAAACCAACCAAAAATTCACTTAACAACTAAATCGGGGTTCGCAATACCAATACCACCACCGCCGCCGCCGCCACCACCACCACCACCACCACCACAAGTCACAATTGGTCACTTACAATGGTGTTTCGCTTAAAGAGCAAACTCGCTTAAAGAGCAATCCCGTGGAGCGCATTATGCTCTTTAAGCGAGGTACCACTGTATTATATATAAATAAATCATTTCCCCCCTATATGGCAAATGGCTTAAATCCCATTGTGAATGCTAATCACAACAGACCCAGTGATTCAATTGGAAATTAGATAGTCAGCATTTAAATGAGTTCCATTAATTCAATGGAATTCAACACAAGTTTGGACTAACAAACTCCAGGTGTTCTTGGACTTCAATTTCCAGAAGCCCAAGCCAGCACTCCTGCTGATCAGGGCTTCTGGGAATTGAAGTTCAAGAACAGCTGGAGTGCCAAGCTTCGCCATCACTGACCTAGGGCAATGTGTACTAAAACATTGGTTAAGCTTAGGATTGCATTTAGCAGACATTCACAAGATAGTGAAAATTAGTTATGGGGGGAAAAGGAAATGTCTGCAAGCATACTTAGTGGATATAATTTCTATGGTTTACACAAACCGCCTTTTCTTTGTAGAATATCTGGATTACCAAGGGGCAAAATTTCACTGTATTTTTAAAGACCAGGATATTCTGATTTACCTTTCTCAGAAAACAAGACGTCGTGAACCTGGCATTGCCCCTGTGCTATTTATTATCTACATCTGAGAATCAGAGGTTGGGGAGATCTCCACAGACTCACCTTGGAGAAGTAGCCAACCAGGTGGCAGCCCTTGGCATCGTTTTGGGTCAAAACGTAGAAGAGAAAAGGTTCCACATCATAATAGAGCGTCTTATGGTCCAAAAAGAGTTTTGCCAATAGACACAAGTTCTGGCAATAAATGGTACTGACGTTGCCATCCACCTACAAGACACAGAGAACAGGTTATGTCGCAATCGTGATGAGGATGCTAGCAAACAACTGCAAGAAGGGCTCCAAACGAGACCAATAGGACAGATCTGAAGCCAGCCAACAGCCGGTTTGCTTTGAGAATTGATACACAAAGGGCTCTACTTTGGGGGAAATTGTAGCCTTGGTTGATAGCACTTAATGGGTGACAAAAAGGCCACGCTAGCCAATTCTCTACCATAGACTAGGGACACGGCTTCCCATTGAACGGACTTCTTCTTGTACAGTATCTGATTCTGAATATTGGCTTTCCTCATGGCGATCAGCCATGAAGATTGGGAACTATATAATGCAGTGGCCTTCCATTTGCCTTCCGCATCGCAGTGTGACACCCATAGTACCACTGAATCAGCTCCACGAGTCACTTTCTGGTCCTGAGCCCTTTTGGCACGCAAAGTCATCATCATCATTCCCTGGCCAGGATGGACGAAGCTGCTGCCCTCCATCAAGATGGATTCAAGTGGGATTTAATCCACTTGGGGACTATCACCCTTCCCTGTGGACTTCACCACCCAAGGCCATTAGTCCTCAAGGTTGTCAACAGACATCTATCCTCATAATTCACTGTTGCTTCAGTCAGGGGAGAGAAACGCACCCATAGTTGCCCTGTGTGAACTGCAAAATTTCCTGAGACTTGCAAAGTCCTATGAGAGAGTGTGTTTTGACAGAGGCTGCCCCCTTACTCTCTATATTAGGGATTCTTAACCTGTGGCTCATGGACCAGATACACCCCATGGCACCATTTCATGTGTCCCCCCCACCGCCTCCACCACACCAGGAAGTGCCATGTGGTGGAGGAAGAGCAAAATGGCAGTCAGGTTCCCGAAGCTGTATGGGAAGTGTGACTCGGCCCCCGGCTTTAAAAAATGAGAAATCCTGCTCTATATAGAGACAAGTCAGATTTTAGAAACCCCTTTTGAAGAAACTCTGCTCAGGGAATGCCCAAATAAGGCTCATTTCATGTCCCCAAGAGCTGGGACAGAGACAGGCACTCAATCCGTCATGCAGTACTTGGGTCTCAAACTGCCAACTTGCCAGCCTTCCAGCTAACAAGGCAAGCTTCTTAGCCACTGGCCCAATGCAGCACAATATGACATGAGCACATTCCAGAAGCATCACCGCAAGCCCACGCTTATTCGGTGCAACACAACTTGTTCAGGCCACAAATTTTTCATTGGAGTGGGGCAGACATTTGAACAAGAGCACCTAATAAATTCGGAAAGTTACCTCAAAGACAGAAACGTTGCTCTTCCTGTAAATTTCATTTGCTGGAGGGTGAAACCAACCACATTTCTTCATGTGTTGCTGGAGGATAGTTCTGCTTTTCATATACTTGAGACAGAATTCACAAATGTACAGCTTAGGCAGCCTGCAAAACAGAAAGTGTTTACGTTTCTGCAGACACAAAAGACGTGGCACCCTTACTACAATTTTTAACAAAACACTGCCCTTCTCCCTGCAACAGCAAACCCTAAAACCAAGAAGATAGTGTAATTACACTAAAAGCTAGCTAGAGATGAAACAGTAAAATGTGAAGAAATCTAAGAGAACATATGTATTGGAGTATGTCCTACTACAGAGACAAAAGGTCTAAATGGGAAACTTCTGGGATTTACTACACAGGATAGAGAAGACTGTTCATTCTTAGATATGAAGCTGTAAAGAATTCAAGCTTAAGTTTATCTCCCCCCCCCCCCCCAATTCTTATTTTTTCAACATGCTTTTGCATAATATTGTTATTCTAATTTAATATAGATACAACTAATACAATTCTACTTTCCTGATCATTTCCTTTGTTATGTGACTGGGAGACATTCCATAACCTAGCAGCAGAGGGAAGTTGGCCCCCTGTACCATTCCTTGCCTTCTCCTGTTTCCTTCCTATCCTGCTTTCCCTTGTATAATGTCTTTTTTAAAGCTCTGATTGTTTTTAATATGTTTCCATGTATCATTAAATTTCACATTGCACTGGTTATAAACAGAGCAGAGTGGCGCCCATATCATATGCTAAGTTAAATGCAGTAAACAAGAGGACCCAAGAAGACTTGGGTAGGCTGAAATGTCTCTGCTTCCATGTATTGGTTTTCAAGAAATTCTTAATTTTCACAAGTGCAAAAGTTCTATATATGTGGAGGTGGTCCTTGGTAGGATGGAAGAGAAAGGCAACAGGAGAAGCGGGCTCAGGAAGACCAGCCAGATGTTCAAAATCATGTGCAAACTCAAATGTATGGTCCTCTTCTTTCTTAGCCCTTGTTAAAAATATTCAGATTTTTTAAAGCGTCAATCTTGAAAAGAGACTTCTATAAACCAACACTATAACTACTATTTACTGTATTTGCTGGCATATAAGACCCACTCCCCCCTTAAAATACACTGAAAAAATGGAGTGCATCTTGTACTGTATATAGTGTAGTGAGCTATTTGGTAATAATGGGGTGCATCTCGTACTCTGATGCATCTTATACTCCAGCAAATACGGTATTCAGTCTGCATAATTTCATCCTCATTGCATATTTGTTCTACATAGAGGACACACAGTCTTAATTTCAAGGGACGATATGAGCATGTCAGGCTAAAGTTACAGCTATAGCATATTTTCCTTAATCATGAACCATTCAGCTGCGCAATGGACAGTGCATAATGAAAAGGTTAAGTTGTACCTGGAGTACTCTTGTGGGTATGGAGAAGAATACCAGGTCTGGATTTCATATTTCCCAAACTCAATTACTGATGGACAGCGAACCTGCGGATCTGGGACTCCTATTACCCCTACTTTCTGCAAAAGAAAGCAACCTTTGTCATGTGTTACTGGAGGGAAAATGCTGTTTAACAGATACAGGAATCCAATAAAGAAACAAATTGTATATATTACAGTCTTATCCCCCCCGATTCACTAAGAAGCAAGGAGAATATTAAACCAAATGTATTAAGTAAATGTTGTTCTAATCCATCTTAACATGATTCATGTGCAAGATGTCCTCATTCTTAACGTGTCAACTTTAATTATACTCTTAATAGAGGCTCTAAAATCTAAGGGGAAAATGCATCTGGAGAAAGCAAAAAGGATGCATGAGAGCATGCCATGTGCCTGTGTAAGCAATTTGCACAAATGTAAAATATCAGGCAAAATAAGAGATACCAACTAGCTCTTTGCATTTTGCACATAGACAAGTTTTCTTTCTGAGCAATATTTACACCAAAACAGAGTTCCAGAACGCCTACCCCGAATAAACAGATAGCTAAGAGCATCATACAATTCTTTCTGTCTTGGCTTTTTAAAGGGCAAAAGTGTTTTTTTGCCAGAAGAATCGTGGCCATACATTCCTCAAGCACCTTGGGTATCCTTCACAATACTGGCCCTCCTCACTTATTTTTAGACAGTACTATTTAGGAGGAAATACAGGTTGTCCCTTGTCTACTTTTCTTGCACGTGCTTTGAAAAGTAAGCCATGGTTTAGCCAGCTGCCTCCATACAGAAGGCAGAGGAGTGGCAGGAGCAATTAATGCCAATTAATCTTCTATAACCATTTCCTGTTCAGTCTACTCTACACCACATATATACAAAGTACTTCAGAAATACACTCCAGCTTTTCCTAGTGACAACATCTGGCCTCCTCTTATCCTCGTAATTAAAAATAGCGATGAACTGATCACTGCCAGAGATCTTAAAGTGGTTTGCAAACAAATAAAACAACCTTCTCTTGTTCTGACTATTGCTACTTCTCTGTAGCAGCGTATCTACAGTTCTGAAGCCTGTGGTCCTATTGGTGTTCCAGTGCTGTATTTCCTGTCAGAAGCATTTCTAATCCCAGGAAAGTTCTCAGATATCCAGTCCCAAGTAAGTGCTAAAAATGATTTAGCTAATACAGGAAGACGAATTATTTTCTTACCCTCTTACTCGGGGTGGCCAAACTATGGCCTGGGGGTCAGATCTGACCCCCGACACCAATTCATGTGGCCTGCGAAGCCCTCGTCGCTCCCTGAAGCGGAAGTAAGATGCACCCGTATGGAGCGTATGGACTGCAGTTGGGAGCGGTGAGGGCTTCATGAGCCGAGTGAATTGGTGTTGGGGGCCTGCCACATGACCACGGAAACGTCTGCAGAAACAGATAGCGCTGGCTCTTCGGCTTTGAAACAGAGATGAGCAATGAACCCTAGAGTTGGATACGACTGGCTTTCGAGCAAGGGGAACCTTTACTAGGACCTGACTCCTTTGTCAAAAGAAGAGGAGAAAGCATACAACCACAAAATTAAAAATCAAGTTAAAAATCAAGCAGTCTTGCGGTCGTTTTGCTTAATTAACAGGCGCGACAAGTGCTCTTGCCCTACAAGAATTATGCAGCGAAGGATGCTGTTGACTGAAAGATGCCATTTACCAAGACTCAGTTTCATAAAAGAACAGAGGACGCCCAATATCTAAAAACCAACAACACGCAACAACCCGAATGGAATCCTTAACATTGGGCAAGGAAGACCATGTTGCGATTACTCAAGTGCTGCCCATAAAACTATCCCCAAGCTTGCGCCAAGTGGCTTCAAAGAGGTAGGATGCAGACTCTACCTGCAGCAACTCCTGATGCGTTTGTGCCTCCCCAGTGGCCAAACTCTCTTCCAAACGAATCCCTGAGAACAAGGTGGCGTCCCAGTTCCAGGACAACTGCTTGCACATCACAACTGTCCGCACTCCCATCAAATCAGACAACTAGTTCCCACGCTGGCTGCCCAGGGCCCTGGACCGCTCTTCCCTTCCTGACAGTCTCTCTCCAACTGCTTGTGCGGCCGCTCCTGAGCCGTCACTCCCCTTGGGTCAGGTGCCGCCCTTTGCTTTACCTGGATACACCCCGCGTCAACAGCTCAACCAACTTTAACCCCATCCCTGCCAAAACAAGCAACTAGACGATGATGTTGCCATTAAATTGCATGCACCACATGGTAAGGCGTAATGTTTCCTAGGTGATGCGCTGCAACCCCTGAACAAGTATTTCACAATTTTCCATCTTTCTAACAGACACGATACAGTTTGTGTCAAACATCTGGAAATGTATCAAGAGGCTTTGTTTTAGCCTGCAGTTCTCTAAATAAAATCCGGCAGGGATGGAAAAACATCTTCCCCTCCAGATGTTGCAGGAGCTCTGACTACCATGATCCCACGCCACTGGTCCTGCTGACTAGAACCAAAGGGAACTGCAGTTCAGGAGCCTCTGGGGAGCTACAAATTGTTCACCCCTGAATTACGGAAACTGTCAAAAGCTTTCTATCTACTCATCTGCCTCTTCAGTCTCAAGGAACCACATCTTCTAAATTCTGAGTTGAATGCTTCTTTCTCTCTCACATACACATCTAGCAGGAAAGGTTGCTTGAACACCAGTCACATCAGACTCATCTCAATTTATAGCCAAAGAGCCAGTGCTGTCTGCATCTGCAGATGTTGCATGGTCATGTAGCAGGCATGACTAGACGCCAGAGTGCATAGAATGCTGTTACCTTTCCCGCCAAATTGGTACCTATTTATCTACTTGCAATTTCTTGCTTTCGAACTGCTAGGCTGGCAGGAACTGGGACAGATGACGGGAGTTCGCTCCGTCGTGTGGCACTCGGGTCTCGAACTGTTGACCTGCCAACCTTCCAGTCGTCATGTTCAGTGTCTTAACCACTAAGCCACCAAAGTCCCAGACAGTACAATATGAGAGAGTTTAAATTTCTGTTCAGGTTAAAGCATTCTAAGATCTAAAATTCATCACACTTATCTAAACATAGACATCAATTCATTCAATATACTGAACTATGAAGCTGAGCTGGATGGACCAATATAAAGCAGCTTCTTAGATGCCGACCTGTGATGGTATTGACAACTGTCCGGAGAAGGGTCGGTGGCTTGATCAGCTCCTTCAAAATGTTGGACTCTGTGGCCAGCAGTACTATTTATTTTCTCTGTTGTCCCAGAACATCTCCTGTAAACTCCCCACTTTAGTTCTTCCCATCATGACAACAGTATGGCCTATTTGACTCTCAAACTGATCATGAGGTTGGCCCTGTAGCTTTACTAAATTTACCTGCAGTGCTTGCTCTTGGATGTCTCTGAACAACTCCATATCTTTCTCAGCCATGACATCTGGACTCCCAAGAAGCCATTCCTCATTTTCTTGTTTTCCATCCCAGCCATCCTGATTGTCTAAATATGAAAACAGAATGACAGAACTTCCTGATGAACTGTCAAAATGCAAAACACGTAAGCTGATTGCAGATCCATACAAATTTACAGCCATGTAAACAGTAAGAATTGTAGTAAGAATTCAGCGGGCAGGACATGCCTTTACTTTTAATACATCTTGTACATGTTGCCCTGTAAAGTTTGCACAAAAAAGGTTTTAAACGTTTTAACACATAAATAAACTACACTCATTACTCTTCCCAGACAGAACCACTAATTTTATAGCTTGGAGAAATTAAGTCCCAGATTCCTCCTGCCAAATTGGCCAATGACAGATTTTGAAATATAGTCCAGAAGCCATAACTTTCCCATGCTCCTGATCTTCCTTGTAATCAAGCCATGCCAAATAATACCTCTTGGCTTCGGCAGAAAGGACTCTCTCCTTGAAGTGGAAACATCCCAAATTCAGAGGCAACCGTGCTGCTAGCTCCACCTAGACCCTTTTTTCAAGACTGCTCTGGGGTTTATGGCAAAGAAGGACTTCTGTCTGGAAACTCAATGATTCCAACAGATATCAAAATAACTAACTGTAAGGGTGCTACTGACCGAGGCAATATTGGCGGCAGCAACTCGTATTCGAGAATGCATTTGTTCCTGAACAGGAAAAATGCCATTGGTGTGAATTTGTTTAAGGTGGATCCCAACATGCTATTAAGCGACCCATACACTATGATCACGGAGCCATCTCCTGTGGCACATATGAAATGAGACATGCAGGATTTAACACCAGGACTGCAAGGAACTGCCGCAGCCTTGGGGATATTATCAAGGTGCGCCTTCACAGCCAGTCCATCTGGCATGTCCTCTTCCACCTCTATGACTGTTAGGATTCAGAGTTCCTCCTCCACTCATTTTGCCATTGGGCCTGATATGATGGTTTCCAGTGGCATTTCCTCCACTGAGGGAGACCATCACTCCACCTAAAGGGGCTCATCCTCCCGTAGCCGTTGGCCCCTTTAGGGAGTCAGGTTATTTACCTCCACCCAACACTTGGCGTTGAGTCGCTGGCTGTATGGTCTACTCCATTACCTTAGCAGGATAAGGTATCTGCAGTTTTCCCAGTGCTTCTAAAGATAAACCAACCAAGAAGGACTGAGGATTCTTCTGAACACGTTGTCTTAAGTGAGAGCATATGAATTTCAGACAGTGCAGCTAATACTATTCACCGTTTGCCTACCTGTGGGCCAATCTGAAGTGCTTGATTTTCTATTGTCCTTTCTCCTGATCCTATATTGCTGCGAGTAATCCACCACTTCCCCTCGAGCTTTACGCCCATCAGGGGACGGGGTGAAGAATTTGGTAAGGCCATCAATGAGCCCTTTGGTTTTCTTGTTGAATTTCAGGGTGTTGCCAGCATCTCTGCAATATTCCAGGCCATCAACTTGCTCCAGATAACCCTCTTCCGACGAGCAAGTTAACTGATTGGATAGAGGATTCTTGCGTTTACGACCTCGGCCAGGTCCTGTCTGAACTTTGCTGAAGGGGCCTTTTGATCTAAAACAAAGAAGGTGAAGAAATATAGAAGCTGCTGAGAAGAACCATCAAAAAACAACCTGTGCACAAAACCAAGAATATTCACAATGCACACAAACCATCAGTTGCTCTGAGTTACTTGACAAGCAAGATACTGCAGTACAATCTTGCGTGATCTTACGTGGATATCTCTGAGGCATTTCTTCACACTGCTCTCCTGAATGAATCTGACAAGCATCTCACCATTCAAAGGCAACTCTGCGTGGGGGCAAGTTCTCAACTGGGAAAAGCAACAATCCAAGCACTGACCAGATTTCATAATTGCAGTAAGAACCATAACAAACATTTGTGACACTATGTGATGGTATAACAGCACTACACTTCCCGAGCACCTAATAAAAATGGAGACAATTTGGTACTCCCAAAAAAAAGCTTTGAACTACATCTTCTATTTTCTCCAAGAAGCACTGGCCACCAGTAAGAAGCAAGGGGGATTGTACTTCAAGATGTCTAGAACAAGGGTTCCCAACCTTTTCAAGCAGGGACCAGGTCATGCTCTCTCAGTCAGCTTCAAGGGCCAGACAGCCATTTTGCCCTGCCTGCACAATGGGGGTGGCCATTTTGTCCCAAAAGCTTCAAAGAGTGTGGCCATTTTGTTTCTTGAATGCTCTTGGAGGGGGTGGACAGCCACATGAAAGGGTGCTGCACGCTAGATCCGGCCCACAGGCCTTAGGTTGGGACCCCCTGGTCTAGAAGGTACTAGATTTTCTGTCTCTGCTCTAATGGCACCTGCACATGATCTAAAATACTCTTCTGTAGCAAACTGATTAGAATGGTTTGTGGCAAAGCACCTTTATGTATGGCCTCAGCACTGATAGGGAAAAGTGATGCTAAGCAAAACAGCTTTGACTTTTTTGCATGAAGGAAGTTCACTACTGACACCTGATAAAGTGGAAATCCATCAAAGACACATAAGATGATAGCATATCCACCCTTCAGCTGTAGAACACCTGATTCCTTTAAACCAGCAGAGCAAACCTATTTTCTAAGGATGGTCTACACTAGTGGTTCCCTACATGGGGCACACGCCACGCAGGGGGACTTCAATTCCCAAAAGCCTAAGTCAGTACACTGGCTGATCAGTGCTTCAGGGAATTGACTTAGGCTCCTGGGAACTGAAGTCCAAAAACTAAAGGTTGGGAAATGCTGGTCTACACTGTCTAAAGGTTTTTTTTTTAAAGTAACAAACTGAAAAAAGGTTAAATGCAAAAAAGGGGGGGTTATATGGGCCCCACGCATTAAAGGGACTCAATCAAAATTTGTGGAAATACGGTGTTGAATATACTTCAAAAGAAAACCTATTACATTTGGGCGGAACTCTTTGTAAAATATGTACTGTTTCGCTTTCGGATGAACAAAATCATTTGCAAGGACAAAACTCTGCAAGCTCCCTTACCTGTAATTACCAGAATCACAAGTTAGTTACCATAACTAAATTTCAGAACAACTTACGTTGCATTTTGGTTCTTTAATCGGTTTTTGGGACGTCCTATTGGGTTGGCATAGCGCCGCTTAATCTGTGCTGCCTTTTTATGTAGAAGTTTTCTTCCTTTTTTACGTGGCCGACATATCTGACATATCCACATGCCTGCAAGGCAAACAGACTCATCATAATATCAATAGACAGCTACAGTAAGATTCAACCTGGGGCCTTGTCTTCTTACAGCTCACACTCGGAGCTGCCGCATCTCAAAGGACAGTCTATTTTAGTGTGTGGGTGTCCAAATATATAAGCTGTACATGCTTTAGAATTTTTAACCACAGTTATATCACCATTTTATACTCTGCCCTCTTAAACACTTCCCCTATAATTTGAGAGCAACAAAGTAAACTAGAGTTACCTAGGTTTTTTTAACTCCCTGTGCCAATCATTTTTCAACTCCTTCTTACCTTTTGGCATCCGGGTGAGAGGGGGGTCACAACACTCCATGTGAAAGCCCCGATCACATGAGTCACAAAATAGCATATTATCCTGTAAAGTGCAAATGATTCAAGTTAATGACCTTCTCATCTAAATTCAAACAGTTACATAATCCGTCTGATTATTCTCTAATCCATCCATTAAAACATCGAGTCTAATGGAAAGAGTGCAGCCCCCCCAAAAGAAATGTTCCACCAGCAGTAACAACACAAACCCAGGAATTACCTACAGCTGTGATGGTGAACCTTGGCACGCCAGCTGTTCTTGGACTTCAATTCCCCAAACCCCAAGTCCCTATGAATCCATTTGTGTGGATTCACAGGGATTTGGGCTTCTGGGAACTGAAGTCCAAAAACAGCTGTCACGCCAAGGTTCGCCTTCACTGACCTACAAGCACATGTAACAGAGAAAAATGGATCCTACAATAACCATTCTAGTACTCAGAAATCTTGACCAATCTCAGTGCAATCTCCTTTTGGCTGCAGTTGAACTACTAAATCAACAAGTTCCTTTGATGGAAACCAATGACCTAAACTGCTGACACTCCACCCGTGTAAACAAACAACTGCTCACTATTTAAACAGTAGGACTAGGCACTGGTAATTCTTATATGGCAATGAAGACATCAAGACTGGCAGGTCCCTTCCCCTTCCCTCACTGCTCCGGACTATAAAGCTACAAACTGTTGTCTCACCTCCTCTGAAAGGTCAGAGGAAAGCTGCAGGAAATAAATAGATCAGGAGCACGTCTATCCTTCACCACCCTCCTACAGCTGGTACAGATAGCGGCTGGATTTTAACGTGCAGCCCTTTAGTGCAATTCTTTCTCACACCCGGGGACTCAGTCATAGCTAAAGTGCAAGTACCTGGGACTCTACATTCGGAAGCTGATGGCTGGAAGGACACCCTTCCTTGTAAAATGCAGATCTTCCACAACAGATCTTCCAGAATCGAGAGACTGATCTGCTTAAGTGACCCCTGAAAACCTTTTCTATAAGATTAGCTGATGACAGTAGAAAATGCCAGAGCTGCCCTTCCTGCCAGCGTCACTGTGAACTAACTGCTTCAGTGATTTCAGTGACGGCTGTTATTTCATTAATTATATTGTTATTCTCTGCTTTTGAAATATCTTCCTGAAAGACTACTTTCTGTTTCCTTAATAAATGTGTATTACCATTAACGGAACAGAGTACTGAGTGAATCATTCGAAGAATATTTGCTAAATCTATTTGTAAAGATTTATATTTGATTTTAAAACATTTGTACCCTGCTTTTCGATTTAAAATGTTCCAAGTAGCATGCTGTTTATAATGTACCACTGAGTTGTTTCCAACGTACGGCAACCCTATGACTTAATGACTCCTAAAAGATCCTGTAATTTACAGGCCCACCAAGGTCTTGCAAACTAAAGGCTGTGGCTTCCGTCCTGGCTTAATTTCTTGTAAAGTCTTCCTCTCTGCTTGCTGCCTTTAACTTGTCGTAACACTATTGTATCGTCTGGTAAGACCTGTCTTTTCATATGCCCAAACTGCAATAATCTCAAGTAATATTCAGCAATAAATAAACAAAAATAGCAACCAAAGTAAAACACTGAAAACCAGCCATCCATATTAATTCTTTTCTGGAACCGGAAAGATTTACTGGGTCCAGAAATGAGGAGAGTGCCAACACAACTGATGCGCCCAATGCTCCTTGCAGAAAATATCTGCTGGAACTCATGCCACTCCACTTTGCTTTAGCTGAAGTTTTCTAGCACTTTTCTAAAGCACTCCCAGTCTATTCCCAGTTTCTCCTCAAACCTGCAGATTCTGAGGCAATTGGCTAGGAGGTTAACTATCCATAATCCAACAAGCAAATGCCCCACCCATGAGTACTCACAGCATTCTTGCCCTGGTCTCGACAGGAACTGCACGTTTTGCACTCAATGCACTGCCACCGTAAGGCCTTCACCCGCACGGTTAGCTCTGGGGAGAACTTCAGGCAGGATGGATGACCTGTGCCAAGGTATTGAGAACAACTGAAGTAAAACGAAGTAGAAGTTGGCAGTGCACAGGAAGAGCAAGGGGGTGCAGGTTCTAATGCAGTTAACATCAAAAAATAGGCTCCAGTTCATAGAGCAGTGTGACATGTGTCCAACACTCTAAGATTAATTCATGTGAAAATGGTCTCTTGCTTATTCTTAAATTATCAGAAATCATAAATCCCAGCAAACAGTAAACCAAAATAAGATAAACCCACAACCAAGCTACAGACTGTGAAAGTTTTACTCACTACCTGTATGAAGTTTTGAAAGGGTAGCCGTGTTACGGTAGTCTGTTTTTCAAGATTATCAGAGACTAATTAAAACAAAGCAAAGCTAAAGTCAGAAAATGTTGTGGCACTTTAAAGACTAACTGCTGTATTTAAAATACTGCAGTTAGTCTTTAAAGTGCCACAACGTTTTTTTGTCTTTTTGTTTACTCTCTGATATAACTTTACGAAATATTTGATCTAAGACAATAGCTGAGATCCTGTTCATTTTGGCATAATGTAATGCCAGGCATCATGTCCAGGAAGCCAGCACTGCACAACTTGATCGTACAACTGACCATGTGCTTCCTGTCTTAACTGTTGCATGGTTAGCATTCAGACGTACTTTATGAATAGCATTTCTGCCTTGCCACAATTTGGCGACTGCTTCTGGGGCTCTGCGTTGCTCATAACAGGAATTTCAGCTAATATCCACGTGAATTCTTGATTCTACTCTCCAGACTTTTAAAAACTATCACAGTCAAATAAAAAGTTTGGATTAAGATATCTATCATGCTCCCCTTGTCTCCAAGATCCACTATGTGGAGAGATACTGCTGTGGAACAGGAAAGTTGCTTGCTATGAAATACTTGAACCAATGTCAACAGGTTAGCCATGGTTATGGTTTCTGCCATTATGAACTATGACACCTTAAAGACGATCCATTGTATTGAGACATCACCTTTCATGCTTATGAAAGGTGATGTCTCAATACATCAGGTACATCTGATAGCTTAATCTTTAAGGTGCCTTGGACTTCTTTTGTTTTTGCTTCTATGACTTATTAGAACAAAATTATTTACACCCAGGCCCTGATCCATCCATACTGTCTAGCTCAGAGCCACTGCTGCCAGAATGTTCAAGCTTTGCATTTACTGGACATTAAATAATGGGATATAGCACCACTCTGGTGAGCTGCAAGCCCTAAAAGAGCACAGGCATAGTACTGGCAGTTCCAATTGTAAAGGAACGATGAAATGTTCTCATTATGATGTGTTGAATCAATGTCAAACAAGTTGCGCATTTCACAAATTGGATTCCCCGCAAACAATATCCACCCTTGCAGTGAAACACAGCTGGCATCTGCATTACACAAAATGATAGTGACAGCAGGGTTAGTAATAACAAGGTTGTCCAAACAAGTTGGGGTGGCAGCAAGCTTTCCCTGACCACAATCAACCTTCTTTCCAGGCAATTTCTCCCTTAGCTCCACTTTTAACAGTAAAATCCTGAATCAGAAATAGAATCAGGCATGGAACTGCCTGAAAGCTGCACAGTTTCCCAAATCTTAAATATATTAAACTGTTCAGTCCCACCTAATTGGCTTTATAGGTTCCAGAAATGTTATGGTATTAAAACCCAATACCATGGTAAATAATACAGCCAAAGATAAGTAAACTGACTGTGCAACTATTGTGAGACAGCTCATATACATAGAAGTACTTTCAGAGTTTTAAAACTAGATGCAGAGGGGCTTTTTTCAAATTAAGCTTGGGATGAATGTGCATTTCTTTAAAATTCTTGAGGGGTGGGAAATGAAATTAACTGAATAAATAAATAATGGTGATGTCAATTTTACCACTGCACTTAGTTATATGAAAGAGACATCCTAAATGTTACTTATTTTACAATTCTTTTGTTAATGTGTTCATCCAATTCTCTTTCAAAGTGACTAACATTATTTGGACCTGGCTATTATCTTGGACCTGATTCTCTTGCTGGAGCAGCAGATCTCTGCCGTGGCCATCTCAGCTGCACCCACTCGATGTGAGGTCTTGGAGAACATTGGCTCATACCTTGATACTCTGAAGAACTGACTACTGTAATCTCTACGTGAGACTACCCTTGAAGACTGTACAAAAGCTACAGGAGGTACAGAATGTGGTGGCCAGGTGTGTGGTGGGCTGGCAGAAATTCATCTATTTCTCTCTGACCCTGGTCCACTTGCAATGGTTACCTGTAAGCTTCCATGTCTGATTCAAGGTATTGGTATTAACATACAAAGCCCTTCATGACTCAGTACCTCAGGACCTGATGGAGGCTTTTCCCTTGGCTAAATTCATCCTAGACCACCAGGTCTTCTCAGGAGCTAGAGCTTCAGGTTCCCATCCTGAGAGAGGCCTGGAAGATTACGGCAAGGAGCCAGGCCTTCCTCAGTGATGGCCCCAAAAATACAAAACAGCCTACATTTACCTGGTCATCTCCCTCCATGAATTCTGCAAATCCATGATAGCTGAATTATATAGAGAGGCATTACATAATATTCTACCCCTCCTTACAGAACACTTGTGATATATTATTTTGACTGGATTAGTAATTTGGGCCCATTTGATACTTAAACTTATTGTTATTTTTAATGTATTTTAATTGGTTATATGATTACATTTTGTATGATCATTTTAATTATACGTGTTTACCCACCCTGAATGACTTATAGTCAATAGGACACTATAAAAACACAATAAATAAATAAATAAATAAATAAATAAATAAATAAATAAAGAGCCCTGCCATCAGACTTAAAATTAAATTAAATTAATATACAAAAAAGGAATGCACAGAACAAAGTCATTTTAAATCTAGGCACTGAAATGTTGTTCAGGACAGGATGATCTGCCCTGCTGGCATTCTTCCTTGAATAGCAATTGATGGCTGTTGCTCTTTTACCAATGTAGAACGCTAGGAGAGGAACTGGTTTTACTTACTGTAGGAAGAACACTTTTCCCTTACTCCTCCTTGCAACTTTATGCAGTTAATTAGCCACCAATGTGCGGTCAAGATCATAGCCGGTGTTGGTGATGCTGATGGGAAAAGGTGTCATCCCCTCCGCCCTTGAGAAATGCTTTATTTGTACACAACCTGAGGAAGTACAATGGCCAGCCAAAGGCTTGACTCTCAAGAGACCGGCAGCTATGTTGTCACCAACAACACCCATCATACTACTTGAAATACAGGCAGTCACCTACCACTATTGCCACAGTCGGCACAAGAGATGAGCTCCTCGGGTTTCTTTTCTCGGTTCTGTTCTTTCGTACCAAGGCAGAAACTGCAGATTGGTATCGGTTCAGCAACCGGCTGCAAGGGAACAGAGAGGAAGGAACACACAAACGAGTTTTTGTTAATTTAACAGTCTGCAAACTGTACTTGCGTACAAGTACAACGCAGGAGGGTGATAGAAGTCAATACCAAGAGTTTACGACAAACCATATCCAACCTTTAACTCTGACATTCGGAAGAACTTATGATGAATGTACACACAATTAGCTCATATGAAAGATGCTTCAAGTGGCTGTGGTGACCACAGCCTGAGCGACAGCAGTTCCACAGTGCGAAGCCAACGTGTCCAACAGCTTTGCCTACAGCAGTTCTCAACCTTTTAAAGCCAGGGGACGGGTCATGCTCCCTCAGACAGCTTCAGGGGCTGGATGGCCATTTTATCCTTTCCTCCACCCTCTGAGTATGGTGGAGGCGGTGGAGGGGGCCAATGACTTATAGTCATATATGAAATGGCACCGCGGGCCACAGGTTGAGAATCCCTGGCCTACAGCCTGCACTGAAACAGCTAAAACTCAAGTTACCGGACAGAGAAGGACTTTGCTTTTTCTTAAAAGCCAAGATTTCTGCCTCGAGTGATTTCTAACAGGTTTCAGCTAGTAAAATAGCCAAAGTGTGATACAAATATCTTCAGTGCTGCCATTTTCTTTTCATTTGGGGAGGGGGTCACAGTGCAAGCCTTTGACACTATGGTGAGTATAAGTCCCTGATGGCTAACCTTGACACTCTAGGTCTGTGATGGCGAACCTTGGCACTCCAGATGTTCTTGGAATTCAATTCCCAGAAGCCCAAGCACCCTGTGAATCCACACAAATGGGTTTACTGCTATTCATCTGGCCCGCGCTGCCCTCATCGCTCCCAGAAGCGGAAGTAAAATGCACCTGTACGGTTAAGGCTTTTCCGGGTTAGCCCTTCCTCCATGCGGGCGCGTTTTACTTCTGCTTCCGGGAGCAATGAGGGCAGCGCGGGCTGGATTAATCACAGTAAACCCATTTGTGTGGATTCACAGAGTGCTTGGGCTTCTGGGAATTGAAGTTCCAGAACAGCTGGAGTGCCAAGGTTCACCATCACTGGTATAAGTTCTCAAAATGACACAAGTAAATAAATCTGGACTCTCATCATGTTTGTACCCAACTTTCCTTCTAAAAGAGCTCCAGACAGAATGCATGAGGTGATGATTCTCCCCCCAACAATTCTGTTCAGTAAGCTGGGATCTGGGCATGTTTCTTAAAGGGTCCGGTTTCCCCTGTGTGGTTTTTAATCCTTTATGAAAACAAGTAAACACTGGGTCTATCAACAATTTGTAACAGATAATTTAACACTCATCAGTGATCTGGTGTCAAGGAGAAGCAACATTTTTCAAATTCCCCAAGACAGCAAGATCCCAAGCAGGCTGAAGAAATCCAAGACTTTCCAGATGGGATGAATGGGCAACAAGACAATCAGTAAATGGAAAGAGGAAACAATAATCCTAACTCACAGAAAGACTTTTGAAGCCTGAACTAGCTATGGTATCTGAGAGGGCCACAGAGCAGTCTCATGAACACAGAAGTGCCTTTAATCTTTAGACCAGACTGAAAAACTTTCTATCCCATCTTCAGAAGCTTGGTGGAGAAGTTCTAACCCTTTTCCTAGCCCAGGATGTTGGAGAAGATATTTGCAAGGTGAAAAGCAATGGCAGGTAAAGCGCATGCCACATTGCAAAATGGGAAAGCAAGAGGCTGCCTGCTCCAGAGAGTTCGACAAAACCAGTAATGGCCAACCTTGGCACTCTAGGTGTTCTTCGACTTCAATTCACAGAAGCCCGAGTCAGCACTCCTGCTGATCAGAGCTTCTAGGAATTGAAGTTCCAGCACACCTGGAGTGCCAAGGTTAGCCATCACTGAACAAAACCATTCATTTGGTGACAAATATAATATCTATCAGGTCTAGGGGACAGAGAAGACTGTGTTCTACTGGGTCTGTTTGGTTCATCTAGCTCAGTGTTTCTCAACCTTTGGCTTTTGGACTTCAATTCCCAGAAGCCTGTCAGTTTCCCAAAGCACTGATCAGTTAATGTACTGACTTAGGGTTCTGGAAATTGAAGTCCAAAAGCCAAAGTTTGAGAAACACTGCAATAGCCCAATACTATCAATTGTAACTATTAGTGGCACTCTAGGCCAGGGGTACTCAAATACGGCCCATGGGTAGGATCCAGCCCCGACGCCAATTCATCCAGCCCACGCCGCCCTCGTTGCTCCCGGAAGCGGAAGCAAAATGCACCCACGATCCTACCCATGGGTCATAGTTTGCACACCCCTGCTCTAGGGTTTAGCTTTACCTTCTGCACACAAAGATGGTGCCCCTCCCATAAGCTTCGGCTGCTCCCCAATACAGCACTTAATATTCCTGGTGGTTTCCATACCAGGATCAACCAGGCCTAACCTGCTCAGCTTCTGAAATGAAAAATGTTCAGCTTGGTGAGGGCCAATTCCTGAGTTACATGTGCCTCTTTCACTGGTGTCCTACAAAGCAGCCTTGTGACACATGCGTCTGCACAGCCATCTCATACATGCAAGCACTATTCCCATTGCAGGTAGGAAACTGTAGCCCACCTCAGACTTCCAATCTGGTATGGCAGGAGCAAAGGAAACCCAAGGGTATAAGGTCAGAGTATAACTGCAGGCCACCAACTGGCTATCAGTCTCCATTAACAAATGCACACCTGCAGCACTTTATGTCAACCAGTTTCTGGGGTAATGAAACTGTTTCTTACATGACAGCACAGAACCCAGTTTCTAGATTTACTGACTGCTTCAGAAGCATCTCAATACCAACTGGTCCCGTACAAGTGCTTGTATAGTCCAGACCTTACTGATATTTTAGTGTCTCGTGTCCATGGAGCAAGCTCCCCCCAGTGGCTTAGTGGTTACGAAACTGAGCATGGAGACTGGAAGGTCGGGTTTCGATATCCGAGGGCTGCCCTTGGGGACATGAAAGGAGCCTTACTCGGGCGTCCTCTGAGCTGAGTTTCTCCAGCAAAAATCCTTTCAACCCAGAGTAATCTCTGACATGAAAACAAACAATGGAGCAAGATTCATTTCTTAAAACATTTACTTCTGCCAAGGGTCCATAAAAGTCACTGAAGAACCATGTTATGGTCCTTTTCTGCCCCACCCAGTTCATTTTTCCATTTCATTTTCATCTTCCTGTCAGTTTGGTCAGCCAAACACGGGAGGTCTTCACCATACCACTTTATGAAGGGTGGGTGCACTTGTTTTCAGCCCTGACTGACTACCACCATTTATCATACGGCTGAGACCTCTCCAGCTGTTTGAGATGACAATTCCATCATCCCCAACCACTGAGAGATGCTGCTATGCAAAACCTCTCTCGAGGGAAATCTGAGTTAATCACTTTCACCCCTCCCTAGAACAACAGCCAGCACTTGTACAGTAGTTTGTAAATAGCAAAATAAGGTTTCATCGCACCTCTCTAGTACAAGAAAGAGTTCAGCTGCCTTGTTAGTCAATTACCTGTGCCATTTTACCTGGCTGTTTTGGATAAGACGCTGACTGGGAGGCGGAAGGTCAGCAGTTCGATTCCCGAGTACTGCAGGACGGATTGAGCTCCCGTCTTTGTCCCAGCTCCTGTCAACCTAGCAGTTCGAAAGCAAGAAATTGCAAGTAGATAAATAGGGACCACTTTGGTGGGAAGGTAACAGCGTTCTGTGTGCTCCGGTGTCTAGTCATGCCTGCCACATGACCATGGATTAACGTCTGCAGAAGCAGACAACGCTGGCTCTTCGGCTTTGAAACAGAGATGAGCACTGCACCCTAGAGTCGGATACGACTGGCTTTCGAGCAAGGGAAACCTTTACCTTTAATGCCTGGGTTAACCAAACTATTAAAATAAACCAGCAAGTCTAAAGAGAGAGAGAGAGAAAACAATTACCAAAGGAACGTAAAACATATACCACACAGGGTAAGAAAATTGTTTTTCACAGCTTGAATTTCTCTTTTAGCTATCATCCCTAAGGGAGTCATTGAACAATAACCGAACAGCTTTACAAGTTCAATCAATGCTAGTGTACTTAGAAAGAAAACACATTGAATGTTACTAGGATGTGATAAAGATACATGTAATTACACTGCATAGGCCTGAAAACGAGAGATCGTGTGAATCAGACATTATGGGAGGAAGCTCTCCTTGCTGTTGTATGTGCTTAGCAAAGAAATCCAGGGAAAGTGGGGTGGGGTGGGAAATAAAATCAATGCACACAACTGAAGACCTGGGAAAACAAGAGTCGGGAGGGGGGGAAAGGGCAGCTCAATTTCCTACTGCAGAGTTTTGGCAGACATTCAACTCTCTGTGCTGTTTTCCTTGCAAGCACATCCATCTATCTATGTAATGTCACCACAGCTCGAGGGGAAGGAGAGGAGAGAACAAGAGGAGGGGAAGGGAAGAGTCAAGAGAGAAAGACTGGCTGTGTTTTTAAAGCTGCCAGTTTCTCAACACATGCTGTTCCTATACAAAAGATGTCTGGGAAGCCAACTTGCTTGACAGATTCAAAGACTAAACTGCTCCCACAGAGAAACGCAGAGCAGAGAACAAACTATGGAAAATAAAGGTTTTAGCACAAAATGCACATACATATAAACACACACACAGGGAGAAGTTCTCAGGCAATGGTTCTGTTTTGTAGACATAACAGTTCCTTGCGCTTCAGACATGAAAGGAGCCTCATCCGGGCGTCCAGGAAAAATCCTTTCGACCCAGAGTAATTTCTGGCACGGAATTTATTTACCTTTTAAGCACAGGTCTGGAGGCAGAGACTAGAATACCAAATCCTGGTTGAGAAAGAAGGATGCACATTATAGCAACGTATTCCAATTGCTGAGTTATCAGAGGGTAAACAAACAAAAAGACAAAAAACATTGTGACACCTTAAACTGCTGTATTTTAATGTGAGTTTCCGGGGATCGCTGAATTCCTATGCTTTCTCCTTCTCAAAAGCCCTTTTAAAAAGAAAAAAAGAAACAGTGAATTACCTTGAAGTAGATAACCTTTATGTAATGAGTCCGGGAAGGAGATCTTATCCCGGTGGCTAAACAGAGATTTGAATCTAGATGGGCCATATCTGAATCTATCAATGTTCCAGAAAGCCAGCATGGTGCAAGTGAGCTGGACAAGAATCAGGGGACACGAGTTCAAATGCTCACCCGCCTCTGAGAATTGTGAACAACTTTAGGCCACTCACACTCACTGTAGCATAGCCTACTTTTACAAGGTCACTATGAGAACAAAACAGAGGAGAGCCATGTATGCAAAAGCTAAAGCATTAAAGATTAAGACTTAATCCAACCACTAGAGCTGTGATGGCGAACCTTGGCACTCCAGCTGTTCTTGGACTTCAATTCCCAGAAACCCGTCTCTGTGAATCCACATGAATGGGTTTACCGCGCATACACACCTGGAGTGCCAAGGTTCACTATCACAGCACTAGAGACAACTAGATAAGAATCTCCCAAACGCCACTGATTCAATGGGTCGGCTCTGGTTGTGAGTTACTGCTGAATTTCAGTCAATATATCTAAGGTTTCCCTTGCTCGAAAGCTAGTCATATCCGACTCTAGGGTGCAGTGCTCATCTGTTTCCAAGCTGAAGAGCCCAGCGCTGTCTGCTTCTGCAGACGTTTCCGTGGTCATGTGGCAGGCATGACTAGACACCGGAGCGCACAGAACGCTGTTACATTCCCACCAAAGTGGTCCCTATTTATCTACTTGCAATTTCTTGCTTTCGAACTGCTAGGTTGGCAGGAGCTGGGACGAAGACGGGAGCTCATTCCGTCCTGCAGTACTCAGGAATCAAACTGCTGACCTTCCACTTCCCAGTCAGCGTCTTACCTATTTGAGCCACTGCAATATATCTAGTCTAGACAAAAACGGCAACTGAATTTAAGTTCAATATATTGAAAACAGAGTTAAGGAGGGGTCAACTTTGCTGCTCCCTTTCCCCATAAAATGCAACCTGCTTTGGCATGGAGAGTGTGATCTGGCAATATTCCTGGTGATAATTGCAGCAGCAGCCTCACTCTACTCAGAGTTTTCAATTGGGGGAAAAATAAATAAAGTGTGGCCAAAATATGTTATTAACAAATGAAATGGTCATTTGGCAAGTGGATTGGCAAAACAAAGGAGGAAGCCATGGTAACTCTAACCACTATATCATACTGTGCCTCTGCATGCCCAGACGAGTAACACTGACAGATACAACACACAGCCATTAATTTAAACTGAAAAATAAGATGGCCATTCACTGATCATTTGCTGTTAAAGAATTTATTCATTCTGACCTCCTTCTGGCATCAGAAATAACAGTGCTAGGGAAAGAAGCAGAAATATCACTCCAAGCACCATATCAATCAGATGATTGAAGAAGACAAATAACCCGATGAATTTGCAAATGCTTATGAAGGTTTATATGACTTCTAGCAAAAAAAAATAACTATATTACCTTTGTGTCAAGCTTACACTTGAGAATGCTGTCACTGTGCTGGGTTACTTTTGCAGACAAGATAGCAGAAGAGCAAGCCTATTTTTCACCTTATGGAAGGGATAGACCGCATAAATGAGTAATCCACATGGCAATATCTAAGTAATGGGATGATAAAGGTTTCAGTTGAAAAGTATTTGCGGGGTGTGGGGGTGTGGATGGGTGTCAAAGATGTTCCAAATGAAATGTCCAAAGGCAGCTTTCATAAACTGACAGCCACGAATTCATAAAGATCCCCATTTGGTGACCTTTGGAACCGATGTTTCACCACAAGATTCAGAATTTTATACCGGTAAATCCTGAAAAGTTCTTGACCTTGGAAACTGCAGAATCCTATTAACTTGCAAAGATTTTAAGGACAGAAACTTGTTATTGCCTAATGCAAGATACATTAAATTCTACTCAATTCTTACATGAAGCCCATAGCTTCTGAACGAGCTGTGAAGTCAGTCTCCTTGTTAAGGAATACATTGCAATTACAATTTAAAGCGTGTGAATCAGAATTCTGCTTGGCTCCAAAAGTTGATAAATTACTGCATCATCTAGCTTCAAACATTTGCCTTTCAGTTCCAACTCAAATGCAATTGGCTTCTACAAAGCTTTCATTTTCTTAAATTAACAAATTCTATCACTATTTTTCTTGGCCCTAAAACAGTGCCTCTAAAAACCGGTCACAGGAAGGCACTCCATGTCATCTTCACACCTAAGGGCATATCATGACAGCTTGAAGAACACTACTCAAAGTTTCAGTAGGAAAAACCTACAGCTCTAACATTAGGATGGAGTTTTGCTTCGTATGCCACTTTGAGGGTAGAGACAGCTATTATAATGAGAAACAGATACTGCATCCAAGCTGACAAACAAGACACACAAGGGAATGGAAAAGGTAGAAGAATCCAACATGACAGTGAAGAATAAAATACTATGCTGTAAACAAACATTCAAATGCACCTGGTGCCATTGCACATCAAAAAAGGATACTGGGACCTGGAGAAAAAGCAGAAAGAGGAACCCAAAAAACGACTGGAGAAATTCCTCTACAAAAGAAAGATTGCAAGATTTGGGCACTTTAGCTCTGAAAAAAGGTAAGCAGAAGGGACACTACTGCTGTTGTTAGCGGGCATCCAGTCACTTACATCTTGTGTGACCCTATGAATTAAGGGCCTTCAAAAGATCTTGTCTATAACAACCTGGCTCAGCTCTTGCAAATTCACAAATCGTCTACCAGCTCTGATGGCTTTAAAAGAGGATGATGTAAGACATCATCAGTCCTACAGATGAGACAAATTGACAGAGGAAAATGATATCAAAAGCCAATGACGGTCATGTAATGTACAGTAGAGGAAAAGTATGTCTTTATACCAGACAATTATATGCAGCAGAGGTCAGACTGATTTTACTTTTACTAGTGGTCATGCGCTGAGAGACATGATGGAGCTTTCTGCCCATGTTTGTGTTCCAGAAGTATCTCTAATGAACCACTTCTTTGTAATTACAAAGATTTCTCTGCTCCACACTGGACAGACACATCTACAGTACTTATATTCTTACCTGAGACAACAGTCTATGAAACTTACTACCACCTGGAAGATACTCAGAAACACTGGTGCTAAATAAAAATAAATATATAAAACACTTTCAAACATTTTAAAGCATGGAACTGATTATTCTAGACCCTTGGCACTTCTGATGTTCTTGGACTCGGGCATGTTTTACTTCTGCTTCCAGGAACGACGAGGGCAGCGCGAGCCAGATGAATCGCAGTAAACCCATGCATGTGGATTCACAGGGTGCTTGGGCTTCTGGAAATTGAAGTCCAAGAACATCTGGAGTGCCAAGGTTTGCCATCACGGTTCTAGGCTAAGAATTACATCAGACATAGCTTATGTAGCATTTACAGAAAATGCCTCTTGAAGAAGGCATGGATGCTCCTTCTCATTTAAGCACTGAGATTATTGTTCATGTGGTTGGTAAGCATATAATGTGTCTCCTCTGCATACATTGCTTGCCACTGAGGCCAACGATGATCCATTTTAGACAACTAATTTATTTGTTTTATACTAATATATACTTGGTACTATATATACTCAAGAGTTGCTACTTTTCTCCTTCCCAACCATGCTTTTAACATCATTCAAATTGAACATGACTTCAAAAGTGGATTAGGTGTGCCACCTACATATCATTACACAACAACTGGGAAAATGGCTTCTTATCAGGGGTGTAGGGAATCTCCTGAAACCTAAAATGGCATTTCTCAATTAAAATTAATGTTCAAACCAATTGTAACCAACTTTCATTGAACTCCATTGGCCCATTAGCTACAACAAACAACTACATGAAGTGTTGGATAGCTTGGTAGTACCACTGTTTGTCCTTAAGGATCAAAGTCACTCCAATTAATAATGGCTAGTTTGGTCCTTCTCTACTTAATCTATAATTTCTTTTCCAAAACCAGAAAGACTAACACAACTAACAGTGCACGGGTCTAACTTTAGAGGCATGCTTCATTGTTACTGGTGGGAAGATAAACCATTAATTGGGCAGGTGGACAAAGGGCCTCAATGAACAATACATTGATTGGGGAATAAAAACATACTTCCAGATTTATTCTGACATAACAATGACATTAGGGATTTCACAATACTAGCTCTGGCAGAAATAAAATTGTAAATGGATACATGGAGTGAAGAACATCATGTTCTTAGCAGCAGCCACACATAATTTCCCTGAGCAGGTCTTCCTGCTAGGTTCCTCAAACAAGAAGAGAGCACTTTGCATTTATGTCTTAGTAATTTTAGCAAAGCAGCTCCTAGATTTAATTTTCCATTTACTATTCTCAGAAGTTCAAGAATTTGTTCTCAGTCGCCTAAAGACCTATTCTTAAGAAAATGGCAAGTAAAAGAAGAAAATGTGGCAACCTTGCACTTTGGTAGCCTACAAATGCTCCAACGTAGTTGAAAATTTGGGGGGGGGGGATCCTCTTCACAAATCCACCCATCAAATATTTCTTCCTCTAAATGCAGAACATGTTAAAACCCAATGGGCAATCGCATCTTAAAAATCATGAGTAGCAAACGGGCAAGGGGCTAGTGGTTTCTTTTCTGCGCACTGACTTATATGTGACTAAGCAAAGAATTCCAAACTAAACAGCAAAAATTTTGGGCACACCACCTCAAATGTTTATAAGTGTATATATGAGGGTAGATCTCTGAGAAATCCTTTGCTACTGTGTTCACAGTAAAGGGAAAAAACTAAAATGTCCCATTGCCAACACCTCAGCTGGAAAGAAAATGGCTCTTATTTTAACTGGAAGTCAGTTAAGGCATTCAGTGTACAGTATATTATAACTTTGAGTTTGTGACCCAACTCACATCTTGCTGAAAACCGAACTTAGACTTAGAAGATTGGAAATTACCCTGTTGAGACTAATACAAGCCTTTTTTTAGCCTTTTTTGCACTGCCAAACAGCCTGCTTCCACAGGCCTGCTAATGGTGACAAGACCTTTCACAATCATATTATGCCTTCTTAAAATTTGTTTAATTCCACACTACTATTTCTAGGATTCACTGTAATATATTAACACACACACACCTTTCTCATAATCATAGCTCATGGTGTGTGTGGATCCATTAAGGAATAAAATATTCTTTGAAATCATTGTGACTGATCTGACAACAAGTTTCCAGACTTTACTATTAGCTTTAAAAAAAACTAATGCTATTAACATTTATTGGCTTTTCATGGGTCACAGTAAAAGAGGAAAACACTGTTTATTTCTATGAACTGCACTGATTATTGGTTCACTGAACATGTTCTATCACATAAAAAACAACATTTCCCAAAACAACGTTACGGCTGACAGCAACCGAGATTCAAGTTTCCCTTTGGCAATGACAAGGAAAGAAAAATTAGCCTTCTAAATGTGGAAGAAAAACTAATGAAAGAGACATGTGAAAACATTCAAAGTAGCAATAATACCACAAAATAGGGAAGGGCTGTAATCTTCGAGCTAAACACCTGCTTTCCATGCACATGATACCAGGTTCGATCCCTGCCATTTCCAGTTAAACCAGGGGTTCTCAATCTATGGCCCGCAGGCCAGCCCCGGCCCATGGCACCATTTCATGTGGCCCATGTAGTCGCCAATGCCACCACTGGATGAAGCCACATTTATGACAGCCATAAATGCACCCGCGGCTGTCGTAAACGCATTTACAACAGCTGCGGACATGTTTTCTAGCAGCATTTACGGCAAGGGGAGCCCCCAGGCCAGCCCACTCAGCTGTCTGAGGGGGCATGGTCTAGCACATGACTTTAAAAGGTTGAGAACCCCTAATTTAAACCCTTAGAAGATGTTTGCATGAGACCTTGGAGAACTACCACTAAACATGGTAGGTTTTATTGGGTTACCGTATAACCGTTACATAGACTGGAAATGTCATTCAGTAGAAAATACCTTAATTCCTCAAATACTTACTGTTTATACCTGTGTAAGCAGAGCAGGGTTTCCCCAATTAATTGTGAGTTGCAGAGACACCACATTTCTTGTCTTTGTATATATGGTTTTCTGTTACAGTTCCACAACTCTTCCAGACTACCTCTCACTCTCATATCAATGTCCCTGCATTACAATTACTTGACCTATAATTCTATCATAACTATGAGCTATCCTGTTGGGTCATAATCCCAGTCTCCCTCCCTGTCCGTTTCCAGGAATAGTATTAAAAGTACTGTAAACACAATCAAATGACTCAACAATAGGAAGGTCTTCGTGAAGAGCAAGTCAAGAACTCCAAACGGTACATCTTGTCCCAGTAAGCAAGAAGGAATGCCACAATAACAATCATACTTAATTTCTTAAGAGACCAGCCGACAAGTTTAAGTTCACTTTCCATGTTCCATTAGCCTAAAAAAAAAAGGCACAAGACTACCAATACTTACTCCTAAATCAGTGGTGGCGAACCTATGTCACACGTGCCAGAGGTGACACTCGGAGCCCTCTCTGTGGGCACCCGTGCAGTCACCTCAGCAGAGTTTGCCCCGTCCCTCTGCCTAGCAGCCCAATGGGAGTGCTTTCTCCCTCCCCCCAGCACAGAGTTTGGCCTGCCCCTCTGCCCAGCAGCCCAATGGGAACGTTTACCTCCTCCCCTGTTGCTGTGTTGGCACTTTACGATAAATAAGTGTTTTTTGGGTTCCATTTTGGACACTCAGTCTCTAAAAGTTTCGCCATCACTGTCCTAAAGGATGTTACAAGACACAATCTGCCAAGAAGAAATCCACCTCTCTTATTTTATTAACATGGTCCATACAAGCAGCAGAACTGCAGACGTCAAGAAGGGTCACAGATTTAAATACCCACCTCAGGGGTATAAATGTGCAAGGAAATAACAGCAAAATTTGAAGGTGAATTACAGGTCGCTATGCAAGTGTAGAGCCTGCTAATTTTTAAATTGTAGTGTTACATAAATGCAGTGTTTGGGAATAAGTCAAACCTATAAATCTATGCCAGAGAAACAAGTACAAATAATTGCAAAATGAAATGTTTCTTAATATAGTTCACGGAAAAATGAACAAATAAATCCTCCTGACAGGATGCAAGGATGACAGCTATTACTAAAAGAGCTAAATAAGTCTGCTCAGTCAAGACACAGACTGTGATAATTGCTCTGCCATAACACTGCAACTTTATTATGCAAAATGTAATGAAGCACATTGTTACCTTCCAAAACTGCTATTTTTTGGTACGATGTTTTAAAAAGGATCCTGCCAACCTAGCCGTTCGAAAGCAAGAAATTGCAAGTAGATAAATAGGCACCACTTTGGTGGGAAGGTAAGCATTACTGTTGAGTTCAACACTCATAAAGCTCATGTAAAGCAATAAGTCAGAGAAAAAATATACCACACAGTCAATCAGACTTCAAGAAACATGTGAGCTGACTGATGAACTTGACAGCATTGAGTTGTGCCTCACACAGTCAGAAGAGGACCATTTTCAGTTCATGGTTAAAAAGAAAAGGAGAGACCCAACCAGCATTTCTGCCTCTGTGTTAAATTTAGTTGCGCTCATCCACACTATCTGACTGGCTTTCAGAGATTCCTCCACCTCTTTCTTTTATTTGCAGCATATTTGACATTCAACTTGTCATTTTCTACTGTTGTGATATTATTTTTTTAAAGAGACTGTGGTGGCTCAAGTGGTTAAGACACTGAACTTGGCAACTGGAAAGTCAGCAAGTCAGCAGGTCAGCAGTTCGAGACCTGAGTGCTGCACAACTGAGTGAGCGCCCATCATCTGTCCCGGCTCCTGCCAACCCAGCAGTTCGAAAGCAAGAAATTGCAAGTAGATAAATGTTCCACTCCGGTGGGAAGGAAAACAGCGTTCCTGTCTAGGCATGTCTGCCACATGTCCATGGAAATGTCCGCAGATGCAGAGAGCGCTGGCTCTTTGGCTGTAAGCAGAAAGGAGCACTGAACCCTAGAGTCGGATACGACTGGCTTTCAAACAAGGGCGACCTTGCAAGCATTTTAGTGGAATAGATGTGTCTTTATATAAATATTTTTTTAAAGAAGCAAAAAAGTAATTTTTGCAAGTTTTGTTCTGCATTGTGATAAAATGTTTGTGGCTATCACCGATACATTAATGACAATGAAGAGGAGTAACTTCATCACCGAGTGCTCCTACTGTTATTCCATGTGTTAGATTCTTTTTGCAGAGTCTAGAGAATAGATGCAGTACTAATGCACAAAAAGTTATCCCAGCCTGCATCCTCATGCACACCTGAACTTTTTATCTGTAACAGAATAATGGCTTCAGGAACGGCTTCATTCCTCCAGTTTACAAACCATTCCCTGTACAAAAGTACATCGGCTGTCAGGCTGCAATTTCTTTTCTAACATCCTGAATTCAACCCCTCTTCTCAACTGATCAAGCAAAGCGCTTTTCCGAAGTACAGTCTTCCTCTTCTCTCAAATATACCTTCTTCGCTGTCCCCACCTCTTGTGCCTCTGCACAGAACAACACACTTTGGGCTTTCAGAACAAATGCTGATGCACACTGCCCTCTCCTTTGCTTAAAAATCCCACTCAGGCCCCGTTGCCTTGTTTCTTGCCACTATTATGGAAACCTTACAAACGGATACCATTCACACAATTTGCTCTGTTACTAGGAACCATTTCACCTGTTCACAAACCCAGTGAAGCAAATTCAAACTGATTTCCTGGCACTGGGGCTTCCAGAGTTAGGCACAGATGGTGGCCATCTGTTCAGAGCATGACTCTCCTGACAGATAAATGAGCTGGGATATAGCCTCTCCCCTAATCCTTCTCCAGCTGGGACAGGCCATGCTAGCGGAGTGAGGTCTCCTCTCAACCCATTACACTCTTTTGCTATTAGAAATCATTTTCACTCCAGTTCCACCCAAAGCAAACCATGTCATAAACATGACTATTGTACTCTCTCTACAAGGTAGCTGCTGGTTCTGGAGTTTGTTTATAAGGAGTTTACGTTACAGGAAAATTAGCCTTACTTGTAACAACAAAGGCTCTGGATACTATCTGTTATATTGTTATTGGCACTACTGCTGCTGCTGCTGCTGCTGCTGCTGCTGCTGTTGCTGCTGCTGCTGCTGATGATGATGATGATTTCATGTCAGAAATTATTCTGGATTGAAAGAATTTTTGCAGCAGAAACTCCGCTCAGGAAACGCCGAAATGAAGCTCCTTTCAAACTCCCAAGAGCTGGGACAGAGACAGGCACTCAATCCGTCATGCAGTACCCGGGTCTCGAACTGCCAACTTGCCAACCTTCCAGCTAACAAGGTGATTTTCTTAATCACTGAGCAACTGCAGACCCTGACCACTGGCCATGCTGACTGAGGATTGAGTAGGCTGTAAAGTCTGTACTATTTCTTTCAGAGATATAATTTTACATATCAGAGCATCTTTCAAGCACATTAAAGGCTCAACTAGATAGTGCTATAATTTCCTCTTGTTTTTCCTTTCTCCTCCTTTTGATCTGCTTTCTCTGAAGTTAAAGATGAAAGAAACCATGGGCAAAATCCAACATAAAGTTAGACCAGCATAAATGTGCTAGGTGTTACACCTGGCAACAGGGAATTTCACGATGCAACTGTGCAACTGGTTTCACGTTCCCAGCTTAACTGACTGCTCAATGGATCGATGGAAGTAATTCGGGGATTGTACTTTCGTCTTGTCACTAGCACAACTACCTCTGACACAGCCTCAGATTGTGTACATATAACTGAGCAACATGATTTTGGACATTTTATCTTAACTGGGAAGGTACAAGACAATTTCTTAGAAGAATCCTACAATGTCTGTCTAGAAATGAAGTTAGTAGATTTTACTCCACTACAAGTATATAGGATTGCAACCTGCAATGTAATGGGCTGTTCCGTATTTAAGAATACCTCTTCTACCAAATCATACATATCCAAGAGGCAATTCCCAGCATTATATTCGGAGATATAAATAGCTTGTTTGCTTCCTCTCTTTGCTAAATACAGTAGAATCCCGCATAACGAAAAAGCTCCATTCCACGGAGTTCTTCGCTATGTGGTTTTTTGTTGTGTGGATCAAATGGGTGATACCCCGCATAACAAAAAGAAAATGTTTGTTATATGGGGTTTTCATTAACCAGGGTATACCCCGCTTAACGAAAACCCCGTATAATGAAAAACGCATTATGTGGAGTAATGCGATTGCCTAACGAATGCTTCGTTGTACAAAATTTTTGTTATATGGAGCATTCGTTATGTGGGGTTCCATTGTAGTATTAACTATGCTCCTCCTGGCAAAAGGAACTGTTACTATATTATAAACCCAATGCACAGGAATAGAAATTACCCAAACTGTTGTTTTACATCAGTAGTTCGCAACCTATGGCCTGTGGGCCAGACCCCGCCCATGGTACCATTTTATGTGGCCTACGCGCCCTCGCTCCCACCACCAGAAGGAGGGGAAGCAGCAAAAACACCCAAAAATGCACCGCCCTTGCTCCTGCTGCTGCCACCACCGGAACCGGCAAAAACAGTCAAAAACACTGTCGTAAACGTAACCGCAGCTGTCATAACCATGTTTACAACAGCCACGGGTGCATTTACAGCAGCGTTTATGGTGGGAGGAACCATGTGTCCAGCTCGCTCAGCTGTTTGAGGGGGCGTGGTCCGGCCCACGGTGTGAAAAGGTTGATAAGCCCTGTTTTACATAATTAATGATATTTCTGTAACTCAATATATCTCAAGTTGACCCATCCAAAAATATTGGTAAAATGGAAGAATTCTGGAAAAAAATACTGACATTATTCAAAGTAGATACAATCAGTAATTTCTATGTCTATTTTTTTCTTTCAAACTGAAGTAAATAGGAGGCATTTAAAACATTCCATAAGGATAGACTAGTTTAAAGTGAAACCAGAACGCTGAATATTAAAACATTCATAAATGCTCAAAATCATTGGTGAAAGGCATTGACTTAAAACCTTCTTTTCTACAGGTAAAAACAGGTAATCCCCACTGAGTGAGAGGAAAGAGAGCCCTTGCAGCCTTACTGGGAGTTTTTCTGGAGGTAGCTGGAACAGAAGTGGTTTGCAACTGTTCTGCTAGCAGTAAGAAATGACCTACACAGCAGGGAACATCACGCCTGGACACTAAATATCAACAGCCCTACAGAGTGCTTAACAAACAACTGCTCCTTCCTTCTCAGTCACCACTTAGAAGCTTTTTAAGCCAGGGGTGCCCAAACTACGGCCCGCGGGCTGGATCCTGCCCCCAACGCCAATTCATCCAGGCCAATTCATACAGACGCGTTTTACTTCCACTTCCAGGAGTAACGAAGGTGGCGTGGGCTGGATGAATTGGCGTTGGGGGCCAGATCTGGCCCACAAGCTGTAGTTTGGGCACCCCAGTTTAAGCAGAGAAAATGGTAGTCTAAAATCTATCTCATCCTGTTGCAAAACAGATTGCAATGTGCATTTTGCTTCTGCTTCTGGTGGGAGGAACCATATGACCAGCCCACAGAACCACGTGACCATCCCACGGCCTGAAAAGTTTGGGCACCCCTGGTTTAAACTCTCTCCCTACACCTCAGTGGAAATAATGGTATACACACAAAGAGCCTCCTCGGAGATTGTGGTATTTTTGAACCACAATCAGGCATGCCCTGGTAACGGCAATCTTGTGCTGTCGGCTAATCTTTCTCACACTAGGTCAGGCGAAAGGAACTGCAGAATGAACTCACCAAAAGGTGCCTTCATTTTGGCAGTTACACGTCTTGCCTAGACACAGAAAAAGTGGCAATATTACCTACCTGACACCTGAGATCAAACATTACAAAAAAGATTAGCCATGTGTTTATTACTGTGCACATTACAAATAAAATGCTTTCTAAAAGCATAACCACATGGTCTCTCATGACAAACACTGGAGTGTTTAGTTAATAATTTGCATCAGTCCTGGGATGCTTTGAACACACAAAGGTTAAGAAACTTCAGCTTACTGTCTCCAAATGTATACTGTACATAAAATAAGGCAAAAACCCTTAATTTGAATATAGCACCCCTTTTTTAGGATATTAATAGGGAAGGTAAGAAGGTATATAGGTTGTGAGACTTGAAGTTTTGGATCATTCTCCTTGTATCTATATCACTACAAACAAATACTTTATTATCATAGCAACATACTTGTGATCACACTTGTTTAGGAAATACAGGAATGGAAAAGTTGGTAACCAACACTGAGTAACATGAAGTAAATCACCTCATTCTGTTACTAATGAATCTAACAATGTTCTAATTTGCTAAAGGCCATGCCAAAACCACAAAATGCATTAAAGTTTTTCTCTAATTTGATGAATTTTCCATCTACGGACATCTCTACTTATTAAAGCCAAGGCCATTTATTGCGTCAGATATCTGGTAACATTTATGAAAATACGGTACTGTTAAATAACACCACTATTTGAGTTGAATTATAACAGTTATCTAATAAACTATTACATTATCTGGGGCTGTGGTGGCTCAGTGGTTAAGAAGTTCGCCTTGTTATCTGGAAGGCTGGCAAGTCGGCAGTTTGAGACCCATGTACTGCATGACAGATTGAGGACCTGTCTCTGTCCCAGCTCTTGGGGACATGAAAGGAGCCTCATTCGGGCATCCCTTGAGTGGAGTTTCTCCCGCAAAAGTCCTTTCAACCCAGAGTAATTTCTGACACAAAATTATTACAACTATTACATTCAAGCACAAAATTTGACTATCCACAGAAAGTGGATGCCTCTTATCAATTTGATAAAGAGCAAGGCACCAAGATCAATAAGTATTTATCCTGTAGTCCTAAGGCTCTTAAATGAAAACTGCTGTATTGATTTTTGTGTATAAACTTTAATATTCCTATTTTAATTACTGTATCTGCTAGGTAGCAAATTTCCTTTGCACAAAAATGAACTCCAATGGTTACCTGGCATTAAGTTCACCCTCTCATTCTGGCTATCACAAAGTAGAGCCAAAATGTTTCTTCCTCTATTTTTTGCTCTTGAAACCTCATCCAGTTCACAACCCCAACAAAGCTATGAGTACCATGCATAGTCTGCAATAATGATGTTACATTCTCACCTTCCCACAGGCACAGCAGGCAGAAAAGGCAGAGATGAACATGTTATATAAAAGCAAAGAGTAAAAAAAAAAAATCCTATCTTTGTATTCCTTCTATTGCTGCTGCCGCCACCACCCTCAGGGGCAGAATGGCTACGTTTCCAACTGAAAGGAGATAAATGACTACAGGTAGACCAAAGAATGTTATTTGTAAGCATCACATTTGGTGGCAAAGTCCTTTGTCATAAGAACAAGAAGAGGGCAGAAGAATGGTAAAGAGGATGTGAAACAGAACAAGCAGCTAGTGTGTACCCTAAGTGATATAACATGACCACAGACACTGTGAATCCTTTGATGTTTGATCTGTTGTTGTCCAGGGACATCTTAGAAGTCTGAAAGGAGCATGTTGCAACTCAAAGAACTGCTGACAAGTGTGTTTGAAATGGCTTGAAAGGTGTTCTAAGCTTGGCACATCATTCAAGCAAAATGCTACATGTGCCATAACACTGCAGGGAGAGAGGCTAGCCTTTAACAGACTACTATTCTCCAGGAGTGGCCACGACAGCACCTCAAATGCTAGGCTTCATGGGCAATGCATTTTCAGACTCTGGATAGCTCCTCTCGGTCTGTGACACAACAGTCACATTCAAGCAATTTTTTAAGCTAAGTTCACAATGGGGGGAGTCAGAATTACAGTAAACTGGTAGATTCACCATAGCAACTTCATCAAATTTAGGCCCCACTAGGTGACAGCAAATAACAAACTGGAAATTTAAAGCTACTGGAGTAACTGCACTACACAAACCCGCCTAAAGAGAAACTGAGGCACAAATAAGTATTTTAGTTTTTACACATTCTCTTCACAAAAAGACACCACACCAAACAGAAACTCTTCCACTGACTAGCCCAGAGTTCGTACTTTGCCTAAACTAGTTTGGGCAAGTAAAAAAAATAGTTTAGAGAAAATGGAAAACTATGGCTAATGAAATACCTCCTTGATCTCTAGAAAAGGCTGTGATGGCTAATTCATATATCACATGAATAAGATGAGATATAATAACTCAACGGTAGTAATTATGTTTAACTATTGTTTCAGGGCAGTTAATTTCTTTGGGCTACAAATCACATGACTTGGACATAGCATCTGGCACAATGGGCAGAAATGTATGCACTGGCACAATAAATAAAGCTGCATACAGTGAGCAGAACAGCTAGCCAAGATAATAAGAACTCTCTGTAATCTGTCTAGACTCTAGATCCATGGTTCCCAATGTAGGGCACATGCCCCACAGGGGGGTCATTTGATTTTTAAGGGGACAATTCGAGAATGAGTTATTAACACTGAATGGCCTTTTAAGTTTCCTCCACGTGGATAGTGGTTCACTTTTTGAATAATAAGAATTATATGTCACGGGGGGAGGTGGCATCAGGATTTTAGAGAAACTTAGGTGGGGCATGGCCCAAAAAACTGTACTTCTTTTGAAGCTTTCCATGCCATGGAAATCCTTTACTATGAGAAACAGGAGCCAGACTTACAGAAATTCTCCATCATTACTTTATTGCAAGCTTCCTAAAGAGGACCCTTCTGCAAAGTGTAGACTACAAAATCCATCAGCCCCAGCCAACATGAGTAATGGTCAGGATGGTGGAAAAATATAGTCTGACTCTAGTCTCTAAAGTATCTGGCTAGAAAAGGATAATAAATAAAATAATTCCCTGCAAACATCTAGGAATCAGAAGACAGTTTAAATAGAAGATTATTATTATTATTATTATTAGTTTTCTTTATATCCCGCTTCCCTCAGCCTGAAGGCGACTCGAAGCGGCAAACAACAGTAACAACAACAATACAATAAGTATACAATATACAAAATAAATAAATACACAATGGTACAAAAATAACACATTACAATATAATCAATGCAATATCAATAACGGGAGCAAAGAAAGCAAAAAGACAATATAATATACAAAAACACAATACAGTCCATATAATCAATATTACGAGCACCAAGAAGGTCCTTATGGCTGTGGAGTGCCGACACAGGTGCTTCCACTGAGATGCCTCTTTATAGGAAAAATGTTCACCTTCTAAAGTTGTCTCAAAGTGGCATAACTTCAGATATTACTATACTAAAGGGGAGAAATCCAATACCTACCAAAATCTGTCATATTTGAAATAATTCCACTGTATCTGTACAACTTCCTTTCTAAACAGTAGGTGAAATTCTGTCAGATGTTGTAAAGGGGAAAAAATCAGAAAACTGCTGGGTTGTTAACTACAAAAATCCCCCACCCAAAACACAGTTCTTCACCAAAAGCCTAGGAATTCTCTTCATTAACCTATATAATTTGGCACATGCCACACCCTCATTCAGCCACACCTTGTCATTTCATATTACTAAAACTTACAGTATGTTCTTTTTATTGTACACAAGGAGAGATGCACTTGCAATTATGCAAAATTAGTTCCTTGCAATTTGTGATCAAAAAGTACAGAGTGTTTAAAAGCGTCATTTCCTTTAACCAAGTCTTTGACCACACAGCAAGATTAAGAAGAAAAGCAACAACGACACTTGCATTCAAGGCTAGGATGGAAAATAAGTGTGAAGACGTCAGAAAAAGCTAAACATGTCAAGAAAGCTACCTAAAATACCATTTGATGTTTGAAATACCTATCAACATTGTAGAGATAAGTATGAGTCACAGAATGACTGTATTTACTATAACTATATCTGAGATGCCACATTTAACTGTTTGGCTCTTGTCCTGAAAAGGCAAGAAAAGGAATTTTAAGCTATTTATCAGAGATATTAGGTTCTTTGCAACGTATCAGCACAACTATTCTCTGACATAATTCACCTGCAAAACCAGTTACTGAGAGCCACAATTCAGAACAGACAGTATAAGAAGTACCTGTGGGATTGAGGTGTTTAGCTCACTTTAAAGGTAAAGGTAACCCTTGCTTGAAAGCCAGTTGTATCTGACGCTAGGGTTTAGTGCTCATCCATTTATAGCTAAAGAGCCAGCACTGTCTGCATCTGCAGACACTTCTGCAGACATGTGGCAGGCATGCCTAGACAGCAGAGTGCACGGAACGCTGTTTACCTTCCCACCGAAGTGGTCCCTATTTATCTCCTTGCAATGTCTTGCTTTTGAACTGCTAGGTTGGCAGGAGCTGGGTAATAACTGGGTTAAACCTTAAGAAAGCTCTCTTTGGGGGTGCAGACTTTGTGTTCCTAAAAGCCAACTACTTTACAGTATTTTATTTCTTGAATGCATCTATATACTGCCCCTCTGGAGAAAGAAAATTCCCCACTTTTGATCGTTTGCAATAGCAAAATAAAATCCAACATAAACAGACAATAAAAATAAGAAACATAGAAGATATAACCCTTCCACCAGCAGTGACACTAGGAACAAAAATTAATATATAAACTATCAATCAAAAAAGGACAAATTTGAGTCCAGAAAACAACAGAATACAAAATAATTAACCATGTAGGGAAATATCCTTATACAGTATGTTTATACGTGTCATCTTTAGACTTTTTTTTTTAGAATGTGTAGAATAAGTCCTTGGACTTGCATAAGGTAGGTGTCACCACTGAGAAGGCTCTCTTCCTAGTTATAACCTTCTTTTTCCTTATATAGACCAAATTTCAAACTGCTTTTACCTCCTCCCATCAAGCAGCAATTTAAACCTATACATCATGTTGACAAACAAGTGACAATTTAGAATTAAAAGTCCTACATATGAAGAGCAAGCAGTATGCTAAGCCTGAAGTTTCAGTTAAACTGGGAAATAACTAAGAGAAGCCATAAAAAAACTGTTTCAGAAGTACAGTTCACTTAAATCTATCATTCTACGCTGCCTGAGGATTTGAAAAATACCTCCTATTTAGATCGATGTATTTAAAAAGTCACACAAAGCCACAGGCCAAAGAGCAGAACTCTCATGCTTTTCAGATGATATTTGATTCCTACTCATAAGCCCTAACTACCAAGGACAATTTGTAAGGATGGTGGAAGCTGTAGTCCAACAGCATCCAGAGTGCCACAAACTCCTTATCACTGCCACCGACAACAATCAATGCTGGATGAATGAGCCAGCTGACAGACGTATAATTGATTGCTCTATTCCTGAACTAACAGCCTGCTTGATTTTCATGTTAGCCAAGGATGACGGCTTAGACTTTTATCAGGTCTACAAACGTTTTGAGGGCTGCTTGTACTTTGTTGGTCTATTTACAAAACTGATTTAAGTATAAAGCAGGAAAAATATCATTAAAGACTTAGCAAAAGGCTTCGAGGCTCACGAATGGAATAACTTCTTGTTTTCTTTCATTTTTAAAGCAAGTATTTCCTTCTCTCTCCATAACTGGAACACACAACAAAAATGATCTGGGTACTCTATGTGTGATTTAAGTGAAGGACACTATACAATTAAAGCCAAATTCTCAGCATACCTACTCTGAAGTAAGTTAATGAATGTCATCATACTGTAAGATGGCTTTACAATGCAGCCATGTATCATCTGGGAGTGAACTGTAAGGTATGGAAAGATGCCAGTGAAATGCTCATAACACTTTCCTTCCTCTGACATTTCACTCCTGCATGAGCCACAATACAAATCTGCTGGGATTCATTTCCAAGTGGAAGACTTTCTCTCTCATTCTGCTTGAACATTCAGCAATGATGTAAGGATTAGGTTGCGATGGAGGTCATTTCAGACTTGAGGGGAACCTTCCCATATACAGAGAGAACAAAATTCCAACCAGTGCCCAGACACATTCCTAAAAACAAGACAATCAGCTCACTTTAAGACTTTAATGCCGGTCCCACCAATGAAAACAAGGCACATTGCAATATTTTCTCACTCCTCATTCTCCTTGTTTTATAGCAATCATGAAACCAAAAATGCTGCACAATTAGCAACTTCAAAATAATCTGCTATACCAGCAAATGAAAGAACAAAATGTATCAATATATAAAGGAGTGTACACTAACAGTGAAAAGTAAGACTGCTAAAACACTCAATTCAGATGAAATTATTTTCCTTCTTGTGAGTGCTTCCTCTCAAAATGTTAATGTCTTATTCAACAACAGGTGCCCCTTGAAGCTCACATCAGCCTCAGCCAACACAGCCAAGGGTCAGCTGAATATCAAGAATTCCAGGTTGCCTATTCTTGCCCTGTACCATCAGTATGTTTTACCCATGTCCTAGCTGTGGGCATCCCATAGGTGTTTCGCAAGCTAGCATGAAAACAGAATGCTGAACAAGGTGGGCATTTGGTCTGAGCTAATTTAGCTGGTCTCGTGTGCCAAAAGTATCATCCACCAAGACTAAGGGGAACAGAAGAACCCTGAAAACGGTAAAATTATAGCAAGACGCTCAGAAATTAGGACTCTTAGAATACTTTGTAAATTAAGCAGAGACTATACTTCTCATTTGGCAAAAAAATAAAAAACCTGAATGAAAATCTATTTAAAATCAGCATAAGGCATGCCACAGAAATCAAAATGCTTTTCGCTTCCTGACTTCTTTCCTGTTTGCTTGTCCAACAGTAATTTTCAAAAGAGAGTCCCAAGCAACTTTAAATACTGGCTGAGCTTCCAAACTGCCTCAGCATCATGACAATCTCCTATGCTTATAACTTTATAAGGCAGGGGTGCCCAAACCTTTGAGCCATGGGCTGGTTATGTGGTTCAGTGGGCTGGTCACTATGGCCTAGGGGCTGGATCCGGCCCCAACACCAATTCATCTTGTCTGCAAAGCCCTTGTCGCTCCTGGAAGCGGAAGTAAAACGCACCTGTACGGGCACATTTTACTTCTGCTCCCGGGAGCGACGAGGGCTTCAAGGGCCGGATGAATTGGTGTCGGGGGCCAGATCCAGCCCCTGGACCATAGTTTGGGCACCCCTGTTATAAAGGGATCATGCAAGCCCCAGCTGTTTCTCACACCATAGACTTTCCCTTCTATATTTAAGTTACATCTATGCCTCCTAATCTGAACATCATCACTGCCAAATGAGCAATTCAATGTTATTCTTGCTCAATAGATGAACTCAGGCCATGAGCCAACTACCGTACTTGTCCTCCAACAAGCTAGCAGTTTAGCGTGGATTTGAATGCCTCTCTGCTGGAAACTTGAATGTCCCCCCCAATCTTTAACACAGTAACATACAAAGCCTATGAAAACTGCATTTATGGTTTCTTAAACATTTGAAGACTTCAGTGGATGCCAACACATAAACTCACTATTGAAGCTGTCATATCACACTCAGTTTTTCCTCTACCTACTCCAGGGGTGTCCTATTCCAAAGGAGCAGTAGTGCGTCAAGACTAAATGAAAGACTAACACAGTGATGGCCAACCTTGGCACTCCAGGCGTTCTTGGACTTCAATTCCCAGAAGCCCTGATCAGCAGGAGTGCTGACTTGGGCTTCTGGGAATTGAAGTTCAAGAACACGTGGAGTGCCAAAATTCGCCATCACTGGACTAACACATGCGCTGCATTTATTACATCCACAAAAATCATTATGCTTCAGTCATTATTTAAAAAGGAGACGAATAATATACGGTAATCATTGAGTTTAACAAAACATCAGAAGTCTTTCACTTACAAAACAGGGAGAAATAACAAAAAGCAAGGTAAATAAAACACCTTTTTTGTCCCTCTGTTTGCCAATGCTGGCAGAAAAGAAAATACAAATTCAGTTTGATTCAACAATCTGCAGAAATCTACTTTCCTTCATTCCAGAAAACTTCTAATACAGCCAGAACTGACTTGCTCCCAACTGAGGCACCTCCCAGCCTAACAAAAAGTGAGAGAAGTTTTACTCTACAAGACAAATGTGGAAATCCTGACCCCAAAAAAGCCCATTACGATCAAGCGTTTGATAGTGATTAAATATTCTTAAATGGAGTAATCATTAGAAACAAGTTATCATTATCCAGTGAGTTTCAACAACAGTATCTAGGTGGTCACACCTCCTATTGATGCTATTCTACAGATAATAGTTTTAATCAGTATGTAATGATACTTTAAAATACAAATGCCTCGAAATCCTAGTCCCATTTGAATTGGAAAGAAAATGTACTCATGAATTTTCTCTTTGAACAGGGTACAAAATGCTCAAAAATAATCCATTCACACTAAATAGGCACAAGACAAGTAATTCTTATAACAGTCCCAAGAATAGAAGAATATTATCACAACTGTAAAATACCTGGGAAACTTGGGTTCAAATTCCCGCCTACCTATTAAATTCACTAGCTAATCTTAGGCTTAGGCTAGTCATGTCTTCTTCATTTGACCCAACTCAAATGGTTGTTGTGAGGATAAAAGTGGGAAGAATGTTATGTAAGAAGGCTTATTGGAGGAAAGATAGAATACTGTATATACTCAAGTATAAGCCGAGTTTTTTAGCCCCCAAAAGGGGACCTGACTTATACTGGGGTCAACAACCATGAGGGTCCCAAGACCGCGCCAGACTGAGATGTGCCAACAATTTAATTACTTTTACCATATTTTCAGGAATTTTTATTATTGAAAATCACTAGCAGCTGCTGCATTTCCCACATCTCGGCTTATACTTGGGTCAATCTATTTTCCTGGGTTTTCAGGTCAAAATTAGGCACCTCGGCTTATATTCAGGTCATTTTATACTCCGGTATATACAGTATACATGTGACAGATAAATAAATACATAAAGTATTGCAGATAGGAAGAGGAGACAGACAGGTCCTGCCCAAAGCTATCTAGAATTTAAAGGTGAACTGAAACGTGAACTTTCCAATTGACAATTAAGACTTTTAGCCACCAGTGTTTCTACAAATGGCACCATGAGGTGTTAATCTCAAGCACTGGATCTTAAACACCAAAAGAATCGTTCTTACCTTATCTTTTTCATGTGGAAGTAGTGATACTGGAGGAAGACAAGAAAGAGACTCACAACTCTCTTTCCCATCTGCATTTGTGGCTGCTTTAGTGTTGAGCTGGTACAGAGGCCCATCTTTAAGAAGTCGACCATGGCCAACAGCACGCTTGACAGCCAATCTCAATTGCTGGTGAAAGGCAGAAGGAGCACTGCTTGCAAACAAAGCTGAAACATCTTTCTGCCCTTTCAAGAAGCGCTCAATGTTCTTCAAGGATGAGCCACTGGACTCTGCTAAGCCCTCAACTGCCCTTTTAATCAGTTTATTCCAGTCCACATTTGGTTTGCCATCCACCTTTCCATGGTTTCGTGGTTTAGGAAGTGCTATTCGCCCAGGGTTATCAGGATCCTTATAGGAATTAAGTCCTTTATTGGAAACTTTTAGAATAGTTCCATCTTTGACACTCAGTTCCAACTGTTCCAGAACGGTTTTGCGGTCCAAACCGTGGGACGAAGACACAGCATTGCATATCCTCTCTTCTGAAGGGCGCTGTTTTTGCTTCTTGACCTTTTTAATTGCCTCCAAAATCCACTCAGTGTACAGCGGGTTAGCGAGTTTTACCATGGTGAAAAAATCTGTATATCCATAGAGTCGTTATCCCTTATCCCTATGCTGAAGGAGTTTCACACAATGGAAAAACAAATGATCAGAGAAAGGAGACAAGTTAACCATAGCATACACGTTTTCCCCCTCAAGTTGCTCTCTGCTTTTCAAACATCAATATTTCCTACTTCTGGTTATAAAAAAAGCACATGCCCTGTTATTGACCGTTTCATGTTCTCCAATAAATCCTTCAAACAGCTGGTGGACAAGTGTTGCACACAGGTGAGAAATATTTACATCTCACTCCAGATATTTATGTTCCAAACTGATCCACAACCAACCGTAGATCTGCAGGAAAAATGAAAACACAAGTTATGACAATTAACAATCTCAAAGTGAAAACACACGTTATGTCATTTAACAATCTCTGCAACTGACAATAATGGAGTTTTTAACCTATCACACAACTGTCAAAACAGAACGTAAAAGAAGCTCTGAAACTGGACCAGACCATAAGTCTATTTAATCCTGTGTATAGTTCCTGCAGCAGCCAGCCAGCAATCTATAAGAACTGTGCAATACATCCAAGAATATTTGGCCACAAGTGAAACTGAAAGCAATTACAAAAGTAGCATTTAAAATGGCACTGAATCTGGTCCATTTTTCCAACAACAATGAACTTGTGGCAGCAAGAAACCATCCATCAAAATGGTAGCAATTGGTAAAACTAGGGCAAACCTAAGCATTTAAAAACACAGGAAAGAAAGCCAACTTCTTTTTCCCACCCTTCTACTTAAATGTAAGACCTGCAAACAGTTGCAAGACAGAGGCTGTGGTGACTCAGTGGTTAATAAACTCGCCTTGTTAGCTGGAAAGCTGGCAGTTCGAGACCTGGGTACTGCATGACAGATTGAGCACCTGTCTGACCCAGCTCATGCCAAGCTAGCAGTTCAAAAGCAAGAAATTGCAAGTAGATAAATAGGGACCGCTTCGGTGGGAAAAGATCTTGGGGGACACGAAAGGAGCTTCATTCAGGCGTCCCGAGTGGAGTTTCTCCAGCAAAAATCCTTTCATTCCAGAATAATTTCTGACATGAAATTATTAATATTATTATTATTATAGTTGCAAGAAAGCAAACAAGGGCATCCAAAGCAGTGATGGCGAACCTTGGCACTCCAGAGCTGTTCTTGAACTTCAATTTCCAGAAGCCCTGGTTAGCAGGAGTGCTGACTTGAGCTTCTGGTAGTTGAAGTCCAGGAACACCTGGAGTGCCAAGGTTCGCCATCACAGGTAAAGGTCGCCCTTGCTCTAAAGCCAGTTGTATCTGACTCTAGAATTCGGTACTCATCTCGGTTTATAACCAAAGAGCCAGCACTGTCTGCATCTGCATATGTTTCCGTGGCCATGTGGCAGGCACGACTAGACACCCGAAGTGCATGGAACGCTGTTTACCTTCCCACCAAAGCAGTACCTCTTTAGTTAAAGGTAAAGGTTTCCCTTGCTCGAAAGCCACTCATATCCGACTCTAGGGTTCAGTGCTCATCTCTTGTTTCAAAGCAAAGAGCCAGCAGCTGTCTACATCTGCATATGTTTCAGTGGCCATGTGGGCAGGCACAACTGGACACCCCAAAGTGCACAAAACCCTGTTTACCTTCCCACCAAAGCAGTACCTATGTATCTACATGCAAACTTCTTGCTTTCGAATTGCCAGCTTGGCAGGAGGAGCGGAGACAGACAAGAACTCACTCCGTCAGGCAGCATTGGGGGGGGGGGCAGTCTCGAACGGCTGACCTTCCAGCCGCCAAGTCCAGCATCTTTAACCACTATAGCCACCCAACCTAAATAAATCTGTGAAAGCAAGGAAGCTTGAGAAAGTGAATGCCGGGTGACAGGAGAAACTTTTAAAGTCCCCCAGTCCAAGTCAGACAAGTTGTAGAGAGAGAGGCTCAGAAGCTTTGCTGGGGAGAGCCTTACCAACCACAACAGGCCAGTGAGGGGGTCATTTCAAAGTAGCCCTGCCAAAGAAAAGTTGGAAAAGCCCCCTTTCCTGGGGAGGGTTCCCCCCCCCCAAGGGGGATGATGATGGCTCAAAGCCTCCACATGGCTCTGGGACCCGGTTGTCTCTCTCTCTCTCTCTCTGTCTCGCCAAGGGAGGCTTTCCCAAAACATGGGAACGGGCCCTGCCAAGAGAATTTGATTTGATTTATTAGATGTGTATGCCGCCCACTCAGCATGCGCTGACTCAGGGCGGCTCACAAAAAATCGCAACGCATCAAACATTACAGTACACCTATGGTATCAAAAAAAAAACAATTACAATTACATAACATCAAACGTTTCAGAAAAGAAATATTGCAATTACAATTATTACGAGATGCAGGTCCAGAGGGTGGGTTGTGAGGAGAGTTACGTAAGAAGAGGAGGAAGGAGTAGCAAAGGCAAGGAGACAACAACTTGGGTTACCCCCCCCCCGCTCCTCCGCCTCAGGCGGGCCAGACAGCTGGGTCTCCCTCCGCCGCTTCCCTCAGTCCCCCGAAACCGAGCCTGGCGCCCCCCCGCAAAAGCGCCTCCATTCCCCGCCCTGGGAAAGCAGGGCCACGGAGGCGGCGAGCCGAGGCCTAGCCGGAGGCCATGCCCCGCCGGTGGCGGTGGAAGGAGCGGCCTGCTGCGCACCTGCCGCGGAAGAAAGGCCGGGGCCCGGGAGGCCACACAAGCCAAGGCCGGAGCAGGCCTCGGGGCCTGAGGCGAGCCAAGCCCGCCCGCGCAGGGGCCTGTATTATTTTTTTCTTTCCCCCTTCCCCTCCTCCTTTTATTTTTCTCCCCCTCAGCCCCGGGACCCCCTTCCCCCCACACACCCCAACCCGGGGGCCCGAAAGGTCTGAGGGCGCCGGCCACTTACCGAGGCCTACCCGAGGCGGAGCCCAAGAGGCAGAGCCCGGACGGCGGCCAAGAGCCAAACTGACACGGCGGCCATCTTGGGTCTCGCTCGCTCTCAGCTCCGCTCCGGAGAGGGCGGGAGGGAAACGGAGGGAGGGGGGCGGCTGGCCGCGGAACAGCCCGCGCGCGGGAGGAGGAGGAGCAAGGGAGGGAACAGCGCCTCTCTCTTCCGAGAGAGAAGGAGGGGAGGGGAAAGAGCCAAGTTCTGTGTGCGCATGCGTGCTGGGAGGGAGGGAGAGGGGAGGAGGGAACAGCCTCTCTTCCGAGAGAGAAGGAGGGGAGGGAACATGGAGGTAGAGCCAAGGTCTGTGTGCGCATGCGTGCGTGGAGGGAGGGAGGGCGAGAGAGAGAGAGAGAGGCGGGGCCGCCATGCCTCCTTCTCTCGGAGCACGCATGCGCGCGCGCCGAGACAGTCAGAGCTCGGCTGTTCCTTCAAATGCTTTCTCCTCCCTCTTCCCCTTCTGGCTGGCTGGCTCCTCGGAGAGGGGCACCTTACTTTTGCCTTGACGGGGGGGGCGCCGTGACGTCACCCTGGACGCCCCCCCTTTTTTGTGGTGGGCCGCTCTGCATAGTAAAATGGCGCTAGAGGAGTTCCCTTCCCCCCCACCCACCGCTTTCTTGGTTCCACTGCCTTGAGTTCACACGTGTCTGCTTTCACGTGTAACTCAGGGAGGGAAGGCGGGGTGTGTGTGTGTGTGTGCTCAAGTCAGCACCTATTGGGGCCCCTGGACCTTTCAGTAGGGTTCGACTTCGCCCAGTTGTGTGTCTGTTTTCTCCCCCCCCGTTCGTTCAATAGGCTTACTCGAGTGTAACTTACGACACTTAGCTGCAGAATGGGGGGGGCAATGGTGGGGGGTGTCTTGTTTCTTCTTTGATTTGTTTACTCCGGAGTAAGTACCACACTGTGTAGGCATGGGGCTTACTCGGCGATGCGGGGGGACCCAATCCCGTGTTGTGTATGTGTGTATGGACCCAATCCCGTGTGTGTGTCATCGGACCATATCAGGTTAAAATGTGATAAAATACATTAGATAAAATATCACTACAAAACCAGAATAAAAACATTAAAAGTAGAATGATACAATCACAATAAAACGAGATATAAAATTTAATCAATCAAAGTAATTACTTTTGCATGTATATACAGTATATGCATATACTTGTGAATAAACAGCTGTATTCCAGTAGGATTTATTCCCAAACATGGGGGGGGGGCAGGTTTAGCCCCATCTTCTTCCTGATTTTGTTTACTCAGGAGTAAGCTTCACACTCAGTTCCAGGGAGGTTTACTCTTGAGCAAGTTAATAGGCTTCCACTGTTGCCTCCCTTAGGGTGATTCTGGCCCAGAATAATCCATCCATTGTGTTACACTAGGTTTTACTCCTGGGTAAATGTACCCCCAGCATTTGTCTTGGTCCAGTAGGTGCTGTAATCCATGGCTATGAACATTTACTCTCAAGTAAAGCTGCTCACACACATGTTTAATGGAGGTTTTTTTTTTTTATTTTAGGAAGCAATGCTTAGCATTTCATCCTTAAGGAAGCAAAAGTGCCGGATCATTATATCCTTTTGATCTTGATTAATTAATCCAACATGTCAAGGGCTTTCCTTGAATGAGTTTTGCAGTCAGGAGAAATCTACTCCTAACTTTGCACAGACCTATTATGAAAACCCAAAGATTGACCTTATAAAACAGGGGTGCCCAGATTTTCCGGGCCGTGGGCCGGTCACGTGGTTCAGTGAGCTGGTCACGTGGTTCCTCCCACTGGAAGCAGAAGTACTGTAAAACGCACCTTGCAATCTGTCTTGTAACAGGATGCGATAGATTTTTAGGCTGCCATTTTCTCTTCTTAACCAGGGGTGCCCAAACTACAGCCCGTGGGCTGGATCCGGCCCGTGACACCAACTCATCCAGCCCATGCCACCCTCATCACTCCTGGAAGCAGAAGTAAAACACGCCTGTACAGAGGCTTTATCACATTTTACTTCCGCTTCCAGAAGGGATGAGGACGGCCTGGGCGGGATGAATTGGTGTTGGGTACCGGATCCAGCCCACGGGCTGCAGTTTGGGTACCACTGCTATAAGAGAAAGATCCCTGAAGCATGTGCAGAATGCATTTCTTTCCCCATGGGGTGTAATGAGACCAAATACTGTATCACAGCTAAGGATCCTCTTAAGCATCTCAAAAGCAATCTTTATTTGGGCTGTGCTTTTACAGAGCTGAAGTTTATGCCCAATTAAGTATGTAAGTCCTTAAAGTGACACAGGACTCTTGGACGTCTTTGCTACAAACAGATCAACGCGGCTGTTCGTCCCCCATCACCCCAGCCTCAAATCCCAGAAGAGGGAATTATTGTTGTTTTCAGGCAGGGTTCCACTTGCTTTTAATTTCAGGAGTTAACCGCTGTGTGAATAATCACCACCTCTGGTTTGTATTGCTAAGATAATATTGCATAAATATTCAATGAAAGCCGATGTCCTGATAAAGCCTCTGCACATTTGTTTAAATGTGTAAACAGAAGGATGCTAAGACGTAATAAGTGACCCGCTGGCATTTGTTACATGGCAAAGTTCAAAGGGCAGCTCTTCCGAAATAAATTGCAAACGTTCTTTCCCTTGTTTATTGCATGTTAATTACTCTGCCCAAAATGTCATTCATTTTCTTTTTGATGCAATGAAATGTATGCCTTTTGTAGAGCCGCAGGCGTATATGTAACTCTTTGTTATTGCATTCTTGTTTTTATTACAATTATTCTTATTTCTAAGCTTTCCTAGAGTTGGTGAGGGTGTCAAACCTAAACATTTATGAGTGAGATGACAAGTTTGCAAAATCACTGATGTTTTGGATTTCAAAATGCAAGTTATCAGTTACAGGCAAAGGTTTTAAACTGGCTATCAAAGATTTTGGAACAAGTCCAGTTGCTGAAATTAGCATGTGGAAGAGGAGGATCTGATCTCACTTCCATATTCTTTTAATTTCTTGCCTTAATATTTGGTATGCCAGTCTGGCCAGGTTATCCTGCTATGGTAATAGAGTAGACCAACCATACTGCATGCAACTCAACACCAAGTGTCAGGTGGCAGTTAACTAACCTGACAACCCTGAGGACTAATAGGTGCCAAAGTCCACAGGGATTTATGTGGGGTTAAATCCCACATAAATCTATCTTGATGGAGGGCAGCAGCTTCATCAATACTGGCAGGGCTGCCATCAGAAATTTCTGGGCCCCATACTGAGCAATCCTATTGGCCCCCCCCACACAGACACAGTAATGTCTCACAGTAATGTCATAGTTATGGCTGGCGGTGGCAGGGCCCCTGTCAGCTTCGGGCCCTATACGGCAGTAGTGGTAGTACTGCCCTGATGGCGGCCCTGAATACTGATCTGGGGCTGATGAGGACTCTGCGTTCCAAAAGGGCTCAGGAGCAGAAAGTGACTTGCGGAACTGGATCAGTGGTACGTGTGTCATGCTGCGCTGCAGAAGGCAGATGAAAGGCCACTGTATTATATTCACAGGACAGTCTTCATTGCTGGTCTCTATGAGCATCGCCTATATTCGGATTCGGATATGGCAGGAGAAGAAGAAGAATATTTGGTACAGTGCAATTTTTGTATTTTCTGTTCTTTTGAGGTCATTTAATGGTGGAACTTTTATAAGGTATGTTTTTCTTTCGTTCTTTATCCAGAAGTATAACATCTGGACTCTTAAAATAAACTGCTTTATCCATGATAACTTGCTTTTATTGCCATTTTGTTTTCTAATAGTGGAGGAGGCTGGAATTTACAATACAGAAGGTAAGATTTAATTTAATTAATTTAAGATTTAGCCAACTGCTGAAAAATTCACTTTGCAAATTGGTTGTGTCTGCACATACAATCTGTCCATGCTAATTTAGGGCATCCAGCTATGATATAATGAACTGTTACTTTGGACTCATAATAGATCCTACAGATATCATTTACACCAGTGTTTCTCAGCCTTTGGTTTTCGGACTCCGATTCCCAGAAGCCTAACTCAATTTCCCAAAGCACTGATCAGCCAATGTACTGACTTAGGCTCCTGGGAATTGAAGTCCAAAAACCAAAGGTTGGGAAACAATGATTTACACCTTGCTTCATAATTATTTTCTGATAGTTTCTAGTATAAATACTGTAACTTAATTTTGGATTGTGCCTATGAATCCCTCAGCTTCAGCCTGAAGAAAACCATACTTGAGCCATAGGCTGGAAGGTACATTGTCAGTATTATCATCCAAATGTTAACTGGGGAATTTGGTTGGTTGGTTCTCACTTATGAAACAGAGATGAGCACTGAATCCTAGAGTTGGATACGACTGGTTTTCGAGCAAGAGTGACCTTTACCTTTACATTACCTAATGCTTCTTTTTGCATTGAGTTGTTTTTTGTTGTTTGAACATACAAAACACAGTCAAACACTATTTTAAAAATATTAACTTTTTTGTTTGTCTTGTATCCCATCCAATTGGTACAAGCACCACTATGAGCAGCTCACAAACATTGAATAAACCAAATACTGTACAGTAAAACCTCGCATAAAGAGCGCCTCGCTTAGAGACTAACTCTCTTAAAGAGCAGAATTTTTTCCGAATGGTCGCCTTGCTTAACAACTAAAACCAACCAAAAATTCGCTTAACAACTAAATCGGGATTCGCAATCTCCCCCTGCCAGAAGTCAAAAATGGTCAATTACAATGGTGTTTCACGTAAAGAGCAAACTCGCTTAAAGAGCAATCCCGTGGAACACATTATGCTCTTTAAGTGAGGTGCCACTGTACAGAAAAAAAGACAAATAACATCAAACCACCATTACCATAAATACAATCATATAAACAACACATAATACCTACCAAGGTGGCATCCTATAAATCCACAAACCCTACCAATAATTCATGATTTACATTCACAGCTCACTAAAACTCAGTCTAAACCAAAAGAAATAAGGGGACTAATATTATATAAAAGATGCAGGTTTTAACCAAATCTGAGTCTGACTGTTGATTTTAAAAAATACACATATTTCTCAAACTGTTCAATATGCTCCAGTTGGCTTCTTTTGCATAAGAATTCAGTGGCAAACACCATAGTTTCTAATGCACTCTTTATGGAATATTACCTTGTTATTTGATATATTTTTAAGGTGTATTGCGCAGTGGTTAAACTCCTGTACTGCAGCCAAAATGTTGTGACTTCAGTCCTGACCAGGACTCAAGGTTGACTCAGCTTCTTCCATCCTTCCAAGGTCGGTAAAATGAGTCCCCAGCATGTTGCACTAAGCACTACAGGACGGTATAGAAGTGTAATTGCTATTGCTATTCAATTCCCCACTTCATCATAAAAACATCCCTGTGGTCAGGCTGAGAGACATTGACTGGTTTGACCAGGGGTGCCCAAACTATGGCCCGGTGGCCACATGGTCGCGTTTTACTTCCACTTCTGGGAGCGACGAGGGTACATAGACTGGATGAATTGGTGTCAGGGGCTGGATCCAGCCCTTCAGGTCATAGTGACCAGGCCCCTGAACCATGTGACCGGCCCGTGGCTCAAAAGGTTTGGGCACCCCTGGGTTAGACTCACCCAAAGAGGTCTATGGCTCATTGTACATTAGAAACCAGATTTCCCATGCCCTAATAGTTCAAACACTCTAACCATGACATGTGCCCTTTGGGGGATTCGTGTGAATTCTAACCTACATAGGTAAAGGTAAAGGTTTCCCTTGCTCGAAAGCCAGTCATATCCGACTCTAGGGTGCAGTGCTCATCTGTTTCTAAGCCGAAGAGCCAGCGCTGTCTGCTTCTGCAGACATTTCCGTGGTCATGTGGCAGGCATGACTAGACACCGGAGCGCACGGAACCTTCCCACCAAAGTGGTCCCTATTTATCTACTTGCAATTTCTTGCTTTCGAACCTACATAAGGCCAGTAGAAAAAGGGGAGAAATCTTCAGAGAAAAGCCTAAGCAAAGGAAGTCAAACTTTGCAAGCAAAGTAACGATCAGAGGGCTTTTGGCTGGTAAATTGTTGTTGGTGATTAGATGCAAATCAAATTGAGGGAAATAGCAGGTGTAATGACTGATAGTTTCCTCTCCCCTCACCCCGTTAACAGAAAGGTCTGGTGCAAACTGAGAGGGGCTATGTGCGTGCTGATGGAGCCAGATGCAAAATACCACATGTTTTCTAGACTTTTAATTATTGTGTAGAAGAGGGGATTTCAGCGGGTGTCGTTTGTAAGGTGCCTCTGGTTATAACGTGTTACGGTGGCATGTATTATTAAGATTCCCTCTTCCCCACAGCTGCGAGAGGTACAGGCACCTCCTCCCCTTTGGCATCTGGCTGGCCTACCAAGAAGAGAGAATGTGGTTGTTTGGGAACCACTGAGGAGCCGACGCATACTCTCTGATTGGCAGCGTCGAACAGAAGTTTTCCTTCCGTGGCATCTGTTGGCGCGGCAGCGCAAGAGTTAAAGACCAATGGCAGGCCCCATCTTCCAGGCACCAGCTGGTTTGGCCTCGGATTCACGATTCCCTAGGGATCTCTTAACTGCCTCATAAACCTGGACTTAGTGGATGCAGTGTGTCGCATCATTAGCATTTGGGGGGGGGGGGGATGTTGCACACACAAAGGAAAAAGAAGGCTCTTGCCGTTCAGTTTTTGTCTTGCGTTTCATTTGGAGGCCTGTTAAATTCCGATCGCCTCTCGTCCACTTTGGAAGCCAAGTAACTCAAAGCTTTGGCTCACCGTTTGCATCGCGGGTCCAGTCCCTGACATCTCCACAGAGGATAAGGAGCCAGGTTTCTGCCCCAAACTCTGAAGAAGAACTGCCAAGGTGAGTCAATCCAAGATGGGAAATACATACGCCAGATGAACTTGGATTGCACCCTAGTTCCAGATGGTCTTGGGCTGCTGTTACCGCAATGCAGCTGGACTTCTGAACGGAGATGAACCTCAAGTCCGTCGGCTCAGATCCCGGGAGAGCTTTATGGCAAGAACAAACATTCTTGAGGGTTCACAAGACCAAAACCAAATTAGAAGGTGGAGGAAGGAGCTGGCTGGACAAGGAATAACATTAAAGGAAGATATGACTAAGGAACTCAACCTCCTCTACACCACTTGGAGGACCCTGAATACGCTGAGGGTCGGAGTCCCAAAATGCAAGAGCAACATGCTCAAATGGACACTGATGGCGAATAACAACATGCTGTGTGAACAATGCCCGCCATATGTCCACGGAAACGTCTGCAGACTGGCTCTTCAGAAATGAACACTGAACCCTAGAGTTGGATACGACTGGCTTTTGAGCAAGGGCAACCTTTACCTTTTCAGAATCCGGCACATTTGCTGGTCTGCCGAGTCCTGCCAGAAACATGCACCAATGAGGAGGACTCAAGTTTGACCAACGACAAAGGCAAGAAAGTGGCTTCATTTTGGGCAGTCCAGGTTTTGATCGGGACACGAAAGAAGTAGAATCACTGTTGCTGGCTGATGGGGCCTGCAGTCTAATAACATCTGGAGGACCACATGTTCTCCATCCTTGAAAGGGGCAGTGTAGAGCTCGTTGGAACAGGGGTCTTGGGAATCCACACGGCACAGATCCCCCTGCCCTTGAAATCAACTCCCCTCGCCTCCAAATTTTGAAACGGTAAGAAGCAGCAGGGGTTTCCATCTGCGCAGCAGCCGAGACAATCCCCGTTTCTTGACGTTTCCACATTTTGCACAAACGCGACACCATCTGTCCTTTGGCCAAGCCTTCTGTGCATGCCAGAGGAGGACTCAAACAAGGAGATGACAGCAGCCACAAATCATAGCTGGGTAGGAAGACAGGTCAACATTTGTGAAGGCTAGGATTAGAGGCTAGGATTCAGCTGCTGTTGCAATATCTCTTTATTCACAGCTCTACAAGCAGAGCCTGAAGGGGGTGGTTGTGGCCTTCCAGATGTTACTCGGTTGTAGCTCCTATCCACCCTAGCCACCACAGCTATTGGCAAAGGATTGTGGGAGTTGCCAATCCAGTCACATGTGGAAAGGTCAGTTTCTCCTCCATCTCTGGCTCCTTGGAATATTAGATCTCTCAGTTGGACATTCTGCATGACCACACATATCTTGCATCGTCGAGTAGATTCAGACTAGGCCCGTGATGGCGAACCTTGGCACTCCAGATGTTCCTGGACTTCAATTCCCAGAAGCCCAAGCCCCCGTGAATCCAGCCCATGCAGCCCTCATCGCTCCTGGAAGTGGAAGTAAAACGCACCCGTACGGAGGAAAGGTTAACCCGGATGTGCCTTAACCGTACGGGCGCGTTTTACTTCCATTTCCAGGAGCGATGAGGGCTGCATGGGCTGGATTCACGGGGGCTTGGGCTTCTGGGAATTGAAGTCTAGGAACATCTGAAATGCCAAGGTTCGCCATCACGGGCCTAGGAAAACTTATTTCATTGTTGGCTCTGATGCAACCACTGCAAGATGCTACCAATCTTGAAGTTAACCCTGCGTGGAGTTTGAAAAAGTTGCTTTTTGGGGCAACAGCTCATAGAATCTCCCAGCCATGATGGCCAGTAGTTATCTTCCTCCACCCCCCACCCACCCACCCCTCAAAAAAAACATGCCAGGGGATTTTTGCATATTGTACTCCAAAACAAGGCATGAATTTGCAAACACTCTCAACGTGACAAGGCAAGGACTCTGATCCATGGCCGTAGCCAGGATTCTAGATGTGGGTGGGCGAATATTTTTTTCAGGTTGGGCAACAAAGCCTTTTTTTCAATGCATTCCTATGGGAAACCACACCTTGCCAGGGTCAACAAACTGCTGACTCAGGGTGGGCCAAGCCCACCCTGGCCCCACTCTGGCTACAGTCCTGCTCTGATCACCAATGGAGGCAGGCAGGAGATCAATGGCACATAAAGAACTGGGAGAAGACCCCCAGATTTTGAAGGTATCACCAACTGGCTGTTCCTTCCCGGCTAGATAAACTCCACATTCCATTTCTCTTTAACTCAATTCATCTTTAAACTATTGTTTTTCTCCTCTGATGTCGTAGAAAGCTGAAGGTCTCGCTATTCCCAAAGGCCAGAGAGATTTGAAACTGATCAGGAATCTCATGCTCCTGTTTAAAATGACAGCCCCTGATCGCCACTCATCAGTTGCCAGGTGACAAGCCCTCTTGCAATAAACAAGGCAGCACAAGCATGTAACTCCGTTTAATCAGGTACATTATGTCATGGAACGAACAGTTCATTTCTCAGCTCTGCTGCTAATGCGACGGCAGGTACATTGTGGAACCACAGCGTCGCCTCATCTCCCGAGCGTATTTCACAGGCATCTGCTATGGAATCTGGTTTTATTAATACCCTGAAGAGATTATAATTTGTTGACCTTCAAGGGGGATAAAATATACCACCCTTTTCTAGAAAGCTGTTGCCTCTTTTGGAAAACAGCGCTGTGGTTTTAGGATAGGCCAGGGCATATATTTGCAAACACAAGAAGCATTAATTCAGCATTAACTGCACCGGAGGAGCGGAGTGGAGAAGAAAGCTCCCACAGTTTAGTAATACTATATTTTAGCCCATCAAACCTGTACGCCACAAGAAGCTGTGATTTTCTAGATGGGGGTCGCCTTTCATTTAACACATGGCCTGAGCTGACCCAAGGCATTTTGCTGCCTGAGGTAAAGGAGAAGGCAGTACTGGAAGTCAACTGGAGGACTTCTCATCTGCATCTACTGCCTAGCACTGTGATGGTGAACCTTGGCACTCTAGATGTTCTTGGACTTCAATTCCCAGAAGCCCAAGCCCCTGTGAATCCACACAAATGGATTTACTGCGATTCATCTGGCCCGCGCCACTCTTGGCGCTCCCGGAAACGGAAGTAAAACAAGCCCGTACGGTAAAAGCTCTTCCGGGTTAACCCTTCCTCCGTACAGGCATGTTTTACATTATTATTGGCACTTAACAGACTGTGCAACCCTGTTACGAACCCAGCGGCCAGCTGTGTCCTTACATCTACTGTGGTGACACAATTACAGGTCCCAGTATCACACACAACATCAAAGGTGTGTTTTCTTGTTCCTCTGTTAATGTGACCAATGCCATTTGTTGCCAACAATGCGCTTCTGTGCTCTTCATTAATTAACGTAAGGCATAATAGCACACAAAATCTTGTTTCCAAAGAGTTCAGTCTACTCTTTGAGTGATCTGAAGGACATCATTCTACGGGAATGTTTAAAAACAAAATTAGACTTGAAAGAGAAACAGCTGAGATAAGGTATATACTGAAGACCCACTTAAAAGGACTGAATAGCAGTCAAGGGTTCTTAAGTCCTTAAGCAGGACAACAATGGAACCCAGGAGGTGGTAACGCCCCAACCCAACGCTGGAGGCATTCAAGAGAAAACTGGATGACCCTCTGTCAGATCTGCTTTGATTTGGATTCCTGCATTGAAGGGGAGGATAGACTTTATGGCCTCATAGGACCTTTCCAACTCCATTATTCTATGAAGTGTGAAATCCTATATTGAATCACAGTCTGACCCTTGTGTCAACTATGCTATTGTTACCTTGCACAGCGATAATTCAAATTATCCACAGCCTAATAATCTACTACAGGGGTGCCCAAACTAGGGCCCGGGGGCTGGATCCAGCCCCTGATGCCAATTCAATCAATCAATCAATTCATCTGAATCATTCCGGATTCCATTAATTACGTTAACTGTGGTTCCACTGTATTGGCTGTCCTCATGGTGATCAGCCATGAAGATTTGTCCTGAGAACAATATAACGCAGTGGCCTTCCATTGGCCTTCCGCATCACAGTGTAACACCGGTACCACTGATCCAGTTCCATGAATCACTTTCTGGTCCTGAGCCCTTTTGGCATGCAAAGTCCTTGTCGGCTCCAGGCCAGGATGGATGAAGCTGCTGCCCTCCATCAAGAGGCATTCAAGTGGGATATAATCCACTTGGTGACCATCACCCTTCCCTGTGGAACTCACTACCCATGGCCTTTAGTCCTCATGGTTGTCAGGTTGGTTAATCACCGTCTGACAAAAAGCACAGAGTCGCTGGCAGTAGTAAGAACACAAGAACAGCCTTGATGGAACAAGCCACAGGAGTCCATCCAGTCCAGCATTCTGTCTCACACAGTGGCTCACTCATTGCTTCAGGGTATTATTCCCAAGCAGATGCCTTCACCTGCTTAGGATTCCCTGGAAATGGCATTGAGAGAGATCCTGCCTATCTCTCCAACCCAGCGGAGGTTGTCCTTAGGTATCCATTGTAATTATAGCCATGGATACCCTTGTCCTCCATGAACTTGTCTAATCCTTTCTTAAAGCTGTCAAGACTGACCGCTGTTGCCACTTCTTCTGGCAGGGAGTTCCATAGACCAGGGATCCTCTGGGTGAAAAAGTACTTTCTCTTATTTGTTTGAGAACTCGTGCCCAAAAGTTTCATGGAGTGCCTGAGTATCTACTCAGTTACCATAGCAGGATCACCTGGCCATAGTGGGAGTTTATCATCAGCTGTTCAAAATATACTTCAACAGTTTTGTCCTTTTGCAGGTTGGCAGACTTGCCCAACAAATTCTGCTGCTTGAGGTGGAGAAACAAAAGGATGTCCTCCGTGTATCCAAATCAAACAACATAGGATACCAAGCAAGCCGAGTTATATTCTCACCTGCGGGAGAAATCCTCCCTCCCACCCCAACCAAGACATCAAACTCGCCAGCTCACCTTGAGCTAGTCGCTACGGTTGCTTCTGCGTTCAGAGGCAACCGAGGCTGGTTTGCTTCTGCACATCCACTCACAAGAGCTCTCATCCATCCCTGTGGAGGAGGAGGCAGGTGAGTCATTCACCCAGCCATAATTTTACTGGAGGAAAAGAAGGCTATAAATAAAAAAATGTTGTGACAACAGCCCCAACCGAGAGAGCAAATTTGCTGCCACCTAGCGCCTAGCTAGCGAGGACAGGACATTTTGGAGATCTCTCATTCATCATAGAGCGGCCACAGGTCACACAGGTGACTTGACCTACTATCAAGGGATTAGACATCATTTTTCTTCTCGCGACACCTTGCAGCCTGGGGAAGGGGTCAACTCTCAAAATGAAACAGACAAGCAATGCAAGATGGCCACAATCATGTGTTTATTTATTTGTTTTTACTTGCCCTCAAGACTTACCAAGGTTTCGAAGGTGCTGGAGACACCCAAGGACTGATTTAGCATTGAAAACACACAAACGCACACTATGTTTCCATAGCAAGGCAGGGATTTGATCCTAGGTCTCTCGATTACAACACACGGGTTACTTGTTTACTGAAAATATGGCTTCTGGAATTTGCTGCTGACACGTAGATAGCCACTAATTTAGGCTCCTTAAACCAGGGGTGCCCAAACCTTTTGGGCCGTGGGCCAGTCACGTGGTTCAGCGGGCTGGTCACGTGGTTACTCCCACCGGAGGTGGAAGTAAAATGTGTGTGTGCAGGCGCATTTTACTTCGACTTCCAGGAGCGGAACGGGCAGTGCGGTCCGTATGAATTGGTGTCAGGTTTATTTATATGTACAGATGCAAATGCAGAAATGATTATTATTTTTTACAATTTACACTATAGTTATATACATGCGCCGGAGACCCACTTCAATGGTTTAAATATTAGTCAAGTAATTTGGAGCCACTACCAAATCTGAAACCGCCCTGAGTCGGCCTTGATTGAGTGGGCGGTATAGAAATGTAACAATAAATAAATAAATAAATAAATAAATAAATAAATAAATAAATAAATAAATAAATAAATAAATAAAATGCCACAATTATGTTGTTATCTGCTGTGATAACACAACCGTCTTTACCACCATCTTTCTGGGTGGTGATTCATACTCATTGCCACATGTTAGCGGCTCAGTGGTTAAGAAGCTCGCCTTGTTAGCTGGAATGCTGGCAAGTTGGCAGTTCGAGCCCTGAGTACTGCATGACGGTTTGAGCGCCCGTCTCTGTCCCAGCTCCTAGCAACATAGCAGTTCCAAAGCAAGAAATTGCAAGCAGATAAATAGGGACCACTTCGGTGGGAAAAGATCTTAGGGACATGAAAGGAGCTTTATTCGGGCGTCCACTGAGTGGATTTCCTCCAGCAAAAATCCTTTCAACTCAGAATAATTTCTGACATAGAAGTATTATCATACAGTACCACGTTATCCAGAGCTTGAGGTCTTTTGAGCCACCACCTCTGTCCTGTTTACAGAACAAAGCATCAAATTCAAATCATTACCGTATTTATTCGTGTATAACGCGCAAAATTTTATACCAAAAAAAGAAATCAAAGTTTGGGTGCGCGTTATACACGAGGACTGGGTGCGCGTTATAAACGAGCCTCTTTTACTCACCCGCACGCACCCGCCGGGACGAGAAGGGAACCCTCCGGGGGAGGCGCTACCGCCAGCCACCCGAGCTCCCGGGCCGCGCGACTCAAGAGCCGGCGCCGGGTAGGCACGGAGCACGCCACGGCCCTCCTCCCAGGCGGCGGCATGCGCCCAGGTCCCGCTGCCGCCGCCGCTCACCTGCACGCACCCGCAGGGACGAGACAGGAACCTTCCGGGGGAGGCGCTACCGCCAGCCACCCGCGCTCCCGGGCCGCGCGACTCAAGAGCCGGCGCCGGGTAGGCACGGAGCACGCCACGGCCCTCCTCCCCGGGCGGCGGCAGGCGCCCAGGTCCCGCTGCCGCCACTCACCCGCACGCACCCGCCGGAACGGTAAGGGGGAGGCGCTAACGCCAGCCACCCGCGCTCCTGGGGCCGCGCGACATCATTACTGGGCTATCTTATGCCATAGCCTAAGTCAAGTCATTAACCAACTATTGTCACTTTTCACAGATCATAGTTTGCAAATGCAGTCTGGAAGGTAAACTCATTACCAAATGTGCAATGCCACAACATTGCCTCAGCCTACTAACTAGTGGCTACTTTTGCAGAGCAAAGCTTCCCAGGAGTTAAGCCTGAATATCAATCCGGTTCTTCAGTCATCACCAGATACAAAAAGGCAGACTAATTCTCATGATGTGCAACTTGGGCCTACTATCCTAACCAACCGTAGTGTCTTTCTGTAACCCCCAACCTGATCGTGAGTCCATAAATAAATTATAGCGGACCCTTGCTTAACAAATTTAATGCGTTCTCCGGGACCTTTTGTACTACGGAAAAATTCGTAAAGCACATTTCCCGTCGGAATGCATCGAATGTAATTCCCCATAGGGATGCATTGAAAACCAAGATTTGTTAACCAAAAACATGGTTTCCCATAGGAACGCACTGAAAACCAATTAATCCATTCTGAGAATTTGTTAACCGAGCCACTATTTTCTACGGATTTCCTTTTGTGATGCGAATTTTGTGTTAAGTGAGCCGCTTGTTAAGCGAATGTCCACTGTATTTCGAAATACAGTAAAACCCCGACTTACAAATGCCCCGAGTTACATAAAAATCCATTTCTCTATGGTTTTGCTTCAATTTACATGAAAATTTCATTTTTGCTATGGGTTTGCTTCAAGTTATTTAAAAAATAACTTTCCCTATGGGTTTGCTTCAAGTTACATAAAAAACCAATGTACATAATGATTTTGTGCTAAAACCATGTCCCGATTTACACAGTTTCCTATGGGTTTGCTTCGAGTTACATAGATTCTTTTTCCTATGGGTTTTCCTATGCTTCGATTTACATAAAAATTTCATTTTTTTCCTATGGGTTTGCTTCCAAGTTCCATAAAAATAATAATTTTTCCTATGGGTTTGCTTCGAGTTGCCTCAAAATTCGACTTAAGAAAAAGCCTATGGAACAGACTTTTTTTTCGTAAGTAGGGGTTTACTGTAGTCTTACTGTTATGTCTTAGGAAGCAGACACAAATCTGCAAACACTCATATTAAAACACAGCCGTTGTTTTTTTTTTATGGTGCTGCAACATTTTTGCCTTTAATTTTTTTTTGTTTCTTGTCCGAGTTTGTAACGCGTCGTCGTTGTAACGTGATTAACGTAACTGTAATGTAACGTTACTGTAACGTGGCGTTACAACATATGGGTAACGTTTTGTGGCTCCCGTTACGTTAACCTCATCACGTTTCGTTTACACCAGGTTCTATCAACGCCATTTAATAATGTTGCTAATTACTCTACGAAACAGCATTAACGCCCCTAATGGCGTGTGAGGCGGCCTGTCACTGTGTGCTGCCTGAGGCCAAGCCGCAGCTCAGCTGACAGTCACGCGCGCCGGGGGGGGGGGGGAGTGCGTGTGCGCATGCGCGCAAGCGGCGGACTGACGGTTTCGGACGACGGTTGCTAAGGTGACCGCGCGCTCTTCCTTCCCCCCCCCCCCTTTTTTTTTTCCTTCCTTCTATTCTATTCTAAAAGAAAAAGGGAGGGTGTGATGCAAAGCCCTCCTCTCCTCAACCAATCACCGTTCCTCTTTCGCCCCCTCTTCGACGCTCAGAGGGGGAGCGGCTGCCACTCAATTGCAAAGCCTCCTTCCTCACCAGCCAATGAGCAACCGGGAAGCGATGGGGAAAGGGGGTGGAGGGGCGAGGCTTAAACCCCGCCCAGCGCCGTCAGCCTTCCTCAGTGGGAGGAGCACGGAGCGGAATGACAGGCCTCTGTCCAATCAGCGGGGAGAGCGAGAGCTCTGTGGGCGGGGCAAATGGCATCCTTCCCCCCTCTCATCTGCATCTTGCCCCCCCTCCCAAAAACCCAGACTTGATCCCTAAAAGAGGTCGCTGGGGAAGGATTTGGGGCAGGAAGGAACCAAAGCAGGTGATTATGGGGCTGGAGGTGGCTGTGGGGCTGCACACTGGAGGGCTGATGCCTGCCTGCCTGCCTGCCTGCCATGGGGCCAAGGGGAAGCTATGGGGTGTGTGAAAAGCCCAGATCCCTAGGGCAGAGGTGGTTGAGACCCATGGGACCCCTTAATCTTGGGGGAAATGGAATATATGGGGATGGGTGAAAAAGGCTCTGGATTCTGGCATGCAGTGGGTTAATGGGGGGGGGCACTAAATATCCTTGCAATAATCAAAATGAGGTCCCTTTAAATACAATTTTATTTTATTTATTTATTTTTCTGATTTAAATTGCAAATATAATTGCAAATACCATCAGGCTGTGATAGTCTCTTGCAAGCAGAAATCTATGGGGTTCGGCTTTTCTTGCAGGGGTCGGCGGGGGTCACGATCCTGGTGATGGGACGGAGTGAGCTTGTGTCAGTGTCATAGCTAAAATAGGTGTGTGTGTGTGTGTGTGTGTGTGTGTGTGTGTGTGTGTGTGTGTGTGTGTGTGAGATATTAGCAGTGGTGAATAGGGTTGCAAAAAGGTGGTGGTGGCGATTTGGACTATAATGTGGGGAAGTTGCATTGTGCGGACAAACAAGGAGCCGAGATCTGTTTCTAAGTGATAGCAAGAAGACTGCGGTGGCTTCTTAGTGGTTAAGACGCCGAGTTTGAGGACCCAAAGGTCGGCAGATCAGCAGTTCCAGACCTGAGTGCTGCATGACGGAGTGAGTTTCTCATTCTCTGCCCCAGAGCTCCTGCCAAGCTAGTTGTTCGAAGGGAAGAAATTGCAAGTAGATAAATAAGCACGGTTTCGGTGGGAAAGGTAACAGCGTTCTGTACGCTCTGGCATCTAATCATATCTGCCACGTGACCATGGAAATGCCTGCAGATGTAGACAGCGCTGGCTCTTCGGCTTTGAAACAGTAATGAGCACTGAACCCTACACTGCACCCATAGCACTTTGTGCACTCTCTGGGTGGTTCACAAGTAAATTAGCGTTTTGCCCCCAACATGCTAGGTACTCATTTTGCCAACGTCAGAAGGATGAAAAGCTGAATAAACCTTGATCCCAGTCAGGATTGAACTCGCAATGTCTTGGCCGCAGTATAGCAGTTTAATCCCTGTACCACCAGGGCTCCATTGTGATCTATGGGCTGAATGAGGTTGTAACGGTAGGGATGTGTGGGGATAACAGACGGGGCCGCAACAATGCAATACCTCCTGGGGCTGTGGGTTGCAGGAATGCATCAGCAATTGCATAAAAGGGAGCCTTTGACGTATACATGTGTGGAGAATGAAAACTCTCATGTGATCTGGTTCACTTGGGGATAATAATAATAATAATAATAATAATAATAATTTTGTGTCAGAAATTATTCTGAGTTGAAAGGGTTTTTTCGGGAGAATCTCCGCTCAGGAAATGCCCAAATGAGGCTCCTTTCATGTCCCCAAGAACTGTGACAGAAACAGGCACTCAATATAAACAGGCACTGTATATAATTTAATTTCTTAAATTATTTTTAGACGAAGGATTATCTATCTAGCTATCTGTTGTGCATTTTTCTGTATAATTTAATTTCTTAAATTATTTTCAGACCAGAAGGATTATCTATCTATCTACTGTGCATTTAATTATATAATTTAATTTATTAAATTATGTTTAGACTGGAAAGATTACCTACCTACCTACCTACCTACTGTATCTGTCTGTCTATCTATATGTCTGTCTGCCTGTCTATCTATCTATCATCAACTCATGCATCATCATCATCTCTCTATTCATGCATTCTATCTATCTTACTGTATCTATCTATCTATCTATCTATCTATCTATCTATCTATCTATCTATCTATCTATTGTGCATATTATTACATAACTTAATTTATTAAATTATTTTAGACCAGAAGGAGTATCTATCTATTGTGCATTTTATTATGTAATTTAATTTTAAAATTATTTTTAGACTGGAAAGAAATCTATCTATCTATCTATCTATCTATCTATCTATCTATCTATCTATCTATCTATCTATCTATCTATCTATCGTGCACATTATTACAATAACTTAATTTATTACATTATTTTTAGACTGGAGGTTCCATACAGCAGTGCCTTAGTTGAGCAAACCACCAGCAGCACCTGAGCTCTTCTTGGGGCTAGCCATGATTCACAGCCTCTTCCTGATCAACTCCTCCGGAGACATCTTCTTGGAGAAGCACTGGAAAAGTGTGGTCAGCCGCTCGGTTTGTGACTATTTCTTTGAGGCTCAGGAGCGGGCTTCAGAAGCGGAGAATGTCCCGCCCGTGATCCCCACCCCTCACCACTACCTCTTGAGCGTTTATCGACATAAGATCTTCTTTGTGGCAGTGATCCAGACGGAAGTGCCCCCGCTTTTTGTCATTGAATTTCTTCATCGTGTCGTGGATACTTTCCAGGTAGGCAAAGTTCTGCAGCGGTTTCCGACCAATTGGCACTATTTGTTAGAAACTTATTTTAGGTTACATCTTGTTTGTTGGTTTGTTTTAAAATTTTATTGATAAAAATATCTAACATCAACAACAAATATAACCCAAACAACTTTTAAGCGTACCCACCACCTATGGGACTTTATGTTTTTCAGTCATGGTTATTTTTATTATATTGTCATGTATATTATTGTTATTTTTATTATTTTATGTGTGTGTGTACACACACACACACACACACACACACACACACACACACACACACACACACTTATCCCCTATTTCTAAAAAGCTGTGTATTATCCTGGTCCCACTCCTTTTAATTTATATACAGTAAAACCCCGACTTACAAATGCCCTGAGTTACATAAAATTTGACTTACATAATGATTCTGTGCTAAAACCATGTCCCAATTTACATGATTTCCTATGGGTTTGCTTCAAGTTACATAAAGATTCTTTTTTCCTATGGGTTTGCTTCGAGTTATGTAAAAAATCATTTCCCTGTGGGTTTGCTTTGATTTACATAAAAATTTCATTTTTCCTATGGGTTTGCTTCGAGTTACATAAAAAACCAATTTAAGCAAAAGCCTACGGAACGGACCTTTTCCCCGTAAGTAGGGGTTTTACTATACAGTGAAACCCTGCTTTACGGAATTAATCCATTTCACAGGGTTTTCCTTATAGCAAAAATTCCTTTAAGTCAAGTTCAGTTTCCCACAGGACTGCATTGAAAAACAAAAACAAATAAAACCTGCGTTCTGGACCTTAGAAAAAAGCCCCCAAAATTTTTTTTCCTGTTCCAAACTCTTTATAAAACCCTTTGGATTTTTTTTTTTGCAGTGTTTCTGCCACTTTATAAAGAGATTTGAGCAGGCAAAATACTTTCCCCCCCCCCCCACTTTTTCTGACCTCTGGAAGGGATTTCAATGCGTTCCTGTGCATTTTCAGAACTTCCGACAGCAGCCTCTAATGGCCAGGTCTGACAATGTCCCGACAACCTGCTGTTAAGCACCCCGGCCACCTGGAAGTGCCGAACTCCACGCTTTAGGTGCCAAAATGCAGTGGAAACAGGACAATTTTTATTTTTTTTAGTAATTGGGGATAAAGAGCATTGGAATTTTCCATCTTGAATTATAAACTATTTCTGACGATCACAAGGAAGTCTATAGCAGGGGGGAGAATAGTCATCTCATGATTTTCTTCAAAAGGCTTTGCTGATCATGGGACTGCGAAATCCTCTCTGGTTAGAGGATCAGAATTCATGTGATGCTAAGTACAGTATGTCTTATTTATTTATTTATTATTTAAATTTATATCCCGCTCCACTCAACCCACGGCCGACTCAGAGCGTCTTGAAAGTTGTGGCTGCTTCTCTCTCTCTCTTGCTTATTTTTTTTAAACGCAGCAGCACAAATTTCAAACTGATGCCACTGAACAAGGAGGGTTGGTGCTCCCCTCTGAAAGATCTCTCGACTTCCAGATCTGGTGGCCATAGTTTTGTGGAGGATAAGTTTTCACCAGGGGAAAGGGGACTGCGGTGGCTCAAATAGTTAAGACGCTGAACTTGACGACTGGAAGGTCTGCAGGTCAGCAGTTAGAGACCTGAGTGCTGTGCGACGGAGTGAGTGCCCATCTCTGTTTCAGCTCCTGCCAACCTAGCAGTTCGAAAGCAAGAATTTGCAAGTAGATTAATAGGACCACTTCGGTGGGAAGGTAAACAGTGTTCTGTGCACTCCGGTGTCTAGGCATGCCTGCTACATGACAATAGAAACGTCTGCAGAAGCAAACAGCGCTGGCTCTTTGGCTTTGAAACAGAGATGAGCACTGCACCAACATTGAGTTTAGCGAACATTTAGGTGCAATTTGGTTTATAAATGATATTGATGTCCAAATAGGTGTGATCATCCTCTTGAGATGATGGCTGGAATCCTTTTAGTGTTCATGTACGATTTGTGGGTGGCTTAGTGTGGGAGGGCCACAGTGGCTTTTAATGGTTAAGATGCTGAGCTTGACAACTGGAAGGTCAGCAGTTCAAGACCCGAGTGCTGTGTAACAGAGCGAGCTCCCGTCGTCTGTTCCAGCTCCTGACCGATTTAGGATTTCGAAAGCAAAAAATTACAAGTAGATAAATGGGTACCACTTTGTGCAGGAATGTTAACAGTGTTCTGGGCTCTCTGACATCTAGTTATGCCTTCCACATGACCACGGAAACATCTGCAGGCACAAGCACTGACTCTTTGGCTGTAAATGGAGAAGAGCACCACCACCTAGAGTCAGATACAACTGACTTTCAAGCAAGGGCAACTTTTACCTTTACCTAATTAATCTTGCTTCCCTGCCCACTTCCCACAGGATTATTTTGGGGTCTGCTCAGAAGTGGTCATCAAGGACAATGTAGTGGTAGTCTACGAGGTGCTGGAGGAGATGTTGGACAATGGGTTCCCTCTGGCCACAGAGTCCAACATTTTGAAGGAGCTGATCAAGCCACCGACCATCCTCCGGACGGTTGTCAATACCATCACAGGTCGGCATCTAGGAAGCTGCTTTATATTGGTCCGTCTAGCTCAGCTTCATAGTTCAGTATATTGAGTGTATTGATGTCTATGTTTAGATAAGTGCGATGAATTTTAGATCTTAGAATGCTTTAACCTGGACAGAAGTTTAAACTCTCTTATTGTACTGCCGGGGACTGCGGTGGCTTAGTGTTTAAGACGCTGAACTTGTCGACTGGAAGGTCAGCAGGTCAGCAGTTCGAGACCTGAGTGCAGCGCAACGGAGTAAACCCCCGTCTCTGTCCCAGCTTCTGCCAACCTAGCAGTTCGAAAGAAAGACAGTGCAAGTAAATAGGTACCGCTTTGGTAGGAAAGGTAACAGCGTTCCATGTCTAGTCATACTTGCGAAACACATGCTTGGTAATCTGATTTCTTAAGTTTTTACCATATATTTTATGATAGTAAAACTGAGAGTTTGGAAAAGTTACATTTTTATCATAATACCTAGGATTTGACAACCAGCGCATTCACAGACCAAAAAAAAAGCCCATTTCACTATCTAGGACAGTGTTTCCCAACATGGGGCCTACGCCCCACAGGGGGTCTTCAATTCCCAGAAGCCTAAGTCAGTACATTGGCAGATCAATGCTTTGAAGAATTGACTTAGGCTTCTGGGAATTGAAGTCCAAAAGCCAAAGGTTGGAAAACACTGCTCTGTGAATCCACATGAATGGCTTTACAGCACATATGCATATACCTTTGGTTTTTGAAATTCAATTCCCTGAAGCTCATTAGCAGATCAGTGCTTTGGGAGCATTGACTTAGGCTTCTGGGAATCGAAGTCTGAAAACCAAAGGTTGAGAAACACTGATCTATGGTGATGATACTGGTTTGAAGCACCTTCAGCCTTGAGAGTATATCCCATAGAACTAAAGTGGACCTGCTTCAAAGTAAACATGCATAGGATGTTCTGTAATCTCATAACCAGTGAAAAGGTTGGGAAATCTCAAAGGCCCGCATAGGTTTTTGTGTCCCGTTGGTTGAGCAAATAAAGGCTATCATGATTGGTCCTCTGGCTATGAGAGGAGGTGCTTTCCATTTTCATATGACATCTGCCTAGACTAGAGTTTGATGTGAAATGTGCAGCGAATTCCATAGATTCACAATGGGGTTGTTCCTGCTTTGTTGTGGTTGAGGTGCCTTGATTTGGGAAACTCATTTGGTCACACCCAACTGCCCTCTCCATCTTTCCAGGAAGCACCAACGTGGGAGAACAGCTTCCTACAGGGCAACTCTCCGTGGTTCCCTGGCGGCGGACGGGCGTGAAGTACACCAACAATGAAGCCTACTTTGATGTGATTGAAGAAATAGATGCCATCATAGAGAAATCAGGTGCAGGGTGGCTACATTTCCAGGGTGGCTCTTCTAGGTGGAAGTCCACAGGGATGAATGAGACGGGAACTGGGAGGGTATTTGTCCACAATGCAGACTCTATCATCCATTCTTTGTTGTATTCCATAATCCTTATCTCTTTTGCTGACTACATTAAATTTAGTTAACTCTTGATAGTGTTTATATGTTACCCTTCTTCTCCTCTTCCTCCTCCTTCCTCCTCTTCTTCTTCTTCCTCCTCTTCTTCTTCCTCCTCTTCTTCCTCTTCCTGCTCCGTGTCCAGATCAAACTTTAGACTGCCAAAATGGAGCCACTTTCTTGCCTTTGTTGTTGGCCAACGTTAAATCTTCATCGGTACATGTTTCTGGTAGTCATCGGCAGACCAGTAAAATGAGCCGGATTCTGTATCTCATATATTACCCTGGAAATGTAACACACAAAGCAATTTGTAAATTTGAAAACTTCAGACCGCTGCAGATCAGACGAGTTTATCTCGGTGCTGGCTGTGATTTCTTTTGTAATCCTCCTGGGATTTATCTGCTGTCTTGCAGGTTCCACCATCACAGCTGAAATCCAAGGGGTGATCGATGCATGTGTGAAGTTGACCGGGATGCCAGACCTTACCCTCTCCTTTATGGTAAAGTTAGAGAGGTAGAACCTCTCCTTCTTATAACTTTTTATTTTTTTAAAAAAAAATCAGTCCAACAGAAAGAACCTGTTCAAAGATTATGGTATTTTTGAACCACAAACAGGTATACCCCGGGCAAAGGCAACTTTGTGTTACTGGCTAATCTTTCTCACACTGGGTCAAGCGAAAGGAACTGCAGAATGAACTCGCCAAAAGGTGGCTTCATTTTAGCTGTGGCTTCAACACAGAAGAAGAAGAAATGCAACCCATTAATACAAAGGTTCCCAACCTAAGGCCCATGGGCCGGATCCGGGCCCCACTGCCATTTCATGTGGCCCCCACCCGCCCATACGGTTAAGACTTCTGGGTTAACCCTTCCTCCATACAGGCGCTTTTTATTTCCGCTTCCAGGAGCGACGAGGGTGGCACGGGCCGGATGAATCACAGTTAACCCATTCGTGTAGATTCACAGGGTGCTTGGGCTTCTGAGAATTGAAGTCCAAGAACATCTGGAGTGCCAAAGTTAGCCATCGCAGATTTAGGGACTCCGTCCCTCAGCCTGTTCAGGGTCCTCCAAGTGACGTAGGGGAGATTGAGATCCTCAGCCATATCCTTCTTTAATGTTGTTCCTTGTCCAGTGAGCTTCTTCTCCCATCTTCTATGTTGGTTTTGCTCTTGCGTACCCTCAAGAATGCTTGTTCTTGCCGTAAAGCTCTTCCTGGATCTGAGCCGGCGGACTTGAGGCACAAAGTTTTCTTTCTCGTTTTGTTTCAGAACCCCAGGTTGCTGGACGACGTGAGCTTCCACCCCTGCGTGCGCTTCAAGCGCTGGGAGTCGGAGCGGATCCTCTCCTTCATTCCTCCGGATGGGAACTTCCGCCTCCTTTCTTATCACGTCAGTGCCCAGAAGTGAGGATGGGGACTGGGATCTGTGCCTAATTTCTTGGTGTTTCCAAATCTTTTCCTGTGCGTAGCCCCAATTCCTCCCATTTGGCCATTCTCCAAGCGGTGCCGTTTGTGACAATTGTGGGCAGATGTTGTGTGGGCAGATGTTGTGTGGGCAGATGTTCTTTGGGATATTTTAGTGACCCGACAAAGCAATATCAACTTCATGTATATGCCACCCATAGAGGGACAGCAGTGGCTCAAATGGTTAAGTCACTGACTGGAAGGCAGCAGGTCAGCAGTTCGATACCCAAGTACTGCATGATGGAGTGAGCGCCTGCCTCTATCCCAGCTCCTGCCAACCTAGCAGTTCGAAAGCAAGTTTAACCCCTGCGCCACCAGGGCTCTCTGTAGTGTGTGGGTGTGTGTGTCGTGTGCTTTTACTTAGTGGTTGGTGTGCAAAACAGAGGAAAGGGATGCTTGGTTGCAGGGATTCCTTCTCTGTTGCAGCTTGGTGGCCATCCCAGTCTACGTGAAACACAACATCAACTTTCGAGACAGCAGCTCTTTGGGCCGTTTTGAGATCACCGTTGGGCCCAAGCAGACGATGGGAAAGACTGTGGAGGGAGTGATGGTGACCAGCCAGATGCCGAAAGGTGTCCTGAACATGACTCTCACACCTTCTCAGGGGACGCACACCTTTGATCCGGTCACAAAGGTAAGAGAGCAGCAAGGAACAAACGTGCTGTGATGGTCCAACCTTGGGCACTCCAGATGTTCTTCAACTTCAGTTCCCAGAAGCCCTGATCAGCAGGAGGTGCTGACTTGGTTTTCTGGGAATTGAAGTCCAAGAACACCTGGAGTGCCAAAGGTTGGCCCATCATGGCTATAAGTGCAAATGATTTGAGTTCATGGCTTTCTAATGTAAATTCAAACAGTTCCATAATCTGTCTGATTGTTCTCTAATAATCCATCCACTAGAGCATGGAGCCTAATGGAAAGTGTGGAGCCCCACAAAAGAAATGTTCCACCAGCATTTTGCTGACGATAGGAACAGCACAAGCCCAGGAATCTGCACCTGTGATGGCGAACCTTGGCACTCCAGCTGTTCTTGAACTTCAATTCCCAGAAGCCCAAGTATGTGCAGTAAACCCATTTGTGTGGATTCGCAGGGACCTGGGCTTCTGGGAATTGAAATTCAAGAACAGATGGAGAGCCAAGGTTGGCCATCACTGTACTAGAGGAAGAATCCGGAGTTTATTCTTGATTTGTTTCTCTGGTTGACAGAGAAACAAACTGGAAGGACCCAGATCTTAGTACAGAGGTGCCCAAACTACGGCCTGTGGGCCATATACCGCCCCCGGTGCCAATTCATCCAGCCCATGCCATCCTCATTGCACCCGGAAGTGGAAATAAAATGCGCCCGTACAGCTGTAGTTTGGGCACCCCTAGTTTAAGCAGAAAAAACGGCAGCTGAAAATGTATCTCATCCTGTTGCAAAACAGATTGCAAGGCGTGTTTTACTTCTGCTTCCAGTGGGAGGAGCCATGTGACCGGCCCACTGAACCACATGACCGGCCCGCTTTAATGTTGTTCCTTGTCCAGTGATCTCCTTCCTTCCTCCATCTTCTCTTTTGGTTTTGCTCTTTGTTCCGTGATGATTTGTTGGTTTAATTTTGGTCCTTCCACAACTCTGAACACTCAATGCGGTTCTCTTCTTTTCCCCCTCTCTCTCCCTCTTCTCTCTCTCTGCCTGGCCTTTCCTGCAAAGATGTTGACTTGGGATGTTGGAAAGATCAACCCCCAAAAGTTGCCAAGTTTGAAGGGGACGATGAGCCTCCAAGCAGGAGCGTCTAAGCCGGACGAGAACCCCACCATCAACCTGCAATTCAAAATCCAGCAGCTGGCCATTTCTGGTTCGTGGGCTTAGAATCCCGTGGCCGCATTCGTTGCCTTTAACACACTCTTCAAATGTTCTCTCAGCCAGTTTAGGTGAAGGCAAAGCAGCTGCGGCGGCTTGGTGGTTAAGACACTAAACTTGATGACTGGAAGGTCGGCAGGTCGGCAGTTTGAGACCTGAGTGGCGTGCAACGGCGTGAGCGCCCGTCTCTCTCTCCCAGCTCCTGCCAACCTAGCAGTTTGAAAGCAAGAAATTGCAAGTAGATATATAGGGACCACTTCGGCAGGAAAGGTAGCAGTGTTCCATGCTACTTCAGCATCTAGGCATGCCTGCCACATGATCACAGAAATGTTTATTTATTTATTTACACTATGTTTTATATACCGCCTTCCTCACCCTGGGGTGACCCAAAGCGGTTTACAGTCACAAGTGATGCAAAATATAGATAGAATACAAAATATAGATACGGAGCCAGGGCTCAATGGTTCCCGGTGGAGCCCAAGGCTCAACGTCGCAGACGGAGCCCAGGCTCTACATCCCCGGGCCAGTGGTATGGGCTCTGGAGAGAGGCAGCGAGTCTTCGGCAGCAGCATCTTTCAAGCTCTCCAGGCGGGCAGGGCTCGGAGGGGGCGACGGCGTCCGCACCTGCCTCCCATCCCCGGGCCGGTGGTATGAGCTTCGGGGAGAGGCAGCGAGTATGCATGTTGTCTGCATATTTCTCTTTGGCTTTAAATAGAGATGACCACCACCTTGTCGAGGTGGACGCGGCTGGCTTTTGAAAAAGGGCGACTTTTATTTTTATCTCAGGGCCCCTCCTAGGTCAGTCATCGCAACCTCCATTTCCCTACAGTGGCTTCCCTCCATTCCGTCTTCTCTTCCTCCCTCCTAGGTTTGAAAGTGAATCGGCTCGACATGTACGGAGAGAAGTACAAGCCTTTCAAGGGGATCAAATACATGACCAAGGCCGGGAAGTTCCAAGTCCGCACCTAAGGGCGCTTTTACTCAAGAGGAGACTTGAACTGTGCCCGCCCTTCCTGTTCCCCACCTTTCTCTGGATCATTCCTTGCCATGGATCTGATGTGGGACATATTCCTGCTGAGCTGGGTGGTACCAGCATATCCATATTTATCAAAATCAGAAGTTCTTGGATGGGTTTGAAGTCTATGGGGGGGGAGGGGGGAGAACATCATCCTTCCACGCTGGCTAGCTAAGTCTCCCGTTAATGCAGATGCTGCGTGTGTCTCTGGTGCGCAGCTGGTGTTTCCGGGCATCTTTGTTGGCTTAGGGGTTGAGGGAGAAGACTGCGGAGATGTCAAAGGCAGTGGGTACTGATGGATGTAATCGTGGAATGTTGCTTATCTCTTTACCAACTTCACCACCCTGTAAACCAGGGGTGCCCAAATTACGGCCCGTGGGCCAGATCCAGCCCCCAACACCAATTCATCCAGCCCACGCCACCCTTGTTGCTCCCGAAAGCAGAAGTAAAACACGCCCGTATGGGCATGTTTTACTTCAGCTTTCGGGAGCGACGAGGGCAGTGTGGACGGGATGAATTGGCGTCGGGGGCTGGATTTGGCCCATGGGCTGTAAATTGGGGGGGGGGCTGTTTTAAGAAGAAAAAATGAATGAATTAATGTTTATTAATTGATTAGGGAAAATGATAGCCTAAAAAATCTATCTCATCCTGTTGCAAAACCTATCTGTTGCAAAACAGATTGCAAAGCATTTTTTACTTCCAGGAACCACGTGACCGGCCCGCTGAACTACGTGATCAGCCCGTGGTCCGAAAAGTTTGGGCACCCCTGCTGTAACAACCGTCCTTTATTTTATTGTTCAGGGAGGAAGGGGCACTTTAGCGCATTGTGAATAAGTGCAGTTCAACTGTTATCTCTGATAAACAGGTTTGGTAGGCTTTAACACTTTTTTAAAAAAATAAAACCTGCAAATCCTGTTTACTTGGAAAAGAAAACCGGGAGAAAAAATAGTGGCAGAGAGACCTGTGACCAACTAGAGCATTTGAATGGCATCTCTGAATTAGCTGCTGTCGACCTAGATCCGTGATGGCGAGCCTTGGCACTCCACATGAATCCACATGAAGGGGTTTACTGCGATTCCTCCGGCCCACATCGCCCTCATCACTCCTGGAAGCGGAAGTAAAATGTGCCCGTACGGAGGAAGGGTAAACCCGGAAGAGTCATAACCGTACGGGCGCATTTTACTTCCGCTTCTGGGAGCGACGATGGCAGCACTGGCCGGCTGAATCGCAGTAAGCCCATTCGTGTGTTTTCACGGGGGCTTCTGGGAATCGAAGTCCAAGTACATCTGGAGTGCCAAGGTTCGCCATCACGGACCTTGATGTCTTTTACCAGACAGGCTTTGTGCAAATAGATGGTGTTTGTAAGAAGTGATGTCTGGCTAAAGAAAGCATGTCACATTCTTGACTATCCTCTTTACCCATGTTGCTTCTGTACTAGCAGATTTGTGTGTGTGTGTGTGTTTATTTGTTTGTGTATACACTTACGTTTTGATTTGAACCTACACCACTTGGTTTGTTCGGGGTTCCCGTTTGTTTCGTTTTGGGTTATTTATTTTTCTTTGAATCACAGTAGATCTAAGTTGACTTTGTGGACACGATCCCCTGGCTTTGGAATGAAGCAAGAGAGCTCTTGGAAATATGGGAGGAAGTTCGAACCCTGCAAATTGCATCGGAGAAGCCCATGGAATGGTCTTCTTCTGCCATATCCGATTCCAAATGTTGGTGATCCTCATGGTGCTCAGCCATGAGGATTATCCTGGGGACAATATAAATGCAGTGGCCTTTCATCTGCCTTCCGCATGGCAGCATGACACCCCATAGTACCACTGATCCAGTTTCACGAGTCACTTTCTGGTGTCCTGAGCCCTTTTGGCACGCAAAGTCCTCTTCAGCTCCAGGCCAGGATGGATGAAGCTGCTGCCCTCCATTAACTGGGTGGTGGTGGTGGTATCAACTGGTTTGCTTTTTGCAGAACTGTAGTGGGTGCAAATCGTCCACCGTGGGACCCCCTTGTTTGTGTATCTGTTTGGATGCCAGCTTGCTGGATGGAAGCATAAAGAACACTTGAGTCACACCTGTTGCTTGGAGTCAAAGTTTTTAAGTAGTAGGAATTTTCTCCCCTCTGAGCACCATTGCCATTGCCTAGCATGAAGTGAGCAGGCTTGTTGTGCTCCTTTAGAGTCAGTCCTTTTGATATAGCTTGGGAATGAGCATCATGGCAATCGGCCATGAAGACTGTCCTGAAAATATAATGCAGTGGCCTTTCATCTGCTTCCTTCTGCCATAGCTGAATCCAAATATTGGCGATCCTCAAGGCGATCAGCCATGAAGACAGTCCTGAGAATATAATGCAGTGGCCTTTCATCTGCCTTCCACATTGCAGTGTGTCTCCCATTCCATTGATCCAGTTCCAAGAGTCACTTTCAAGTCCTGAGTCCTTTTGGCACATGAAGTCCTCATCATCATCCCCAGGCCAGGATGGATGAAGCTGATGCTCTCCATCAAGAGGGATTCATGTGGGACCATTTAATCTACTTGAGGACCACCACCCTTCCCTGTGGACTTCGCCACCCAAAGCCATTAGTCCTCAGGGTTGTCGGGTTAGTTAACCACCGCCTGACGATTGCTATTGAGTCACTGGCAGTAGGGTCTACTCTATTACCATGGCAGGATATGGGCACCTTCTTTTTAAGTTACATTATTTGCCCTTTAAGTGTGAAACACACCAGTGAAATCGAAGAGGAGACCCAGTCCATTTGTCCAGTTTAATTCACTAAATACAGACAAGGATAAGTTCTCTACTTTTCTGAGCAGCATATTTTTTTTTTAAAAAAAAGACATTCCTGTAATACAAACACACATCAGAAAATGCTAACATCCTTTTCATGTCTTCAACAAACAATGCCCACTTAGTGTAAAAAGAATCTTAAAGGTTTTGCAAAGAAAGCAATAGGTAATAAACACTTAGGAGAAAAATCTTAAATGGTTGCTTGGGGGGGGGGACGGGATTTGCTTGCCAATTTAAAATGAAATGAAAATCAATTTCATGGCCACAATTCCGTTTTTTAACCACCAAAGGGTCATGCACAGACCTTTTTAGCCAGTCCTCCAGTGTTGTACCTGTGACCGGAACCATAAAGTGCCCTCTTTGCTTTGTATAAAACATGCTCCACAGAGGGATAAATTAAGTTATGTTTAAAGATCGGCACCCCAAAAACTGGAATAGACATTACTTTCCACGAAGCACGTGGTTTGGGGCAGTAAGCCCATCCGTATGGATTCACAGGGACTTGGGCTTCTGGGAATTGTAGTCCAAGAACAGCTGGAGTGCCAGTAAGCCCATCTGTGTGGATTCACAGGCACTTGGGCTTCTGGGAATTGTAGTCCAAGGACAGCTGGAGTGCCAGTAAGCCCATCTGTGTGGATTCACAGGCACTTGGGCTTCTGGGAATTGTAGTCCAAGGACAGCTGGAGTGCCAGTAAGCCCATCCGTGTGGATTCACAGGCACTTGGGCTTCTGGGAATTGTAGTCCAAGGACAGCTGGAGTGCCAGTAAGCCAATCTGTGTGGATTCACAGGGACTTGGGCTTCTGAAGTCCAAGAACAGCTGGCATGCCAAGGTTCGCCATCACGGGGCTAGGGTGAATCTGGGAACTGCAGTCCAAAGGAAGCCACTTTGCCAGGTTCTAATGGGTGAGTCCGATGGCAGTCTTCTTCATCCATCCATGAGAACCGCTTCTCATGCCAGGGCTGTCTCTGTCTCCCTGATGCAAGGAGATCCCGGAGTGAAGAATGAGGAGGAGGCAACTCACGACGCCATGTTCTCCTGGATCCAGTTCAAGTAGTGAACCACCTTTGTGTAAACGCCGGGTGAGTCCTTTTTCCCACAGCCTACACCCCAGCTGATGATCCCAACCAGGGTCATGTGGCCATCTTTCAGACAAACCAAAGGCCCTCCAGAATCGCCCTGTGTTGAGACAAAAAATGCAAAAGTAATTAGGAGTATCTCCCACTTATAACCCTCCATCTTCTTCAACTGCCGTATCTGATTCTGAATATTGACGATCCTCATGACGGTCAACCACGAAGGTTGTCCTGGGAACAATATAGTGCAGTGGCCTCCCATCTGCCTTCTGCATCGCAGCGTGACACCCGTAACACCGATCCAGTTCCACAAGTCACTTTCTGATCCTGAGCCCTTTTGGCACGCAAAGAAGTCCTCAGCCCCAGGCCAGGATGGATGAAGCTGCTGCCCTCCAAGATGGATTCAAGTGGGTTTGATCCACTTGGGGATCATCACTTTTCCCTGTAGACTTTGTCACCCAAGGCTGTTAATCCTCAGGGTTGTTAGACTAGTTAACCAACAACAGAAATACAGTGGCACCCCGCATGACGAATGCTTCGTATAACGAAAAATCCGTACAACCAAGCGTTCGTTAGGCAATACCCTGCATAACGATTTTTTCATTATGCGGGGTTTTCGTTAACCAGGGTATACCCTGCTTAATGTAAACCCCATATAACGAACATTTTCTTTTCGTTATGCGGGGTATGCCCAATTTGATCCACATAATGAAAAAACGCATAATGAAGAGCTCTGTGGAATGGAGCTTTTTTGTTATGCGGGGTACTACTGTATCCACAACAAATTAAAACCCAACAACAACAAATGCCTCACAAACTAAACTAGTTGGCATCTAATAGCATCAGGACTGAGCCTAACTGGCTAATATCAATAAGTGGACAACGCCCTGAAATGCCTCCTTAAAAATGAGTGTTTTTTTTATAAAAAAAATAGCCAGTGATGGGGCCTGGCGCAGCTCCACTGGTAGTGTTTTCCAGAATATTGGTGCCGCCACCGAGAAGGCTTCATTTCTAGTTAAAGATTTTCGAGCCATCCTCGGTGTTGGCACCTGGAGCTGCGCCAACTGTGGTGACCGAGTGATGCGGTGGGGATGTTCTAAGGGAGAGACGCTCCGACAAATAACAAAGTCACAAACTGTATAGTCCCGTGATGGCGAACCTTGGCACTCCAGATGTTCTTGGACTTTAATTCCCAGAAGCCCAAGCACCCTGTGAATCCACACAAATGGGTTTACTGCGATTCATGCAGACCGCGCTGCCCTCGTCACTCCCGGAAGCAGAAGTAAAATGTGCCTGTACGGAGGAAGGGTCAACCCAGAAGAGTCTTAACTGTACGGGTGCATTTTACTTCCGCTTCCGGGAGCGACAAGGGCAGCGTGGGCCGGATGAATCGCAGTAAACCCATTTGTGTGGATTCACCGGGGCTTCTAGGAATTGAAGTCCAAGAACATCTGGAGTGCCAAGGTTCACCATCATGGGTATAGGACCTTCCAGTCATCAAGTTCAGCGTCTTAACCACTAAGAGCTAAATGGAGCCACCATATGTAGAGACCGTCTACCTGTGAATCCAGATGTTTTAAACAGGCAATGGGGAATGGGCTTATTTTTATGCCTGGTTGATGAGATTCGACAGGGCAAAGGGCCGGCCATGATCAGTCATGGCCAAAGCAGGAGTCAAGGTCTTTGCCCTGACCTTCAAGGGGCGTTTTCTTAATGCTTTGAGAACCAGGTTTACCTTGCAGGCGTCGTCGATCTGCCTGGTGTCCCCTGCACACAACATGTTCTTTGTGACCGTCCTGTTGGCGAGTCTTTCAGGTGTGCACATGCTTTCCGGATACAGCCTCACGTGTCCTTCCTTCAGGCGTTCCGAATAAAACGGAGAAACTGGGAGGGAATGAGAAGAGGAGGTCGGCGGGTCGCGTGAACTGATCCGGCTTAGAAACAGTTCCTGAACTGGCTTGATCCCAAAGACACAAGCCAAGGAGGGACCCCATTAACAATTGTACACGTCTTATTTACCGCCCCATAACACTTAGTGCACTCTCTTCTCTGGACAGTTCACAAGGTAATTAGCATTTTTGCCCTAAACTTGCTGGGTACTCATTTTACTGACCTTGGAAGGATGGAAGAGGTTAAGTCAACCTTGATCCCTGTCGGGGTCAAACTCAGATTGTGAGCAGCATTTTGGCTGCAGGACAGCAGTTTAACCACTGTGCCACGAGGGCTTTAGCAAAAAAAAAAAACAACTCACAGTATTAAAACTTGCAAGTTTGGACATTGAGAACCACCCAGTTTGCCATTAGGTCAGCCCAGCTACCTAAACAAAAATTAATAATTTAGAATAATTCAACCCTGGAGTTTTGTTCCCCTTTTTAAATCCCTAGTCTTCAAGATTATAAAGCAGGGGTGGCCAGACTTTTTACGCCATGCCCCAAAAACAGCTGAGCAGGCCAGATCACACACCCTGGAAGCGGAAGTGGGCACATTGATGGCTGTCATAAATGTGCCCACTTCTGCGCTTACAGCAGCCACAGGTGCATTTATGCAGGCGCAAGTGCGTTTTCAGCTGATGTAAATGCGTTCGCTTCCACTTCTGGGTGCAGCGGAGGCGGCAATGGGCCAGATGGAATGGCGTTCTGGGCCAGATAGGTTGGTAACCCCTGTTATAAAGATTTTAAAGCAAAGGGGCACAGATTGTAAACAGAAAGGTTGTAAGGCTGCCCATAGAAAGCTAGGTGCCAGAAATGGCTCCAATTTCTGTGTACAGGAAGCTCTTTCATGTTCTGTCTTCCATCAGTGCCATTCCTTATTTGCACTCAGAAGCAATGCAGCACGGACAGGCACCTCAATGAGGACTAGCCCCATGAATCAAGGCTCCTTCAGCCATTGGCCCTCATCAGCTCAGTAGAACATCCTTCTTTGTTGCTTTTTTTAGTTTTGAAAAACGCTGACACATAGATTGGAGCATATGAAGAGCAGCTCTTTGGGGGGTCATACCAGGGTGGGGTGGAGAAGGGTCAACCCTTTGGGGATCGGACTTGAACTAATGTAAGTCAGACGCTCTTCTTTGTAAACACGGCTCAGTCATCTGGACTGGTTAGTAATCGGAGAGGAATCCAACATCACAGACCTTTCTTGCCGCTTCATGTTCAGTAGGAAAGAGATGTTTACGTAGCCAGGCGCAACCATCAAACTCATTTCTGCAGCTGCCGGGAGATAAGACGTGGCAGCCGGCCATGGATCTGTACTGACTCAAGGAGCCTCAGCCACAACCACAGCTATTCCTCACTGCCCACCAAGTAACGATTTCATGTCCAGATCAAACTGAATTGCCAAAATGAAGCCACTTTCAACAGGGAAGGGAGGAAACAATCCCACTGGGCTGCTGGGTGGAGGTGGCGGGGTGAATTCTGTGCTGGGGGAGGGAGGAAGCGCTCCCATTGGGCCGCTGGGTGGAGGGGGCGGGGTGAATTCTGTGCTGGGGGAGGGAGGAAGCGTTCCCATTGGGCCGCTGGGTGGTGGGGGCGGGGTGAATTCTGTGCTGGGGGAGAGAGGAAGCGCTCCCATTGGGCCGCTGGTTGGAGGGGGCGGGGTGAATTCTGTGCTGGGGGAGAGAGGAAGCGCTCCCATTGGGCTGCTGGGTGGAGGGGGCGGGGTGAATTCTGTGCTGGGGGAGGGAGGAAGCGCTCCCATTGGGCTGCTGGGTGGAGGGGGCGGGGTGAATTCTGTGGTGGGGGAGGGAGGAAGCGCTCCCATTGGGCTGCTGGGTGGAGGGGGCGGGGTGAATTCTGTGCTGGGGGAGTGAGGAAGCGCTCCCATTGGGCTGCTGGGTGGAGGGGGGCGGGGTGAATTCTGTGCTGGGGGAGAGAGGAAGCGCTCTCATTGGGATGCTGGGTGGAGGAGGCGGGGTGAATTCTGTGCTGGGGGAGGGAGGAAGCGCTCCCATTGGGCTGCTGGGTGGAGGGGGCGGGGTGAATTCTGTGCTGGGGGAGGGAGGAAGCGCTCCCATTGGGCTGCTGGGTGGAGGGGGCGGGGTGAATTCTGTGCTGGGGGAGGGAGGAAGCGCTCCCATTGGGCTGCTGGGTGGAGGGGGCGGGGTGAATTCTGTGCTGGGGGAGGGAGGAAGCGCTCCCATTGGGCTGCTGGGTGGAGGGGGGCGGGGTGAATTCTGTGCTGGGGGAGAGAGGAAGCGCTCCCATTAGGATGCTGGGTGGAGGGGGCGGGGTGAATTCTGTGCTGGGGGAGGGAGGAAGCGCTCCCATTGGGCTGCTGGGTGGAGGGGGCGGGGTGAATTCTGTGCTGGGGGAGGGAGGAAGCGCTCCCATTGGGCTGCTGGGTGGAGGGGGCGGGGTGAATTCTGTGCTGGGGGAGGGAGGAAGCGCTCCCATTGGGCTGCTGGGTGGAGGGGGCGGGGTGAATTCTGTGCTGGGGGAGGGAGGAAGCGCTCCCATTGGGCTGCTGGGTGGAGGGGGCGGGGTGAATTCTGTGCTGGGGGAGGGAGGAAGCGCTCCCATTGAGCTGCTGGGTAGAGGGGCAGGGTGAACTCTGTGCTGGGGCAACCGCACAGGTGCCCCCATGTGCCATAGGTCCGCCACCACTGTCATAGGATAAAAATAGTAGTGGGCCAGGATACTTAAGAGACCGCATCACCCAAGGACATCTACCTGTCCCACTAGAGTGGACCGGAGGGGTCTCTGATAGTTCCATCAGCTAGAGAGGCTCACCTCCTTAGCACAAAAAGGAGGGCCTTCTCTGTGTCTGCTCCGGCCCTGTGGAAATCAATCAATCAATCAATCAATCAATCAATCAATCAATCAATAAATAAAAACCTTCTGCCCACTGAACGTTCATCTCCAGGCGGAGCTTTTTCCCTTTCGTAGGGGTGTGAAGACCTGGATGGCATAGTGGGTGTGGGGGGCACAGTTGGGGAAATAGCCATCGTGGGTTGGCCAATCTGAGTAACTGTCTTTTGAAGTTTGAGACGTGGCTTGGTGAGTTTTTACAAGAATTTTTAATGTTTTCAAGTGTTTTTAGACGTCGATGTGTTTTTACTATTTTTGTTGCTCAGAGTCGCTAAGGCGTTAGAAATGCAATTAATAAATAAAATAAAATAAAAATCCTAATAACCAAACTCAGACCAAAGTGGGGATGCCTTACATTCCTGGTGTTTGCCGTAGCCGGACACTTCACACTCTGTCCAATCTGGCATCTTGAGTTCCGAGTCCGGAAGACAGACGGGACGAACGGCGTCGGTTTCTACCGCGCACTCATCGGAGACAGACTTCAACTTCAGGAGAGCTGGCCGGAATAGAGAAATACAGACAGAGAAGCAAATCATATGATGATGTGTCCCAGAATAGCATTATTAATAGTTTTATTTTATTTTACTTTTTTGAATTAAACAAATTGAGAGGAATAAGAAAGAAATGGTTACTATAATGGCTACTGCGTTGAGATTGTCTATTGCAGTGGTTCCCAAAGTGGGCTCCACGCCCCACTGGGGGACTTCAATTCCCAGAAGCCTAAGTCAGTATATTGGCTGATCAGTGCTTTGAGGAATTGACTTAGGCTTCTGGGAAATGGAGTCCAAAAACCAAAGTTTGGGAAACACTGGTCTATTGTTTAAAAAGTGACTGCAAGATGGAATGGGAAGACTGGTGTAGAGAAATATGGAACATGGCATTAAATGAGAGATTGACATCAGAACGCAAAGTTTAAAAAGGGAATTTTAAAGAAATCAGATTTTAGGAAAATAACCGAAAAAGAAAATGAAGAAGAAGAAAAAAAGGGGGAAAAAAGAAGAACCCAGCAAGCAGGCAGAAGACCTTCCTACCGATATCGTTGTCAAATGTTCTCTCGTCAAAGTTTTTATGCAAGATGTATTTCTCCACCTGGAACAGCTGTTCGGTCTTCTCGGGAGTCACTCGCGAAGTCCTGCCCAGCACCACTTTGAGCCGGCCGAGGGAATACCTGCAAAGGGGGAAACTTGGGGTGAACTTCCCTTTCAGGTGCGCAGCCCCTTTCTCTGGAAAAAAGAAACCTCTCCTAAAACAACCGGAGATCAAAAGTCCATGTGGCTGGGGTTGCACTTGCTCCAGACTGGCACTCCACCAATTCTGAAGATAACAAAGACATGCTTTAAGACAGGGGTTCTCGACCTACGTCCCACGGGACGGCCCTGACCCATAGCACCGTTTCATGTGGCCCACATCGCTGCCACCGGAAGCGGACGCGTTTTACGGCAGTGTTTACAGTCCAGCCCGCTTAGTTGCCTGAGGGGGCGTGGTCTGGCCCATGGCTTGAAAAGGTTGAGAACCCCTGCTTTAAAATGTGGTTTTTGTAGCCAAGTTAGTGGCACCCAAAATTCAGTGGCAGGGAGAAAGCAAAGGGGGAAACTGTGTCTGCTAAGGCCGTATCCACAGGGAGGTTCAGAAGGCACATTTTCTAAACCAGGGGTGCCCAAACATTTTGGGCCATGGACTGGTCACATGGTTCAGGAGGCACATGGTTCACTATGGTTCATGGGCCAGATCTGGCCACTGACACCAATTCATCAGGCCCATGAAGCTCTTGTTGCTCCCGGAAGCGGAAGTAAAACGTGTCGAATGGGCGCGTGTTACTTCCGCTTCCGGGAGCAACGAAGGCTTTGCGGGCCAAATGAATTGGCATTGGGGGCTGGATCTGGCCCACGGGCCGTCGTTTGAACACCCCTATTCTAAACTCTGGTTCCAGACTGTGACTTAGCTCACACTGACAGCATCCTTGTCCAAACTGGGGAAGGGGACACCTTTCCCAATGGACTCTGAATGACACAAATTACATCCATACAACTGCTCATAGCAATAGTAATTACACTTATATACTGCCCCGTGGCTCTTAGTGCACTCTCTGGATGTCTCAAAAGTTAATTAGCAGTTTTGCCCCCAACATGCTGGGTACTCATTTCACCAACCTTGGGAGGATGGAAAGTTTGAGTCAACCTTGATCCCATCAGGATCCAACTCACAACATTTTGGCTGCAGTTTAATCACTGCATCACCAGGGCTAACTGCACATCTGCTATATCCGATTCCGAATGTTGGTGATCCGCATGGCGATCAGCCATATAGACTGTCCTGAGAATTTAATGCAGCGGCCTTTCGTCTGCCTTCTGCATCACAGAGTGACCCCTGTACCATTGATCCAATTCCACGAGTCACTTTCTGGTCCTGAGCCCTTTTGGCATGCAAAGTCATCATCATCATCATCTCCAGGCCAGGATGGATGAAGCTGATGCCCTCCATCACAATGGATTCAAGTGGGATTTAATCCACTCGGGGACCGTCACCCTTCCCTGTGGACTTTGGCACCCAAGGATGTTAGTCCGCAGGGTGGTCAGGTTAGTTAATCCACCGCCTGACAATCGGGGTTGAGTCGCTGGCAGTAGGGTCTACTCTATGACCACACCATAATTTCATGTCAGAAATTATTCTGGGCTGAGAGGATTTTTGCTGGAGAAACTCCGCTCAGGGGACGCCCGAATGAGTCTCCTTTCATGTCCCCAAGATCTTTTCCCACCCAAGTGGTCCCTATTTATCTACTTGCAATGTCTTGCTTTCGAACTGCTAGGTTGGCAGGAGCTGGGGCAGAGGTGGGTGCTCAGTCTGTCATGCAGTACCCGGGTCTCAAACTGCCGACTTGCTGGCCTTCCAGCTAACAAGGCGAGCTTCTTAACCATTGAGCCACACCGCAGCCACAAAATTTTGTGTCAGAAATCAATCTGGGTTGAAAGGGTTTTTGCTGGAGAAACTCCACTCAGGGGACGCCCGAATGAGGCTCCTTTCATGTCCCCAAGATCCGTCATGCAGCACTTGGGTATCGAACCCAACCTTCCAGTCTCCGAGCTCAGCATCTTAACCACTAAGCCACCCACAGGATAGCTAGCCTGGCCAGACTGTAGCTGCACAGAAGGTCCCCCAACTAGCTCAGAAGAACCTACAGGTAGGTGGCAGGAAATCTGGAAAACAAATCCAGGCACCAACCTCTTACCTTTCTTGGAAACAGTGGGCGGCTGAGAGGACCCAGCAGGAACTGATCAGGATCCCGCCACAGACGAAGCCTTCTGACCGGGGGTATTTGGCAAACAGGGCTGCTTGCCACGGGTGGGACTCGATATAAGAATAAAGGCCTCCTTGGATCCGGAAATGGGCCACTCGGTGTTTCCTCAACCCGCACGTGGCTGGTAGTAGGATGTGTGGGAGAGAAGAGAAAATATGGGGAGGAAGGCTGAAGGTCAAGGTCGCCCCTGCTCGAAAGTCAGTTGTATCCAACTCTAGGGTTCAGTGCTCATATCTGTTTCAATGCCGAAGAGCCAGAGCAGTCTGCATCTGCAGACGTTTCCATGGACATGGAACGCCGTTACCGTCCCACTAAAGTGGTACCTATTTGTCTACTTGCAATTTCTTGCTTTCGAACTGCTAGGTTGGCAGGAGCTGGGAACAGAGACGGGAGTTCGCTCCGTTGTGCAGTACTCTGGTCTCAAACTGCTGACCTCCTGACCTTCCAGTCGTCAAGTTCAGCATCTTAACTATTAAGCCCCCGCAGTAAGCATGGCTATAATCTCGGAGGTCAGCAGCAACTCTAAGAGTTCAGGGCAATATCTGGAGCCAGAATATATATATTTTCCTTCCTTCCTTCCATTTTTATATTCAACTCTCAAATTCTGGCTCCACAGGGAGATTCAGCTATCTAGCCAGGGCATCACACTAGGTCCATGATGGCGAACCTTGGCTCTCCAGATGTTCTTGGACTTCAATTCCCAGAAGCCCAAGCCCCTGTGAATCCACATGAATGGGTTTGCTGTGATTCATCCAGCCCGCGGCACCCTTGTCGCTCCCAGAAGCGGAAATAAAATGCGCCCATATGGTTAAGGCTCTTCCGGGTTAACCCTTCCTCCGTATTGTCGCATTTTACTTCCGCTTCCGGAAGCGACAAGGGTGGCGCAGGCCGGATGAATCGCAGCAAACCCATTCGTGTGGATTCATGGGGGCTTGGGCTTCTGGGAATTGAAGTCCAAGAACATCTGGAGTGCCAAGGTTCACCATCACGGCGCTAGGCATTGCTGAAAAAGAAATTCCCCAGCATTTTCTGCAAACAGGACCTCCCAGGGTTTTTCTGGATAGGGCAGGATTCAAGGACATAAAATTTATGTTTGTAATGAACTCATGGGCACCATAAATCAAAAACCCCAGCACTGCCTTATACTAAATTCCACCATCCAACCATCCAGCCCAATATTGGCAACTCTTGACTGCTAACCCCAACTCCCCAGGGTTCTTTCCTGCAAGGAACCCGGGAACTGAACCCAAGACCTTCCGGACGCAAGGCAGATGCTCAGCCGATGAGCCATTGCCAGAAAGGGCTCGACTGTAACCACTGAGTGTTATACCACCAAGAAAACGTTGCTTACCACAGGTTGGGACATCGCAATATTCCCATCTCGGTTGGCTGCCCTTGAGAACGTGGCACCACGGCCGAGTGTCATTGTCAGGATTTCTGCAGGACACGAAAAGAGGAGAGGAAAGTGTGCAGATTCTCAGACGGCTGTGAATCTCTAGGGCAGCGCAAAATAGGCGACCGGAGGCTGTGTCACAGAATATATTATGGACATATGTTTACAGCCAAAGAGCCAGCGCTGTCTGCATCTGCAGACATTTCCGTGGTTATGTGGAAGGCATGACTAGACACCAGAGTGCACAGAATGCTGTTACTTTTCCCACAGACGCAGTACCTATGAATCTACTTGCAATTTCTCGCTTTCGAACTGTTTGGTTGGCAGGAGCCTGGGACAGATGGCGGGTGCTCTCTCTGTCATGCAGCACTCAGGTCTTGAACTGCCGACCTTCCATTTATCAAGTTCAGCATCTTAACCACTAAGCCACTGCTGTCCCCTTAGAACATTGTACATTGCAGTTGAAAAAGCAGCATGGATTTGAGAGAGAGAGAAGACTGCCAAGCAGTCTTATCTTTTTGCAGTTTCCTCTCATATTCACCAACAAAGTAATTTTGTTTTGGGAAGATCTCACCCTGGATCTGCTGTAGATGTTTTTGCAATCTTCACTCAAATGTTGCTCCATATTTTAGACCTCAGAGCTACCTGGAGTTGTTTCTCAAAGACACGACTCAATGGAAGAGTCCATAACACTAAACCTAGGTGACTTCCTCAGAACCAATCTCTGACAGACCAAGAAAGACTCCGACGTAGCTCTAGAGCAGTGATGGTCAACCTTGGCACTCCAGATGTTCTTGGATTTCAATTCCCAGAAGCCCAAGTCTCTATGAATTCACACTGATGGGTTTACTGCACAGAGACTTGGGCTTCTGGGAAATGAAGTCCAAGAATACCTGGAGTACATGCAGTAAACCCATTCATATGGATTCATAGAGACCTGGGCTTCTAGGAATTGAAATCCAAGAACACCTGGAGTATGTGCGGTAAACCCATTTGTGTGGATTCATAGAGACTTGGGTTTCTGGGAATTGAAGTCCAAGAACAGCTGGAGTGGCAAGGTTGGCTATCATGGCTCTTGGGCAGAGGCACTGAACCTCCGACTTTCCAGATATTTCAGATTTCATCTCCTAGAAGCCAACACCACTGGTCAAGCTGTCTGGGGTTTCTTAAATGTGAAGAAGTAAAGGCTAAGAACCACCACTATGGTCTAAGTGGACCCCACATCTGTCTCAGGAGAAATTCAAAAAAGTAACTCCTCCAAGATCTGGAAGTCCCGGCCATGTCGGCTGTGCCATCTGATCCGATCCGAAACCATTGGCATGATTCCCCAAGCTGCCCCAGAAAATTTCTCCAAACAAAGGGCAAGTAACTTCTCGGTAGGTTCCTAGTGTCAATACAAACAAGTTACTTTAAAAACAACAGCAACTAGAAGGACTCAAGAGAAACTAAAAAATCGCTGCTTACCGGCAGTAGTTGTGGCTTCCCAGGCCCAACTGTTGGGCATCCGACCTCAAAGCTGTGTAGACTTTGCTCGAAATCCTTTGGGAGTCCCATCTAATGCAGGTGGCACCGGAGATTGTGCGACTGTGGCTCCCGCGATAGTCCGCACCCCTCCCGGAGTAACACGTATGTTCTTCTGTGGCAAGTCAGAAAAGGGGGCGCATTTGACTCAGAAGGGTGGGTCTCCACCTCATTTCCATGGGGTGTTTGCCCCAATCATGATACGGTGAGAAGACCAAATACTTTGCCTCTCCCTACAATACTAACGGTGTGCCGTCAAGTCAGTTCTGACTTATGGCCAACTTTTGCCAGGGTTTTCTAGGTAGAGAAGACAAGAGATGATTTACCATTTCTTTCCTGTAGGGGGACCCTGGGACTGTGAAGCTTGAACCCAAGGCTCCATAGGATACCTCTTTTCCCAGCAGGTAAAAGGAGAATCAAACTCCCAACCTCTGTCTCCATAGTCAGATGTCTAAACTACTGAGCTATCAAGCCAGCCAATATAGTTACATCCATCTGACGTATAATGACTCTTTCTAGATAGGGATTACTCAGAAGTGGGTTTACCATTCCCTTCCTCTAGGGGGCAACCTGGGAACACCATACAGCTTGCCCAAGGCTACATAGGTTGGCTCTCCTGAGATGCACAGTGGGGAATTGACCTCTCCACCAATCTCTTTCCATGGTCAGAAGTCTAAGCTCCTCTCTAACTGGACTTAAGTTTGGCCAACGACAAATCCAAGAAAGTGGCTTCCTTTTGGCAGTCCGGGGTTCGACCGGGACACGCAAGAAGAAGCTTTTAGCAAGAAAAGAAAGAGAGAAAGAGAAGAATGGAATAAAAGTTCATGCTGATCCATCCAGATGTCTGGCAGAGTGTCTAGCATGGCTCTGAGTCCCAGGAAACGTACCCGAGCCAAGCTATAGAGATGAATGGCCTTCTGCCAAAGGGCTGCAATTGTTTGGGGTCAGCCATCTGCTTTCAGTCTGAAGAAAAAGGCCTTTGGACGCCTAAAGAAAGTGCTTTCCTCCTGCCTGAGCCGCTTCGGCAGATTTCTTTTGCACATCCTTCGAGTAAAAGAACATGGCAACAGCTCCTACCAATGGTTCCCACGGGCTTGTTGAGAAATCTTTTTGCTGCTCCTCGGAAGGACAAAACTCCTTCTTGCTTCCTCCAACAGGGAGGGATGGAATTGACTTAGGGAAGCCTAGTTGTGGGAATTGACTTAGGCCCATGATGGCGAACCTTGGCACTCCAGATGTTCTTGGACTTCAATTCCCAGAAGCCCCCGTGAAACCACATGAATGGGTTTGCTGCGATTCATCCGGCCCACGCTGCCCTCGTCGCTCCCGGAAGCAGAAGTAAAACACGCTCGTACGGAGGAAGGGTTAACCCGGAAGAGCCTTAACAGAACAGGCACGTTTTACTTCTGCTTCCGGGAGCGACGAGGGCAGCACGGGTTAGATGAATCACAGCAAACCCATTTGTGTGGATTCATAGGGGCTTGGGCTTCTGGGAATTGAAGTCCAAGAACATCTGGAGTGCCAAGGTTCGCCATCACATACTTAGGCTTCTGGGAATTGAAGTCCAAAAACCAAAGGTTGAGAAACAGTGGCAAACCAATACAGTAAAACCCCTACTTACATAAAAACTCTGTTCCGTAGGCTTTTATGTAAATCGGGTTTTTTACTTAACTTGAAGCAAACCCATAGGAAAATGATATTTATGTAAAATGAAGCAACCCCATAGGAAAAAAGATTAATTTTTTTTACATAATTCGAAGCAAACCCATAGGAAATTGTGTTATGTAAATCGGGACATTTATGTAGACCGGGACATGGTTTTAGTGCAAAAATCATTGTGTAAGTCGAATTTTGTGTAACTTGAGGCATATGTAAGTCAGGGTTTTACTGTATTATGCCCAGTTTAGTCCCCCTGGACATAATATTGGTTTAGCCCTGTTTCCCATCCTTTGGGTTTTGGACTTCAATTCCCAGAAGCCTAAGTCAGTTCACTAAAGCACTGATCAGCCAATGGTCTGACTTAGGTTTCTGGGAACTGAAGTCCAAAACCCAAAGGTTGGGAAACACTGGTTTCGAATTAGACTTTAAATATCTTTTTTTTTTTTTTTTTTTTGCTTTTCTATGGTTTAAATCAAGGGTCCACAAACTATGGCCCGTGGGCCAGATCCAGCCCCCGACGCCAGTGCATCCGCTTCTGGGAGCAACGAGGGCAGTGTGGACTGGATGAATTTGTGTCGGGGGCCGGATCCAGCCCACGGCCCGTCGTTTGGGCACCCCTGATTTAAGCAGAGAACATGGCAGCTTAAAAATCTATTGCATCTTGTTGCAAAACAGATTGCAAGCTGTGTGTTTTAGTTTCGCTTCCCGTGGGAGGACCCACATGATCAGCCCACTTAACGTTGTGACCGGCCCACCATGGCCCAAAAAGTTTGGGCACCCTTGGCTTAAATGCATCTTTGCATTTTATTTTTGTGTTTTATCAGCCATCTTGAGGACTATTTCTAGCAAAAAGGAGGGGCAGAAATTTTGCAAAACAACAACAACAACAAGTGGCGAGAGCAGAGTTGCATTTTGAAGGAAAAGCTTCAACTGCTAGAAAATAGCTTCTGAGCTTCCACACCAACTACCACCATCCATACCTGTCAACCTTCCCGTTTTTCAGTGCCAATTGGTGCCATTTCCCACCCGGAGCTGCCAAAACCCCGGAATTTGGCAGCAGGGGGAAAGAGGTACTGCACATCCCTTCTGTGCAAGTCGCTTTCTATGCATGTGTGGAACCCTTCTACGCTTGCGTAGAACCCTTCTACGCATGCGTAGAAGGCTGCGCATGCGTAGAAGGGTTCTACGCAAGCGTAAAAGGGTTCTACACAAGCATAAAAGCCTTCTACGCCTGCGTAGCAGGTGACTTGCGCAGAACCGTTCTGCGCAGGTCCTAGATTGTCCGGAGCCGCGGTTGACAGGTATTCCACCACCCCCCGCACCCCAAATTTTTCACCCATGAACCTACTGTTGGAACAGGAAGCAATGCTGCAGTACTCCCAGATATATTTTTCATTTTTGTATACGTGGCACCAGGGTTTGGAATCCTTATCTGGGTTTCTAAAGAGAGAGCGAGAGGGAGAAGAAAAATGAATCAATAAAGGTGCTTAGATTTAGATTAAGGGAAAAATCAAAACAAAACCTGCAGGCATTAAAAAAAACCACACAAATTAACATGTTAGTCCCTTGGTTCTTGCACTGCACTGATAAGGACTTAGGTTTGGGGAGCGACAAAGCCAAAAAAGGGGCTTCATTTTGGCAGTCCAGGGTTTGCTCAGGACAGGAAAGAAGAACATGTTAGCCCATAAGACAATTATTAGACATGCTTGAATAAGGTTTCTTTCAGAATAAAAAGGTTTCCCTTGCTTGAAAGCCAGTCGTATACGACTCTAGGGTGCAGTACTCATCTCTGTTTCAAAGCCGAATAGCCAGCGCTGTCTGCTGCTGCAGACGTTTCCGTGGTCATGTGGCAGGCATGACTAGACACCAGACCGCACCAATCAGTGTAAAAGTTGGACATTGGAGTATTCGTTTTACTTTTTGCTCTATCTATCTTTCTAGATTTTTCTGTCTGTCTATTTTGATTTTCCGTCTGTCCATCTATCTATCTGTCTGTCTGTTTATTTAGATTTTTCTATGTTGTGACTTTATTATTACGTTATAGTATTGTATTATGCTGTTGTATATTATAATGTGTTGTTTTTATAGATTGAATTTTGTATATTGTATTATTGTGTACTTACTTTGTATATAGTAGATTTATGTTGTGATTTTTGTGAGCCGCCCTGAGTCGGCGTATGCTGAGTGGGTGGCATACAAATCGAATAAATCAAATCAATAAATCAAATCGATTTTCAATCCATCTTTCTGTCTGTCTGTCTGTCTGTCTATTCTGATTTTCTGTCTGTCCGTAGGTCCATCCATCCGTCCTTCCATCCATCCATCCCTCTTTCTTTCTTGCAAGTCATCATTTTTTCCCCATAGGAGATCCAAGGCAGCTTGTAACAATTATAACTTTGTGATGATCATCATAGATTTTTAAACACCTTTTTAAAATGCTAAGCGAAAAAGCAATTGCGCATTTTTCAGCATTAAGGCTCCCATTTATTTAAATCATTTCTAAAACACTTTAGAAATCACTGACTTCAATCAATAGAGCGTTGCTGAGACCTCCCCCACTTATTGGTTAAGTAGCTGCCTGAAAGGGACAGTTTTTGCTGGACAGATGGATGGACGGACAAGAGGGGGGCGGCGCTGGACTGACCTTGTTTCAGTAGGGTGGCCCATGCCAAAGCCTCCGAATGCGCCTTGGCAAGGGTTGGGTTTGGGGCAGAGGGAGGGGGGACTCTATGGAAGTCCATTTCCTTACCGGCAGTAGTTGTGATTGCCAAGGCCCAGCATCATGGCGCCAGGGCGGCGGGCATTGTGCCGCTTGCTTGCCAAGGCGCTGCCGTTCCAGTTTAAGCACTCCGTGCCACTCTCTGTTATGCTCCATGTGCCTCTGTAAGTCTCTCCTGCATCCTGGTAACACGAAGCTCTGGTGTCTGAATGAAACAAGGAGCAAAGCATTTGGGTCAGTTCCATCCCTTGTCCTAACCTCTGAGCAGAGCAAATAAAAGTGAGAGCTGGACCATAAGGAAGGCTGAGCACAGAAGAATAGACAGCTTTGAAGGGGTGACCATTTGGTTTCTCAAATGTCCTTGGAGGGGTGGGAAGGCACATGAAATGGCGCCACAGGCAGGATCTGACCCGCGAGCCTTAGGTTGGGAACCCTTGCACTTGAGAGTCCCCTGGAGTGCAAGGAGATCAATTCAGTCCATCCTGAAAGAAATCAACCCTGACTGCTCCTTGGAAGGACAAATACTGATGCTGAAGAAATCTGGCCACCAAATGAGAAGACTCATTCGAGAAGGCCCTGATGCTAGGAAAGATCAAAGGCAAAAGGAGAAGGGGGCGGCAGAAGATGAGATGTCTAGATGGCATCGTTGATGCAGTAGGCGTAGATCTGGGTGGGCTACGGAGGATGACAGAGGAGCCTGACGTGCGGTGGTCCATGGGGTTGCAAAGGATTGGACTCGACTGCGCGACTGAACAACAACATATATTGTAACTACGACTTGTTTTGGTTTTCAAAAGTAACCAGTTACTCACTGCAGCTTTTGAAAATTGCTCATTAAGTTACTGAAGGAACAAATATTCTTTATGGCAAGAACGACCATTCTTGAGGGTACGCAAGAGCAAAACCAAATTAGAAGAAGGAGCTCGCTGGAGAAGGAACAACATTAAAGGAGGATGTGGCTGAGGAACTCAACCTCCCCAATGTCACTTGGAGGACCCTGAACAGGTGAGGGTCAGAGTCCCTAAAAGCAAGACCAACAGGCTCAAGTGGGGGCTGCCGGTGGACAACAACACGCGGTGTGAATGTGGAGAGATACAGAATCCAGCTCATTTGGTGGTCTGCCAACTGCTGCCAGAAACATGCGCCGATGAAGATTTAATTTTGGCCAACAACAAAGCCAAGAAGGGGGCTCCATTTTGCCAGTTTAAAGTTTGGTTTGGACAGGAAAGAAGAATTAAGTTAGTTGTGAGTTTTAGTTCTTTTTTTTTGAGATGGGAAATAATCAGTCTGAAACAGTTTTTAAAAAGATCTAAAAATAAGTGGAAAGGCTCTCCAAATGTTTTGACCCTCCCCAATAATAAATATATCAGGCACGTCGTTCCTTTCAAAGGGATCGTGGCTGTTCCTCATCAATCCCAGAAGGAAGATATCACATTGTGCCTTACAAAGGGTTTCTGCCATGCTCTGCCCTTCAAGGGGGGCAATGCCCCTACATCTAGTCCAGGGGAAAGCTGTCTGCTCTTGTGGTTGTGCAAGCAAAAAGGCTCAGCCACTGGAATCTGCCCGGGGTTCAAAGGGAACCGTTACTGGGCAATCCTACCCTACCTGTTTGCACATGAGCTACTCACCAATTTCACAGTGTTTCCCCAAGAATCCCGGCGGGCACAAGCAGATGAAGAGGTCGGGGGAGTATAACGCCTGCTGGCATCGGCCCCTGTTGAGACACCGTGGCCTCATGCAACCTGTGAAGTAAGGAAAGAGACAGACTCAGTCTCCATCTCTCCATGGTCCTTGGACGTTTTGCCTTCAACCTTGAGGCCAGGGACCATAGGTCTAGGGCAGGACACTGGCTCTGTCTACATAGAGGGTCCTGCGTTCAAGCTTGGAAGGTATCTATCCATCCATCCATCCATCCATCCATGCAAGCCACTTTTCTGTCTGTCTGTGTCTATCTATCTATCTATCCATCCATCCATCCATCCAGACCTTTTTATCTATCCATCCAAGTGTAATATTCATAGGTGGGACAATTCCTGAAATGGAGCTGTCAAGCAAATGTCAAAAGTGTAGATGTCTAGAGAAACTGCAGTCTTGTGCAAGCTATACTTTGGGGGCATTGTTATTGAGGGAATTTTTTTGTTGTTATTTATTATTTTACCTGGTTGGGTTTCTGGTTTACATTTAATTTTGTTTTGGCATTGAAAATTGTTTTAATCTGTTGTACGCCACCCAGAGTGGAAGAATATCCCAGATGGGTGGGATGTAAATGTAATAAATATAAAATATAAATATATATCCGTCCGTCCGTCCATCCTAGCCATTTGTCTGTGTCTATCCATCCATCCATCCTGATTTTCTATCTATCTATCTATCCATCCATCCATCCATCCATCCATCTACCCATTGTAGCCACTTGTGCGTCTATCCATCCATCATTATCTATCTATCTACTCATGCATCATCATCATCATCTCTCTCAATATTCATGCATTCTGTCTGTCTGTCTGTCTATCTATCTATCTATCTATCTATCTGGTGCAGAGGCTAGGAAAATTCTCCACCTGGGAGTCCTCTTGGTCCTCACAGTGGTCAAAACTATGAACCTGCACATGGTGCATCCATGTTCAAGCCCTTTTGCTTCCTGAGGCAGTGGTCAACACAGCATCCCTGCTTCGCATGCCATACTGGCTGGATTGGCAGGCAGGTCTCACTTCTGCAACCTCCAGCTCCATTGGAAGGCGACAGGTAATCTTAGGTCAGGTTCAGGTAATCCTACCACTTGTCTCCCGGCAAAAGATACAACAGGGGCCAGAGGGACTGAAGGAGGAATGGCCATCTGCTGCCTGGGGCCGTGGCCGTACTCTGCGCAACTAAACCACTTCTGATCCAGATGGTCCAGAATCCTGGAACCCTAACCTTGATTTCCTTGAAGGTCACCTTGACAGTTCAGGCTCCACTCCCACCTCCCAACGGTATGCTCATCTCTCACCATGGGCCCAACATCTGGCCAGGAGACCCACCTTCGACAGGTATGGCATGGCAAAAGATGCCCCGGATTTCACAGCGGCAATATTCAATGTGTCGGCTGGCTTGCCGGAGCCAAACCTCTCGTTGCTGGTAGATCCGTTGAGTGGCCTGGTCTTTGCATAGGACTGTAATAAGAGACACAAAGTCCTCCTCTGAAGGCAGATCTCACATTACAATTTCCCACACACACCCCACCCCATAAGTACCAGTTTGGTGCAATGGAAAGAGCGATGGAGTAGGATGCCAAAGACTTGGGTTCAAATCTCTGCTCAGCCAGAGAAACCTACTGAGAGTGTGGAGAGGGTAAAGGTGAAAGGTCAAGGTCTCTCTTGCTCAAAAGCCAGTCGTGTCTGACTCTAGGGTTCAGTGCTCACCTCCAAATACAGCCCAACGTCTGCAGACATTTCCATGGTCATGTGGCAGACATGGTTAGACATTGAAGAACATGGGATGTTGTTACCTTTCCCGCCGAAGCGGTACCTATTTATCAACTTGCAATTTCTTGCTTTCGAACTGCTAGGTTGGCAGGAGCTGTGACAGAGTCGGGGGCTCACTGTGTCATGCAGCACTTAAGTCGTGAACTGCCGACATGCCGACCTTCCAGTCATCAAGTTCACCATCTTAACCACTAAGCCACCGCAGTCTATAGCCTCCGTTTCTTACCTTTCCTTGATCGTATTATTCCCCGTGTTCCTCGCTTAACACGAGCAGTAAGATTCTACGGAAGAAGAAGGGGGAAAAAAAGGGAATTTTGAAAAAGAAATATCGTTGCCAAAGAGGTTTCTTATGATGGATTGGTATCAATATATTGCTATTCCAAAGAGAAGTACGAGGACTCTTGTTTCTTGGATGATCTCTTCGTTCTTTCAATGTCTGTACATCATTTTCATTTCATTTCGTTTTTAAAAGAAGATAAATCGCTAAAATTATGCCTATCCCATTTTTCCACCGTAAAGCAGTGGGAGGAAATCTTTTTTTTTTGCCTAAGCATTTTGTTTTCCTCAACACCATCATTTTACAACTGTCTGCATCTGCATATGTTTCTGTGGAAATGTGGCAGGCATGCCTAGACACCAGAGTGCACAGAACGCCGTTTACCTTCCCACCGAAGTGGTCCCGATTTATCTACTTGCAATTTCTTGCTTTCGAGCTGCTAGGTTGGCAGGAGCTGGGGCAGACGACGGGAGCTCACTCCATCATGCAGCACTTGGGTCTTGAACTGCCGACCTTCCAGTCAGCAGGTTCAGCATCTTAACCACTTGAGCCACTGCAGTCCCTGCTGTACCACAGCCAAAACATTGTGAGTTCGATCCTGAGAGGGCTCCAGGTTGTCTAAACCTTCCATTTTTCTGAGGTTGGTAAACATTGGGGGCAAAATGCTAATTAACTTGTGAACTGGCCGGAGAGTGCACTAAGTGTGATGGGGTGGCATAGAAGTATCATTGCTGTTGCTATATCCTTGTTAAATAGAACAATGTTCTAATTATGAGCTGTCTACAATGTCCATTTCTGCCCTTACACTCTATCAAGTTCTTCTTCGTGGTCTCTGTGAATCCACATGAATGGGTTTTCTGCGCATCCGTGCAGCAAACCCATTCATCTGGATTCACAGGGGACCACGAAGAAGAACATCAGTTACAGGTAAGCAACTTGCCCTTATAGAGCTATCATTGGAAGCTAAACATGACAAACATAGAGAATACCCAACTATTTTGACCATCCATTGTGCATTCATTCATGGGCAAAATAATTAATTACAAAGAACTCGTCATGTGTAATTAGTTACTGCAAGCCTAAACTCTGAGGAAGAAAACAAATCTCATATGGGAGAGAGGAAGCTGCTAATCTCAATTATTGGCGCCATCAGGAGAAGTCAAAACCTGACCCGACGAACTTTGCCACCAACACTCATGTTTGATTTTGCTTTTCTATCCCTCCTTCCAAATTCTTTGTTTTTCACTTCCCCATTTTGTGTTGTTGGGTTTTTAAAAGACCATTAAAGGTTGTGCCCGGGTCCCTGAGGCTGAAGATCCAGGTAACGAATGTCACAAGTAAATAGTGTATGGAAACCACTCCCAGAAAGGCAAACTTTGTGCCAAAGCGGGTGGAGAAAAGCCCAGCTGAAACTCAACCCAAACAGATGGTCCATCTTGGCACGGTTGGACTCTTACCGTACAATGAAGCGTAGCAATGGTTCCCGAGAGCAGGAGCAGGAAGAAACGAACCCCGAGTCTCATGTTGACGTCGCCGTCTAATGCTCAAGAGCCTAAAAGCAAAAGAGACAAGAGGAAGAAGACAACTGGTGAACGTCCTGCGCAACATTCACAGTCCTTCAGCTGAAGTGAGTCATCCTGTCGGCAAATGCACCTATGGCCAAGGATGGAGCTACCCCTTTGCGTCAGCCGAACTCAAAGTAGAAGCCAAAGTTCAACAATGTTTGCTGGTGGATTTAAAACCAACGAGACACGTCTGCTCGAGCCGTTTAACCCTGCCTCCACAGTCTCCATCGCGGTCCCTCCCTCTGGCTGGCTGTTGGAAGTGGGTTATTTGGCCTGAGAAGAAGGTCTGCGGTCTCTGGCTCTCTGCATTTTTAACCTCCTTGACTCATTTCCCCATAACCTCCAATACAGCCCTGCCATCTTGATGTAATTATTTCCTCGCCCCTCACTCAGAAACCACGGGAACAGCTCCTCCTCCCTCTCCTTCTTCTCCTTCTGCCATATCCAAATCCAAATATTGGCGATCCTCATGGTGATCAGCCATGAAGACTGCGTTGAGAATATAATGCAGTGGCCTTTCATCTGCCTTCCACATCGCAGCATGACACCAGTACTACTGGTCCAGTTTCGTGAGTCCCTTTCTGGTCCTGAGCCCTTTTGGCACACAAAGTCCTCCTCAGCCCCATCCCAGGACTGATGACACTACTGCGCTCCATCAAGATGGACTCGAGTGGGATTTAATCCACTCGGGGACCATCACCCTTCAGCACCCAAAGGCCGTTAGTCCTTGCGTTGTCAGGTTAGTTAACTGCTGCATGACATTCAGTGTCGAGTCTCTGGCAGTAGGGTCTACTCTATTACCATAGCAGAATAACCTGGCCAGACTGGCTCTTATTCAACAGAAAGTTACTTTTTGCAAATAATCACTTGCATTCCAAATTGAATTAGTTCTTCTTTCGTGTCCTGATCAACCCCTGGACTGCCAAAATGAAGCTACTTTCGTTGGCCAAACTTAAGTCCTTATCGGTGCATGTTTCCGGCAGCAATCGGCAAGAGAAGGACCCTCGACATCCTCTTACAAGCCTCAAGTCCGGTGGCTCAGGTCCAGGAAGAGGTTTTACGGCAAGGACAAACACTCTTGAGGGTACGCAAGAGCAAAGCATACCTGTCAAGTTTTGGATTTGAAAATAAGGGAAATTCCCCGGACAAAACGGGATACTTGACAGCTATGCTTATCCTGTGCTGCCGTCCAGTGGCGGCATTAGGGCATTGCAGTCTAACTAATACGGGAGGACAGCGGGAAAGAGGGTAAAATACGGGAGTTTCCCAGCCAATACAGGAGACTTGACAGCTATGGAGCAAAGCCAAATTAGAAGGTGGAGGAAGGAGCTCACTAAACAAGGAACAACATTAAAGGAGGCTATAGCTGAGGAACTCAACCTTACTTGCAAGATAGCAGTTGTGAGGTCTGCCACTTTATTAACTGGCTGCAATACATTGCTGTATTGCACACTAGTGTAAATATGGAATCAGATTCTGCCCTCTGTCTTTTGTCCCATTAGAGTTCTCTGCTTCCTCTTCAGCTGTCGTCTTCTTTATACAATAACCATTTTCTACACAGCAGTTGCCACAGATTTCTACAAAGGCTACGACAGATGTCTATGGCATGCACTGCAAAAACTGTCTTCATTGGATATGCACAAACGCCTGACCTTCTGCATTTCAAAAAGGTGTTCAAAATGCAATCCTGTTTAAACATGTGCTCACAAAATACGTTAACACGAGGATTCCTGATTTGCTTGTGTGGATGTTTAGAAACAGGGACTGGGATAGCTTAGTGGTTAAGACGCTGAACTTGACAACTGGAAGGCCGGAAGGTCAGCAGTTCGAAACCCAAGTGCTGCACGACGGAGTGATCTCCCGCCATCTGTCCGAACCTGGCAGTTCGAAAGCAAGAAATTGCAAAGAGATAAATAGGTACCGCTTCAGCAGGAAAGGTAACCGTATTCCATACCCTTCAGCATCTAGTCATGCCTACCACACGACCACAGAAATGTCTGGAGACACAAACAGCTCTGGCTCTTTGGCTGTAATAAACAGAGAAGCACACCGAACCCTAGAGCATAGCTGTCAAGTATCCCTTATTTGCCAGGAAAACCCCTTATTTTACCCTCTTTCCTGCCGTCATCCCTTATTAATTAGACTGTAATGCCCTATTGCCGCCATTGGAGGGCAGCACAGGATAAGCATAACTGTCAAGTATCCCATATTTGCCGGGAAATTTCCCTTATTTCCAAATCCAAAACTTGACAGGTATGCCCTAGAGTCAGACATGACTGGCTTTCGGACAAGGGACACCTTGACCTTCACTATGTTTATAAGCATATACATTTAAAAACGAGTTTTGTTTTCATTAAGTCCAGTTCATAAGACTGAAGAAGTGTACAAACAGGACTAGCTAAAAAAAATCTTAGGTAAGAGCCTAGGAAAATAAAGACTCTAGGCATTGTTGACCTACACTCCTTAAGCCAGGGGTGCCCAAACTACAGCCTGGGGGCCGGATCAGGCCCCTGACACCAATTCATCCAGCCCGCAAAGCCCTTTGAAGCGGAAGTAAAACGTGCCCAGGAGTGGTGAGGGCTTTGCAGGCTGGATGAATTGGTGTCAGGATCCGGCCCCCGGGGCCATAACGACTGGCCACGTGACCGGCCCATAGCCCGAAAAGTTTGGGCACCCCTCATGTGCATGTGAATCATGGGTCCTGACTGAAAGCCGAAGCTCTAGAAATCTGTTCAGCAGCAGGAAGGTCAGATAAGACACAACTGGGTTGACTGTCTTCCCTGAAGAAGAAGAAGAATCCCTGCCAGGAATTCTCAACCCCCAAAGAGAGAGACTTTTAATCTTTCACCCTGAGAGAAGCAACTCAGACGCTGCTGTTTTGTTTAAAACTGAGGAGGTCAGTGGGTTGGGAGAATAGCCGAGGGATGAGTCAGGTAATGCATATGCCAAAACAGGAGAAAGAAAAAGGAGAAAATCTGGGATGCAATGAAGGTATGTTTTAAAGAAAAGAAAAAACCCTCCTAGGATCAAGTTAACTATTCCAGGCGCATCACGGCGGGGATGATTTTTTTTTTGAAGAATTAAAAAGAAAATCCATGCACACTGCGCGGTTAAACTGCTGTACTGCAGCCGAAACATTGTGAGTTTGATCCTGATGGGATTCAAAGTTGACTCAGTCTCTTCCATCCTTCCAAGGTCATAAGAACAGCCTTGCTGGAACCCATCCAGTCCAGCATCATGTCTCACACAGTGGCTCGCCATTTGCTTCAGGGTATTATTCCCAAGGAGATGCCTTCACCTGCTTAGGATCCCCTAGAAATGGCATTAAGAGATATCCTGCCTATCTCTCCAACCCAGAGGTTGTCCTTAGGTATCTCTTATAATTATAGCCATTGATACTCTTGTCCTCCATGAACTTGTCTAATCCTTTCTTAAAGCTGTCAAGACTGACAGCTGTCACCACTTCTTCTGGCAGGGAGTTCCATAGACCAGTGATCCTCTGGGTGAAAAAGTGCTTTCTCTTATTTGTTTGAGACCTAGCACCCAAAAGTTTCATGGAGTGTCCCTTGTTCTAGTGTTGTGCAATAGGGAAAACAGTTTTTCCTTATCTACTTTGTCCACACCGTGCATGATTTTATAAACTTCAATCAGGTCACCTCTTAGACGCCGTCGTTCAAGAGTGAAGAGGTCAGTAAAATAATTAGCTTGTGAACCGCCCAGAGAGTGCGCGCTGCGGTGGTACAGAAGTGAAATGGCTATTGTTATTACATTTTCCAACCTGCATTGCCACCAGAGGTTAGCCGTTCATCACCTTTTCATGAGACCCAGATTTGCTGCCTGAGGCAGATCCGGGCTCAGGTCTAACAGCAGTGCGACTTCTGGTGCCATTTCGTTTCCTCTCTTTCATTTTCACACAATGCCATAAATATTGCAGACACTCCTATGAGAGGCAAAGCCCTCATGGAAAGAATTAAAAATGGGTATAGCTTTAGCCTTCCTCTCTCGTGATAGGATTCAAAAAAATACGATTTAAACAGCATTCCTGACGGATTTGGAGTCCACAGAAAGGACGGATTTGCCTTACCCAACTCAAGTTGAGCATGAACCAGAAGAGCTGAAGATTGAAACTGGAGAGAGAAGAATGCAAAAAAAAAAAAAGAGGGGGGGGGGGATATTCCTGTAGTGAGAAAAAAGGTGGGAGGCAGTAGGAAAAGAGGAAGGCCAAATGCGAGATAGTTTGACACCCTAAAGCAGGAGTTCTCAACCTTTTAAAGCCGGGGGCCAGGTCACACTCCATCAGACAGCTTTGGGGGCCAGACGGCCATTTTGCCCTTCCTCCACCACATGGCACTTCCTGGTGTGGTGGTGGTGGTGCCACATGAAATGTGACTTGGGCTTCTGGCAATAGAAGTCAAAGAACACCTGGAGTGCCAAGGTTGGCCAACGCAGTTCTAGGCCGGAGTTCCTCAAACCTGGCTCTCCAGATGTTCTTGGACTTCAAAGCCCCGATCAGCAGGAGTGTTGACTTGGGCTTCTGGGAATTGAAGTCCGAGAACACCTGGAGTGCCAAGGTTGGCCATCACTGACCTGTAGGAGATGGAAGCTGACGTGGAGGCAAAGAGGCAACAACATGCAGTGTTGGAAGGTGATTCCTCCCCCACCCTTCGCCGGGAACAGACCAAGGAGACAAAAAAAGGATAATCCTTGTGAGCACAGCAGATTTCAGATCTCCTGAGGGCAGAAGAAGTGTCGGTTTCCAGTCAAGGTCACTGTTGACTTTTCCATCGCCTCGGGCAAAGGATATTTCATTGCCATGGAAGCCGACCTTTTAGGATTTTTGAAAGCAACTCCAAAACTTGGACAGCAATAGCATTTACACTTTATATACCACCACCACCACCACCCATAGCACTTAGTGGGAGGTTCACAGGGTAATCACCATTTTGCCCCCGACATGTTGGGTCATCATTTTCCCGACCTCAAAGGAATGGAAGAGACTGAGTCAACTTTGAGTCCCGTCAGGATCGAACGCACAACCTTTTGGCTGCATTACAGTTTAAGCCAGGGATTCTCAACCTACGGCCCACGGCACCATTTCATGTGCCCCGCCCCTGCCGCCACCACACCAGGAAGTATCTACTCCATGTTTAAGTGGGTTAATTTTTTGTGTACACAAATGTTTCAATGAGGTCCTCCTCTCTGCTGCTACCACTCCCTTGCTCACTGCTTTGCTGATAAGCATTGCAAAGAAAGGATTACGCATGTTGTACTGCAGTGGCTCAAGTGGTTAAGACTCTGAATGGAAGCCGGCAGGTCAGCAGTTCGATACCCGAGTACTGCATGACAGAATGAGCACCCGTCTCTGTCCCAGTTCCTGTCAACCTAGCAGTTTGAAAGCAAGACATTGCAAGTGGATAAACAGGGACCACTTTGGTGGGAAGGTAAACAGCATTCCGTTCACTCCGGTCAAAAGGCATGCCTGCCACATGTCCATGGGAACATCTGCACACACACACATACCTGTCAACCTTCCAGGATTGGCCAGGATTTCCCGGTTTTCGACGCCGACTTGCGCCATTTCCCGCCCCACGCTGCCGAAACCCCGGAATTTGGCAGAGGGGAAAGGAGTTACTGCGCAGCCCTTCTGCGCAGGTTGCCTTCTACTCATGCATAGAAAGGTTTTATGCTTGCGTAGAACCCTTCTACGCATGCATAGAAGGCTATGCATGCGTAGAACGGGGCTACGCCAGCATAAAACCCTTTTACGCATGCGTAGAAGGCGACCTGTGCAGAACCGTTCTGCGCAGGTCCCAGATTGGCTGGAGCCACGGTTGACAGGTATGCACAGACAGCGCTGGCTCTTCGGCTATAAACAGGGATGAGCACTGAACCTAGAGTCGGATACAACTGGCTTTCGAGCAGAGGCAACCTTTACCTTTACCTTACAGTGGCTTAGTGGTTAGGATGCTGCACTTGACAACTGGATGGTCGGCAGGTCAGCAGTTCGAGACCCAAGTGCTCTGTCCCAGCTCCTGCCAACCTAGCAGTTCAACAGCAAGAGATTGCAAGCAGATAAATTGGTACTGCTTCAGCCTGAAAGGTTACAGCATTGAGTGTGCTCTGGTGTCTAGTCTCTCTCCCCCTTCCTTTTTTGCAGTTGTGAGAGATCTTGAACATCATCTTAACATTTTTTTCCCTCTCTCTCCTTGAGATCTTGAGATAGAGCCAGGGGGAAAGATCCGGTATGTTCAAAACCCCCTATGGTGTGCCTACATGTTCCAGCCAAAACCTTTAGGCGGCTTTCTCTGTGTTCCCCGGCCAAAGCCAAGGATGCTTGTAAGTGATAAGCTATCTAACAGGAGCCAGATGCCCAAAGACACGTGGGAAATGCAACAGTGTTTACATCGCTAGAAACCTAGTTTCGGTAGCCGCGTGTTCAAGTGGACCCACCCACCTATTAAAAACTAACCACATTAAAACTCCCCGCATTAAAAAAAGATGGGGAGGCTTCAGAAGGATGGTCAGTGCTTCTCAGGCCACTTTACAGCACAATTGGTCTCTTAAGTCTGACGAAGTGAGCTTGATCCATTTTTCTTCTTCCATGTCTCGGCCGGACACGAAACTGTCAAAATGAAGGCGCCCTTGGGCGAGTTCATTCTGCAGTTCCTTTTCGCCTAACCTAGTGTGAGAAAGATTAGCCGGCAACGCAAGGTTGCCAGTACCAGGGCACATCTGATTGCGGCTCCAGAACACCACAATATTCACGGAGGCTCTTTCTATGTACTTGATCCACAAAAGCGAACATTAAAATACAGTAGAAACTTGGATAAAGTCCAAACTCCGTTCCACAAGTTTGGACTTTATCCGATTTTGGACTTTATCCGAATCAAATGGGCGACGCATTGGATAATGTCCGAAATGGACTTTATCCGAGGTTCCTATACCAAATTCCTTCGATAACATCCCCTTTTTAAAGCAGTTTTGGACTTTATGCGATGCATCAAGTGTGCATGAAAACCGCAATCGGACTTTATCAGAGGTACCACTGTACAGCAGTTAGTCCTTAAGGTGCCACAACATTTTTTGGGAGGTGTCTTTTTGTTTTGTTTTGCCGAAGCGGTACCTCTTTATCTATTTGCAATTTCTTGCTTTCAAACTGTTAGGTTGGCAAGGAGCTGGGACAGATGACGGGAGCTCACTCCGTGGTGCAGCACTCGGGTCTCAAGGTGCTGATCTGCCGACCTTCCAGAGTTGTCAAGGTCAGTGTCTTAACCACAAAGTCACCGGGATCCCTATTTATTGTCACGAAACCCCTGCAGAGCAGATGATGTTGAGAGAGCATAACCAGTTCATGGCCACTCAGGAAACTTCGCATGATCTAAATCTGATCTTAATCCAATTTTCTAAACACTGCCTGGCTCTCAATCTTTCTCTGACTAATGACAGAAGGAGGAGTTAGGCATGACTGTATTGTTACATTATTATTTATTGTTATGTATTGTTATTTTTCTCCTGATCTCTTAAACAAAAGATGGGTATTAAGCACTGCCATTATCTGCAGCGACCCCAGGAACCCAGTGGGACTAGGGTCAGATTCCCTAAATGCAGCACTGCGGTGGCTTAGTGGTTAAGATGCTGAGCTTGGAGACTGGGAGGTCAGGGTTCGGTACCCGAGTGCTGCATGATAGATCTCGGGAACGCGAGAGGAGCCTCATTCGGGCGTCCCCTGAGTGGAGTTTCTCCAGCAAAAATCCTTTCAACCCAGAGTAATTTCCGACACAAAATGTATTTATTAATCATAGCTGTCAAGTATCCCGTATTGGCCAGGAAAACCCCTTATTTTAACTTCTTCCCTGTCATCATCCTGTATTAATTAGACTGCAATGCCCTATTGCTGCCACTGGAGGGCAGCACAGGACAAGCATAGCTGTCAAGTATCCCATATTTTCTGGGAAATTTCCCTTATTTCCAAATCCAAAACTTGACAGGTATGTTATTAATGCAAGACCAACATGCTCAAGTGGGGGCTGCTGGCAGACAACGACACACTGTGTGAATGTGGACAGATGCAGAATGCAGGTCATTTGCTGGTCTGCCGATGACTGCCAGAAACATGCACCGACGAGGACTTAGGTTTGGCCAACAACAGAGCCAAGAAAGTGGCTTCATTTTGGCAGTCCAGGGTTTGATCAGGGAAAGTAGAAGTGGGTCTTTAGACCAGGGGTTCTCAACCTTGTCAAGCCGAGTTCCACGTCATACTCCCTCACACAGCTTTGGGTCCAGACCGCCATTTTGCCCTGCCTGCCACACATGGCACTTCTGGATGTGGCAGAGGCAGTTGGAGGGGGGCGCACATGAAATGGTGTCATGGGCCGCATCCAGCCCCCAGGCTGTAGGTTGAGAACCCCTGCTCTAGGCTCTAGTCTAAAGTGAGCAATAAATGAATTTTGAGTAAGGTCAAGGTCAAGGTCATATCCAACTCTAGGGTTCAGTGCTCATCTCTCTTATAGCCAAAAGAACCAGCCCCGTGGACATGGGGCAGGGTTGACTAGACACCGGAGGGCATGGAACGCTGTTTACCTTTCCCACCGAAGTGGTCCCTCTTGATCTACTTGCAATGTCTTGCTTTCGAACTGCTATGTTGGCAGGAGCTGGGACAGACATGGAAGCTCACTCGGTCCTGCAGTACCCGGGAATCGAACTGCTGCCCTCCTGCCTCCCAGTCAGCATCTTAGCCACTTGAGCCACTGCAGTCTAACACTAACAACTGCACACTAAAGCGACCCACTAAAATCTGTGGTCAGAACCACCGGGTGTGTGTGTGTGTCCTGATCCCTCCTCTGGAGGTGCAAGCAACAAAGTCCCCCGTATCAGTCCTCCCTTCCTGACCACCCACCGGGGTCTCATCTGCGAATGAAAACAAGCTCACGATACTGGTTGGTGAGCAACAGCAGCAGCCGGTCATCATCATTCATCATCGTCCTCCCATCCGCTCCAGCTCCCTGGAAAGGCTCAGTTGCGTCCCCGCATCGGCTACCAGGGCTGGGGATTCGAGGCACAGCATAGTGAAAGGGGGAAAGGTCTTCCCTTGCGCGAAATAAAAAGCCAGTCGTATCCGACTCTAGGGCTCAGTGCTCATCTCTGTTTCCAAGCAAGCCGAAACGCCAGCGCCGTCTGCTGCTGCAGACGTTCCCGTGGTCATCATGTGGCAGGAGGAGGCATGACTAGACACTGGAGGAGCGCACGGAACGCTGTTACCTTTCCCACCGAAGTGGCCCCTATTTATCTACTTGCAATGTCTTGCTTTCGAACAGATAAAAAGAGAAATGCATACGCACGCATCCGCGTCCGGCCACCTACCTGCGGCGGCGGCGGCTGCTGCTGCTGCTTCTCCCTCGCCTCCGCTGCGCTTCTCTCCCTCTGCGGCGAGGCGCCTAAGCGGCCCCGGCTTAAGAAGCCGCCCGGGGAGGCGGAGTGGGAAGGCGGGGCAAGGCGGGGCCACACCAGTCGCGAGTTCGATCCCCCCCACCCCACCCCACCCCTTCGGTGCCTCCCGGGACAAGAAGAGGCGGCTTTGTGTAGCGTTGGATGAGCGGCGCAAGGGAAAGGAGGGAGGGAATGGGATGGAAGGGGTTAAGATTAAGACGCTGAGAAGAGCCTCCTTGACCACTGGGGAAAAAGGTCGGACAGGCCGGCAGGTCGGGACCCGAGTGCTGCGCCACTGGAGTGAGCAGTTCAGGAAAGCAAGAATTTGCAAGTAGATACATAGGTACCCGCTTCGGCAGGAAAAGGTAACAGCTTTCTGTGCACAGCATACCTGTCAAGTTTCAGCAAATTCCTGTCAAATAAGGGAAATTTCCCATCCAAAACGGGAAACTGGACAGCTGTGCTTATCCTGTGCTGGCCTCCAGTCTAACGCCAGTCTAATTGCAGTCTAACTTATACGGGATGACGGCAGGAAAGAGTGTAAAATACGGGGGGGGGGGGGGGGTTGACAGAAATTTCCCGAAACTTGTCAGGTATGGTGCGCAGTCATGCCTGCCATGTGACCACACGGAAACGTCTGTCTGCAGAGGTTTGGTGTGCCTGATGATTGCTGCTCTTTACTCCGTTTACACGGAGTCTGATCCAGCTCCTGCCAATCTAGCAGTTTGAAAGCAAGACATTACACGTAGATAAACAGGGACCGCTATGGTGGGAAAGGTAGCTATGTTCCATGTGCTCTGGCATCTAGTCATGCTTGCCACAGGACCACCTTTGGCTGTAGACAGAGATGAGCGCCAGCCCTTAGCGGCTTAAGGGTTAAGAAGACACTGATCTTAAAGACTGGAATGTCGGTAGGTCAAAGGTTTGAGACCTGAGTGCTGCGCGACGGAGTGAGTTCCCGTTGTCTGTCCCAGCTCTTGCCAATCTAGTACTTCGAAAGCAAGACATTGCAAGTAGATAAACAGGTGCTGCTACGGCATGAAAGGTAGCTGCGTTTCATGTGCTCTAGTGTCTAGTCATGCCTGCCACATGACCACGGAAACGCCTGCAGACGTAGACAGCTCTGGCTCTTCAGCTTTGAAACAGAGATGAGCACTGAACCCTAGAGTCGGATACGACTGGCTTTTGAGCAAGGGAGACTTTGACCTTTATGTAATAGGTAAAGGTAAGATAAAGATTTCCCTTGCTCGAAAGCCAGTCGTATCCAATTATAGGGTTTAGTGCTCATCTCCATTTCAAAGCCGAACAGCCAGCTTCTGCAGACGTTTCCGTGGTCATGTGGCAGGCATGACTAGACACCGGAGCGCAAGGAACGCTGTTTACCTTCCCACTGAAGTGGTCCCTATTTATCTCCTTACAATTTCTTGCTTTCGAACTGCTAGGTTGGCAGGAACTGGGACAAATACGGGGGCTCATTCCATCCTGCAGTACTCAGGTATTGAACTGCTGACCTGCCGCCTCCCAGTCAGTGTCTTAGCCACTTGAGCCACTGCAGTCCCTATGTAGTAGAAGACCCTGGAAATAGTCTCTGTGTGAGTCTCTGAGCTGACTCGATGGCATGTGATTTGATGGGCATTAAGGAAACACACTTGATGGATCCGAGTATTGAAATTTGGATGATTAACCAACAGAAGTCCTTTGACAGTTTGAGAGTCAGAACATGCGTGCAGGTACCCTTGGATGCATGAGCAGAAAAGGGCTCAGCAGACTTTGCCAAAGAGGAAAGCCCAGCCCAGCTCTGCCCTCCAGGCCCATCACAGGTCTTCCATCTGAAAGCAAAAGAAATATCCTGTCTGAAAGTAAAAAAAATAACAATCCTGCTATCCTGGCCTTTGGAAGCAAAAGCATCGCCCAAGAGGTAGTAACTGGCAGTAGTTGTAATAACCCAGAGGTTTGAGAGGAAGGAGGAAATCCATTGGTAGCTGTACAGGACTTCTCCAGAAATAATAGCCTTCCCAGATTTGGATCATGGCAGAAGAGGAAATTATTGTAACTGTAGTTTGATTTTGCTACATTCAGTTCCTTGTTTGTGTCTGGCCAGGTTATCCTGCTCTGGTCATAAAGTAGACCCAAATGTGTCATTACGTAATCCAAAATAGTATGTATAATAATCCAAAGAAATAGATCCGAAATCCTTCCGGTAAAGGGAATTTTCAATGCAAAACCTTCCTCGGGGATCTATGAAAATAAAAGACTAATCACTACGAATATAATATATACATATATACATATTTACAATATTTACAATACTTAAATCTCGGATTCATAATTGTCAAACCACACAAAACAAAGGACGATTACCTGTATAATATGTTTGTGTTTTTAATGTTGGTTTTAATTGGGGCTGTTAGATCTGTTTTAATTATTGTTGTTTTATTGTTTTTATTGTAATTTCTATTCTGTTGTTAGCTGCCCTGAGTGGTGTACCCACCAGGAGGGCGGGATATAAATGTGCAGAAATAAATAAATAAATAATCCAGAAACATTCATTGAATTGTTAAATAACAAGTTAAATATAATATCTTTCTTATATTTTCAATCGTGTCCCTGGCCTCACTAGTTGATTCTTTCAGTGCTGACGGACGTCAAAAGGGTGACTAAGCAAAACCCAATATAAAGCCGTTTTCGAACAAGAGAACAGCTGTACCGTGATCAATGAAATTACAATGAGTAATCCATTTCCATGTTGAGACCATGAGGGTGTAGTGTGTTAAAGCGATAGATATAAAAACATTCCCGTTGCATAAGTATTTGCTCGATATTGCTGCGAGAATAGAGATCAGGTTTGTAACACCCTATACAACGAATTTAAAGTCGCGATCACTGTGTCTTGTGTCTAGGAAGTGACTAACTCGGGGGGGGGGGGCTAAGATGTTTACTGCCCGAATTTTAGAGCGATGCTCCCCCACCCTGGTCCTCAGTTGCTGAGTAGTTACTCCCACGTAGCCTAAACCACATTTACACACGAGTAAGTATACAGAGTTGGTGCTTTTGCAGTTTGTAAAATGACGGAGTTTTAAAGTAAAAGCACTACTTGCGATGGAAACTTCCTTCGTTTGCCAAGACTGGGAGCATTGAACACAGTCACCACAACGGTAGTGCCCAATAATGGTTGGACGAACAGAGCGCAAGCGTGACTCATGGTCAGAAGATGTAACAATCTGTCTAATGGATTTGGTTTTCCTTAAACCAATCATAGGAGTCTGCGAACAATCAGGCAAATGTTGGACAATATGCCAGTGTCTGTTAATAATAGACCTAATCTTGCCTGCCATCGGAGAATACTGAAATGAGCAGTATATTTTACCTGCATTAGATCTATCTTTCTTAATGAATAATTGACACCTAGGCAGTGCAAGTGCTTTCTTATAATTAGAAGCAACTACCTGGTCCGGATATCCTTTCTGATATAGAAATTTGCTAATGGTCTTAGCTGAAGTTATAAAATCAGCTTCAGTGGTCAAATTGCGCTTGGCTCTTTAAAAAAGTCCAAACACTAAGTTCTGTTTGAGGTGATGTGGGTGGTAGGAAGCAAAATTCAGGTATGCATGCTGATCACCATGAGGATCGCCAATATTCGGATTCAGGTACGGCAGAACAACAACAACAAGTTCCTTGTTGGTCTTTACCATGACTGACCCAACAATCAGAAATATGACTGATGGAGATTTTGAGGCATGGAGCTTAAGGACAGTATTCGCTGCTCAAATTCTATCTGGTCCATGCTTCTGTTAATAAGTGCAGGAACAGAACGCATGAGGAAATGTGGCAATCTTACCTCCACCATCTCTTTTCACTGTGTTAGAAAGGGTGTGGTTCAATAATTGAAGACTTGAGTTCAAATAGAGAAGGGGGAATCTCTTTGTCAATCAGTTATTGGGAAATCCCATTCTCAATGAATCAACTCTTTCCCACTAAAATCTCTTTCATCCTGCAAGGCTTCAGAAGCAATTCAAATTAAGCATCTTAGCACATGAGATGTATACAAGAAGCAAAACTGAGCATTTCATCTGCCACAGTTAGGACAGAACACAGAATGACAGAGTGGTTTAGAATAGGAAAAGGAGTAAGACAAGGTTGCATTTTGTCACCCTGCTTATTCAATCTATACACAGAGCACATAATGCGCAATGCAGGGATGGAGGAATCACAATATAGGATCAAAATTGCTGGGAGAAACACCAACAATTTGAGATATGCAGACGATACCACCCTAATGGCAGAAACTGAGGAAGACCTAAAGAATTTCTTGATTGGGCTGAAGGAGGAGAGCGCAAAAGCTGGTGTGAGACTCAATATCAAGAAAACTAAGATAATGGCAACAGGCCATATCAGTCCCTGGAAAATAGATGGTGAAGAAGTAGAAGCAGTGACAGATTTTACTTTCCTAGGATCTAATATCACTGCAGATGGGGACTGCAGCCATGAAATAAAAAGACGATTGATTCTGGGGAGACAAGCTATGAGAAACTTGAGGAACATAGTCAAAATTAGAGACATCTCATTGCAAACAAAGGTCCGCATAGTCAAAGCAATGGTATTCCTGGTGGTAATGTATGGGTGTGAGAGTTGGACCACAAGGAAAGCTGAGCGCAGAAGAATAGATGCCTGCGAGATGTGGTGTTGGAGGAGAGTTTTGAGAGTCCCCTGGACAGCAAAGAGAACAAATAAGTCAATCTTAGAAGAAATCAACCACGACTGCTCTTTAGAAGGTCAAATAATAAAGATGAAGCTTAAGTACTTTGGACACCAAATGAGAAGAGAGGACTCACTTGAGAAAGCATTGATGCTGGGAAATGTGGAGGGCAAGAGAAGAAGAGGGCGGCCAAGGATGAGATGGCTCGATGGGATAGTGGACATAGTGGGCACGAAGCTGGGTGGGCTGATGGTGGAGGACAGGGGTGCCTGGAGGTCAATGGTCCATGGGGTTGCAAAGGGTCAGAATCGACTGTGCGACTAAACAACAACAACAAAAGTCTGGGGAGGCCGTTAGGATGATCAGTAAAAGGACCTCCCTCATTACTTGTTCACCACCCAGATTTGTGCTTGTGAGATAATTCTTAGGTGTAACCTGGCTGGAATGACAGGAAAACTGATTCAGTCTAAAACCTATTTTGGATCTGAACAGAGATTTTATTTAAAAAATAAATGAATAAAATCATTGCATATCAGTTCCTCATCCAGGAAAGAACAGGAGAGAAAGGATTTTTGTTACCAGGAAATAGAGTGAACACCCTCGGTTGCAAATGGAGGAAATCCTGTGTATCGCCAAAGCTGACGGGATTTCATGCGCACCCCTCTAAAGCTTTGCTTACGTCATTCTAGGCCTTTCCACAATGTTGGGTTAAGAGTCATAACGCGATGCATTGGGGAAAGACTTACCCTTTTGCCAAAAATTAGTTACTTCATCCGATGAGAAGAGGTATAACACCCGATGGAGTCCGCCAAATCCGTAACCAGTTGTTATTTTTGCAAGGAGAAATTGTGTGACATCATCGGAGAGTTGATATAAAAGGATGATAGTAAACATGAAAGAGATTGCATTTCCTGTCGGAATAGCTGTGTGCTTTTCTTAATAATACTTTGGACAATCCTAGAGTACAAATGATACTCTACCATAAATAAGTTTGAGCGTAACAATGAAAGTATTTACAAACTCATTAGCTTTGCCAAGAGATAGTCTATGGGTAAGATAAATAACCAATGACCACAGAAGTAAATATTATAACAATTAAGGACGTCTGACAAGTATATATTTTTTAAAACAGAACTTGTGCCTCAGTCCAGAAATATTTTATGATGTAGGAAACTCAGAATCAAATCTAGTGGGATGGACATCCAGGTTAGTTTGTTGCAGTCAAATCAATGTGGAACTTTAAAGTTTTTTTTTTTTTAAAAAAAAAGCATTGTAGCAGTGTTGAGTTCTACCTCGATATAAGGTATCCATAAATCCCTTTTGGCTATCACCAGTCCAGGGAAATTGAACACTCAGGAAGGAAGCATTGTAAACTTGTTACATATATAACAAGATTATGTACAGATCTGAAGGAAAGTAATTTTTCTCTGGAGGAAAGTCCTCTGTCTTCCAAAGAGCTTTTCCAGAGTTCTTGCTCACATTAGAAACCCACACACATGCACACACACTTCAGACTGTGACCTGATTGAAGTTTATAAAATCATGCACGGTGTGGGACAAAGTAGATAAGGAAAAACTGTTTTTCCCTATCGCACAACACTAGAACTAGGGGGCACTCGATGAAACTTTTGGGTACTAGTTCTCAAACAAATAAGAGAAAGTACTTTTTTCACCCAGAGGATCCCTGGTCTATGGAACTCCCTGCCAGAAGAAGTGGTGACAGCTGTCAGTCTTGACAGCTTTAAGAAAGGATTAGAGAAGTCCATGGAGGACAAGGGTATCAATGGCTATAATTATGGATACTTAAGGTCAACCTCCAGGTTGGAGAGATAGGCAGGATATCTCTCAATGCCATTTCCAGGGAATCCTCAGCAGGTGAAGGCATCTGCTTGGGAATAATACCCTTAAGCACATGGTGAGCCACTGTGGGAAACAGAATGCTGGACTGGATGGGCTTCTGTGGCCTCTTCCAGCAAGGCTGTTCTTATGTTCTTACTGTGCATCTGAACAACAACAACAAAAGCCGGGGATTCTCAACCTGCAACTCATGGGTTGGATGTGGCCCCCAGCACCATTTCATGTGGGGGGCCCCCACTGCCTCCATCACACCAGGAAGTGCCATGTGGTGGAGGAAGGGCAAAATGGCCATCCAGCCCCCGAAGCTGTCTGAGGGAGCATGGCCCAGCCCCCAGCTTTAAAAGGTGGAGAACTCCTCTCCTAAGCCATTAAAAATGACCAATGGGAGTGTTTCCTTCCTCTCCTGTTGCTGTGCTGGCACTTTGCGATAAATAATGCATTTTATTTCATATTATTTTGTTAAGTTACTTTTTTATGGACTAGTATAAGTCCAGAAAAACCTGGTCCTGGAACCTCTAATGTTGCTGATTGCTATGTTAGCTAGAAAAGAGAAGAGTAGGAAATTGTTGCTGGTTTATGAATTCCCACTTGCCTGTTTCTACCACTGGATCTCACCACTTCAAAGGGTTCTTTCCAGTGCTCTATTCTCTGTTTTTCATCCAGAAGAAATATCCAAATGCCACGCAATCTAATCTTTGCAGTATTTCCATAAATTGTTGCTCCATGAGGCGACTGGATGACATCAAAGCCTGTTATCTGCCCAACACTTGCATCAAAGAGATGTCATTCCTCCCCTGAAGATAAGGGATGCAACTGGGGTGGGTGGGGGGATCTCTTGCTCACACACACAAAAAGCCATGGCTTGTTTCTTTGGCGCATACTCTGGGATTTGACCCTGAATCCCAGGCCCATTACACCACTGTGGGTGATACCTAAATGCTTGAAATGAACTAAGAACACCCTATCTCAACAGACGTCACTTATCTGGATGATTTGGTAAGTGGTGCATAGAATAATCCCATTTTTCGGAGGCATTTTTTTTTTGGCCTTCCTCAGAGAAAGCAGTGTCAAAGTTAGATTCTGTCTTGCAAAATCTTTCAGAACTGCTTCCTATGTTTCTTGAAGTGCTAGAGGAACAAGCAGGCACAACTGTGAACAAAACCCAACTTTGAATCTCTTAGAGCCGTGATGCCGAACTTTGGCACCCCAGCTGTTCTTGGACTTCAATTCCCAGAAGCCAAAGCACCCTGTGAATCCACATGAATGGGTTTACGGTGTGTGCTCTCCACGAAGCTACTGGGTGACATCAAAGCCTTTTATCTGCCCAACACAGTAAACCAATTCATGTGGATTCACAGACTTGGGCTTCTGGGAATTGAAGTCCAAGAACTTCAGGAATAGGTTGAAGAAACAGAAATAATAGATAACGCATTTGTAATGTTTTGAGGACATCAAAAGTGGTCGTTCAATGATAGCAAAGAGTCTAGTTATACATTATTGCTACCATATTGGAGAAAAATAATAATGAAATATAAATCAACAGTCAGATTCTGGTCATAGACAGCCAAGTGGGATTAGATTAGTGGTGGTGAACCTATGGCATGCATGCCAGAGGGGGCACTTAGAGCCCTCTCTGTGGGCACTGTGCAGTCACCCCAGCACAAAGTTTGCCCCACCCCTCTGCCCAGCAGCCCAATGGGAGTGTTTCCTTCCTCTCCTGTTGCTGTGTTGGCACTTTGCGATAAATAAGTGGGTTTGGGGTTGTAGTTTGGGCACTCGGTCTCTAAAGGGTTCGCCATCACTGGCTTAGATCATTTCACCACATTTATTTGCTCTAAGTAGTTAAGTGTTGAACACAGACTTCTCTACACAAGACATATGCTTGGGCTGCTTGCAGCTGCTCTTTATATGCTTACAAAGAGAATGAAGAATATCCTAATATTGATGACATTTATAGACTTGAATGATGTGATTTATTTATTTTGGTTTATATTCAATTTATATTTATTTATTGTTCACATTTGTGTTGCCACCGCCTCGCCTAAGCGACTCCGGGCGGCTCAATACAAAAAACCACAATAAAATCATTAAAAACCATCCCCATTATAATTCCACCCCCCCCATCTGTAAAAGAGGGAGGATCTTGATTATGTTTTATACAAGCCAGCAGGTGGAGGGTCACCCCTCCATCAGTGCCCCACACCTGCCCCACCAGCCAGGTTTTAAGTTCTTGCCTAAAGGGCAGCAATTCCGTCTGCAGCCGTAACTATTGGTAGGAGGATCCATAGGGCTGGAGCGGACACGGAGAAGGCCCTGCTCCATGTGCGAAAGAGACGGGCTCCTCTAGTTGATGGTACTATTAGAGAGACCCTCCGGTCCGCTCTGGTTGGACGGACAGACGTTCTTGGGGAGACGCCTGTCTTGTATAAAACAGCTTAGGATGGTTGAAAAACATAGCAATACACAACACATAAATCAAAAAATGACAAATTACATAATAAAAGGACAGAATAATCAACAACTGAATCATAGGTTTGAGGGAATCCTGCAGAGAAGCCCGAGCGAGCGGATGGCCCTCTTCCCAAAGGAGGAATTCTCAAGTGGAAACCCTCAAGATGTTATTGCAACTTAAAATAAAAATCACTTGGATCAACCTGCGGTCAACCTGAAAACTCCCTTCAAAACAGGGACCAGCTCTCTCGCACTTCCTTAAGATTAAAATAATTTAGCCGGATGAGTTTCGTGAAGGAAAAAGAGATTTATTTACAAAAGAAATTTAGCAGAAATACATGCATGTAGGCACCCAAGAAAGAATGGAGACAGATATGAAGCACTCAGCTAAACTTTTATAGACAGAGAAAAACAAATTTTATATGGCATTCCATAGAAGTCTCTCTGTAACTCTTCTATGTTTTATCCAGCATGTACATATATCTTCGTTGGCTGATTTTCTCTCTAGCATCTCATCTATAACATCCGCTGGCAGAGCAGTTTCTCAAGAATCGCCGACAGTACCCCCGAACTGAATGATCTGCACTCTTGATAAGTTCCACATGTATAGTGGTTCAGTTCTGACACCGGCGTTATTAGGTGTTCATCCGCCAGGCTAAGTCCATGTCCACTGAAGCCTGTGGTCCATTTTGGATCAGAAGAAGACTCCTGTGGACCTGAAAAATAAAGAGAAAACAAACAGCAAGAGACAAACATGACGACAACAGAACATATTCCTTTTTGCTACATCTGGTCAACAACAACAGCTTATATCTTCCCCCTCTGAGCCAGAGATGTCCAGATCTGGGTGGCTGAGGAACCCTGGGCAGGGCCACCATCGGGGGGGGGGGACCATCAGGACTCCCGTCCCAGGCCCAGAGATGACAGGGGCCCAGCGCCACTGGAAAACCACTGATCTGCGCATGCGCAAACAAAGCACACATGCACAGAAAACCACGGGTGTGGCGCCGCCGGGAAACCATTGATGTATGCACGCACAAACAAACCACGCATGTGCAGGAACCCACAGGGGTGTGGCCAAAATGGGGCAGGCGGGTGCATACCGGGCCCGGAAATTTATGGTGCTGGTACTGACCCTGGGGGAAAGAATAGGACATTACACACAAACATACACACAGCCAACCACAATCTCCCCATTATAGATAAACCCCCTTCATTACCTACCAGTCAGCAGCTTGGATGGGGCCAGATGTGCTATCAGTCCCAAAACATCTGTGCAGGTATCCATTTCTCCTTCAGGGAAGTCCAGGAAGCAATCCACAGAAGCGGTTCCATAGGTCTTGGCTCGAGAAGTCTTTACTCACAATAGGATGGATTTTTCGTCCAGGAACCCCTCGCTGTTGTCTGTCTCTGTTGATAAAAAGGCTTACTCCTCTTGGCTTCCAGAGTGCATATATTTTAATGCTCCAGCTGTCACCTGAAATCTCCCATAGTTGAAGACAAAAACCAGGCAGAAGCATCTAACGTAATACACTCTATCTAGGAGAATAGACTAGAATCCTCTCACACAACTAGCATTAATATTATATTCAATTTAATATTTATTCAATTTATATTCAATTTAATTCTTTATTCGTTAATTAGTCAGCTGGCCCTATCCACCTAAAATGCAATAAACTGGGTAAAATAAAATAAACTGGGTTGTAGATTAAACATGGTTTGGCATAATATCAATTAAATGAGATTAATCATAATTAAAAAGTAATAACAATACAGTTTAGCAGCTCGTTTTCTCTTATGAAAGGAAGCATCCTTGCCCCGTAGACTTCATTGTTGTCCTTGCGACCAACGTCAAACACAAACCGTGGTCCAACTGGGATTCGGTAAAAGCCGAACGAAGGCAGACAGAGAGCTCAACTACAGAGAAGGAAAGAGAAGGAAAGAGAAAAATCCCCGCTCGGCAGATGGGGTGGGGAGACTTCTGGCCGATGGTCATTGAGTTGAGTCTCATGGAGTGCACAGGAAGGAAGGTGGCTCATCAGACGGCCCCGAGCCTGGAGTATTTGTCCCTTGATTTGGTCAACTGTTGTTGCACTCAAAGAGTGAGGCCAAATCGGATGAGATGGAATAGATGCATATCAGAACAATATATGTGGGGAAAAGAGCTACTCAATAGGACTCCCTCGTTGGCTCTTCAATGCCCGCGAAGCAGGCAGAAGAGAACACAACAGTTGGGGATGAGACATTCGGACAAAGTAAGCCCATGTTCAATCAGACAGGTATCCTCAGGTCTAGGTCACATCGCTCCTTTGGCTGGTCTTTACACAGCATCATGGCCGGAGCATAATAGCCCACGGTGCCTCCACACATCTTTCTGCTTCCGTCTTTGGCATTACTGCTTTTTCTGGCACAGGTGGGATCTCTCCGTTTGGGTTCTTTTCTGGCACGCATGGCTGCTGGGAAGAAAGCAAAGCAAAATGGCCCAGAAGAAGAAAGCCACCTATTCCCCACCCCACCCCCATTCTTTAGGAAAGACCTATAGAAATATGAAAAGTGGGGTATGAATTTAAATAATAAATCAATAAATAAAAACTGAAAACCTGGTTGGCGGGGCAGGTGTGGGGAGCTGATGGAGGAGTGACCCCCCCCCACCTGCTGGTTGGTCTAATGTAACAGAGTTATTATCTCTCTTTTTAGTAAGTGTGGGTGGTTTTTGAAAATGGGTTTTAATTGGGGTGTTTTTGTATTTTAATGGGGTTTTATCTGTGTTGGGGTTTTTTTAGTATTGTAATGCCGCCCAGAGTCCTTGCGAGCAGGGCGGCTATAGAAATATGAAAATTAAACTGCAGCACAAACTAGTTTGGAAGGCCACCTTGTGAACAGGATGACCCTGACAATCATCTCTCTCCACCAAGAGTGGAAGGAGGCACTGGAGCAGGGTTGTTTTTTTTGGACTTGAGTTCCCAGAAGCCTACGTCAATTCCCCAAAGTACTGATCAGTCAATGCACTGACTGAGGCTCCTGGGAACTGAAGTCCCCCAGTGGGGCCTGGGCCCCACATTGGGAATCACTGCGCTAAAGGGTTAGCAGTCCTTGGTTATTTTAAGTTGTATTGACACCAGTAGAGTCGCCCTGAGGTACTAGTTACCCTCTGTTCAGCACTGGTTAGACCACAGCTGAAGTTGTGTGCCTTGGTGGAAGAAACGCCAGGACCAGTTGAGGGGAAGGCAACAGGGATGACCAGGGGGCTGGAAAGGATTGGGCATGTTTAGACTCAAGAACCGAAGATTGAGAGGAGATAGGATTGCTGGGAAATCTATCATAGGGAGTTCACAACTGTTAATTTCCCTTCTTCCCATTTGCCATTGTGGTGAAATTGCTTAAGACGAGAGCTTTGCTACTCCGGTTATCTTGGGAAATGAAACACTTCATGTGCCCTGTGGCGTGGTAGAGAATGAAAAGGGTTTTCAATAAATAAATGGCAAAACCCCTGTACTAAGACACCTCTGGTGCTCTGAATTACTTTGAGAGAAAAAGGGAAAGGGAAATGGGAAAACTGGCTGAATTCCGGAGAGATTTGGGCAGCCATTTCTCAGAGATCCTTTGGATGTCTGGATCCCTGCATGAAGAAGGGCTGAGGTCTGATGGCCTTAGTAAAACTCTTAGTTCAGGAAAGGAAAGAGGACTATTGGGGTAACACAAATGTGGTAAGATGGATCCTGTGAGTAGAAGACAACAATCGAGGGCAGTAAACTGTTCAAAAAGAACCGAATGGGCAAAAAGGGAGGTGGAGACTTGGTATATGTTAAAAACACATATCCATGCATAGACATATTGTTCTGATATGCATCTGATCTCCTTTCCACCAGTGTTGCCATCAGCGTTTGTTAACAACGGCTTCTTCTCTTCTTTTTCATTCCATTCTGGCTTTGGCCTATTCTCCTAAATGGGTGCTATTTTAATTTTAGACAGAGGTGAGAGCCAGGCTCCTAATGCATCTAATCTGAGCCCAATATCCTTTTCCCAAAGTCCAGTTTTCTTGGGTCCAGAAGGACTTTTCAGCAACAGCAATAAATCCGTTGAATCATTTCATGAAGAATTTCTCCAGTTGGCCAATTATGGTGAAAGGACACCGTTAGTGTCTGGAGATCTTCAGACTGACGATCTGCAGCAATTGCAGAAGAAACACGTTCAAGGAAGAGGAAGGTTTTGATCCATAAAAGTCCAAGAAGGAAATGACATCGTCACACCTTGGTGCAATTCTCGAGATTCTTGAAAAAGTTTGAAGTGTCTGGTGAAAGCAGGGCCGCCATACATCCCGGAAAACCGGGACTGTCCCGGATTCAAGGTCAGAAAAATTGTCCCGGCCAGTTCAATAAAAATCACGTTAAAGTCCCAGATTCTTTAAAACTTACTGATTGTGTATTGCAACACAAGATTGCACAGTTTTATTTTTCACTTCCAGGGCATAATGCCAATGTAGGAAGAATGTTTTCATTGATGAATGCCAAGTGGACTGATGAAAGGAATAGATTAACTTGATGAACTACAGCAACTGAAAAAGAAGACCTTTCCAGGAAGAGGAATGTAAGTATCTATGTTCTTTAGGGTGAAAGAGACTCTATAGAACACTTCATGTGCATGTAGTAGTGAATGGTGTGCACCAATGAATACAACACAGGAAGCAGATTCTTTGCATTGGTGCCAATGTCTCCAATTTGCATTCTCCATCACAGGACCCTTGGGAGAGCTTTGAAGTGTTGGGTGAAAGGACGCCGCTAATATCTGGAGGTCTTCAGACTGTCGATCTGCAGCAATTGCAGAAGAGAAGGAGTGGCTGAGTGGTATCCAAAAATCACGAAGGAAGCAATTGCTGAACTCTTAATTTCTTGAATATTGGATACCTTTTTGGTGAAGTCAGCCGAGGAATTGTTTACACTTTTGGAACTTTATTAAATGTTGCAAGGTTATCCTTGACTCTCTGCATCTATATTGAGTGGTTTTGCTTCCTTCGCAATTGTATAAGAAACAATTGAAGTGTTTGAAGTGTTGGGTGAAAGGGCACCGTTAGTGTCTGGAGGTCGTCAGATTGATGGTCTGTAGCAATTGGAGAAGACGTTCAAGGAAGAAGAAAGTTCTGATCCATCAAAGTCCACGAAGGAAATGACCTCGTCACACCTTGGTGCAATTCTTGAGACTCTTGCAAAAGTTTCAAGTGTCTGGTGAAAGGACATTATTACATTCTGGAGCTCTTCAGCTTGATATCTGCAGCAACTGAAAAAGCTCGTTACAGGAGGAGGAATTTGGGTGTCCGTGTTCTTTAGGGTGAAAGAGACTTTGTAGAACACATCATGTGCAGGTAGTGGAGAATGGTATGCACCAGTGAATACAACACGGGAATCAGATTCTTTCCATTGGTGTCAAAGACAACAACTTTTGGATGGTGGATCCTGGAGGCTTGACGGATTTTCCACCTGAAAGGCAAAAGATGCCTCCAATGTGCATTCTCCTTCACAGGACCCTTGGGAGAGCTTTGAAGTGTTGGGTGAAAGGACACCGTTAGTGTCTGGAGGTCGTCAGACTGATGGTCTGTAGCAATTGTAGAAGAAAGACGTTCAAGGAAGAAGAAAGTTCTGATCCATCAAAGTCCACGAAGGAAATGACCTCGTCACACCTTGGTGCAATTCTTGAGACTCTTGCAAAAGTTTCAAGTGTCTGGTGAAAGGACACTATTACATTCTGGAGCTCTTCAGCTTGATATCTGCAGCAACTGAAAAAGCTCGTTACAGGAGGAGGAATTTGGGTGTCCGTGTTCTTTAGGGTGAAAGAGACTTTGTAGAACACATCATGTGCAGGTAGTGGAGAATGGTATGCACCAGTGAATACAACACGGGAATCAGATTCTTTCCATTGGTGTCAAAGACAACAACTTTTGGATGGTGGATCCTGGAGGCTTGACGGATTTTCCACCTGAAAGGCAAAAGATGCCTCCAATGTGCATTCTCCATCACAGGACCCTTGGGGGAGCTTTGAAGTGTTGGGTGAAAGGACACCGTTAGTGTCTGGAGTTCTTCAGACTGATGGTCTGTAGCAATTGTAGAAGAAAGACGTTCAAGGAAGAAGAAAGTTCTGATCCATCAAAGTCCACGAAGGAAATGACCTTGTCACACCTTGGTGCAATTCTTGAGACTCTTGCAAAAGTTTCAAGTGTCTGGTGAAAGGACACTATTACATTCTGGAGCTCTTCAGCTTGATATCTGCAGCAACTGAAAAAGCTCGTTACAGGAGGAGCAATTTGGGTGTCCATGTTCTTTAGGGTGAAAGAGACTTTATAGAACACATCATGTGCAGGTAGTGGAGAATGCTATGCACCAATGAATACAACACGGGAATCAGATTCTTTCCATTGGTGTCAAAGACAACAACTTTTGGATGGTAGATCCTGGAGGCTTGACGGATTTTCCACCTGAAAGGCAAAAGATGCCTCCAATGTGCATTCTCCTTCACAGGACCCTTGGGAGAGCTTTGAAGTGTTGGGTGAAATGACACCGTTAGTGTCTGGAGGTCTTCAGACTGATGGTCTGTAGCAATTGTAGAAGAAAGACGCTCAAGGAAGAGGAAGGTTCTGATCCATCAAAGTCCACGAAGGAAATGGCATCGTCACACCTTGCTGCAATTCTTGAGACCCTTGGGTTTCCTGAAAAGGTGTTCAGGGCAATGGTGTTTGTTCCAGCATGTTGTTGGCATTTCAACAGAGGGAAACATAAATAGCCCTATGAATCCTCCTCCTCTCCTGCTCCTGCTCTTCCGTCTCCTCATCCTTCTGCTCTTGCTCTTCCTCCAGGTCTTCGATTATGATATCATCTAGAGAAAGAAAAGCAAGACCTTGTGAGAAGTGCTGCATTACACACATGTGCTAGTCCAAATGGAGTATTTCTCATCAGTTTTCTTTGGACACCATCTTACCATGTCCTGCTTTTAATCTCTCCCTCTCCTCCTCCTGTTGTTTCCTTGCCTGGAGGAATTTTGGGAGCCTCTGGCAGATGATCTCTTCGGTGTCCTGTGCCTGGAGAGTTTGGGAGAATCCCTAAACTTCAGAGGCCCTTCGGCATTCATTCCTCCCTCCAACCCTCCCTCCTCCACACGAAGCCCCTGACAAGGGCTGGCAATGGGGAATGAGTCCCAGCCTTCGAGCCAAGACAGAAACTCACCTCCTCCCCCAGGAGCTGGTCCCCCTCTCCAAAGATGCTGTAAAGAATCAGCATCCCGGGGTTGGAAACGTGGGTTAAGGGGTGGTGGACTGCCTGCAGAGCAGTCTCTGTGAGCTGGGCTCTCTGCTCTGCAGGCAGGAGCTCCCAAAACACCTAGAAGGAAAGGGAGAAAGAAGAGGGTGGTGAACCTTCTGTAGTCCTCCACTGCGACCCTGAGAGACTGAAAGGGGGTTGAAGTGGACCCTTAGGGGCTCCTCCTGCTTCTCCCCCATTTGCCTTTGCCTTTCGGTCTGGGCATCGCCTCCAGCAGGGAAGTAAAATCCTCTCTTTTCAGAGCAGCATCTCCCTGCCTGGTTCCTCCCTCAAAGGGCCGCATGCAGAAACTGAATCAGGTGCAAAGCATCCGTCCAAATCCCCCCCTTTTCTCTCCCATGAAAGGAGCCACAGAGTGGATGCAGTCTCCCTACTCCAGGGAAAGAGTTCCAGCCGTGATGGTGAACCTTGGCACTCCAGATGTTCTTTGACTTCAATTCCCAGAAGCCCAACCACCCACATGAATGGGTTTACTGTGATTCATCCGGCCCACACTGCCCTCGTCACACCCGTATGGTTAAGGCTCTTCCGGGTTAACCCTTCCTCTGTACGGGCACATTTTACTTCCACTTCCGGGAGTGATGAGGGCAGTGCAGGCTGGATGAATCACAGTAAACCCATTCGTGTGGATTCACAGGGGCTTGGGTTTCTGGGAATTGAAGTCCAAGAACATCTGGAGTGCCAAGGTTCGCCATCATGGCTCTAGAGTTTCCCAGTGTAGGAGACGATGCGTGATGAAGAATTCCTCAGCAACACCGCCACTGTTGCCACCACCATGACCCCATCTTCCCTTTCTCTTGGCAGTGAAGAAGAAACCGAGCAAACTCTCGAATCAATTGGACTTTGGGTAAGCGGACTTAGGATGGACACATCTCTCTATCTCTTCTGCAAAGAGTATTTCCCAGTTTCTTCCTCCATTGCCGGAAATTCCAATAAACTGATTGCACACAATGTGGCTGGCCAGAATGACAAGGGCAGCCTGGATGGCGAGGGAGAAGCACCACCTTCCTTTGAACATTCCTGACTCCATAGAACATTGGCCGGGAAATCCCCAGTTTCTGATGGAGATAGCCCATCAGATGGAGTTTCCTCCTGTCCAAACCACCATCACGTCCTTCTTCACCCAAGTGGCCAAGAAGGACAAATCTTCTTCACATGGATGCCAACCCTCCTTGTTTCTTGCACCTGGAGGTCCAAGCAGAAAGACAAGGGGCGTCATCCCCACCCTCCCAGAGACCCAATCCAGGTGACATCTCCCTACCTTGGCCACATGTATGGTGTTGATGTAGGACACCGAGTGCCAGTCTTGACCTGGCTCCCAAACCCAGAGTTCGGCTCCTTCACTGATGTTATGTCCTTTCTGGTGATGGAGGAGCTCATAGAGCAGATGGAGTCCCTCCCGGGCGTGTCGGGCGACCTGAGCGCTGGTGTCTGTCAGGCGCATGGTCAGGTCAACCACATAGCGCCCAAAGAAGGGGAGGTTGCCAATATGCTGTTGGGAAGAAAAGGGGGCCTTTTTGAAACATCTGAGAACTTTGCGTCTCTCACACCTTGTGAAGTCACTTCTGACTCTCGGCACATGCACGCCCCAGAAGCTCACAGTCTCCCAGCCACACCATTTGGAAGTCAAACTAGGCCAACGCAAAAGGCCCTTACCTCACACTCCCAAAGGAGAAGGGCACGCCTGAGCATCAGAGCCACCACCTCTGATGCCCAGGCTCTCCTCGACTCCTCCGGTGCGTGAAGCCAAACTCCGATGATCTGCGGAAGGAAGACGTACAGTAGGTCAGAAACTTTGTGCTGGAGAAACACTTGCGACAACAGTGTGGCTTTCCCTGCCATTATCCCAGGAGACACACACCTCTCAAGCTCCCCTTGTTTGGAGAACTCAAGACTTACTGGCTCCAACTCAAGGCCGCCATCAGGGGGGAGGGGGGACCATCAGGACTCCCGTCCCGGGCCCGAAGATGACCAGCCCCCGTGCCGCCGGGAAACCACTGATCTGCATGTTTGCAAACTAACGATGCATGCACAGGGAACCGCAGGGCCGTGGCCAAAATGGGGGGCGTGTACTGGGCCCGGAAATTTCTGATGCCGGCCCTGCCAACTGGCAATGGAACTGGCCATTCAGTTATCCCAACAGGTCACTCTCCCCTCTGCTCTCTCTGCAAAGGCTACTTTGGGGTCCCCCCCTTCTCTCTCTTGTACTTACATCCAAAATGGCCAAGAGACTTTCAATGGTGGGCTCCTCCTCCAGGAATGCCTGAAGAAGGCCCTCCGCTGCGACCCTCGTTGCTTGATATATTATCTGTAAGAAAAGAGAGGGATGTTTATGATGGTTACAGGATTTGCCCTTAGACAAAGCATTTCAATCCAGAGGCAGTGGAGTGATGCAAAGCACCCTCTCCTGGACCCGATTTGTTGTGGGTTCAAGCCCAGCTCTGGGTGGAATCATCCATGCGTGTCCTACCTCGGGCACGGGGTATGTGCAGGAAGGTTTAACTGCTCAGGAACTCGAGAAGACTGTACCTGTTTGGCAGAATCGTGGGGTGGCTCCTCCATTGTGGCCACCCCATGGACAACCACCCGAAGGACCTGGCTCTTGATGTCCTTCGGGGTGTTTGGCTTCACTTTGCTGTGGAGAGGAGAGAGGACGCATGAGAGGATCTGCCAGGAGGGGGGAGGGGACCTCGGCCGCACAAAACTCTGTCCTCAGGTCTCATCAAAGACCATGGGGCAGGAAATGTGGGAGGAAGCCAGCCAGGAATGGACCTGGTTCTCTTAGTGGGGGTCATTGGCAAGGGGCGAGGGAAATGCCCGTACACCATATGTGCGTCTTCTTGGGAGCCATTTCCTCAAGCACAGGAGCTACCACACAATCCCTGCCAATCTCCGACCATTGGGGAGAGACACAACTTGGCCCTCGCCCACCCTGCCTCCACCTCAGCCTGCCCAGGTGGTCTACCTGAGCTCAAACAGGGCCATCACTGCATATGGGAGGAGAGCTGATTTCTGCTGCTCCAACACCTCCTGGAAGAGACAACAGAAGAGCAGAGGGAGAGAGAGGTTGAGTCTCCGTCCCCCAAGCAGGTCTTCTTCAGCCCCATTCAGGCTCCCACCCATCCTCCTCCTCCTCCTCCTCCAGCCACTCTTCCCAGCTGGGATGGGGTTGAGCAGCCCTCCTTCTGCTCTTCAGAAGCCCATGGAGATCCAACGTCATCCATTCCCAGGCCATGTGGAGAGGGCTCCTTGGAGGGCTCCATGGTTCTTCTTTCCTGCTGTAACTGCCAGTATTCCTTCCCTTGCCTTCTCCTTCTCCTATGCAACCTCTCCCTCTCCCAGGTGGAGCTCACCTTGACCAAGTGAAAGGCCCAGGAGTGGCAATAAACCCATTCGTGTGGATTCACAGGGGCTTGGGCTTCTGGGAATTGAAGTCCAAGAACATCTGGAGTGCCACGGTTCGCCATCCTGGGTCTAGACTATGCGATTCACCCTGACTCCATCGTTACTCACCACAACCGCTGATGTTAAATCTACTTTGGAGAGGGGGGAGTGGAGGTGTTGTTCTCCCCTATGCCGTGCCTCAGCGCAAGCAGTAGCGATGGCCGTGAGGAAATGTATGGCATCTTCCTCTTCTTTCTCACTCTGAAAGAGGAAGATGAGTTTAGCTTTTAGCCTGGAGATCTTTCTCTCTCTCTCTCTCTCTCTCTCTGGGCTTCCTGATGAGCCCCAGGCTCTGGGGTGTGTGAGGGATCCGGATGGGGGCTCTCGAAGGGATAAGGATGCAGCAGACCCCCCCCCCCCACTCAACGAGACCCCAGAGTTGGAGATGGAGGAGTTTCCCAGGATGGCTGGGGCTTCCCTAGGGAGCTTTCGGCCAACATGGGACCAAATCCATCCCTCACTCTAAGCCAAACTGGATGCTATAGATGACACCTCCTTAACTGGGGATGCCTTTTGAGTGGATGACATGTGGTCCTCCCAGGAGAGGATGTCTTCTCCTCCCCTGCGTTTGCAGATGAGTCTACCCCCCCCTCTCATTACTGGCCTGATTACTCAGGTCCCAAAGTCTAGCAGAAGCTTTCCCTGGGAGGCTAACATGATTTCCAAGGTGAAGGAAGTCTATGTCAGTGATGGCCAACCTTGGCACTCCAGATGTTCTTGAACTTCAATTCCCAGAAGCCCAAGACAGCACACCTGCTGGTCAGGGCTTCTGGGAATTGAAGTCCAAGAACATCTGGAGTGCCAAGGTTCCCCATCACTGGTCTACGCCATACCATCTCTTTCTAAGGAGGACACACAGCCAGCAGGGCCAAGGACAGGGAGAAACGGGTGTGGGTGTGGGTGTGGGTGTGGGGGGCTAGTCTGTTCTCTGGGGAGAAACCCACCAGGGGAAAAGAGTGTTGCCTCTTCATGAAGCTGACGATTGGCTCAGCCTTCTCTTCAAATGTGGGCTCGATGTTGACTGCCCAGCCAGAAAGCTCTGTGGGGGTGGGGGTGGGGGTGGGGGGGACAGAGAGAGTTGATTTAATTTAAAATTTAATTACATTTTTCAACTTGTTCGCCGCCCACTCAGGCAAGCCCGACTCAGGGCGGCTTACACAATCTAAAGCATTTACAAACATTAAACTTATTAAAGTTTTTTTAAAAAATTCTTTAAAAACAACACCACCAGTGTCATATCCCGGACTACCAAACAACTGACCACCCAGACAAGCCAGCCCAAAGTGGCTATCTCTCCGGCCGCCCCCCACAAACCCGCTGCACCAGCCAGGTCTTCAGGCGCCTGCGAAAGGGTTGATGCTCTGCCTGGTCTGGAGGCGAAGTTCAGTTGGCAGTTGGTTCCACAGGGCTGGAGCGGACACAGAGATGGCCCTCCTTCTCGTGCTAGAGAGGCGAGCCTCTCTAGCCCATGGAACTATGAGAGAGCCCCTCCGCGGCCCGCTCTGGTGGGACGGGCAGATGTCCTTGGGGTGATGTGGTCTCTTAAGTATCCTGGCTCACTACCATGTCGGGCTTTAAGGGTCATCGCCAGCACCTTGAATTACACCCAGAGGCCCAGTGGCAACCAGTGCAGCTCCCGGAGCGGAGGCGAGGCATGGGCATAATGTCCGCATCCCATCACCACCCGAGCCGCTGCATTCTGGACCAGTTGCAGCCTCCGAATGTTCATCAAGGACAGCCCCATGTGGAGCGTGTTACAATAATCAAGTCCATACCTGTCAACCGCAGCTCCGGAAAATACGGGACATGCACAAACGGTTCTGCGCAGGTTGCCTTCTACGCATGCGTAGAAGGCTTTTACGCATGCCTAGAAGGTGATCTGCGCAGAAGCAATGCGCCATACCTCTTTTCCCCCGCTGCCAATTCTGGGGTTTTGGCAGCTGCGGGCGGGAAATGGCGCAAATTGGCGCTGAAAATCGGGAAATCCCAGCCAATCCGGGAAGGTTGACAGGTATGATCAAGTCTGGAGGTGACCAGAGCGTGTGTGACCATAAGCACCGAGTCCTGGTCCAGGACTACAAGAAGTTGCGTAGACCCTACTGCCATTGACTCAATGCCGAATGTCAGGCGGCAGTTAACTACCCTGACCACCCTGAGGACTAGCAGCCTTGGGTGGCAAAGTCCACAGGGAAGGGTGATGGTCCCCAAGTGGATTAAATCCCACTTGAATCCATCTTGATGGAGGGCAGAAGCTTCATCCATCCTGGCCTGGGGCTAAGGAGGACTTTGGATGCCAAAAAGGGCTCAGAACCAGAAAGCGACTCGTGGAACTGGATTAGTGGTACGGGGGTCATGCAGCGATGCGGAAGGCAGAGAAAAAACCGCTGCATTATATTCTCAGGACAGATATCACGGCTGATTGCCATAATGATCGCTGATATTCGGATACGGAAGAAGAAGACACATCTTGTGCGAAAATATTCCTTGTTTTCTGATTGGTCATGGGAAATGAAGCACCAGCTGGATGTGCAGGTTTGGTGGGCAAGATTCTTTTCTCTGAGATGGGCCAATTCTCAGAGGGGCAAAAGGGCTGGTTTTCCGAATCTCACGTTTCCTCTGACCCAGAGGTTGGCACTAGTTCATGCCATTTCCAAACTGATCCATTAAATTGCACATTAGCTCAGTCCAGTTGGCAGCGTAATGAGATCTCTGTCTGAAACTCAGTTGCTTAACGTTCTTTTGGTTTCTGGCTCGAACAGCTTACCGTAACACATGATTGATTGATTGATTGATTGGTTGGTTGGTTGATTGATTGATTGATTGGTTGGTTGGTTGGTTGGTTGGTTGGTTTGTTGTATTTTTGTACCAGCTATTTGGGATATTTCCCACTCTGGTCAGTGCACACAGAAATAACAAAATAACATAATAAAACAACCAAATAAGTATAACCCAAAATAAAATAAAATAACTGGTGTCTGATGGCACAGAGGGCCATCTGACTGGCTAATTTATTGTCCAAGGGACCACACCCGGGAAGGGGACCTTCAATAAGTAAGTTTTTATTTGTATTCTGAAGATCGCGGATGATGGGGCTTGGCGCAGCTCCACCGGTAGTGTGTTCCACAGCATTGGTGCCACCACCAAGAAGGCTCTATTGCTAGTTATAGACTTTCTAGCCATTCTTGGGGTCGGTGCCTGGAGCTGCATATTCTGTGATGCAGGGAGTTGTTCTGAGGGAGAGATGCTCTGATAGATAACAAGGTGTCAAACCATATAGGGCCTTATACGATAACTCTAACACCTTGCTGGCTGATCTTTCTCACACTAGGTCAGGCGAAAGGAACTGCAGAATGAATGTGCCACAAGTTGCCTTCATTTTGGCAGTCTAACGTCTGGCCTAGACATGGACGAAGAAGAAGCTGAGCTGCCCCACTGAATGATTTTGCTGGTAAACTCCAGAGATCAATTCTTCACTGCCACAAGTACTGATTTCTGTGGAGTGTCTTGTGTTTTTCCTGCTCCCTGTTCACGAAAAGACTTTTGCAAGAGAAACACGCACTTTCCTTCCCTTTCTCCAAATCTCCCGGTAGATGCAGAGTCCTGTGCCCGCCCGTCTCTCAGAGAAGTTATCAGGAGAGCATGGGTACTAAATGGGGTTGCATTGCTTCCTCGCTCTAGCGCAGTGGTTCCCAATGTGGGGGAACATCAATTCTCAGAAACCTGAGTCAGCACATTGGCTGATCAGTCGTTTGGGGAATTGACGTAGGCTTCAGGGAATTGAAGTCCAAAATCCAAAGGTTGGGATACACTGGTGTAGCCCCACCAGCCCGCCCACCCTACCGTTCATTGAGCACCTCCTGCTGGTTGACCCAGAGGGAAGCCCTTCGGCCTTCAAAGAGCCAAGAGATGGACATGGAGGATTTACTCCCACGGTCCTGTTCTTTGGCTAGGCAGTGGCTCCTTGACCTTCTGGGTCCTACCTGGTTTCTTCTCTCCACTGAATACTTTCTTCGATGCCAGCGGGGGTAGAAAGCCAACCACATCCATGGCTGGATGAATCTTCTTCTTCCTCCTCCACTGCCACCAACCCATACAGCATCTAGATTCGCTAACCAACTTTCTCAACTTCGAAAACCTAGAAGACGAAAGGAGAAGATGAGAAAGGGGCTTCAAGGGTCCTAATCATCTGCAGGAGCTCAGGGGGCTCTGTGGTAGGGACGAAGGTGGAAAATGTCCTCCTGCCATGGAGCAACAGTCGCTCCCACAGTCCACGGAAAGTGGAAGAGGCATAACGTCACTTGGGCCAGAAACTCAAAAACATCCAAGAGGACGTTGAAGGTGTCCCCCAACCCCACCCAGATTGGAGAGGGATAAATGGGGTGTGGGGTAGGGGTGGGGGAGAAACTTCCTGTATTCAGGACAGAGCAGGGAAGGACCTGAGATTGATCTGAAACCCAAAGTCTGAGCTCAACCACAGATGGATCCACATTTCCAGTTTTATGCCACTGGGAAGGCTCAGAAGAGGCTTCTTGGCTCCATGTCTCCTGCTATTATCACAGACATTCTCCCCCTCCAACCCACCCCGGTCTTGTGGGGAGGTGGAAAATCATCCCCCACCACCACCACCACCACCACCACCCAGGGACTACCATTCCCCTTCAAAGGAATATAATGAATCCACTCCTTTTCTTCCTTTCTCAGTATGATATGGGATTTAAAAAAAAACCCTTACTACCTACTCTGTGGGCGTGGTAGGGGGAAAGCCTGAATTAAGACTACTTTCTTTCAAAACTTGGATGGGCAAGACCTGCTACCGGTTCTGGCGAACTAAGGCGAACCTGCTGAATCCCACCACTGGGGATGCTCACCCCTCCGTTGTACACCCATCCCCACACCCCCATGAGCAAAGCACAAGTTAGAAGCTGTTGAGACCCCCACACACACACTCACATATCTCCTACTCTAACCCAGTAAACCAAGAAATGGCACCCGGTCACGGTCACACAGGGCCACTCCAGTATCCTCGGTCTCCATAGGGGACGCACGCATCACAATGGCTGGCTGTGAGCAGGGATGGCTTTCAAGAGGGCAGCCTCACATCTATTTGGTAAGCCCATAACAACTCGCATTTGCCTCCGCTGTGAGATAAAATGTCAGAGAAAACAGACTTCTTCATCCATCCATCCATCCATCCATCCATTCATTCATTCATTCAGAAGCTATCAAAGCTTCTAGTAGAAGAATTCTATATTCTCTGTTTCCCCCATTTCCCAATCTCTTCACATAAGTGTCAATATGTTCGACAGCTACGTTTTACACAAAAGCACTTTTAAAAAGTGTACTAGATAGCATGTGAAAGGAAAGCAGCCTTTTCTTACTGTAATATTTTGACACTGATCAGGTGTGCCGTACAAACAGAAGTTCAGATCTTGCAACCTTCCCAGCAGCATATCGTGCACCTTGTTTATTGTGAACCGCCTTGGGTCACCTGCAAGGTGAGGAAGGCGGTATACAAATCTCAAATAAATAAATAAAAATCAAAAATAAATCCTGAGTCGCATGTTTTGTGGTTCTTGACACTTACGGAGCTGAAAATGTGCCCAATGGTATACTGGGTCCAGAAGGTCTCGGTGTTGTTTTAGAAATAAGGTTGTGAGATCAGGGTCCTGGATTACTGTACTTTCGTCCATTATAATGTTTGGTGATGTTTTTTATTGTAAGTTTTATGGGGTGTAATTTTTAATAATGTTTGATTGTTGAATGAGGGATTTTATAATGTTAGCCGCCTTGAGTAGGGATTTAATATAATTTAATAGATTTATATACCGCCCTATTCAATGGACTCTGGGCGGTGTACACAAGTTAAAACCAATATAAAACAATTCAAAAACCCTTAAAAACATAGCAATATTACCCCCTGCTGTGCCATTTACTATCTAAAAACAAATATAAAATCTACAAAACCTTAACATTTAAAAATTAATTACAGGACCGGGGGCGGGGGGACTCAGATGAGCCAAAAGTGGAGCTTGTTGACAATCCTGGGATGAATTTTTCCCTAGAAAGTGCAATTAATAAATAAAATAATAAATAAATAAAAAGAAAACCACATTTCCAGCCCAGGGGTGGCAAACCTATAGCCCATGGCACCATTTCATTTGGCCCGTGGCGATGACGACAATGATGCACCAGAAGGGGAAGCAGACGCATTTACAATAGCTGTAAACGTGCCCACAAATGCACCCGCAGCTGTCATAAACGTGTTTACAACAGCCGCAGGTGCATTTTACAGCAGCGTTTAGGGCAGGGGGGAACCACATGCCTGGCCCGCTCAGCTGTCTGGGGGCATGGTGGGCCCTATGACGTGAAAAGGTTGCAACCCCTGGCATAAAGCAACACTGGGTATACGTAACATCTCATGATCTGGATCTTCGTAGCAAGATTTAGATCTCTACTGCATAACAGAGGTTGCATTTTTATGACGGCGACTCTTGCTTTTTCTATTCGTATTTTAATCTCTTCCTCGGCATCCCAATTTTCATTTAACATACTCCCTAAAAAGACAATGTGATTGACTCTGCATACACCTAGGCTTAATAGCCTCGAGTTCAGAGTTAGCTCGCTGCGCTCTGGGAGAAGAGATACCAAAGACTCTCGCCTAAGCGACTCCGGGCGGCTCAATACAAAAAGCCACAATAAAATCATTTAAAACCATCCCCATTATAATTCCACCCACCCCATCTGTAAAAGAGGGAGGATCTTGATTATGTTTTATACAAGCCAGCAGGTGGAGGGTCACCCCTCCATCAGTGCCCCACACCTGCCCCACCAGCCAGGTTTTAAGTTCTTGCCTAAAGGGGAGCAATTCCATCTGCAGCCGTAACTATTGGTAGGAGGATCCATAGGCCTGGAGCGGACACGGAGAAGGCCCTGCTCCATGTGCGAAAGAGACGGGCTCCTCTAGTTGATGGTACTATTAGAGAGACCCTCCGGTCCGCTCTGGTTGGACGGACAGACGCCTGTCTTGTATAAAACAGCTTAGGATGGTTGAAAAACATAACAATACACAACACATAAATCAAAAAATGACAAATTACATAATAAAAGGACAGAATAATCAACAACTGAATCATAGGTTTGAGGGAATCCTGCAGAGAAGCCCGAGCGAGCGGATGGCCCTCTTCCCAAAGGAGGAATTCTCAAGTGGAAACCCTCATGATGTTATTGCAACTCAAAATAAAAATAACTTGGATCAACCTCCGGTCAACGTGAAAACTCCCTTCAAAACAGGGACCAGCTCTCTCGCACTTCCTTAAGATTAAAATAATTTAGCCGGATGAGTTTCGTGAAGGAAAAAGAGATTTATTTACAAAAGAAATTTAGCAGAAATACATGCATGTAGGCACCCAAGAAAGAGTGGAGACAGATATGAAGCACTCAGCTTATCTTTTATAGACAGAGAAAAACAAATTTTCTATTGCATTCCATAGAAGTCTCTCTGTAACTCTTCTATGTTTTATCCAGCATGTACATATATCTTCGTTGGCTGATTTTCTCTCTAGCATCTCATCTATAACATCTGCTGGCAGAGCAGTTTCTCAAGAATCGCCGACAGTACCCCCGAACTGAATGATCTGCACTCTTGATAAGTTCCACATGTATAGTGGTTCAGTTCTGACACCGGCGTTATTAGGTGTTCATCCGCCAGGCTAAGTCCATGTCCACTGAAGCCTGTGGTCCATTTTGGATCAGAAGAAGACTCCTGTGGACCTGAAAAAATAAAGAGAAAACAAACAGCAAGACACAAACATGACAACAGAACATATTCCTTTTTGCTACATCTGGTCAACAACAACAGCTTATATCTTCCCCCTCTGACCCAGAGATGTCCAGATCTGGGTGGCTGAGGAACCCTGGGCATGGCCACCATCAGGGGGGGACCATCAGGACTCCCGTCCCAGGCCCAGAGATGACAGGGGCCCAGCGCCACTGGAAAACCATTGATCTGCGCATGCGCAAACCAAGCACGCATGCACAGAAAACCACTGGCGTGGCGCCGCCAGGAAACCATTGATGTATGCACGCACAAACAAACCACACATGTGCAAGAACCCACAGGGGTGTGGCCAAAATGGGGGGGGGAGCGCATACCGGGCCCGGAAATTTCTGGTGCCGGCCCTGACCCTGGGGGAAAGAATAGGACATTACACACAAACATACACACAGCCAACCACAACCTCCCCGTTATTGATAAAAACCCCTTTGTTACTTACCAGTCAGCAGCTTGGATGGGGCCAGATGTGCTATCATTCCCAAAACATCTGTGCAGGTATCCATTTTTCCTTCAGGGAAATCCAGGAAGCGATCCACAGAACCGGTTCCATAGGTCTTGGCTCGAGAAGTCTTTACTCACAATAGGATGGATTGTCGTCCAGGAACCCCTCGCTGTTGTCTGTCTCTGTTGATAAAAAGGCTTACCCCTCTTGGCTTCCAGAGTGCATATATTTTAATGCTCCAGCTGTCACCTGAAATCTCCCATAGTTGAAGACAAAAACCAGGCAGAAGCATCTAACGTAATACACTCTATCTAGGAGAATAGACTAGAATCCTCTCACACAACTAGCATTAATATTACATTCAATTTAATATTTATTCAATTTATATTCAATTTAATTCTTTATTCATTAATTAGTTAGCTGGCCCTATCCACCTAAAATGCAATAAACTGGGTAAAATAAAGTAAAATGGGGTTGTAGATTAAACGTAGTTTGGCATAATATCAATTAAATGTGATTAATCATAATTAAAAAGTAATAACAATACAGCTTAGCTGCTCATTTTCTCTTATGAAAGGAAGCATCCTTGCCCCGGAGACTTCATTGTTGTCCTTGCGACCGACGTCAAACACAAACCGTGGTCCAACTGGGATTCGGTAAAAGCCGAACGAAGGCAGACAGAGAGCTCAACTACAGAGAAGGAAAGAGAAGGAATGAGAAAAATCCCCGATCGGCAGATGGGGTGGGGAGACTTCTGGCCGATGGTCATTGAGTTGAGTCTCATGGAGTCCACAGGAAGGAAGGTGGCTCATCAGACGGTCCCGAGCCTGGAGTATTTGTCCCTTGATTTGGTCAACTGTTGTTGCACTCAACGAGTGAGGCCAAATCGGATGAGATGAAATAGATGCGTATCAGAACAATATATGTGGGGAAAAGAGCTACTCAATAGGACTCCCTCGTTGGCTCTTCAATGCCCACGAAGCAGGCAGAAGAGAACACAACAGTTGGGGATGAGACTTTCAGGCAAAGTAAGCCCATGTTCAATCAGAGAGGTATCCTCAGGTCTAGGTCACATCGCTCCTTTGGCTGGTCTTTACACAGCATCATGTCCGGAGCATAATAGCCCACGGTGCCTCCACACACCTTTCTGCTTCCGTCTTTGGCATTACTGCTTTTTCTGGCACAGGTGGGATCGCTCCGTTTGGGTTCTTTTCTGGCACGCATGGCTGCTGGGAAGAAAGCAAAGCAAAATGGCCCAGAAGAAGAAAGCCACCTATTTCCCCCCCATTCTTTAGGAAAGACCTATAGAAATATGAAAAGTGGGGTATGAATTTAAATAATAAATCAATAAATAAAAACTGAAAACCTGGTTGGCGGGGCAGGTGTGGGGAGCTGATGGAGGAGTGACCCCCCCACACACCTGCTGGTTGGTCTAATGTAACAGAGTAATTATCTCTCTTTTTAGTAAGTGTGGGTGGTTTTTGAAAATGGGTTTTAATTGGGGTGTTTTTGTATTTTAATGGGGTTTTATCTGTGTTGGGTTTTTTTTTAGTATTGTAATGCCGCCCAGAGTCCTTGCGAGCAGGGCGGCTATAGAAATATGAAAATTAAATTAAATTAAACTGCAGCACAAACTAGTTTGGAAGGCCACCTTGTGAACAGGATGACCCTGACAATCATCTCCCTCCACCAAGAGTGGAAGGAGGCACTGGAGCAGGGTTGGTTTTTTTGGACTTCAGTTCCCAGAGGCCTACGTCAATTCCCCAAAGTACTGATCAGTCAATGCACTGACTGAGGCTCCTGGGAACTGAAGTCCCCCAGTGGGGCCTGGGCCCCACATTGGGAATCACTGCGCTAAAGGGTTAGCAGTCCTTGGTTATTTTAAGTTGTATTGACACCAGTATAGTCGCCCTGAGGTACTAGTTACCCTCTGTTCAGCACTGGTTAGACCACAGCTGGAGTTGTGTGCCTTGGTGGAAGAAAAGTTCGGTTTCACTTACCAGTGATAACTTTCGTTCTTCGAGTATATACTTTGTGAATACACACTCATGGGTTATGCGCCTGCGCAGAACGGCCGATCGGAGGCTTGAAAAGCTATTGGTCAAAAGTTTTGGTGGTAAGACCGCCCACCGTACCGCCCACCCTGAGGCGCCCGCGCGCCATTTTACCTCAGTTCCATACTTAAGCCAAGCACAGGATAAACCAATTGATCTCATCCGTGCAGCTCAAGAGGGGAGGCAGGGTGGGTAGTGTGTATTCACAAACTATATACTCGAAGAACGAAAGTTATCACTGGTAAGTGAAACCGAACTTTCTCCTTCGTATAGTTTGTGAATCCACACTCATGGGAGATTAGCAAGCTCACACTTACTTGGTCGGTGGGCAGTCGGATGAGATGATCCCACGATGAAGATGATGATGACGGTCAGGAAGGGTGAACTGTCAAGGGCGATGGGCCCGGAGCCCCCGAGTGAGGACGACACGGCCAAGCCTGGCGTCCGCAGTGGCTCTGGTGTCCACCCTGTAGTGCTGGACAAATGTAGAAGGTCTGGACCAGGTGGCAGCCTTACAGATGTCCACAAGCGGTGTGCCCTCCAGAAAGGCCGTGGATGTTGCAACCGCTCTGGTAGAGTGCGCCCTGACATGCGGTGGAGGGGGCAGCGATGCCGACTCGTAGGCCAAGTAGATGGTAGAGGTGATCCATTTGGAGAACCGCTGTGCAGAGAAGGGTTCACCTTTGGACTTGCCCCCATACGCCATGAAAAGGCGTTGCGACTTCCTGAACTCCCGTGTCCTGCTGGTGTAAAACAATAAAGCCCGTTTGACATCCAGCGTGTGCCAAGTCCTTTCTTGGGCGTTAGTGGGGTTCTGGAAGAATGTTGGCAAGGAGGTAGTCTGTGCCATATGAAACTGGGAGACCACCTTGGGGAGGAAGGTGATGTCCGCTTGGAGTACCACACGGTCATTGAAGAATTGGAGAAAGGGTGCGTCTGCCCGCAGAGCGACCAGCTCACCAGCTCGTCGAGCAGACGTGATGGCCACAAGAAAAGCCGTCTTCCAAGTGAGGAGACGAGCATCTGCGGTAGCCATGGGCTCGAAAGGAGTCCTGGTGAGCGCGTTAAGGACGGTAGAGAGTGACCATTGGGCCGTCGGAGTCCTGACCGGAGGGAAGGCGTTCCGCAACCCCTTGAGGAAACGTTTCACCGTTTGGTCGCGGAAAGCGCCGGAAGCGGGCGAGCCAGCCGGAGAGTGAGCCACCACCGCTGCGAGGTGTACTCGGATGGAGGTGATGCTGAGGCCAGACTCCGCCAGATGGAGGAGGTAGGTCAAGACGTCCTGCAGTCCCACCTGTGAGAGGGACGTCTGCTGGGATGCCAGGAAAGCACAAAAGCGTCTGTACTTGGAAGCATAGGACTTCCTTGTGGAAGGGCGCCTGGCTAGTTCCAGGATCCTGGACAGTCTGGGGTTATCCTCCACGCGGTGAGGTGGAGGCTGGGCAGGTCCGAGTGGTGAAGCTGGCCCTGTTCCATTTGGAGAAGCGTCGGTGACTCCGGTAGCGTGCGATACTGAGATGACATGCGCAACAGCAGCGGAAACCATGGTTGGCGAGGCCATGCTGGGGCCACTAGGATGGCCCTGGTCTTGTGCTGAAGCATTCTGGTGAGAACCTTCTGGATCAGCGGAAACGGAGGAAAAGCGTAGAAATAGTCCTGATCCCACCGTTTCATGAAGGCATCGCCCTCGGAGTTCACACCGATGCCCGCCCTGGAGCAGTACCTGTGGCATTTCGTGTTGGACTCTGATGCGAAGAGGTCGATGTTCGGAGTCCCCCAGGCCTCGCAAAGCGACTGGAAAACCTCGTCGTTCAGTTCCCATTCGTGGGTCGTCGAGGTGAGGCGGCTGAGATGGTCGGCCAGGACATTCAGCTTGCCCTGAATGTGCACTCCAATCGGGAAAATGTGCCTCTCCAGGCACCACTCCCAGAGTTGCACAGCGAGGTAAAGAAGGGTGGTGGACCGTGTTCCTCCCTGCTTGTTCAGATACGCCACAGCCGTGGTGTTGTCCGATGCCACTTGGACCGCCTTGCCCATGAGCAGGCTCTCGAAGGAACGGAGGGCCTTCCAAATGGCCAGTAGCTCCAAGTAGTTGATATGGTGCACCATCTCCTGAGGCGACCAAGGGTTGTTGACCGTGAGAGTCCCGCAGGCAGCCCCCCAGCCGAGGTTGCTTGTGTCGGTCAATATTTGCAACGAGGGTTGCGGGGGGTAAAAGCTCTTCCCCGTTGTAACGTTGAGTGGCATCGTCCACCACAGCAGTTGGTCCCGCAGCTCCGGAGACGGAGTTAGCCATTTGGACTGATTCTCCCGGAGCGTGTCGAATTCGTGCAGAAGCCACGACTGTAGGGACCGGAACTTTAACTTGGCGTGAGGGACCACAGCCGTCGTTGAGGCCATAAGGCCTAGCAGTCTTTGAGCCTTCTTCGCTCGGACGCACGGTTTGGTGCGAAAATCGTTCACCCCCTGCGCGATGTCCTGCAAGCGCTTCTGGGGTGCAAAGGCTCTGGTGGCAAGCGAGTCGAGTACCGCTCCGATGTACTCGACGCGTTGAGAGGGAATCAGCTTCGATTTGGTGAAGTTGATCCTGAGGCCGAGACTCTCCATGAGGTGGACCGTGAATTGCGTGTCCCGAATGGCCGACGAGCTGGTGGGGGATACGATCAGCCAGTCGTCAATGTATGGGAAGACCCTGATTCCCCGCTGGTGAAGGAAGGCAGCCACCAGAGCCATGCATTTGGTGAAGACTCGTGGTGCCGTGGCCAGACCGAACGGTAGACATCGGTACTGGTACACGGAATCGCCGATGCGGAATCGAAGGAACCTTCGGTGCTCCTCGAGGATGGAGACATGGAAGTAGGCATCCTTGAGGTCTATGACTGTGAACCAGTCCCCTTTGTTGATGAGGGGAAGGACGGTCTGCAGGGTCACCATCCGGAACTTCCTGGTGTGGATGCACTTGTTGAGGCGGTGCAGGTCCAGAATTGGGCGAAGTACTCCGTCCTTCTTCTGAACCACGAAGTACCTCGAGTAGAAGCCGTTGTCCCAATCGGGCGGTGCCACCCGCTCGATGGCTCCCTTGGACAGAAGAGTTGATATTTCTTCCTCCAAATGGGGGGACGAGGTGGTGAGACGATGTCTTCCTACCCGAGGCGCTAGCACGAACTCGATGGCGTAGCCAGAGGACAAGATCTTTAAGACCCACCGGTCGTCCGTGATGCCTGACCATACCTGGAGGAAGTTCCGGAGGGGGAGGTACGGGATGTGGAGCGAGAGAGACTCGGCCGTCGCAGCTTCAAACGCGCGACTTGGACTTAGCGTCCGAACGCTTGCCGTGCCCGTAGGGCTGGTAGCGGGGCTTGTGCTGGCGCCGTTGCTTGAAGGAGCCAGACCTTGGCTGTTCCACGGGGCCACCCTGTTGTTGCGGGTTCCCCTGGTACCACCGCGTGAAGGGCTGGAATCTCGGCCTGGCAGCCGGAGCCGGCGTGGTGAGCCCCAGGAACTTGGCGGTGGAGTTGGTCTGCCGCATTTCATTGAGGACCTTGTCCGTGTCCTGCCCGAAGAGGCCCTGCCCGTCGAAGGGAAACTCCTCGATGAGCTTCTTCATAGCATCATCGAGGGAGGTGCCCCTAAGCCAGGCGTGACGACGGAGCAGGATAGCAGACGCCATGTCCTTCGCCGCATAGTCATTGATATGCCTGGCTGTTCTCATTTGTTGCTCCGCCAGGAAATCGCCCTTGGATGCCAGCGCGTCGATCCGTTTCTGGGCATCGGCGGGCAACTTCGCCGTTTCGGTCTTCACTTGCTCCCAGAGGTGAGACTGGTAAAGGCCCATGGCAGCCGAGTAGTTGGCGGCGCAGAGGAAGAGGGAACCGGTGGCGTAGAATTTACGGCCCACCGCGTCCAGCTTCTTCCCTTCCGGGGTCGAAGGCACCGGGAACCCGCTGGTGGCCGTCCTGTGTTGAAAGGCCTTGACCACCAGGGAATTTGGCAAGGGGTGCGCTTGCAGGAACTCGACGTTCTCGTCCAGGACTCTATACATGCCATCGAGCCTGGACGAAACGGAGTGTGCTGACACCGGCTTCCTCCATGTCGCCTTCGCCGACATCAACATGGACGGCAGCATGGTGATGTGTACCGGCCGTACCGCCCGTCTGTCCAGCTTGGCGGTCATTTGGTCTTCACCTTCCAGTGGGGGCTGGTCCACCTTCAGGTTCAGAGCGGTGCCGAGGCGTGTCAGCATGGCCGTAAGCGAGCGTTGATCCTCACCACGCGGTGGGTCAACCGCGCCGATGGCCTGGTCCGGCGTCCTCTCGGCGTCGACGTCTCCCTCGTCCTCCTCCGAAGAGGCGCTGGAGTCATCGGAGGACGAGGGAGGAACTCTTACATCCACGTCGGGACCGCGCCAGTACGGCCTGGGCGGGCCGGCGGGATGGGAGTCCACCGCATCAACGTCTGGACCAACCCGTGACGATGTGGGTGGGCCAGCGGAGCGGATACTCGACCCTCGGGAGGTCGGAGGGGCCACAGCAGGGCCAACATCCCTGGGGCTTGCGGTGGTCGGAACCGGAGCCGCAGAGGCCGCAGGCATGGAGGTCTTAAACTGGCTGGCAAAAGTCTGAGCCATGACCTCAAACATCCCTTTCAGGAGCTCCATCTGGGCTGGATCCGGCATCGTCGGGAGCGACGAAACGGTGGCCGACGAAACGGTGGCTGGCAGAATCGGCGACGAAACGGTGGCCGGCATGGTGATTGCCGCGTCATCGAGCGTTGGAGTCCTGGGCCTTGGGGAGATGGAGGCCTGTCTCGTAGGCGAACGGGCCCTCCCACGAGGTGGCGACGGGAGCACCTGAAGTGGGCGAGCTGGAGCCCCAGCCCTGCGTCCTTTTTCAGGCGATCCCGAGGAGGACCGTCCTCCCCAGATGGAAGACCCAGGCGACGGACATCTTGCGACCGAATATGGCGGCGAAGGTCCCGGAGAAACAGGGGTGCACGGAGTAGGCGGGAGCGATCGCCTCTTCTCCGACCCGTGTTTCTTCTTCTTCTCCCCGTTCTTGTCCCTCTTTTTCTTCTTCTTGATGGGAAGAGCGGAAGAAGAAGCCGAAGGCGGAGGAGGCTGAGAGACACTAGCCGAGGTAGAAGCGGCCGCAACGGGAGCCAGAGAGAGTTCCATCAGATGGGCTTTGAGCCGGTAGCTCCGGTTCTGCACTGCCAGACAGGTGAATTTCTTGCAGTGAGGGCAAGACTGGCTCTGATGAGACTCTCCGAGGCAGAAAAGGCAAAGGCTATGCCCGTCGGAGGCCGGAAACTTTTTCAGGCAAGCCGAACACTGTTTGAAGGCCGCGGCCATCAAAGAAAAAATTCTTCCAGCGGAAGTTTCTGGAACGCGGTTACCCCGAAGGGCTGGCCAGCCGCCACCCCCTTGAGGGGGGGAAACGGTGACCGAAGCGAGTAGGTAACTGAGTCCACCAGAAGGAAGAAAAAGCACCGGGGTGGCGATCCTGCCCAAAGGACAAGATCACCGAAAAAAAATTGTAAAGTTTGCCAAAAGACTTTCCCTCAGAAGGGCGAAAAAATTGAGGAAGCTCTCAACGATCGTCCTGCTGCTACGGCGGAAAGAAGAGAACTGAGGTAAAATGGCGTGCGGGCGCCTCAGGGTGGGCAGTATGGTGGGCGGTCTTACCGCCAAAACTTTTGACCAATAGCTTTTCAAGCCTCCGATCGGCCGTTCTGCGCAGGCGCATAACCCATGAGTGTGGATTCACAAACTATACGAAGGAGAACGCCAGGACCAGTTGAGGGGAAGGCAACAGGGATGACCAGGGGGCTGGAAAGGATTGGGCATGTTTAGACTCAAGAACCGAAGATTGAGAGGAGATAGGATTGCTGGGAAATCTATCATAGGGAGTTCACAACTGTTAATTTCCCTTCTTCCCATTTGCCATTGTGGTGAAATTGCTTAAGACGAGAGCTTTGCTACTCCGGTTATCTTGGGAAACGAAACACTTCATGTGCCCTGTGGCGTGGTAGAGAATGAAAAGGGTTTTCAATAAATAAATGGCAAAACCCCTGTACTAAGACACCTCTGGTGCTCTGAATTACTTTGAGAGAAAAAGGGAAAGGGAAATGGGAAAACTGGCTGAATTCCGGAGAGATTTGGGCAGCCATTTCTCAGAGATCCTTTGGATGTCTGGATCCCTGCATGAAGAAGGGCTGAGGTCTGATGGCCTTAGTAAAACTCTTAGTTCAGGAAAGGAAAGAGGACTATTGGGGTAACACAAATGTGGTAAGATGGATCCTGTGAGTAGAAGACAACAATCGAGGGCAGTAAACTGTTCAAAAAGAACCGAATGGGCAAAAAGGGAGGTGGAGACTTGGTATATGTTAAAAACACATATCCATGCATAGACATATTGTTCTGATATGCATCTGATCTCCTTTCCACCAGTGTTGCCATCAGCGTTTGTTAACAACGGCTTCTTCTCTTCTTTTTCATTCCATTCTGGCTTTGGCCTATTCTCCTAAATGGGTGCTATTTTAATTTTAGACAGAGGTGAGAGCCAGGCTCCTAATGCATCTAATCTGAGCCCAATATCCTTTTCCCAAAGTCCAGTTTTCTTGGGTCCAGAAGGACTTTTCAGCAACAGCAATAAATCCATTGAATCATTTCATGAAGAATTTCTCCAGTTGGCCAATTATGGTGAAAGGACACCGTTAGTGTCTGGAGATCTTCAGACTGACGATCTGCAGCAATTGCAGAAGAAACACGTTCAAGGAAGAGGAAGGTTCTGATCCGTCAGAGTCCAAGAAGGAAATGACATTGTCACACCTTGGTGCAATTCTCGAGATTCTTGAAAAAGTTTGAAGTGTCTGGTGAAAGCAGGGCCGCCATACATCCCGGAAAACCGGGACTGTCCCGGATTCAAGGTCAGAAAAATTGTCCCGGCCAGTTCAATAAAAATCACGTTAAAGTCCCAGATTCTTTAAAACTTACTGATTGTGTATTGTAACACAAGATTGCGCAGTTTTATTTTTCACTTCCAGGGCATAATGCCAATGTAGGAAGAATGTTTTCATTGATGAATGCCAAGTGGACTGATGAAAGGAATAGATTAACTTGATGAACTACAGCAACTGAAAAAGAAGACCTTTCCAGGAAGAGGAATGTAAGTATCTATGTTCTTTAGGGTGAAAAAGACTCTATAGAACACTTCATGTGCATGTAGTAGAGAATGATATGCACCAATGAATACAACACAGGAAGCAGATTCTTTGCATTGGTGCCAATGTCTCCAATTTGCATTCTCCATCACAGGACCCTTGGGAGAGCTTTGAAGTGTTGGGTGAAAGGACGCCGCTAATATCTGGAGGTCTTCAGACTGACGATCTGCAGCAATTGCAGAAGAGAAGGAGTGGCTGAGTGGTATCCAAAAATCACGAAGGAAGCAATTGCTGAACTCTTAATTTCTTGAATATTGGATACCTTTTTGGTGAAGTCAGCCGAGGAATTGTTTACAGTTTTGGAACATTATTAAATGTTGCAAGGTTATCCTTGACTCTCTGCATCTATATTGAGTGGTTTTGCTTCCTTCGCAATTGTATAAGAAACAATTGAAGTGTTTGAAGTGTTGGGTGAAAGGGCACCGTTAGTGTCTGGAGGTCGTCAGACTGATGGTCTGTAGCAATTGTAGAAGAAAGACGTTCAAGGAAGAAGAAAGTTCTGATCCATCAAAGTCCACGAAGGAAATGACCTCGTCACACCTTGGTGCAATTCTTGAGACTCTTGCAAAAGTTTCAAGTGTCTGGTGAAAGGACATTATTACATTCTGGAGCTCTTCAGCTTGATATCTGCAGCAACTGAAAAAGCTTGTTAGGGGAGGAGGAATTTGGGTGTCCGTGTTCTTTAGGGTGAAAGAGACTTTATAGAACACATCATGTGCAGGTAGTGGAGAATGGTATGCACCAATGAATACAACACGGGAATCAGATTCTTTCCATTGGTGTCAAAGACAACAACTTTTGGATGGTGGATCCTGGAGGCTTGACGGATTTTCCACCTGAAAGGCAAAAGATGCCTCCAATGTGCATTCTCCTTCACAGGACCCTTGGGAGAGCTTTGAAGTGTTGGGTGAAAGGACACCGTTAGTGTCTGGAGGTCGTCAGACTGATGGTCTGTAGCAATTGTAGAAGAAAGACGTTCAAGGAAGAAGAAAGTTCTGATCCATCAAAGTCCACGAAGGAAATGACCTCGTCACACCTTGGTGCAATTCTTGAGACTCTTGCAAAAGTTTTAAGTGTCTGGTGAAAGGACACTATTACATTCTGGAGCTCTTCAGCTTGATATCTGCAGCAACTGAAAAAGCTCGTTACAGGAGGAGGAATTTGGGTGTCCGTGTTCTTTAGGATGAAAAAGACTTTATAGAACACATCATGTGCAGGTAGTGGCATCGTCACACCTTGCTGCAATTCTTGAGACCCTTGGGTTTCCTGAAAAGGTGCTCAGGGCGATGGTGTTTGTTCCAGCATGTTGTTGGCATTTCAACAGAGGGAAACATAAATAGCCCTATGAATCCTCCTCCTCTCCTGCTCCTGCTCTTCCGTCTCCTCATCCTTCTGCTCTTGCTCTTCCTCCAGGTCTTCGATTATGATATCATCTAGAGAAAGAAAAGCAAGACCTTGTGAGAAGTGCTGCATTACACACATGTGCTGGTCCAAATGGAGTATTTCTCATCAGTTTTCTTTGGACACCATCTTACCATGTCCTGCTTTTAATCTCTCCCTCTCCTCCTCCTGTTGTTTCCTTGCCTGGAGGAATTTTGGGAGCCTCTGGCAGATGATCTCTTCGGTGTCCTGTGCCTGGAGAGTTTGGGAGAATCCCTAAACTTCAGAGGCCCTTCGGCATTCATTCCTCCCTCCAACCCTCCCTCCTCCACACGAAGCCCCTGACAAGGGCTGGCAATGGGGAATGAGTCCCAGCCTTCGAGCCAAGACAGAAACTCACCTCCTCCCCCAGGAGCTGGTCCCCCTCTCCAAAGATGCTGTAAAGAATCAGCATCCCGGGGTTGGAAACGTGGGTTAAGGGGTGGTGGGCTGCCTGCAGAGCAGTCTCTGTGAGCTGGGCTCTCTGCTCTGCAGGCAGGAGCTCCCAAAACACCTAGAAGGAAAGGGAGAAAGAAGAGGGTGGTGAACCTTCTGTAGTCCTCCACTGCGACCCTGAGAGACTGAAAGGGGGTTGAAGTGGACCCTTAGGGGCTCCTCCTGCTTCTCCCCCATTTGCCTTTGCCTTTCGGTCTGGGCATCGCCTCCAGCAGGGAAGTAAAATCCTCTCTTTTCAGAGCAGCATCTCCCTGCCTGGTTCCTCCCTCAAAGGGCCGCATGCAGAAACTGAATCAGGTGCAAAGCATCCGTCCAAATCCCCCCCTTTTCTCTCCCATGAAAGGAGCCACAGAGTGGATGCAGTCTCCCTACTCCAGGGAAAGAGTTCCAGCCGTGATGGTGAACCTTGGCACTCCAGATGTTCTTTGACTTCAATTCCCAGAAGCCCAACCACCCACATGAATGGGTTTACTGTGATTCATCCGGCCCACACTGCCCTCGTCACACCCGTATGGTTAAGGCTCTTCCGGGTTAACCCTTCCTCTGTACGGGCACATTTTACTTCCACTTCCGGGAGTGATGAGGGCAGTGCAGGCTGGATGAATCACAGTAAACCCATTCGTGTGGATTCACAGGGGCTTGGGTTTCTGGGAATTGAAGTCCAAGAACATCTGGAGTGCCAAGGTTCGCCATCATGGCTCTAGAGTTTCCCAGTGTAGGAGACGATGCGTGATGAAGAATTCCTCAGCAACACCGCCACTGTTGCCACCACCATGACCCCATCTTCCCTTTCTCTTGGCAGTGAAGAAGAAACCGAGCAAACTCTCGAATCAATTGGACTTTGGGTAAGCGGACTTAGGATGGACACATCTCTCTATCTCTTCTGCAAAGAGTATTTCCCAGTTTCTTCCTCCATTGCCGGAAATTCCAATAAACTGATTGCACACAATGTGGCTGGCCAGAATGACAAGGGCAGCCTGGATGGCGAGGGAGAAGCACCACCTTCCTTTGAACATTCCTGACTCCATAGAACATTGGCCGGGAAATCCCCAGTTTCTGATGGAGATAGCCCATCAGATGGAGTTTCCTCCTGTCCAAACCACCATCACGTCCTTCTTCACCCAAGTGGCCAAGAAGGACAAATCTTCTTCACATGGATGCCAACCCTCCTTGTTTCTTGCACCTGGAGGTCCAAGCAGAAAGACAAGGGGCGTCATCCCCACCCTCCCAGAGACCCAATCCAGGTGACATCTCCCTACCTTGGCCACATGTATGGTGTTGATGTAGGACACCGAGTGCCAGTCTTGACCTGGCTCCCAAACCCAGAGTTCGGCTCCTTCACTGATGTTATGTCCTTTCTGGTGATGGAGGAGCTCATAGAGCAGATGGAGTCCCTCCCGGGCGTGTCGGGCGACCTGAGCGCTGGTGTCTGTCAGGCGCATGGTCAGGTCAACCACATAGCGCCCAAAGAAGGGGAGGTTGCCAATATGCTGTTGGGAAGAAAAGGGGGCCTTTTTGAAACATCTGAGAACTTTGCGTCTCTCACACCTTGTGAAGTCACTTCTGACTCTCGGCACATGCACGCCCCAGAAGCTCACAGTCTCCCAGCCACACCATTTGGAAGTCAAACTAGGCCAACGCAAAAGGCCCTTACCTCACACTCCCAAAGGAGAAGGGCACGCCTGAGCATCAGAGCCACCACCTCTGATGCCCAGGCTCTCCTCGACTCCTCCGGTGCGTGAAGCCAAACTCCGATGATCTGCGGAAGGAAGACGTACAGTAGGTCAGAAACTTTGTGCTGGAGAAACACTTGCGACAACAGTGTGGCTTTCCCTGCCATTATCCCAGGAGACACACACCTCTCAAGCTCCCCTTGTTTGGAGAACTCAAGACTTACTGGCTCCAACTCAAGGCCGCCATCAGGGGGGAGGGGGGACCATCAGGACTCCCGTCCCGGGCCCGAAGATGACCAGCCCCCGTGCCGCCGGGAAACCACTGATCTGCATGTTTGCAAACTAACGATGCATGCACAGGGAACCGCAGGGCCGTGGCCAAAATGGGGGGCGTGTACTGGGCCCGGAAATTTCTGATGCCGGCCCTGCCAACTGGCAATGGAACTGGCCATTCAGTTATCCCAACAGGTCACTCTCCCCTCTGCTCTCTCTGCAAAGGCTACTTTGGGGTCCCCCCCTTCTCTCTCTTGTACTTACATCCAAAATGGCCAAGAGACTTTCAATGGTGGGCTCCTCCTCCAGGAATGCCTGAAGAAGGCCCTCCGCTGCGACCCTCGTTGCTTGATATATTATCTGTAAGAAAAGAGAGGGATGTTTATGATGGTTACAGGATTTGCCCCTAGACAAAGCATTTCAATCCAGAGGCAGTGGAGTGATGGCTGCAAAGCACCCTCTCCTGGACCCGATTTGTTGTGGGTTCAAGCCCAGCTCTGGGTGGAATCATCCATGCGTGTCCTACCTCGGGCACGGGGTATGTGCAGGAAGGTTTAACTGCTCAGGAACTCGAGAAGACTGTACCTGTTTGGCAGAATCGTGGGGTGGCTCCTCCATTGTGGCCACCCCATGGACAACCACCCGAAGGACCTGGCTCTTGATGTCCTTCGGGGTGTTTGGCTTCACTTTGCTGTGGAGAGGAGAGAGGACGCATGAGAGGATCTGCCAGGAGGGGGGAAGGGGACCTCGGCCGCACAAAACTCTGTCCTCAGGTCTCATCAAAGACCATGGGGCAGGAAATGTGGGAGGAAGTAGGCCAGGAATGGACCTGGTTCTCTAAGTGGGGGTCATTGGCAAGGGGCGACGGAAATGCCCGTACACCATACGTGCGTCTTCTTGGGAGCCATTTCCTCAAGCACAGGAGCTACCACACAATCCCTGCCAATCTCCGACCATTGGGGAGAGACACAACTTGGCCCTCGCCCACCCTGCCTCCACCTCAGCCTGCCCAGGTGGTCTACCTGAGCTCAAACAGGGCCATCACTGCATATGGGAGGAGAGCTGATTTCTGCTGCTCCAACACCTCCTGGAAGAGACCACAGAAGAGCAGAGGGAGAGAGAGGTTGAGTCTCCGTCCCCCAAGCAGGTCTTCTTCAGCCCCATTCAGGCTCCCACCCATCCTCCTCCTCCTCCTCCAGCCACTCTTCCCAGCTGGGATGGGGTTGAGCAGCTCTCCTTCTGCTCTTCAGAAGCCCATGGAGATCCAACGCCATCCATTCCCAGGCCATGTGGAGAGGGCTCCTTGGAGGGCTCCATGGTTCTTCTTTCCTGCTCTAACTGCCAGTATTCCTTCCCTTGCCTTCGCCTTCTCCTATGCAGCCTCTCCCTCTCCCAGGTGGAGCTCACCTTGACCAAGTGAAAGCCCCAGGAGTGCCAGTAAACCCATTCATGTGGATTCACAGGGGCTTGGGCTTCTGGGAATTGAAGTCCAAGAACATCTGGAGTGCCACGGTTCGCCATCCTGGGTCTAGACTATGCGATTCACCCTGACTCCATCGTTACTCACCACAACCGCTGATGTTAAATCTACTTTGGAGAGGGGGGAGTGGAGGTGTTGTTCTCCCCTATGCCGTGCCTCAGCGCAAGCAGTAGCGATGGCCGTGAGGAAATGTATGGCATCTTCCTCTTCTTTCTCACTCTGAAAGAGGAAGATGAGTTTAGCTTTTAGCCTGGAGATCTTTCTCTCTCTCTCTCTCTCTCTGGGCTTCCTGATGAGCCCCAGGCTCTGGGGTGTGTGAGGGATCCGGATGGGGGCTCTCGAAGGGATAAGGATGCAGCAGACCCCCCCCCACTCAACGAGACCCCAGAGTTGGAGATGGAGGAGTTTCCCAGGATGGCTGGGGCTTCCCTAGGGAGCTTTCGGCCAACATGGGACCAAATCCATCCCTCACTCTAAGCCAAACTGGATGCTATAGATGACACCTCCTTAACTGGGGATGCCTTTTGAGTGGATGACATGTGGTCCTCCCAGGAGAGGATGTCTTCTCCTCCCCTGCGTTTGCAGATGAGTCTACCCCCCCCCTCTCATTACTGGCCTGATTACTCAGGTCCCAAAGTCTAGCAGAAGCTTTCCCTGGGAGGCTAACATGATTTCCAAGGTGAAGGAAGTCTATGTCAGTGATGGCCAACCTTGGCACTCCAGATGTTCTTGAACTTCAATTCCCAGAAGCCCAAGACAGCACACCTGCTGGTCAGGGCTTCTGGGAATTGAAGTCCAAGAACATCTGGAGTGCCAAGGTTCCCCATCACTGGTCTACGCCATACCATCTCTTTCTAAGGAGGACACACAGCCAGCAGGGCCAAGGACAGGGAGAAACGGGTGTGGGTGTGGGTGTGGGGGGCTAGTCTGTTCTCTGGGGAGAAACCCACCAGGGGAAAAGAGTGTTGCCTCTTCATGAAGCTGACGATTGGCTCAGCCTTCTCTTCAAATGTGGGCTCGATGTTGACTGCCCAGCCAGAAAGCTCTGTGGGGGTGGGGGTGGGGGTGGGGGGGACAGAGAGAGTTGATTTAATTTAAAATTTAATTACATTTTTCAACTTGTTCGCCGCCCACTCAGGCAAGCCCGACTCAGGGCGGCTTACACAATCTAAAGCATTTACAAACATTAAACTTATTACAGTTTTTTAAAAAAATTCTTTAAAAACAACACCACCAGTGTCATATCCCGGACTTCCAAACAACTGACCACCCAGACAAGCCAGCCCAAAGTGGCTATCTCTCCGGCCGCCCCCCACAAACCCGCTGCGCCAGCCAGGTCTTCAGGCGCCTGCGAAAGGGTTGATGCTCTGCCTGGTCTGGAGGCGAAGTTCAGTTGGCAGTTGGTTCCACAGGGCTGGAGCGGACACAGAGATGGCCCTCCTTCTCGTGCTAGAGAGGCGAGCCTCTCTAGCCCATGGAACTATGAGAGAGCCCCTCCGCGGCCCGCTCTGGTGGGACGGGCAGATGTCCTTGGGGTGATGTGGTCTCTTAAGTATCCTGGCTCACTACCATGTCGGGCTTTAAGGGTCATCGCCAGCACCTTGAATTACACCCAGAGGCCCAGTGGCAACCAGTGCAGCTCCCGGAGCGGAGGCGAGGCATGGGCATAATGTCCGCATCCCATCACCACCCGAGCCGCTGCATTCTGGACCAGTTGCAGCCTCCGAATGTTCATCAAGGACAGCCCCATGTGGAGCGTGTTACAATAATCAAGTCCATACCTGTCAACCGCAGCTCCGGAAAATACGGGACATGCACAAACGGTTCTGCGCAGGTCGCCTTCTACGCATGCGTAGAAGGCTTTTAAGCATGCCTAGAAGGTGATCTGCGCAGAAGCGATGTGCCATACCTCTTTTCCCCCGCTGCCAATTCTGGGGTTTTGGCTGCTGCGGGCGGGAAATGGCGCAAATTGGCGCTGAAAATCGGGAAATCCCAGCCAATCCGGGAAGGTTGACAGGTATGATCAAGTCTGGAGGTGACCAAAGCGTGTGTGACCATAAGCACCGAGTCCTGGTCCAGGACTACAAGAAGTTGCGTAGACCCTACTGCCATTGACTCAATGCCGAATGTCAGGCGGCAGTTAACTAACCTGACCGCCCTGAGGACTAGCAGCCTTGGGTATCTAAGTCCACAGGGAAGGGTGATGGTCCCCAAGTGGATTAAATCCCACTTGAATCCATCTTGATGGAGGGCAGAAGCTTCATCCATCCTGGCCTGGGGCTAAGGAGGACTTTGGATGCCAAAAAGGGCTCAGAACCAGAAAGCGACTCGTGGAACTGGATTAGTGGTACGGGGGTCATGCAGCGATGCGGAAGGCAGAGAAAAAACCGCTGCATTATATTCTCAGGACAGATATCACGGCTGATTGCCATAATGATCGCTGATATTCGGATACGGAAGAAGAAGACACATCTTGTGCGAAAATATTCCTTGTTTTCTGATTGGTCATGGGAAATGAAGCACCAGCTGGATGTGCAGGTTTGGTGGGCAAGATTCTTTTCTCTGAGATGGGCCAATTCTCAGAGGGGCAAAAGGGCTGGTTTTCCGAATCTCACGTTTCCTCTGACCCAGAGGTTGGCACTAGTTCATGCCATTTCCAAACTGATCCATTAAATTGCACATTAGCTCAGTCCAGTTGGCAGCGTAATGAGATCTCTGTCTGAAACTCAGTTGCTTAACGTTCTTTTGGTTTCTGGCTCGAACAGCTTACCGTAACACATGATTGATTGATTGATTGATTGGTTGGTTGGTTGATTGATTGATTGATTGATTGGTTGGTTGGTTGGTTGGTTGGTTGGTTGGTTTGTTGTATTTTTGTACCAGCTATTTGGGATATTTCCCACTCTGGTCAGTGCACACAGAAATAACAAAATAACATAATAAAACAACCAAATAAGTATAACCCAAAATAAAATAAAATAACTGGTGTCTGATGGCACAGAGGGCCAACTGACTGGCTAATTTATTGTCCAAGGGACCACACCCGGGAAGGGGACCTTCAATAAGTAAGTTTTTATTTGTATTCTGAAGATCGCGGATGATGGGGCTTGGCGCAGCTCCACCGGTAGTGTGTTCCACAGCATTGGTGCCACCACCAAGAAGGCTCTATTGCTAGTTATAGACTTTCTAGCCATTCTTGGGGTCGGTGCCTGGAGCTGCATATTCTGTGATGCAGGGAGTTGTTCTGAGGGAGAGATGCTCTGATAGATAACAAGGTGTCAAACCATATAGGGCCTTATACGATAACTCTAACACCTTGCTGGCTGATCTTTCTCACACTAGGTCAGGCGAAAGGAACTGCAGAATGAATGTGCCACAAGTTGCCTTCATTTTGGCAGTCTAATGTCTGGCCTAGACATGGACGAAGAAGAAGCTGAGCTGCCCCACTGAATGATTTTGCTGGTAAACTCCAGAGATCAATTCTTCACTGCCACAAGTACTGATTTCTGTGGAGTGTCTTGTGTTTTTCCTGCTCCCTGTTCACGAAAAGACTTTTGCAAGAGAAACACGCACTTTCCTTCCCTTTCTCCAAATCTCCCGGTAGATGCAGAGTCCTGTGCCCGCCCGTCTCTCAGAGAAGTTATCAGGAGAGCATGGGTACTAAATGGGGTTGCATTGCTTCCTCGCTCTAGCGCAGTGGTTCCCAATGTGGGGGAACATCAATTCTCAGAAACCTGAGTCAGCACATTGGCTGATCAGTCGTTTGGGGAATTGACGTAGGCTTCAGGGAATTGAAGTCCAAAATCCAAAGGTTGGGATACACTGGTGTAGCCCCACCAGCCCGCCCACCCTACCGTTCATTGAGCACCTCCTGCTGGTTGACCCAGAGGGAAGCCCTTCGGCCTTCAAAGAGCCAAGGCAGAGATGGACATGGAGGATTTACTCCCACGGTCCTGTTCTTTGGCTAGGCAGTGGCTCCTTGACCTTCTGGGTCCTACCTGGTTTCTTCTCTCCACTGAATACTTTCTTCGATGCCAGCGGGGGTAGAAAGCCAACCACATCCATGGCTGGATGAATCTTCTTCTTCCTCCTCCACTGCCACCAACCCATACAGCATCTAGATTCGCTAACCAACTTTCTCAACTTCGAAAACCTAGAAGACGAAAGGAGAAGATGAGAAAGGGGCTTCAAGGGTCCTAATCATCTGCAGGAGCTCAGGGGGCTCTGTGGTAGGGACGAAGGTGGAAAATGTCCTCCTGCCATGGAGCAACAGTCGCTCCCACAGTCCACGGAAAGTGGAAGAGGCATAACGTCACTTGGGCCAGAAACTCAAAAACATCCAAGAGGACGTTGAAGGTGTCCCCCAACCCCACCCAGATTGGAGAGGGATAAATGGGGTGTGGGGTAGGGGTGGGGGAGAAACTTCCTGTATTCAGGACAGAGCAGGGAAGGACCTGAGATTGATCTGAAACCCAAAGTCTGAGCTCAACCACAGATGGATCCACATTTCCAGTTTTATGCCACTGGGAAGGCTCAGAAGAGGCTTCTTGGCTCCATGTCTCCTGCTATTATCACAGACATTCTCCCCCTCCAACCCACCCCGGTCTTGTGGGGAGGTGGAAAATCATCCCCCACCACCACCACCACCACCACGACCCAGGGACTACCATTCCCCTTCAAAGGAATATAATGAATCCACTCCTTTTCTTCCTTTCTCAGTATGATATGGGATTTAAAAAAAAAACCCTTACTACCTACTCTGTGGGCGTGGTCAGGGGGAAAGCCTGAATTAAGACTACTTTCTTTCAAAACTTGGATGGGCAAGACCTGCTACCGGTTCTGGCGAACTAAGGCGAACCTGCTGAATCCCACCACTGGGGATGCTCACCCCTCCGTTGTACACCCATCCCCACACCCCCCTGAGCAAAGCACAAGTTAGAAGCTGTTGAGACCCCCCCACACACACTCACATATCTCCTACTCTAACCCAGTAAACCAAGAAATGGCACCCGGTCACGGTCACACAGGGCCACTCCAGTATCCTCGGTCTCCATAGGGGACGCACGCATCACAATGGCTGGCTGTGAGCAGGGATGGCTTTCAAGAGGGCAGCCTCACATCTATTTGGTAAGCCCATAACAACTCGCATTTGCCTCCGCTGTGAGATAAAATGTCAGAGAAAACAGACTTCTTCATCCATCCATCCATCCATCCATCCATTCATTCATTCATTCATTCAGAAGCTATCAAAGCTTCTAGTAGAAGAATTCTATATTCTCTGTTTCCCCCATTTCCCAATCTCTTCACATAAGTGTCAATATGTTCGACAGCTACGTTTTACACAAAAGCACTTTTAAAAAGTGTACTAGATAGCATGTGAAAGGAAAGCAGCCTTTTCTTACTGTAATATTTTGACACTGATCAGGTGTGCCGTACAAACAGAAGTTCAGATCTTGCAACCTTCCCAGCAGCATATCGTGCACCTTGTTTATTGTGAACCGCCTTGGGTCACCTGCAAGGTGAGGAAGGCGGTATACAAATCTCAAATAAATAAATAAAAATCAAAAATAAATCCTGAGTCGCATGTTTTGTGGTTCTTGACACTTACGGAGCTGAAAATGTGCCCAATGGTATACTGGGTCCAGAAGGTCTCGGTGTTGTTTTAGAAATAAGGTTGTGAGATCAGGGTCCTGGATTACTGTACTTTCGTCCATTATAATGTTTGGTGATGTTTTTTATTGTAAGTTTTATGGGGTGTAATTTTTAATAATGTTTGATTGTTGAATGAGGGATTTTATAATGTTAGCCGCCTTGAGTAGGGATTTAATATAATTTAATAGATTTATATACCGCCCTATTCAATGGACTCTGGGCGGTGTACACAAGTTAAAACCAATATAAAACAATTCAAAAACCCTTAAAAACATAGCAATATTACCCCCTGCTGTGCCATTTACTATCTAAAAACAAATATAAAATCTACAAAACCTTAACATTTAAAAATTAATTACAGGACCGGGGGGGGGGGACACTCAGATGAGCCAAAAGTGGAGCTTGTTGACAATCCTGGGATGAATTTTTCCCTAGAAAGTGCAATTAATAAATAAAATAATAAATAAATAAAAAGAAAACCACATTTCCAGCCCAGGGGTGGCAAACCTATAGCCCATGGCACCATTTCATTTGGCCCGTGGCGATGACGACAATGATGCACCAGAAGGGGAAGCAGACGCATTTACAATAGCTGTAAACGTGCCCACAAATGCACCCGCAGCTGTCATAAACGTGTTTACAACAGCCGCAGGTGCATTTTACAGCAGCGTTTAGGGCAGGGGGGAACCACATGCCTGGCCCGCTCAGCTGTCTGGGGGCATGGTGGGCCCTATGACGTGAAAAGGTTGCAACCCCTGGCATAAAGCAACACTGGGAATACGTAACATCTCATGATCTGGATCTTCGTAGCAAGATTTAGATCTCTACTGCATAACAGAGGTTGCATTTTTATGACGGCGACTCTTGCTTTTTCTATTCGTATTTTAATCTCTTCCTCGGCATCCCAATTTTCATTTAACATACTCCCTAAACAGACAATGTGATTGACTCTGCATACACCTAGGCTTAATAGCCTCGAGTTCAGAGTTAGCTCGCTGCGCTCTGGGAGAAGAGATACCAAAGACTCTCGCCTAAGCGACTCCGGGCGGCTCAATACAAAAAGCCACAATAAAATCATTTAAAACCATCCCCATTATAATTCCACCCACCCCATCTGTAAAAGAGGGAGGATCTTGATTATGTTTTATACAAGCCAGCAGGTGGAGGGTCACCCCTCCATCAGTGCCCCACACCTGCCCCACCAGCCAGGTTTTAAGTTCTTGCCTAAAGGGGAGCAATTCCATCTGCAGCCGTAACTATTGGTAGGAGGATCCATAGGCCTGGAGCGGACACGGAGAAGGCCCTGCTCCATGTGCGAAAGAGACGGGCTCCTCTAGTTGATGGTACTATTAGAGAGACCCTCCGGTCCGCTCTGGTTGGACGGACAGACGCCTGTCTTGTATAAAACAGCTTAGGATGGTTGAAAAACATAGCAATACACAACACATAAATCAAAAAATGACAAATTACATAATAAAAGGACAGAATAATCAACAACTGAATCATAGGTTTGAGGGAATCCTGCAGAGAAGCCCGAGCGAGCGGATGGCCCTCTTCCCAAAGGAGGAATTCTCAAGTGGAAACCCTCATGATGTTATTGCAACTCAAAATAAAAATAACTTGGATCAACCTCCGGTCAACGTGAAAACTCCCTTCAAAACAGGGACCAGCTCTCTCGCACTTCCTTAAGATTAAAATAATTTAGCCGGATGAGTTTCGTGAAGGAAAAAGAGATTTATTTACTTTAGTATATGAAACTAAGACACAGGACACAGCCTCGGGCTGGGTTAACTCAGGTTTATTGCATCGTGGACAGAGGGAACATGAGGTAATGGCGGATCAATAGCTCTTTATATACAGTAGGAATACATTTGAACGTGGTGCCATGGTAGCCCATTGGCTACTGTCTGCGTGACGTCATTGTGGGTCACGCCCTTCTTGTCCAGGTGTAGGTGGTGGCGGGAAAGCTTCCCGCGCTGTTGCCTTTGATGAGTTCGGACCAAGAGAGCTTGGACGCTCGCTGCTGCCAGCTGGTGGTCATTAGCTCGCGTCCTATTACAGGGTTTATATGATACAGCTGAAGGTTACATTGTTGCTATAGGCAAGGTTACATTGGCTCAGATACATTGTAATCCATGTGGAAGGTAAAACCATTAGAACACAACATCCCTCCCCCCTAGGACGAGACAATGTCTCGAGCCCACCTTCAACACACTCCCCCCCCTTAGGAGACAAAGTCCCTCAGCCAAGATGGCTTATTTCGAACACGCTGGGGTCTCGATGCGGGCTGCCTTTCCCCGGGTTTGCTACCTTCTCTTTGTCCCCTGGTTTCCTGCCCTGTAATTGGAGAGGGAGACTTGTTAGTGACTAGCCGCGGCTCCGCGGCGTTGTTGGGAGGTGTGCTCTTTCTCGGGGAAGAACCGGGGGCACTGGGGGCTAACGAAAAACCCCTCTTCTCGCTTGGAAGGGTGGGGGAACACTCCTGAAAACCCCCCCGGCTCGCAAAACCAAAATCAAAATCAAAATTACATTCGGGGGACGCGGCGGCGGCCGCACATTCCTTTTCCCTCCCCCCGGGCTCTGATAGAACTGGGGTATCAAAAGGATATGAGTCGGGACCACCGCTTTCCCCCCCGGTTTCGGACTGCTGTCCCTCAATGTCTCCCCCTTGGGCTAAACGGGTGGGGGAGAACCCTATCGCTGAATCCTGTTGCTGAGCCCCACTGACCGGCCCTTCACTCACTCGGCGCCTCAGTTGGTCAGCGTGTCTCCTCCAGAGGAGGCCGGTGCTCGTTTCCACCCGATATGACACTGGCCCCGTCTGCTCAATTACTGTTCCCGGCACCCAGGCTGGCCCTGCGCTTGCATAGTTCCTGCAGTAAACAAGGTCGCCGGCGGCGAACCCTTTCGAGACTGCCAATCCTATGTTTTTCCCTTTGTCCTCGACTCTCGTCGGGTCCAGCCTGGACAGAAGCGTGGTCAGTTTTCGCCGCATCAAGAGTTCTGCCGGCGAGTAACCTGACGCTAAGGGGGTCACCCTATACGCTAATAAGAACTGACACACTTGGTGGTTTAGGTCCCCCGGGCCCATGCGCCGAAGCGCATCCTTTGTTGTCCTCACCAACCGTTCCACTTGGCCATTCGTGGCCGGGTGAAACGGCGCGGATGTAACATGCCGAATGGCGTTTGCTTCCATGAATGCCCCGAACTCCGAGGAGGTGAAGCAACTCGCGTTATCGCTGACTAAAGTGTCGGGTAAACCGAACGTGGAGAAGACTCTCCGTAGCTGGCTAATTGTCGTGGCGGAGGACGTGCTCTTTACTGGGATAACCTCCAGCCACTTGGAAAACGCATCCACCACCAGGAGAAACATGGTCCCTCGAAATGGGCCAGCGAAATCTACATGCACTCTGGACCACGGCCCCCTCGCTGCGTCCCATTCCCTATGCGGAAGGCGGGCCGCCTCTGGTCGGGATCCCTGGCATGCCTCACAAGTGCCGACCATGTGCTCAATGTCCGCGTCCAGCTGAGGCCACCAAAAGTAACTGCGGGCCAGCGCTTTCGAACGCACGATGCCCGGGTGGCTGACGTGCAGCAGTTTGAGCACCCTCGGCCGCATGGATGTAGGGACCACCACCCGTTGGCCCCACAGCAGGCACCCCCTTTCTAGGGACAACTCTAGCTTTTTCCGAAAGAACGGGTCGAATTCCGTGCTCGGGGATGATGCCGGCCACCCCTTTTGTACCCATGAGCTGACTTTCTCGAGCGTTCTGTCCTTGCCTGTCGCCCTAGCAATATCCGCTGGTACAATTGGGGGTGCATCTAAAACCTCAATTAGTAACACCTGGCGGTCTCTTCCTACTCTAGCCTTCTGGTCGTCCGACAAGGGCAAAGGGGATCTCGAAAGTGCATCAGCATGGCTGATCTCTTTTCCGGGCCGGTACACCAACTCGTGTTGGTAAGCGTTGAGAAAAATGGCCCATCGCAACATTCTCGGTGATAGGATCTGCGGGGTGGGCTTGCTTGCCGTGAAAATCCCTAACAGTGGCTTGTGATCCGTCACGATTTTGAACGGGCGGCCATACAAAAAATCGTGAAACTTTTTGGTCCCCGCTACAATTGCCAATGCCTCCCTGTCGGTTTGTGCGTAATTTCGCTCTGCCTGGGACAGGGACCTTGAATAAAATGCAACCGGGGCTTCCCTTCCGTCATCCAACACGTGGCAAAGTACCGCCCCCACCCCCACCGGTGACGCATCACAGACTAGGACCACCGGCCGTTTGGGGTCGAAATGCGTTAGAATTGCGTCAGAGGTCAAGAGTTGCTTTAATTCTTTGAACGCCCTCTCGTGCTCGTCACCCCACACCCAAGTCTCCTCTTTTTTAAGCAACCGATGAAGCGGTTCGGCCACGGACGCCTTCCGCGGAAGGAATGTATGGTAAAAATTGAGGAGCCCCAGGAATGACTGTAGCTCGGTTTTGGATGTGGGGCGAGGGGCCTTTTTGATGGCTACTACTTTGGATTTGGATGGCTTGATACCCTCGGGTGTGATCCTGAACCCTAAGAACTCGACCTCGGTTTCGAAGAAAACACATTTGTCCTTCCTCAGTCTTAGCCCCGCTTTCTCGAACACAGTTAGTACTTTGTCCAATCTCCGTGCCAGTTCGGCCTCACTCCCCCCTGTTATTAATACGTCATCAAAATAAGGTAACACCCCCTCCAGCCCCTTCAGGAGGCGTTCCACAAGCGACTGAAAAAGGCCGGGTGCCGAGTTCACGCCGAACTGTAAACGCGACACTTGGAACGCTCCTTTATGTGTGACTATCGTTTGTGCCGCGGCCGTGGCGGGTGTTACGGGAAGCTGCTGATAGGCTTGTGCCAGGTCGAGCTTAGCGAAACACTTTCCCCCATTTAGCCTAGCCAAAAGGTGGCTGACCACCGGCACCGGATAAGCATTAGGGCGGATCGCCTTGTTAATCGTACACTTATAATCAGCGCAAATGCGCACCTCCCCGTTAGCCTTCAGAGCTGTTACAATTGGAGTTTCCCACTCCGCGGAATCAACAGGAATAAGAATCCCCTGGCCCACCAATTTGTCCAGTTCCGCCTCTATTTTGTCCTTTAGTGCGAAAGGCACTCTGCGCGGTTTGAGTCTTATCGGGCGGACCTCCGGATCTAGGTCGAAGGCTACAGGGGGTCCCTTGAATTTTCCGAGTCCTTTTTCAAAAACGGCGGGATGCGCATCGCACACCGCTTGTATTGGGTCCACCCCCACTGCATGTACTCCCCCTATAAACAGGCCTAAAGGCTGGAACCACTGTGTCCCTAGGAGGCTACAACTCCCCCCCTTGAGGACAACTAAGGGCAGCTCCGCAGAGTGTCTCTTAAACTCAACCCGAAATTTCCCGACCCCCAACACCGGAATGCTGTTCCCCTGTACATCTCGTAGCGTGGACCTCAAAGTTTTAAGTTTGGGCCGCACGTGGGGGTCGATTTTTAAAAACTCTTTCTGGGGAATTATGGAATAGGAGGACCCCGAGTCAATTTCCATCCTGATGGGGGCCCCTTGTACTAGTACCTCAACGAAATAATGGGACTGTTCCGCGGACACACTGAGCACTGGGACGTCGTCCTCGCTGCTGTCCGAGACGCGGCCCACGCCGTCCTGCTTCCTCGTGGTCTGGACGCCATCTTTGGGCCTCGCTGAACGGTCCGGCCTGGTCGAACGGTCTGGTGACTGCCTCCGGCCCTCCTTCCGTTTTCTGCATGCCTTGGCGATGTGCCCCCGACGGCCGCAGGTGTAGCATTCGGCCTTTCTAAACGGGCACCTCGCACGCTCGTGGGCCGCTCCGCAACCATCGCAGCGGCGCCCCCCTTTTCGGACCTTCTGGACCTCCTCGCCGTCGCTGCTCTCTGAGGACGACTTTGAGGCCCGTTGAGTTGCGTGCACCGACCTTTCCGCCTTGCCGGCTCTGGGACGCCACTCACGCCACTGGTGCATCTCGTCCACTCCAGCATTCGTGGACTCTGCGGCTTCTGCGGCCTCGACGACCTCTGCCAGCGTGGGTGGCGGCTCCTTATTCATCAAGCTGCGCTGCACCTCCTTGTCTTTCAGGCCACACAGCACGCCGTCCCTGAGGGCCATTTCTAGGATGCTGCCCCATTTACAGGGGGCAGCGGCTACCCTCATGGCGGCCACGAATGCCTCGACCGACTCGTCCGGCGCTTGGACTCGCCTCCAAAACGCGCTCCGAGCGGGAAACATCGCCCTCGCGGGTTGGAAGCGCTCCCGTAGCAGCTTCATGATGTCGTCCGCCTTAAATTCGCTCACCTTCTTTGGAGCGATGATGCCCACCAGCGTCCGCTTGGTTTCCATTCCAAGCATGCGGGTGAGGATGGCCCTCTTCCTCTCCTCATCGTCTTCCTTGACTTTGAGCTCCACCAAGGCGCATGGAAGTCCATCTCAAGCAGCTCCCAGTCTTGCGGTTTGGTGATGTTGAACCCGCTCTGTGCCCTGGCTGCTCCTTGGGAATCCATTGATCCCACCTTCGTCGCCAATTTAGTATATGAAACTAAGACACAGGACACAGCCTCGGGCTGGGTTAACTCAGGTTTATTGCATCGTGGACAGAGGGAACATGAGGTAATGGCGGATCAATAGCTCTTTATATACAGTAGGAATACATTTGAACGTGGTGCCATGGTAGCCCATTGGCTACTGTCTGCGTGACGTCATTGTGGGTCACGCCCTTCTTGTCCAGGTGTAGGTGGTGGCGGGAAAGCTTCCCGCGCTGTTGCCTTTGATGAGTTCGGACCAAGAGAGCTTGGACGCTCGCTGCTGCCAGCTGGTGGTCATTAGCTCGCGTCCTATTACAGGGTTTATATGATACAGCTGAAGGTTACATTGTTGCTATAGGCAAGGTTACATTGGCTCAGATACATTGTAATCCATGTGGAAGGTAAAACCATTAGAACACAACATCTACAAAAGAAATTTAGCAGAAATACATGCATGTAGGCACCCAAGAAAGAATGGAGACAGATATGAAGCACTCAGCTTATCTTTTATAGACAGAGAAAAACAAATTTTCTATTGCATTCCATAGAAGTCTCTCTGTAACTCTTCTATGTTTTATCCAGCATGTACATATATCTTCGTTGGCTGATTTTCTCTCTAGCATCTCATCTATAACATCTGCTGGCAGAGCAGTTTCTCAAGAATCACCGACAGTACCCCCGAACTGAATGATCTGCACTCTTGATAAGTTCCACATGTATAGTGGTTCAGTTCTGACACCGGCGTTATTAGGTGTTCATCCGCCAGGCTAAGTCCATGTCCACTGAAGCCTGTGGTCCATTTTGGATCAGAAGAAGACTCCTGTGGACCTGAAAAAATAAAGAGAAAACAAACAGCAAGACACAAACATGACAACAGAACATATTCCTTTTTGCTACATCTGGTCAACAACAACAGCTTATATCTTCCCCCTCTGACCCAGAGATGTCCAGATCTGGGTGGCTGAGGAACCCTGGGCATGGCCACCATCAGGGGGGGACCATCAGGACTCCCGTCCCAGGCCCAGAGATGACAGGGGCCCAGCGCCACTGGAAAACCATTGATCTGCGCATGCGCAAATCAAGCACGCATGCACAGAAAACCACGGGCGTGGCGCCGCCGGGAAACCATTGATGTATGCACGCAAAAACAAACCACACATGTGCAAGAACCCACAGGGGTGTGGCCAAAATGGGGGGGGAGCGCATACCGGGCCCGGAAATTTCTGGTGCCGGCCCTGACCCTGGGGGAAAGAATAGGACATTACACACAAACATACACACAGCCAACCACAACCTCCCCGTTATTGATAAAAACCCCTTTGTTACTTACCAGTCAGCAGCTTGGATGGGGCCAGATGTGCTATCATTCCCAAAACATCTGTGCAGGTATCCATTTTTCCTTCAGGGAAATCCAGGAAGCGATCCACAGAACCGGTTCCATAGGTCTTGGCTCGAGAAGTCTTTACTCACAATAGGATGGATTGTCGTCCAGGAACCCCTCGCTGTTGTCTGTCTCTGTTGATAAAAAGGCTTACCCCTCTTGGCTTCCAGAGTGCATATATTTTAATGCTCCAGCTGTCACCTGAAATCTCCCATAGTTGAAGACAAAAACCAGGCAGAAGCATCTAACGTAATACACTCTATCTAGGAGAATAGACTAGAATCCTCTCACACAACTAGCATTAATATTACATTCAATTTAATATTTATTCAATTTATATTCAATTTAATTCTTTATTCATTAATTAGTTAGCTGGCCCTATCCACCTAAAATGCAATAAACTGGGTAAAATAAAGTAAAATGGGGTTGTAGATTAAACGTAGTTTGGCATAATATCAATTAAATGTGATTAATCATAATTAAAAAGTAATAACAATACAGCTTAGCTGCTCATTTTCTCTTATGAAAGGAAGCATCCTTGCCCCGGAGACTTCATTGTTGTCCTTGCGACCGACGTCAAACACAAACCGTGGTCCAACTGGGATTCGGTAAAAGCCGAACGAAGGCAGACAGAGAGCTCAACTACAGAGAAGGAAAGAGAAGGAATGAGAAAAATCCCCGATCGGCAGATGGGGTGGGGAGACTTCTGGCCGATGGTCATTGAGTTGAGTCTCATGGAGTCCACAGGAAGGAAGGTGGCTCATCAGACGGTCCCGAGCCTGGAGTATTTGTCCCTTGATTTGGTCAACTGTTGTTGCACTCAACGAGTGAGGCCAAATCGGATGAGATGAAATAGATGCGTATCAGAACAATATATGTGGGGAAAAGAGCTACTCAATAGGACTCCCTCGTTGGCTCTTCAATGCCCACGAAGCAGGCAGAAGAGAACACAACAGTTGGGGATGAGACTTTCAGGCAAAGTAAGCCCATGTTCAATCAGAGAGGTATCCTCAGGTCTAGGTCACATCGCTCCTTTGGCTGGTCTTTACACAGCATCATGTCCAGAGCATAATAGCCCACGGTGCCTCCACACACCTTTCTGCTTCCGTCTTTGGCATTACTGCTTTTTCTGGCACAGGTGGGATCGCTCCGTTTGGGTTCTTTTCTGGCACGCATGGCTGCTGGGAAGAAAGCAAAGCAAAATGGCCCAGAAGAAGAAAGCCACCTATTTCCCCCCCATTCTTTAGGAAAGACCTATAGAAATATGAAAAGTGGGGTATGAATTTAAATAATAAATCAATAAATAAAAACTGAAAACCTGGTTGGCGGGGCAGGTGTGGGGAGCTGATGGAGGAGTGACCCCCCCACACACCTGCTGGTTGGTCTAATGTAACAGAGTAATTATCTCTCTTTTTAGTAAGTGTGGGTGGTTTTTGAAAATGGGTTTTAATTGGGGTGTTTTTGTATTTTAATGGGGTTTTATCTGTGTTGGGTTTTTTTTTAGTATTGTAATGCCGCCCAGAGTCCTTGCGAGCAGGGCGGCTATAGAAATATGAAAATTAAATTAAATTAAACTGCAGCACAAACTAGTTTGGAAGGCCACCTTGTGAACAGGATGACCCTGACAATCATCTCCCTCCACCAAGAGTGGAAGGAGGCACTGGAGCAGGGTTGGTTTTTTTGGACTTCAGTTCCCAGAGGCCTACGTCAATTCCCCAAAGTACTGATCAGTCAATGCACTGACTGAGGCTCCTGGGAACTGAAGTCCCCCAGTGGGGCCTGGGCCCCACATTGGGAATCACTGCGCTAAAGGGTTAGCAGTCCTTGGTTATTTTAAGTTGTATTGACACCAGTATAGTCGCCCTGAGGTACTAGTTACCCTCTGTTCAGCACTGGTTAGACCACAGCTGGAGTTGTGTGCCTTGGTGGAAGAAAAGTTCGGTTTCACTTACCAGTGATAACTTTCGTTCTTCGAGTATATACTTTGTGAATACACACTCATGGGTTATGCGCCTGCGCAGAACGGCCGATCGGAGGCTTGAAAAGCTATTGGTCAAAAGTTTTGGTGGTAAGACCGCCCACCGTACCGCCCACCCTGAGGCGCCCGCGCGCCATTTTACCTCAGTTCCATACTTAAGCCAAGCACAGGATAAACCAATTGATCTCATCCGTGCAGCTCAAGAGGGGAGGCAGGGTGGGTAGTGTGTATTCACAAACTATATACTCGAAGAACGAAAGTTATCACTGGTAAGTGAAACCGAACTTTCTCCTTCGTATAGTTTGTGAATCCACACTCATGGGAGATTAGCAAGCTCACACTTACTTGGTCGGTGGGCAGTCGGATGAGATGATCCCACGATGAAGATGATGATGACGGTCAGGAAGGGTGAACTGTCAAGGGCGATGGGCCCGGAGCCCCCGAGTGAGGACGACACGGCCAAGCCTGGCGTCCGCAGTGGCTCTGGTGTCCACCCTGTAGTGCTGGACAAATGTAGAAGGTCTGGACCAGGTGGCAGCCTTACAGATGTCCACAAGCGGTGTGCCCTCCAGAAAGGCCGTGGATGTTGCAACCGCTCTGGTAGAGTGCGCCCTGACATGCGGTGGAGGGGGCAGCGATGCCGACTCGTAGGCCAAGTAGATGGTAGAGGTGATCCATTTGGAGAACCGCTGTGCAGAGAAGGGTTCACCTTTGGACTTGCCCCCATACGCCATGAAAAGGCGTTGCGACTTCCTGAACTCCCGTGTCCTGCTGGTGTAAAACAATAAAGCCCGTTTGACATCCAGCGTGTGCCAAGTCCTTTCTTGGGCGTTAGTGGGGTTCTGGAAGAATGTTGGCAAGGAGGTAGTCTGTGCCATATGAAACTGGGAGACCACCTTGGGGAGGAAGGTGATGTCCGCTTGGAGTACCACACGGTCATTGAAGAATTGGAGAAAGGGTGCGTCTGCCCGCAGAGCGACCAGCTCACCAGCTCGTCGAGCAGACGTGATGGCCACAAGAAAAGCCGTCTTCCAAGTGAGGAGACGAGCATCCGCGGTAGCCATGGGCTCGAAAGGAGTCCTGGTGAGCGCGTTAAGGACGGTAGAGAGTGACCATTGGGCCGTCGGAGTCCTGACCGGAGGGAAGGCGTTCCGCAACCCCTTGAGGAAACGTTTCACCGTTTGGTCGCGGAAAGCGCCGGAAGCGGGCGAGCCAGCCGGAGAGTGAGCCACCACCGCTGCGAGGTGTACTCGGATGGAGGTGATGCTGAGGCCAGACTCCGCCAGATGGAGGAGGTAGGTCAAGACGTCCTGCAGTCCCACCTGTGAGAGGGACGTCTGCTGGGATGCCAGGAAAGCACAAAAGCGTCTGTACTTGGAAGCATAGGACTTCCTTGTGGAAGGGCGCCTGGCTAGTTCCAGGATCCTGGACAGTCTGGGGTTATCTTCCACGCGGTGAGGTGGAGGCTGGGCAGGTCCGAGTGGTGAAGCTGGCCCTGTTCCATTTGGAGAAGCGTCGGTGACTCCGGTAGCGTGCGATACTGAGATGACATGCGCAACAGCAGCGGAAACCATGGTTGGCGAGGCCATGCTGGGGCCACTAGGATGGCCCTGGTCTTGTGCTGAAGCATTCTGGTGAGAACCTTCTGGATCAGTGGAAATGGAGGAAAAGCGTAGAAATAGTCCTGATCCCACCGTTTCATGAAGGCATCGCCCTTGGAGTTCACACCGATGCCCGCCCTGGAGCAGTACCTGTGGCATTTCGTGTTGGACTCTGATGCGAAGAGGTCGATGTTCGGAGTCCCCCAGGCCTCGCAAAGCGACTGGAAAACCTCGTCGTTCAGTTCCCATTCGTGGGTCGTCGAGGTGAGGCGGCTGAGATGGTCGGCCAGGACATTCAGCTTGCCCTGAATGTGCACTCCAATCGGGAAAATGTGCCTCTCCAGGCACCACTCCCAGAGTTGCACAGCGAGGTAAAGAAGGGTGGTGGACCGTGTTCCTCCCTGCTTGTTCAGATACGCCACAGCCGTGGTGTTGTCCGATGCCACTTGGACCGCCTTGCCCATGAGCAGGCTCTCGAAGGAACGGAGGGCCTTCCAAATGGCCAGTAGCTCCAAGTAGTTGATATGGTGCACCATCTCCTGAGGCGACCAAGGGTTGTTGACCGTGAGAGTCCCGCAGGCAGCCCCCCAGCCGAGGTTGCTTGTGTCGGTCAATATTTGCAACGAGGGTTGCGGGGGGTAAAAGCTCTTCCCCGTTGTAACGTTGAGTGGCGTCGTCCACCACAGCAGTTGGTCCCGCAGCTCCGGAGACGGAGTTAGCCATTTGGACTGATTCTCCCGGAGCGTGTCGAATTCGTGCAGAAGCCACGACTGTAGGGACCGGAACTTTAACTTGGCGTGAGGGACCACAGCCGTCGTTGAGGCCATAAGGCCTAGCAGTCTTTGAGCCTTCTTCGCTCGGACGCACGGTTTGGTGCGAAAATCGTTCACCCCCTGCGCGATGTCCTGCAAGCGCTTCTGGGGTGCAAAGGCTCTGGTGGCAAGCGAGTCGAGTACCGCTCCGATGTACTCGACGCGTTGAGAGGGAATCAGCTTCGATTTGGTGAAGTTGATCCTGAGGCCGAGACTCTCCATGAGGTGGACCGTGAATTGCGTGTCCCGAATGGCCGACGAGCTGGTGGGGGATACGATCAGCCAGTCGTCAATGTATGGGAAGACCCTGATTCCCCGCTGGTGAAGGAAGGCAGCCACCAGAGCCATGCATTTGGTGAAGACTCGTGGTGCCATGGCCAGACCGAACGGTAGACATCGGTACTGGTACACGGAATCGCCGATGCGGAATCGAAGGAACCTTCGGTGCTCCTCGAGGATGGAGACATGGAAGTAGGCATCCTTGAGGTCTATGACTGTGAACCAGTCCCCTTTGTTGATGAGGGGAAGGACGGTCTGCAGGGTCACCATCCGGAACTTCCTGGTGTGGATGCACTTGTTGAGGCGGTGCAGGTCCAGAATTGGGCGAAGTACTCCGTCCTTCTTCTGAACCACGAAGTACCTCGAGTAGAAGCCGTTGTCCCAATCGGGCGGTGCCACCCGCTCGATGGCTCCCTTGGACAGAAGAGTTGATATTTCTTCCTCCAAATGGGGGGACGAGGTGGTGAGACGATGTCTTCCTACCCGAGGCGCTAGCACGAACTCGATGGCGTAGCCAGAGGACAAGATCTTTAAGACCCACCGGTCGTCCGTGATGCCTGACCATACCTGGAGGAAGTTCCGGAGGGGGAGGTATGGGATGTGGAGCGAGAGAGACTCGGCCGTCGCAGCTTCAAACGCGCGACTTGGACTTAGCGTCCGAACGCTTGCCGTGCCCGTAGGGCTGGTAGCGGGGCTTGTGCTGGCGCCGTTGCTTGAAGGAGCCAGACCTTGGCTGTTCCACGGGGCCACCCTGTTGTTGCGGGTTCCCCTGGTACCACCGCGTGAAGGGCTGGAATCTCGGCCTGGCAGCCGGAGCCGGCGTGGTGAGCCCCAGGAACTTGGCGGTGGAGTTGGTCTGCCGCATTTCATTGAGGACCTTGTCCGTGTCCTGCCCGAAGAGGCCCTGCCCGTCGAAGGGAAACTCCTCGATGAGCTTCTTCATAGCATCATCGAGGGAGGTGCCCCTAAGCCAGGCGTGACGACGGAGCAGGATAGCAGACGCCATGTCCTTCGCCGCATAGTCATTGATATGCCTGGCTGTTCTCATTTGTTGCTCCGCCAGGAAATCGCCCTTGGATGCCAGCGCGTCAATCCGTTTCTGGGCATCGGCGGGCAACTTCGCCGTTTCGGTCTTCACTTGCTCCCAGAGGTGAGACTGGTAAAGGCCCATGGCAGCCGAGTAGTTGGCGGCGCAGAGGAAGAGGGAACCGGTAGCGTAGAATTTACGGCCCACCGCGTCCAGCTTCTTCCCTTCCGGGGTCGAAGGCACCGGGAACCCGCTGGTGGCCGTCCTGTGTTGAAAGGCCTTGACCACCAGGGAATTTGGCAAGGGGTGCGCTTGCAGGAACTCGACGTTCTCGTCCAGGACTCTATACATGCCATCGAGCCTGGACGAAACGGAGTGTGCTGACACCGGCTTCCTCCATGTCGCCTTCGCCGACATCAACATGGACGGCAGCATGGTGATGTGTACCGGCCGTACCGCCCGTCTGTCCAGCTTGGCGGTCATTTGGTCTTCACCTTCCAGTGGGGGCTGGTCCACCTTCAGGTTCAGAGCGGTGCCGAGGCGTGTCAGCATGGCCGTAAGCGAGCGTTGATCCTCACCACGCGGTGGGTCAACCGTGCCGATGGCCTGGTCCGGCGTCCTCTCGGCGTCGACGTCTCCCTCGTCCTCCTCCGAAGAGGCGCTGGAGTCATCGGAGGACGAGGGAGGAACTCTTACATCCACGTCGGGACCGCGCCAGTACGGCCTGGGCGGGCCGGCGGGATGGGAGTCCACCGCATCAACGTCTGGACCAACCCGCGACGATGTGGGTGGGCCAGCGGAGCGGATACTCGACCCTCGGGAGGTCGGAGGGGCCACAGCAGGGCCAACATCCCTGGGGCTTGCGGTGGTCGGAACCGGAGCCGCAGAGGCCGCAGGCATGGAGGTCTTAAACTGGCTGGCAAAAGTCTGAGCCATGACCTCAAACATCCCTTTCAGGAGCTCCATCTGGGCTGGATCCGGCATCGTCGGGAGCGACGAAACGGTGGCCGACGAAACGGTGGCTGGCAGAATCGGCGACGAAACGGTGGCCGGCATGGTGATTGCCGCGTCGTCGAGCGTTGGAGTCCTGGGCCTTGGGGAGATGGAGGCCTGTCTCGTAGGCGAACGGGCCCTCCCACGAGGTGGCGACGGGAGCACCTGAAGTGGGCGAGCTGGAGCCCCAGCCCTGCGTCCTTTTTCAGGCGATCCCGAGGAGGACCGTCCTCCCCAGATGGAAGACCCAGGCGACGGACATCTTGCGACCGAATATGGCGGCGAAGGTCCCGGAGAAACAGGGGTGCACGGAGTAGGCGGGAGCGATCGCCTCTTCTCCGACCCGTGTTTCTTCTTCTTCTCCCCGTTCTTGTCCCTCTTTTTCTTCTTCTTGATGGGAAGAGCGGAAGAAGAAGCCGAAGGCGGAGGAGGCTGAGAGACACTAGCCGAGGTAGAAGCGGCCGCAACGGGAGCCAGAGAGAGTTCCATCAGATGGGCTTTGAGCCGGTAGCTCCGGTTCTGCACTGCCAGACAGGTGAATTTCTTGCAGTGAGGGCAAGACTGGCTCTGATGAGACTCTCCGAGGCAGAAAAGGCAAAGGCTATGCCCGTCGGAGGCCGGAAACTTTTTCAGGCAAGCCGAACACTGTTTGAAGGCCGCGGCCATCAAAGAAAAAATTCTTCCAGCGGAAGTTTCTGGAACGCGGTTACCCCGAAGGGCTGGCCAGCCGCCACCCCCTTGAGGGGGGGAAACGGTGACTGAAGCGAGTAGGTAACTGAGTCCACCAGAAGGAAGAAAAAGCACCGGGGTGGCGATCCTGCCCAAAGGACAAGATCACCGAAAAAAAATTGTAAAGTTTGCCAAAAGACTTTCCCTCAGAAGGGCGAAAAAATTGAGGAAGCTCTCAACGATCGTCCTGCTGCTACGGCGGAAAGAAGAGAACTGAGGTAAAATGGCGTGCGGGCGCCTCAGGGTGGGCAGTATGGTGGGCGGTCTTACCGCCAAAACTTTTGACCAATAGCTTTTCAAGCCTCCGATCGGCCGTTCTGCGCAGGCGCATAACCCATGAGTGTGGATTCACAAACTATACGAAGGAGAACGCCAGGACCAGTTGAGGGGAAGGCAACAGGGATGACCAGGGGGCTGGAAAGGATTGGGCATGTTTAGACTCAAGAACCGAAGATTGAGAGGAGATAGGATTGCTGGGAAATCTATCATAGGGAGTTCACAACTGTTAATTTCCCTTCTTCCCATTTGCCATTGTGGTGAAATTGCTTAAGACGAGAGCTTTGCTACTCCGGTTATCTTGGGAAACGAAACACTTCATGTGCCCTGTGGCGTGGTAGAGAATGAAAAGGGTTTTCAATAAATAAATGGCAAAACCCCTGTACTAAGACACCTCTGGTGCTCTGAATTACTTTGAGAGAAAAAGGGAAAGGGAAATGGGAAAACTGGCTGAATTCCGGAGAGATTTGGGCAGCCATTTCTCAGAGATCCTTTGGATGTCTGGATCCCTGCATGAAGAAGGGCTGAGGTCTGATGGCCTTAGTAAAACTCTTAGTTCAGGAAAGGAAAGAGGACTATTGGGGTAACACAAATGTGGTAAGATGGATCCTGTGAGTAGAAGACAACAATCGAGGGCAGTAAACTGTTCAAAAAGAACCGAATGGGCAAAAAGGGAGGTGGAGACTTGGTATATGTTAAAAACACATATCCATGCATAGACATATTGTTCTGATATGCATCTGATCTCCTTTCCACCAGTGTTGCCATCAGCGTTTGTTAACAACGGCTTCTTCTCTTCTTTTTCATTCCATTCTGGCTTTGGCCTATTCTCCTAAATGGGTGCTATTTTAATTTTAGACAGAGGTGAGAGCCAGGCTCCTAATGCATCTAATCTGAGCCCAATATCCTTTTCCCAAAGTCCAGTTTTCTTGGGTCCAGAAGGACTTTTCAGCAACAGCAATAAATCCATTGAATCATTTCATGAAGAATTTCTCCAGTTGGCCAATTATGGTGAAAGGACACCGTTAGTGTCTGGAGATCTTCAGACTGACGATCTGCAGCAATTGCAGAAGAAACACGTTCAAGGAAGAGGAAGGTTCTGATCCGTCAGAGTCCAAGAAGGAAATGACATTGTCACACCTTGGTGCAATTCTCGAGATTCTTGAAAAAGTTTGAAGTGTCTGGTGAAAGCAGGGCCGCCATACATCCCGGAAAACCGGGACTGTCCCGGATTCAAGGTCAGAAAAATTGTCCCGGCCAGTTCAATAAAAATCACGTTAAAGTCCCAGATTCTTTAAAACTTACTGATTGTGTATTGTAACACAAGATTGCGCAGTTTTATTTTTCACTTCCAGGGCATAATGCCAATGTAGGAAGAATGTTTTCATTGATGAATGCCAAGTGGACTGATGAAAGGAATAGATTAACTTGATGAACTACAGCAACTGAAAAAGAAGACCTTTCCAGGAAGAGGAATGTAAGTATCTATGTTCTTTAGGGTGAAAAAGACTCTATAGAACACTTCATGTGCATGTAGTAGAGAATGATATGCACCAATGAATACAACACAGGAAGCAGATTCTTTGCATTGGTGCCAATGTCTCCAATTTGCATTCTCCATCACAGGACCCTTGGGAGAGCTTTGAAGTGTTGGGTGAAAGGACGCCGCTAATATCTGGAGGTCTTCAGACTGACGATCTGCAGCAATTGCAGAAGAGAAGGAGTGGCTGAGTGGTATCCAAAAATCACGAAGGAAGCAATTGCTGAACTCTTAATTTCTTGAATATTGGATACCTTTTTGGTGAAGTCAGCCGAGGAATTGTTTACAGTTTTGGAACATTATTAAATGTTGCAAGGTTATCCTTGACTCTCTGCATCTATATTGAGTGGTTTTGCTTCCTTCGCAATTGTATAAGAAACAATTGAAGTGTTTGAAGTGTTGGGTGAAAGGGCACCGTTAGTGTCTGGAGGTCGTCAGACTGATGGTCTGTAGCAATTGTAGAAGAAAGACGTTCAAGGAAGAAGAAAGTTCTGATCCATCAAAGTCCACGAAGGAAATGACCTCGTCACACCTTGGTGCAATTCTTGAGACTCTTGCAAAAGTTTCAAGTGTCTGGTGAAAGGACATTATTACATTCTGGAGCTCTTCAGCTTGATATCTGCAGCAACTGAAAAAGCTTGTTAGGGGAGGAGGAATTTGGGTGTCCGTGTTCTTTAGGGTGAAAGAGACTTTATAGAACACATCATGTGCAGGTAGTGGAGAATGGTATGCACCAATGAATACAACACGGGAATCAGATTCTTTCCATTGGTGTCAAAGACAACAACTTTTGGATGGTGGATCCTGGAGGCTTGACGGATTTTCCACCTGAAAGGCAAAAGATGCCTCCAATGTGCATTCTCCTTCACAGGACCCTTGGGAGAGCTTTGAAGTGTTGGGTGAAAGGACACCGTTAGTGTCTGGAGGTCGTCAGACTGATGGTCTGTAGCAATTGTAGAAGAAAGACGTTCAAGGAAGAAGAAAGTTCTGATCCATCAAAGTCCACGAAGGAAATGACCTCGTCACACCTTGGTGCAATTCTTGAGACTCTTGCAAAAGTTTTAAGTGTCTGGTGAAAGGACACTATTACATTCTGGAGCTCTTCAGCTTGATATCTGCAGCAACTGAAAAAGCTCGTTACAGGAGGAGGAATTTGGGTGTCCGTGTTCTTTAGGATGAAAAAGACTTTATAGAACACATCATGTGCAGGTAGTGGAGAATGCTATGCACCAATGAATACAACACGGGAATCAGATTCTTTCCATTGGTGTCAAAGACAACAACTTTTGGATGGTGGATCCTGGAGGCTTGACGGATTTTCCACCTGAAAGGCAAAAGATGCCTCCAATGTGCATTCTCCTTCACAGGACCCTTGGGAGAGCTTTGAAGTGTTGGGTGAAAGGACACCGTTAGTGTCTGGAGGTCTTCAGACTGATGGTCTGTAGCAATTGTAGAAGAAAGATGCTCAAGGAAGAGGAAGGTTCTGATCCATCAAAGTCCACGAAGGAAATGGCATCGTCACACCTTGCTGCAATTCTTGAGACCCTTGGGTTTCCTGAAAAGGTGCTCAGGGCGATGGTGTTTGTTCCAGCATGTTGTTGGCATTTCAACAGAGGGAAACATAAATAGCCCTATGAATCCTCCTCCTCTCCTGCTCCTGCTCTTCCGTCTCCTCATCCTTCTGCTCTTGCTCTTCCTCCAGGTCTTCGATTATGATATCATCTAGAGAAAGAAAAGCAAGACCTTGTGAGAAGTGCTGCATTACACACATGTGCTGGTCCAAATGGAGTATTTCTCATCAGTTTTCTTTGGACACCATCTTACCATGTCCTGCTTTTAATCTCTCCCTCTCCTCCTCCTGTTGTTTCCTTGCCTGGAGGAATTTTGGGAGCCTCTGGCAGATGATCTCTTCGGTGTCCTGTGCCTGGAGAGTTTGGGAGAATCCCTAAACTTCAGAGGCCCTTCGGCATTCATTCCTCCCTCCAACCCTCCCTCCTCCACACGAAGCCCCTGACAAGGGCTGGCAATGGGGAATGAGTCCCAGCCTTCGAGCCAAGACAGAAACTCACCTCCTCCCCCAGGAGCTGGTCCCCCTCTCCAAAGATGCTGTAAAGAATCAGCATCCCGGGGTTGGAAACGTGGGTTAAGGGGTGGTGGGCTGCCTGCAGAGCAGTCTCTGTGAGCTGGGCTCTCTGCTCTGCAGGCAGGAGCTCCCAAAACACCTAGAAGGAAAGGGAGAAAGAAGAGGGTGGTGAACCTTCTGTAGTCCTCCACTGCGACCCTGAGAGACTGAAAGGGGGTTGAAGTGGACCCTTAGGGGCTCCTCCTGCTTCTCCCCCATTTGCCTTTGCCTTTCGGTCTGGGCATCGCCTCCAGCAGGGAAGTAAAATCCTCTCTTTTCAGAGCAGCATCTCCCTGCCTGGTTCCTCCCTCAAAGGGCCGCATGCAGAAACTGAATCAGGTGCAAAGCATCCGTCCAAATCCCCCCCTTTTCTCTCCCATGAAAGGAGCCACAGAGTGGATGCAGTCTCCCTACTCCAGGGAAAGAGTTCCAGCCGTGATGGTGAACCTTGGCACTCCAGATGTTCTTTGACTTCAATTCCCAGAAGCCCAACCACCCACATGAATGGGTTTACTGTGATTCATCCGGCCCACACTGCCCTCGTCACACCCGTATGGTTAAGGCTCTTCCGGGTTAACCCTTCCTCTGTACGGGCACATTTTACTTCCACTTCCGGGAGTGATGAGGGCAGTGCAGGCTGGATGAATCACAGTAAACCCATTCGTGTGGATTCACAGGGGCTTGGGTTTCTGGGAATTGAAGTCCAAGAACATCTGGAGTGCCAAGGTTCGCCATCATGGCTCTAGAGTTTCCCAGTGTAGGAGACGATGCGTGATGAAGAATTCCTCAGCAACACCGCCACTGTTGCCACCACCATGACCCCATCTTCCCTTTCTCTTGGCAGTGAAGAAGAAACCGAGCAAACTCTCGAATCAATTGGACTTTGGGTAAGCGGACTTAGGATGGACACATCTCTCTATCTCTTCTGCAAAGAGTATTTCCCAGTTTCTTCCTCCATTGCCGGAAATTCCAATAAACTGATTGCACACAATGTGGCTGGCCAGAATGACAAGGGCAGCCTGGATGGCGAGGGAGAAGCACCACCTTCCTTTGAACATTCCTGACTCCATAGAACATTGGCCGGGAAATCCCCAGTTTCTGATGGAGATAGCCCATCAGATGGAGTTTCCTCCTGTCCAAACCACCATCACGTCCTTCTTCACCCAAGTGGCCAAGAAGGACAAATCTTCTTCACATGGATGCCAACCCTCCTTGTTTCTTGCACCTGGAGGTCCAAGCAGAAAGACAAGGGGCGTCATCCCCACCCTCCCAGAGACCCAATCCAGGTGACATCTCCCTACCTTGGCCACATGTATGGTGTTGATGTAGGACACCGAGTGCCAGTCTTGACCTGGCTCCCAAACCCAGAGTTCGGCTCCTTCACTGATGTTATGTCCTTTCTGGTGATGGAGGAGCTCATAGAGCAGATGGAGTCCCTCCCGGGCGTGTCGGGCGACCTGAGCGCTGGTGTCTGTCAGGCGCATGGTCAGGTCAACCACATAGCGCCCAAAGAAGGGGAGGTTGCCAATATGCTGTTGGGAAGAAAAGGGGGCCTTTTTGAAACATCTGAGAACTTTGTGTCTCTCACACCTTGTGAAGTCACTTCTGACTCTCGGCACATGCACGCCCCAGAAGCTCACAGTCTCCCAGCCACACCATTTGGAAGTCAAACTAGGCCAACGCAAAAGGCCCTTACCTCACACTCCCAAAGGAGAAGGGCACGCCTGAGCATCAGAGCCACCACCTCTGATGCCCAGGCTCTCCTCGACTCCTCCGGTGCGTGAAGCCAAACTCCGATGATCTGCGGAAGGAAGACGTACAGTAGGTCAGAAACTTTGTGCTGGAGAAACACTTGCGACAACAGTGTGGCTTTCCCTGCCATTATCCCAGGAGACACACACCTCTCAAGCTCCCCTTGTTTGGAGAACTCAAGACTTACTGGCTCCAACTCAAGGCCGCCATCAGGGGGGAGGGGGGACCATCAGGACTCCCGTCCCGGGCCCGAAGATGACCAGCCCCCGTGCCGCCGGGAAACCACTGATCTGCATGTTTGCAAACTAACGATGCATGCACAGGGAACCGCAGGGCCGTGGCCAAAATGGGGGGCGTGTACTGGGCCCGGAAATTTCTGATGCCGGCCCTGCCAACTGGCAATGGAACTGGCCATTCAGTTATCCCAACAGGTCACTCTCCCCTCTGCTCTCTCTGCAAAGGCTACTTTGGGGTCCCCCCCTTCTCTCTCTTGTACTTACATCCAAAATGGCCAAGAGACTTTCAATGGTGGGCTCCTCCTCCAGGAATGCCTGAAGAAGGCCCTCCGCTGCGACCCTCGTTGCTTGATATATTATCTGTAAGAAAAGAGAGGGATGTTTATGATGGTTACAGGATTTGCCCCTAGACAAAGCATTTCAATCCAGAGGCAGTGGAGTGATGGCTGCAAAGCACCCTCTCCTGGACCCGATTTGTTGTGGGTTCAAGCCCAGCTCTGGGTGGAATCATCCATGCGTGTCCTACCTCGGGCACGGGGTATGTGCAGGAAGGTTTAACTGCTCAGGAACTCGAGAAGACTGTACCTGTTTGGCAGAATCGTGGGGTGGCTCCTCCATTGTGGCCACCCCATGGACAACCACCCGAAGGACCTGGCTCTTGATGTCCTTCGGGGTGTTTGGCTTCACTTTGCTGTGGAGAGGAGAGAGGACGCATGAGAGGATCTGCCAGGAGGGGGGAAGGGGACCTCGGCCGCACAAAACTCTGTCCTCAGGTCTCATCAAAGACCATGGGGCAGGAAATGTGGGAGGAAGTAGGCCAGGAATGGACCTGGTTCTCTAAGTGGGGGTCATTGGCAAGGGGCGACGGAAATGCCCGTACACCATACGTGCGTCTTCTTGGGAGCCATTTCCTCAAGCACAGGAGCTACCACACAATCCCTGCCAATCTCCGACCATTGGGGAGAGACACAACTTGGCCCTCGCCCACCCTGCCTCCACCTCAGCCTGCCCAGGTGGTCTACCTGAGCTCAAACAGGGCCATCACTGCATATGGGAGGAGAGCTGATTTCTGCTGCTCCAACACCTCCTGGAAGAGACCACAGAAGAGCAGAGGGAGAGAGAGGTTGAGTCTCCGTCCCCCAAGCAGGTCTTCTTCAGCCCCATTCAGGCTCCCACCCATCCTCCTCCTCCTCCTCCAGCCACTCTTCCCAGCTGGGATGGGGTTGAGCAGCTCTCCTTCTGCTCTTCAGAAGCCCATGGAGATCCAACGCCATCCATTCCCAGGCCATGTGGAGAGGGCTCCTTGGAGGGCTCCATGGTTCTTCTTTCCTGCTCTAACTGCCAGTATTCCTTCCCTTGCCTTCGCCTTCTCCTATGCAGCCTCTCCCTCTCCCAGGTGGAGCTCACCTTGACCAAGTGAAAGCCCCAGGAGTGCCAGTAAACCCATTCATGTGGATTCACAGGGGCTTGGGCTTCTGGGAATTGAAGTCCAAGAACATCTGGAGTGCCACGGTTCGCCATCCTGGGTCTAGACTATGCGATTCACCCTGACTCCATCGTTACTCACCACAACCGCTGATGTTAAATCTACTTTGGAGAGGGGGGAGTGGAGGTGTTGTTCTCCCCTATGCCGTGCCTCAGCGCAAGCAGTAGCGATGGCCGTGAGGAAATGTATGGCATCTTCCTCTTCTTTCTCACTCTGAAAGAGGAAGATGAGTTTAGCTTTTAGCCTGGAGATCTTTCTCTCTCTCTCTCTCTCTCTCTCTGGGCTTCCTGATGAGCCCCAGGCTCTGGGGTGTGTGAGGGATCCGGATGGGGGCTCTCGAAGGGATAAGGATGCAGCAGACCCCCCCCCCCACTCAACGAGACCCCAGAGTTGGAGATGGAGGAGTTTCCCAGGATGGCTGGGGCTTCCCTAGGGAGCTTTCGGCCAACATGGGACCAAATCCATCCCTCACTCTAAGCCAAACTGGATGCTATAGATGACACCTCCTTAACTGGGGATGCCTTTTGAGTGGATGACATGTGGTCCTCCCAGGAGAGGATGTCTTCTCCTCCCCTGCGTTTGCAGATGAGTCTACCCCCCCCCTCTCATTACTGGCCTGATTACTCAGGTCCCAAAGTCTAGCAGAAGCTTTCCCTGGGAGGCTAACATGATTTCCAAGGTGAAGGAAGTCTATGTCAGCGATGGCCAACCTTGGCACTCCAGATGTTCTTGAACTTTAATTCCCAGAAGCCCAAGACAGCACACCTGCCGGTCAGGGCTTCTGGGAATTGAAGTCCAAGAACATCTGGAGTGCCAAGGTTCCCCATCACTGGTCTACGCCATACCATCTCTTTCTAAGGAGGACACACAGCCAGCAGGGCCAAGGACAGGGAGAAACGGGTGTGGGTGTGGGTGTGGGGGGCTAGTCTGTTCTCTGGGGAGAAACCCACCAGGGGAAAAGAGTGTTGCCTCTTCATGAAGCTGACGATTGGCTCAGCCTTCTCTTCAAATGTGGGCTCGATGTTGACTGCCCAGCCAGAAAGCTCTGTGGGGGTGGGGGTGGGGGTGGGGGGGACAGAGAGAGTTGATTTAATTTAAAATTTAATTACATTTTTCAACTTGTTCGCCGCCCACTCAGGCAAGCCCGACTCAGGGCGGCTTACACAATCTAAAGCATTTACAAACATTAAACTTATTACAGTTTTTTAAAAAAATTCTTTAAAAACAACACCACCAGTGTCATATCCCGGACTTCCAAACAACTGACCACCCAGACAAGCCAGCCCAAAGTGGCTATCTCTCCGGCCGCCCCCCACAAACCCGCTGCGCCAGCCAGGTCTTCAGGCGCCTGCGAAAGGGTTGATGCTCTGCCTGGTCTGGAGGCGAAGTTCAGTTGGCAGTTGGTTCCACAGGGCTGGAGCGGACACAGAGATGGCCCTCCTTCTCGTGCTAGAGAGGCGAGCCTCTCTAGCCCATGGAACTATGAGAGAGCCCCTCCGCGGCCCGCTCTGGTGGGACGGGCAGATGTCCTTGGGGTGATGTGGTCTCTTAAGTATCCTGGCTCACTACCATGTCGGGCTTTAAGGGTCATCGCCAGCACCTTGAATTACACCCAGAGGCCCAGTGGCAACCAGTGCAGCTCCCGGAGCGGAGGCGAGGCATGGGCATAATGTCCGCATCCCATCACCACCCGAGCCGCTGCATTCTGGACCAGTTGCAGCCTCCGAATGTTCATCAAGGACAGCCCCATGTGGAGCGTGTTACAATAATCAAGTCCATACCTGTCAACCGCAGCTCCGGAAAATACGGGACATGCACAAACGGTTCTGCGCAGGTCGCCTTCTACGCATGCGTAGAAGGCTTTTAAGCATGCCTAGAAGGTGATCTGCGCAGAAGCGATGTGCCATACCTCTTTTCCCCCGCTGCCAATTCTGGGGTTTTGGCTGCTGCGGGCGGGAAATGGCGCAAATTGGCGCTGAAAATCGGGAAATCCCAGCCAATCCGGGAAGGTTGACAGGTATGATCAAGTCTGGAGGTGACCAGAGCGTGTGTGACCATAAGCACCGAGTCCTGGTCCAGGACTACAAGAAGTTGCGCAGACCCTACTGCCATTGACTCAATGCCGAATGTCAGGCGGCAGTTAACTAACCTGACCACCCTGAGGACTAGCAGCCTTGGGTGGCAAAGTCCACAGGGAAGGGTGATGGTCCCCAAGTGGATTAAATCCCACTTGAATCCATCTTGATGGAGGGCAGAAGCTTCATCCATCCTGGCCTGGGGCTAAGGAGGACTTTGGATGCCAAAAAGGGCTCAGAACCAGAAAGCGACTCGTGGAACTGGATTAGTGGTACGGGGGTCATGCAGCGATGCGGAAGGCAGAGAAAAAACCGCTGCATTATATTCTCAGGACAGATATCACGGCTGATTGCCATAATGATCGCTGATATTCGGATACGGAAGAAGAAGACACATCTTGTGCGAAAATATTCCTTGTTTTCTGATTGGTCATGGGAAATGAAGCACCAGCTGGATGTGCAGGTTTGGTGGGCAAGATTCTTTTCTCTGAGATGGGCCAATTCTCAGAGGGGCAAAAGGGCTGGTTTTCCGAATCTCACGTTTCCTCTGACCCAGAGGTTGGCACTAGTTCATGCCATTTCCAAACTGATCCATTAAATTGCACATTAGCTCAGTCCAGTTGGCAGCGTAATGAGATCTCTGTCTGAAACTCAGTTGCTTAACGTTCTTTTGGTTTCTGGCTCGAACAGCTTACCGTAACACATGATTGATTGATTGATTGATTGGTTGGTTGGTTGATTGATTGATTGATTGGTTGGTTGGTTGGTTGGTTGGTTGGTTGGTTGGTTGGTTGTATTTTTGTACCAGCTATTTGGGATATTTCCCACTCTGGTCAGTGCACACAGAAATAACAAAATAACATAATAAAACAACCAAATAAGTATAACCCAAAATAAAATAAAATAACTGGTGTCTGATGGCACAGAGGGCCAACTGACTGGCTAATTTATTGTCCAAGGGACCACACCCGGGAAGGGGACCTTCAATAAGTAAGTTTTTATTTGTATTCTGAAGATCGCGGATGATGGGGCTTGGCGCAGCTCCACCGGTAGTGTGTTCCACAGCATTGGTGCCACCACCAAGAAGGCTCTATTGCTAGTTATAGACTTTCTAGCCATTCTTGGGGTCGGTGCCTGGAGCTGCATATTCTGTGATGCAGGGAGTTGTTCTGAGGGAGAGATGCTCTGATAGATAACAAGGTGTCAAACCATATAGGGCCTTATACGATAACTCTAACACCTTGCTGGCTGATCTTTCTCACACTAGGTCAGGCGAAAGGAACTGCAGAATGAATGCGCCACAAGTTGCCTTCATTTTGGCAGTCTAACGTCTGGCCTAGACATGGACGAAGAAGAAGCTGAGCTGCCCCACTGAATGATTTTGCTGGTAAACTCCAGAGATCAATTCTTCACTGCCACAAGTACTGATTTCTGTGGAGTGTCTTGTGTTTTTCCTGCTCCCTGTTCACGAAAAGACTTTTGCAAGAGAAACACGCACTTTCCTTCCCTTTCTCCAAATCTCCCGGTAGATGCAGAGTCCTGTGCCCGCCCGTCTCTCAGAGAAGTTATCAGGAGAGCATGGGTACTAAATGGGGTTGCATTGCTTCCTCGCTCTAGCGCAGTGGTTCCCAATGTGGGGGAACATCAATTCTCAGAAACCTGAGTCAGCACATTGGCTGATCAGTCGTTTGGGGAATTGACGTAGGCTTCAGGGAATTGAAGTCCAAAATCCAAAGGTTGGGATACACTGGTGTAGCCCCACCAGCCCGCCCACCCTACCGTTCATTGAGCACCTCCTGCTGGTTGACCCAGAGGGAAGCCCTTCGGCCTTCAAAGAGCCAAGGCAGAGATGGACATGGAGGATTTACTCCCACGGTCCTGTTCTTTGGCTAGGCAGTGGCTCCTTGACCTTCTGGGTCCTACCTGGTTTCTTCTCTCCACTGAATACTTTCTTCGATGCCAGCGGGGGTAGAAAGCCAACCACATCCATGGCTGGATGAATCTTCTTCTTCCTCCTCCACTGCCACCAACCCATACAGCATCTAGATTCGCTAACCAACTTTCTCAACTTCGAAAACCTAGAAGACGAAAGGAGAAGATGAGAAAGGGGCTTCAAGGGTCCTAATCATCTGCAGGAGCTCAGGGGGCTCTGTGGTAGGGACGAAGGTGGAAAATGTCCTCCTGCCATGGAGCAACAGTCGCTCCCACAGTCCACGGAAAGTGGAAGAGGCATAACGTCACTTGGGCCAGAAACTCAAAAACATCCAAGAGGACGTTGAAGGTGTCCCCCAACCCCACCCAGATTGGAGAGGGATAAATGGGGTGTGGGGTAGGGGTGGGGGAGAAACTTCCTGTATTCAGGACAGAGCAGGGAAGGACCTGAGATTGATCTGAAACCCAAAGTCTGAGCTCAACCACAGATGGATCCACATTTCCAGTTTTATGCCACTGGGAAGGCTCAGAAGAGGCTTCTTGGCTCCATGTCTCCTGCTATTATCACAGACATTCTCCCCCTCCAACCCACCCCGGTCTTGTGGGGAGGTGGAAAATCATCCCCCACCACCACCACCACCACCACGACCCAGGGACTACCATTCCCCTTCAAAGGAATATAATGAATCCACTCCTTTTCTTCCTTTCTCAGTATGATATGGGATTTAAAAAAAAAACCCTTACTACCTACTCTGTGGGCGTGGTCAGGGGGAAAGCCTGAATTAAGACTACTTTCTTTCAAAACTTGGATGGGCAAGACCTGCTACCGGTTCTGGCGAACTAAGGCGAACCTGCTGAATCCCACCACTGGGGATGCTCACCCCTCCGTTGTACACCCATCCCCACACCCCCCTGAGCAAAGCACAAGTTAGAAGCTGTTGAGACCCCCCCACACACACTCACATATCTCCTACTCTAACCCAGTAAACCAAGAAATGGCACCCGGTCACGGTCACACAGGGCCACTCCAGTATCCTCGGTCTCCATAGGGGACGCACGCATCACAATGGCTGGCTGTGAGCAGGGATGGCTTTCAAGAGGGCAGCCTCACATCTATTTGGTAAGCCCATAACAACTCGCATTTGCCTCCGCTGTGAGATAAAATGTCAGAGAAAACAGACTTCTTCATCCATCCATCCATCCATCCATCCATTCATTCATTCATTCATTCAGAAGCTATCAAAGCTTCTAGTAGAAGAATTCTATATTCTCTGTTTCCCCCATTTCCCAATCTCTTCACATAAGTGTCAATATGTTCGACAGCTACGTTTTACACAAAAGCACTTTTAAAAAGTGTACTAGATAGCATGTGAAAGGAAAGCAGCCTTTTCTTACTGTAATATTTTGACACTGATCAGGTGTGCCGTACAAACAGAAGTTCAGATCTTGCAACCTTCCCAGCAGCATATCGTGCACCTTGTTTATTGTGAACCGCCTTGGGTCACCTGCAAGGTGAGGAAGGCGGTATACAAATCTCAAATAAATAAATAAAAATCAAAAATAAATCCTGAGTCGCATGTTTTGTGGTTCTTGACACTTACGGAGCTGAAAATGTGCCCAATGGTATACTGGGTCCAGAAGGTCTCGGTGTTGTTTTAGAAATAAGGTTGTGAGATCAGGGTCCTGGATTACTGTACTTTCGTCCATTATAATGTTTGGTGATGTTTTTTATTGTAAGTTTTATGGGGTGTAATTTTTAATAATGTTTGATTGTTGAATGAGGGATTTTATAATGTTAGCCGCCTTGAGTAGGGATTTAATATAATTTAATAGATTTATATACCGCCCTATTCAATGGACTCTGGGCGGTGTACACAAGTTAAAACCAATATAAAACAATTCAAAAACCCTTAAAAACATAGCAATATTACCCCCTGCTGTGCCATTTACTATCTAAAAACAAATATAAAATCTACAAAACCTTAACATTTAAAAATTAATTACAGGACCGGGGGCGGGGGGACTCAGATGAGCCAAAAGTGGAGCTTGTTGACAATCCTGGGATGAATTTTTCCCTAGAAAGTGCAATTAATAAATAAAATAATAAATAAATAAAAAGAAAACCACATTTCCAGCCCAGGGGTGGCAAACCTATAGCCCATGGCACCATTTCATTTGGCCCGTGGCGATGACGACAATGATGCACCAGAAGGGGAAGCAGACGCATTTACAATAGCTGTAAACGTGCCCACAAATGCACCCGCAGCTGTCATAAACGTGTTTACAACAGCCGCAGGTGCATTTTACAGCAGCGTTTAGGGCAGGGGGGAACCACATGCCTGGCCCGCTCAGCTGTCTGGGGGCATGGTGGGCCCTATGACGTGAAAAGGTTGCAACCCCTGGCATAAAGCAACACTGGGTATACGTAACATCTCATGATCTGGATCTTCGTAGCAAGATTTAGATCTCTACTGCATAACAGAGGTTGCATTTTTATGACGGCGACTCTTGCTTTTTCTATTCGTATTTTAATCTCTTCCTCGGCATCCCAATTTTCATTTAACATACTCCCTAAACAGACAATGTGATTGACTCTGCATACACCTAGGCTTAATAGCCTCGAGTTCAGAGTTAGCTCGCTGCGCTCTGGGAGAAGAGATACCAAAGACTCTCGCCTAAGCGACTCCGGGCGGCTCAATACAAAAAGCCACAATAAAATCATTTAAAACCATCCCCATTATAATTCCACCCACCCCATCTGTAAAAGAGGGAGGATCTTGATTATGTTTTATACAAGCCAGCAGGTGGAGGGTCACCGCTCCATCAGTGCCCCACACCTGCCCCACCAGCCAGGTTTTAAGTTCTTGCCTAAAGGGGAGCAATTCCATCTGCAGCCGTAACTATTGGTAGGAGGATCCATAGGCCTGGAGCGGACACGGAGAAGGCCCTGCTCCATGTGCGAAAGAGACGGGCTCCTCTAGTTGATGGTACTATTAGAGAGACCCTCCGGTCCGCTCTGGTTGGATGGACAGACGCCTGTCTTGTATAAAACAGCTTAGGATGGTTGAAAAACATAACAATACACAACACATAAATCAAAAAATGACAAATTACATAATAAAAGGACAGAATAATCAACAACTGAATCATAGGTTTGAGGGAATCCTGCAGAGAAGCCCGAGCGAGCGGATGGCCCTCTTCCCAAAGGAGGAATTCTCAAGTGGAAACCCTCATGATGTTATTGCAACTCAAAATAAAAATAACTTGGATCAACCTCCGGTCAACGTGAAAACTCCCTTCAAAACAGGGACCAGCTCTCTCGCACTTCCTTAAGATTAAAATAATTTAGCCAGATGAGTTTCGTGAAGGAAAAAGAGATTTATTTACAAAAGAAATTTAGCAGAAATACATGCATGTAGGCACCCAAGAAAGAATGGAGACAGATATGAAGCACTCAGCTTATCTTTTATAGACAGAGAAAAACAAATTTTATATGGCATTCCATAGAAGTCTCTCTGTAACTCTTCTATGTTTGTTGGCTGATTTTCTCTCTAGCATCTCATCTATAACATCTGCTGGCAGAGCAGTTTCTCAAGAATCGCCGACAGTACCCCCGAACTGAATGATCTGCACTCTTGATAAGTTCCACATGTATAGTGGTTCAGTTCTGACACCGGCGTTATTAGGTGTTCATCCGCCAGGCTAAGTCCATGTCCACTGAAGCCTGTGGTCCATTTTGGATCAGAAGAAGACTCCTGTGGACCTGAAAAAATAAAGAGAAAACAAACAGCAAGACACAAACATGACAACAGAACATATTCCTTTTTGCTACATCTGGTCAACAACAACAGCTTATATCTTCCCCCTCTGACCCAGAGATGTCCAGATCTGGGTGGCTGAGGAACCCTGGGCATGGCCACCATCAGGGGGGGACCATCAGGACTCCCGTCCCAGGCCCAGAGATGACAGGGGCCCAGCGCCACTGGAAAACCATTGATCTGCGCATGCGCAAACCAAGCACGCATGCACAGAAAACCACGGGCGTGGCGCCGCCGGGAAACCATTGATGTATGCACGCACAAACAAACCACACATGTGCAAGAACCCACAGGGGTGTGGCCAAAATGGGGGGGGGAGCGCATACCGGGCCCGGAAATTTCTGGTGCCGGCCCTGACCCTGGGGGAAAGAATAGGACATTACACACAAACATACACACAGCCAACCACAACCTCCCCGTTATTGATAAAAACCCCTTTGTTACTTACCAGTCAGCAGCTTGGATGGGGCCAGATGTGCTATCATTCCCAAAACATCTGTGCAGGTATCCATTTTTCCTTCAGGGAAGTCCAGGAAGCGATCCACAGAACCGGTTCCATAGGTCTTGGCTCGAGAAGTCTTTACTCACAATAGGATGGATTGTCGTCCAGGAACCCCTCGCTGTTGTCTGTCTCTGTTGATAAAAAGGCTTACCCCTCTTGGCTTCCAGAGTGCATATATTTTAATGCTCCAGCTGTCACCTGAAATCTCCCATAGTTGAAGACAAAAACCAGGCAGAAGCATCTAACGTAATACACTCTATCTAGGAGAATAGACTAGAATCCTCTCACACAACTAGCATTAATATTACATTCAATTTAATATTTATTCAATTTATATTCAATTTAATTCTTTATTCATTAATTAGTTAGCTGGCCCTATCCACCTAAAATGCAATAAACTGGGTAAAATAAAGTAAAATGGGGTTGTAGATTAAACGTAGTTTGGCATAATATCAATTAAATGTGATTAATCATAATTAAAAAGTAATAACAATACAGCTTAGCTGCTCATTTTCTCTTATGAAAGGAAGCATCCTTGCCCCGGAGACTTCATTGTTGTCCTTGCGACCGACGTCAAACACAAACCGTGGTCCAACTGGGATTCGGTAAAAGCCGAACGAAGGCAGACAGAGAGCTCAACTACAGAGAAGGAAAGAGAAGGAATGAGAAAAATCCCCGATCGGCAGATGGGGTGGGGAGACTTCTGGCCGATGGTCATTGAGTTGAGTCTCATGGAGTCCACAGGAAGGAAGGTGGCTCATCAGACGGCCCCGAGCCTGGAGTATTTGTCCCTTGATTTGGTCAACTGTTGTTGCACTCAACGAGTGAGGCCAAATCGGATGAGATGAAATAGATGCGTATCAGAACAATATATGTGGGGAAAAGAGCTACTCAATAGGACTCCCTCGTTGGCTCTTCAATGCCCACGAAGCAGGCAGAAGAGAACACAACAGTTGGGGATGAGACTTTCAGGCAAAGTAAGCCCATGTTCAATCAGAGAGGTATCCTCAGGTCTAGGTCACATCGCTCCTTTGGCTGGTCTTTACACAGCATCATGTCCAGAGCATAATAGCCCACGGTGCCTCCACACACCTTTCTGCTTCCGTCTTTGGCATTACTGCTTTTTCTGGCACAGGTGGGATCGCTCCGTTTGGGTTCTTTTCTGGCACGCATGGCTGCTGGGAAGAAAGCAAAGCAAAATGGCCCAGAAGAAGAAAGCCACCTATTTCCCCCCCATTCTTTAGGAAAGACCTATAGAAATATGAAAAGTGGGGTATGAATTTAAATAATAAATCAATAAATAAAAACTGAAAACCTGGTTGGCGGGGCAGGTGTGGGGAGCTGATGGAGGAGTGACCCCCCCACACACCTGCTGGTTGGTCTAATGTAACAGAGTAATTATCTCTCTTTTTAGTAAGTGTGGGTGGTTTTTGAAAATGGGTTTTAATTGGGGTGTTTTTGTATTTTAATGGGGTTTTATCTGTGTTGGGTTTTTTTTTAGTATTGTAATGCCGCCCAGAGTCCTTGCGAGCAGGGCGGCTATAGAAATATGAAAATTAAATTAAATTAAACTGCAGCACAAACTAGTTTGGAAGGCCACCTTGTGAACAGGATGACCCTGACAATCATCTCCCTCCACCAAGAGTGGAAGGAGGCACTGGAGCAGGGTTGGTTTTTTTGGACTTCAGTTCCCAGAGGCCTACGTCAATTCCCCAAAGTACTGATCAGTCAATGCACTGACTGAGGCTCCTGGGAACTGAAGTCCCCCAGTGGGGCCTGGGCCCCACATTGGGAATCACTGCGCTAAAGGGTTAGCAGTCCTTGGTTATTTTAAGTTGTATTGACACCAGTATAGTCGCCCTGAGGTACTAGTTACCCTCTGTTCAGCACTGGTTAGACCACAGCTGGAGTTGTGTGCCTTGGTGGAAGAAAAGTTCGGTTTCACTTACCAGTGATAACTTTCGTTCTTCGAGTATATACTTTGTGAATACACACTCATGGGTTATGCGCCTGCGCAGAACGGCCGATCGGAGGCTTGAAAAGCTATTGGTCAAAAGTTTTGGTGGTAAGACCGCCCACCGTACCGCCCACCCTGAGGCGCCCGCGCGCCATTTTACCTCAGTTCCATACTTAAGCCAAGCACAGGATAAACCAATTGATCTCATCCGTGCAGCTCAAGAGGGGAGGCAGGGTGGGTAGTGTGTATTCACAAACTATATACTCGAAGAACGAAAGTTATCACTGGTAAGTGAAACCGAACTTTCTCCTTCGTATAGTTTGTGAATCCACACTCATGGGAGATTAGCAAGCTCACACTTACTTGGTCGGTGGGCAGTCGGATGAGATGATCCCACGATGAAGATGATGATGACGGTCAGGAAGGGTGAACTGTCAAGGGCGATGGGCCCGGAGCCCCCGAGTGAGGACGACACGGCCAAGCCTGGCGTCCGCAGTGGCTCTGGTGTCCACCCTGTAGTGCTGGACAAATGTAGAAGGTCTGGACCAGGTGGCAGCCTTACAGATGTCCACAAGCGGTGTGCCCTCCAGAAAGGCCGTGGATGTTGCAACCGCTCTGGTAGAGTGCGCCCTGACATGCGGTGGAGGGGGCAGCGATGCCGACTCGTAGGCCAAGTAGATGGTAGAGGTGATCCATTTGGAGAACCGCTGTGCAGAGAAGGGTTCACCTTTGGACTTGCCCCCATACGCCATGAAAAGGCGTTGCGACTTCCTGAACTCCCGTGTCCTGCTGGTGTAAAACAATAAAGCCCGTTTGACATCCAGCGTGTGCCAAGTCCTTTCTTGGGCGTTAGTGGGGTTCTGGAAGAATGTTGGCAAGGAGGTAGTCTGTGCCATATGAAACTGGGAGACCACCTTGGGGAGGAAGGTGATGTCCGCTTGGAGTACCACACGGTCATTGAAGAATTGGAGAAAGGGTGCGTCTGCCCGCAGAGCGACCAGCTCACCAGCTCGTCGAGCAGACGTGATGGCCACAAGAAAAGCCGTCTTCCAAGTGAGGAGACGAGCATCTGCGGTAGCCATGGGCTCGAAAGGAGTCCTGGTGAGCGCGTTAAGGACGGTAGAGAGTGACCATTGGGCCGTCGGAGTCCTGACCGGAGGGAAGGCGTTCCGCAACCCCTTGAGGAAACGTTTCACCGTTTGGTCGCGGAAAGCGCCGGAAGCGGGCGGGCCAGCCGGAGAGTGAGCCACCACCGCTGCGAGGTGTACTCGGATGGAGGTGATGCTGAGGCCAGACTCCGCCAGATGGAGGAGGTAGGTCAAGACGTCCTGCAGTCCCACCTGTGAGAGGGACGTCTGCTGGGATGCCAGGAAAGCACAAAAGCGTCTGTACTTGGAAGCATAGGACTTCCTTGTGGAAGGGCGCCTGGCTAGTTCCAGGATCCTGGACAGTCTGGGGTTATCCTCCACGCGGTGAGGTGGAGGCTGGGCAGGTCCGAGTGGTGAAGCTGGCCCTGTTCCATTTGGAGAAGCGTCGGTGACTCCGGTAGCGTGCGATACTGAGATGACATGCGCAACAGCAGCGGAAACCATGGTTGGCGAGGCCATGCTGGGGCCACTAGGATGGCCCTGGTCTTGTGCTGAAGCATTCTGGTGAGAACCTTCTGGATCAGCGGAAACGGAGGAAAAGCGTAGAAATAGTCCTGATCCCACCGTTTCATGAAGGCATCGCCCTCGGAGTTCACACCGATGCCCGCCCTGGAGCAGTACCTGTGGCATTTCGTGTTGGACTCTGATGCGAAGAGGTCGATGTTCGGAGTCCCCCAGGCCTCGCAAAGCGACTGGAAAACCTCGTCGTTCAGTTCCCATTCGTGGGTCGTCGAGGTGAGGCGGCTGAGATGGTCGGCCAGGACATTCAGCTTGCCCTGAATGTGCACTCCAATCGGGAAAATGTGCCTCTCCAGGCACCACTCCCAGAGTTGCACAGCGAGGTAAAGAAGGGTGGTGGACCGTGTTCCTCCCTGCTTGTTCAGATACGCCACAGCCGTGGTGTTGTCCGATGCCACTTGGACCGCCTTGCCCATGAGCAGGCTCTCGAAGGAACGGAGGGCCTTCCAAATGGCCAGTAGCTCCAAGTAGTTGATATGGTGCACCATCTCCTGAGGCGACCAAGGGTTGTTGACCGTGAGAGTCCCGCAGGCAGCCCCCCAGCCGAGGTTGCTTGTGTCGGTCAATATTTGCAACGAGGGTTGCGGGGGGTAAAAGCTCTTCCCCGTTGTAACGTTGAGTGGCATCGTCCACCACAGCAGTTGGTCCCGCAGCTCCGGAGACGGAGTTAGCCATTTGGACTGATTCTCCCGGAGCGTGTCGAATTCGTGCAGAAGCCACGACTGTAGGGACCGGAACTTTAACTTGGCGTGAGGGACCACAGCCGTCGTTGAGGCCATAAGGCCTAGCAGTCTTTGAGCCTTCTTCGCTCGGACGCACGGTTTGGTGCGAAAATCGTTCACCCCCTGCGCGATGTCCTGCAAGCGCTTCTGGGGTGCAAAGGCTCTGGTGGCAAGCGAGTCGAGTACCGCTCCGATGTACTCGACGCGTTGAGAGGGAATCAGCTTCGATTTGGTGAAGTTGATCCTGAGGCCGAGACTCTCCATGAGGTGGACCGTGAATTGCGTGTCCCGAATGGCCGACGAGCTGGTGGGGGATACGATCAGCCAGTCGTCAATGTATGGGAAGACCCTGATTCCCCGCTGGTGAAGGAAGGCAGCCACCAGAGCCATGCATTTGGTGAAGACTCGTGGTGCCGTGGCCAGACCGAACGGTAGACATCGGTACTGGTACACGGAATCGCCGATGCGGAATCGAAGGAACCTTCGGTGCTCCTCGAGGATGGAGACATGGAAGTAGGCATCCTTGAGGTCTATGACTGTGAACCAGTCCCCTTTGTTGATGAGGGGAAGGACGGTCTGCAGGGTCACCATCCGGAACTTCCTGGTGTGGATGCACTTGTTGAGGCGGTGCAGGTCCAGAATTGGGCGAAGTACTCCGTCCTTCTTCTGAACCACGAAGTACCTCGAGTAGAAGCCGTTGTCCCAATCGGGCGGTGCCACCCGCTCGATGGCTCCCTTGGACAGAAGAGTTGATATTTCTTCCTCCAAATGGGGGGACGAGGTGGTGAGACGATGTCTTCCTACCCGAGGCGCTAGCACGAACTCGATGGCGTAGCCAGAGGACAAGATCTTTAAGACCCACCGGTCGTCCGTGATGCCTGACCATACCTGGAGGAAGTTCCGGAGGGGGAGGTACGGGATGTGGAGCGAGAGAGACTCGGCCGTCGCAGCTTCAAACGCGCGACTTGGACTTAGCGTCCGAACGCTTGCCGTGCCCGTAGGGCTGGTAGCGGGGCTTGTGCTGGCGCCGTTGCTTGAAGGAGCCAGACCTTGGCTGTTCCACGGGGCCACCCTGTTGTTGCGGGTTCCCCTGGTACCACCGCGTGAAGGGCTGGAATCTCGGCCTGGCAGCCGGAGCCGGCGTGGTGAGCCCCAGGAACTTGGCGGTGGAGTTGGTCTGCCGCATTTCATTGAGGACCTTGTCCGTGTCCTGCCCGAAGAGGCCCTGCCCGTCGAAGGGAAACTCCTCGATGAGCTTCTTCATAGCATCATCGAGGGAGGTGCCCCTAAGCCAGGCGTGACGACGGAGCAGGATAGCAGACGCCATGTCCTTCGCCGCATAGTCATTGATATGCCTGGCTGTTCTCATTTGTTGCTCCGCCAGGAAATCGCCCTTGGATGCCAGCGCGTCGATCCGTTTCTGGGCATCGGCGGGCAACTTCGCCGTTTCGGTCTTCACTTGCTCCCAGAGGTGAGACTGGTAAAGGCCCATGGCAGCCGAGTAGTTGGCGGCGCAGAGGAAGAGGGAACCGGTGGCGTAGAATTTACGGCCCACCGCGTCCAGCTTCTTCCCTTCCGGGGTCGAAGGCACCGGGAACCCGCTGGTGGCCGTCCTGTGTTGAAAGGCCTTGACCACCAGGGAATTTGGCAAGGGGTGCGCTTGCAGGAACTCGACGTTCTCGTCCAGGACTCTATACATGCCATCGAGCCTGGACGAAACGGAGTGTGCTGACACCGGCTTCCTCCATGTCGCCTTCGCCGACATCAACATGGACGGCAGCATGGTGATGTGTACCGGCCGTACCGCCCGTCTGTCCAGCTTGGCGGTCATTTGGTCTTCACCTTCCAGTGGGGGCTGGTCCACCTTCAGGTTCAGAGCGGTGCCGAGGCGTGTCAGCATGGCCGTAAGCGAGCGTTGATCCTCACCACGCGGTGGGTCAACCGCGCCGATGGCCTGGTCCGGCGTCCTCTCGGCGTCGACGTCTCCCTCGTCCTCCTCCGAAGAGGCGCTGGAGTCATCGGAGGACGAGGGAGGAACTCTTACATCCACGTCGGGACCGCGCCAGTACGGCCTGGGCGGGCCGGCGGGATGGGAGTCCACCGCATCAACGTCTGGACCAACCCGTGACGATGTGGGTGGGCCAGCGGAGCGGATACTCGACCCTCGGGAGGTCGGAGGGGCCACAGCAGGGCCAACATCCCTGGGGCTTGCGGTGGTCGGAACCGGAGCCGCAGAGGCCGCAGGCATGGAGGTCTTAAACTGGCTGGCAAAAGTCTGAGCCATGACCTCAAACATCCCTTTCAGGAGCTCCATCTGGGCTGGATCCGGCATCGTCGGGAGCGACGAAACGGTGGCCGACGAAACGGTGGCTGGCAGAATCGGCGACGAAACGGTGGCCGGCATGGTGATTGCCGCGTCGTCGAGCGTTGGAGTCCTGGGCCTTGGGGAGATGGAGGCCTGTCTCGTAGGCGAACGGGCCCTCCCACGAGGTGGCGACGGGAGCACCTGAAGTGGGCGAGCTGGAGCCCCAGCCCTGCGTCCTTTTTCAGGCGATCCCGAGGAGGACCGTCCTCCCCAGATGGAAGACCCAGGCGACGGACATCTTGCGACCGAATATGGCGGCGAAGGTCCCGGAGAAACAGGGGTGCACGGAGTAGGCGGGAGCGATCGCCTCTTCTCCGACCCGTGTTTCTTCTTCTTCTCCCCGTTCTTGTCCCTCTTTTTCTTCTTCTTGATGGGAAGAGCGGAAGAAGAAGCCGAAGGCGGAGGAGGCTGAGAGACACTAGCCGAGGTAGAAGCGGCCGCAACGGGAGCCAGAGAGAGTTCCATCAGATGGGCTTTGAGCCGGTAGCTCCGGTTCTGCACTGCCAGACAGGTGAATTTCTTGCAGTGAGGGCAAGACTGGCTCTGATGAGACTCTCCGAGGCAGAAAAGGCAAAGGCTATGCCCGTCGGAGGCCGGAAACTTTTTCAGGCAAGCCGAACACTGTTTGAAGGCCGCGGCCATCAAAGAAAAAATTCTTCCAGCGGAAGTTTCTGGAACGCGGTTACCCCGAAGGGCTGGCCAGCCGCCACCCCCTTGAGGGGGGGAAACGGTGACTGAAGCGAGTAGGTAACTGAGTCCACCAGAAGGAAGAAAAAGCACCGGGGTGGCGATCCTGCCCAAAGGACAAGATCACCGAAAAAAAATTGTAAAGTTTGCCAAAAGACTTTCCCTCAGAAGGGCGAAAAAATTGAGGAAGCTCTCAACGATCGTCCTGCTGCTACGGCGGAAAGAAGAGAACTGAGGTAAAATGGCGTGCGGGCGCCTCAGGGTGGGCAGTATGGTGGGCGGTCTTACCGCCAAAACTTTTGACCAATAGCTTTTCAAGCCTCCGATCGGCCGTTCTGCGCAGGCGCATAACCCATGAGTGTGGATTCACAAACTATACGAAGGAGAACGCCAGGACCAGTTGAGGGGAAGGCAACAGGGATGACCAGGGGGCTGGAAAGGATTGGGCATGTTTAGACTCAAGAACCGAAGATTGAGAGGAGATAGGATTGCTGGGAAATCTATCATAGGGAGTTCACAACTGTTAATTTCCCTTCTTCCCATTTGCCATTGTGGTGAAATTGCTTAAGACGAGAGCTTTGCTACTCCGGTTATCTTGGGAAACGAAACACTTCATGTGCCCTGTGGCGTGGTAGAGAATGAAAAGGGTTTTCAATAAATAAATGGCAAAACCCCTGTACTAAGACACCTCTGGTGCTCTGAATTACTTTGAGAGAAAAAGGGAAAGGGAAATGGGAAAACTGGCTGAATTCCGGAGAGATTTGGGCAGCCATTTCTCAGAGATCCTTTGGATGTCTGGATCCCTGCATGAAGAAGGGCTGAGGTCTGATGGCCTTAGTAAAACTCTTAGTTCAGGAAAGGAAAGAGGACTATTGGGGTAACACAAATGTGGTAAGATGGATCCTGTGAGTAGAAGACAACAATCGAGGGCAGTAAACTGTTCAAAAAGAACCGAATGGGCAAAAAGGGAGGTGGAGACTTGGTATATGTTAAAAACACATATCCATGCATAGACATATTGTTCTGATATGCATCTGATCTCCTTTCCACCAGTGTTGCCATCAGCGTTTGTTAACAACGGCTTCTTCTCTTCTTTTTCATTCCATTCTGGCTTTGGCCTATTCTCCTAAATGGGTGCTATTTTAATTTTAGACAGAGGTGAGAGCCAGGCTCCTAATGCATCTAATCTGAGCCCAATATCCTTTTCCCAAAGTCCAGTTTTCTTGGGTCCAGAAGGACTTTTCAGCAACAGCAATAAATCCATTGAATCATTTCATGAAGAATTTCTCCAGTTGGCCAATTATGGTGAAAGGACACCGTTAGTGTCTGGAGATCTTCAGACTGACGATCTGCAGCAATTGCAGAAGAAACACGTTCAAGGAAGAGGAAGGTTCTGATCCGTCAGAGTCCAAGAAGGAAATGACATTGTCACACCTTGGTGCAATTCTCGAGATTCTTGAAAAAGTTTGAAGTGTCTGGTGAAAGCAGGGCCGCCATACATCCCGGAAAACCGGGACTGTCCCGGATTCAAGGTCAGAAAAATTGTCCCGGCCAGTTCAATAAAAATCACGTTAAAGTCCCAGATTCTTTAAAACTTACTGATTGTGTATTGTAACACAAGATTGCGCAGTTTTATTTTTCACTTCCAGGGCATAATGCCAATGTAGGAAGAATGTTTTCATTGATGAATGCCAAGTGGACTGATGAAAGGAATAGATTAACTTGATGAACTACAGCAACTGAAAAAGAAGACCTTTCCAGGAAGAGGAATGTAAGTATCTATGTTCTTTAGGGTGAAAAAGACTCTATAGAACACTTCATGTGCATGTAGTAGAGAATGATATGCACCAATGAATACAACACAGGAAGCAGATTCTTTGCATTGGTGCCAATGTCTCCAATTTGCATTCTCCATCACAGGACCCTTGGGAGAGCTTTGAAGTGTTGGGTGAAAGGACGCCGCTAATATCTGGAGGTCTTCAGACTGACGATCTGCAGCAATTGCAGAAGAGAAGGAGTGGCTGAGTGGTATCCAAAAATCACGAAGGAAGCAATTGCTGAACTCTTAATTTCTTGAATATTGGATACCTTTTTGGTGAAGTCAGCCGAGGAATTGTTTACAGTTTTGGAACATTATTAAATGTTGCAAGGTTATCCTTGACTCTCTGCATCTATATTGAGTGGTTTTGCTTCCTTCGCAATTGTATAAGAAACAATTGAAGTGTTTGAAGTGTTGGGTGAAAGGGCACCGTTAGTGTCTGGAGGTCGTCAGACTGATGGTCTGTAGCAATTGTAGAAGAAAGACGTTCAAGGAAGAAGAAAGTTCTGATCCATCAAAGTCCACGAAGGAAATGACCTCGTCACACCTTGGTGCAATTCTTGAGACTCTTGCAAAAGTTTCAAGTGTCTGGTGAAAGGACATTATTACATTCTGGAGCTCTTCAGCTTGATATCTGCAGCAACTGAAAAAGCTTGTTAGGGGAGGAGGAATTTGGGTGTCCGTGTTCTTTAGGGTGAAAGAGACTTTATAGAACACATCATGTGCAGGTAGTGGAGAATGGTATGCACCAATGAATACAACACGGGAATCAGATTCTTTCCATTGGTGTCAAAGACAACAACTTTTGGATGGTGGATCCTGGAGGCTTGACGGATTTTCCACCTGAAAGGCAAAAGATGCCTCCAATGTGCATTCTCCTTCACAGGACCCTTGGGAGAGCTTTGAAGTGTTGGGTGAAAGGACACCGTTAGTGTCTGGAGGTCGTCAGACTGATGGTCTGTAGCAATTGTAGAAGAAAGACGTTCAAGGAAGAAGAAAGTTCTGATCCATCAAAGTCCACGAAGGAAATGACCTCGTCACACCTTGGTGCAATTCTTGAGACTCTTGCAAAAGTTTTAAGTGTCTGGTGAAAGGACACTATTACATTCTGGAGCTCTTCAGCTTGATATCTGCAGCAACTGAAAAAGCTCGTTACAGGAGGAGGAATTTGGGTGTCCGTGTTCTTTAGGATGAAAAAGACTTTATAGAACACATCATGTGCAGGTAGTGGCATCGTCACACCTTGCTGCAATTCTTGAGACCCTTGGGTTTCCTGAAAAGGTGCTCAGGGCGATGGTGTTTGTTCCAGCATGTTGTTGGCATTTCAACAGAGGGAAACATAAATAGCCCTATGAATCCTCCTCCTCTCCTGCTCCTGCTCTTCCGTCTCCTCATCCTTCTGCTCTTGCTCTTCCTCCAGGTCTTCGATTATGATATCATCTAGAGAAAGAAAAGCAAGACCTTGTGAGAAGTGCTGCATTACACACATGTGCTGGTCCAAATGGAGTATTTCTCATCAGTTTTCTTTGGACACCATCTTACCATGTCCTGCTTTTAATCTCTCCCTCTCCTCCTCCTGTTGTTTCCTTGCCTGGAGGAATTTTGGGAGCCTCTGGCAGATGATCTCTTCGGTGTCCTGTGCCTGGAGAGTTTGGGAGAATCCCTAAACTTCAGAGGCCCTTCGGCATTCATTCCTCCCTCCAACCCTCCCTCCTCCACACGAAGCCCCTGACAAGGGCTGGCAATGGGGAATGAGTCCCAGCCTTCGAGCCAAGACAGAAACTCACCTCCTCCCCCAGGAGCTGGTCCCCCTCTCCAAAGATGCTGTAAAGAATCAGCATCCCGGGGTTGGAAACGTGGGTTAAGGGGTGGTGGGCTGCCTGCAGAGCAGTCTCTGTGAGCTGGGCTCTCTGCTCTGCAGGCAGGAGCTCCCAAAACACCTAGAAGGAAAGGGAGAAAGAAGAGGGTGGTGAACCTTCTGTAGTCCTCCACTGCGACCCTGAGAGACTGAAAGGGGGTTGAAGTGGACCCTTAGGGGCTCCTCCTGCTTCTCCCCCATTTGCCTTTGCCTTTCGGTCTGGGCATCGCCTCCAGCAGGGAAGTAAAATCCTCTCTTTTCAGAGCAGCATCTCCCTGCCTGGTTCCTCCCTCAAAGGGCCGCATGCAGAAACTGAATCAGGTGCAAAGCATCCGTCCAAATCCCCCCCTTTTCTCTCCCATGAAAGGAGCCACAGAGTGGATGCAGTCTCCCTACTCCAGGGAAAGAGTTCCAGCCGTGATGGTGAACCTTGGCACTCCAGATGTTCTTTGACTTCAATTCCCAGAAGCCCAACCACCCACATGAATGGGTTTACTGTGATTCATCCGGCCCACACTGCCCTCGTCACACCCGTATGGTTAAGGCTCTTCCGGGTTAACCCTTCCTCTGTACGGGCACATTTTACTTCCACTTCCGGGAGTGATGAGGGCAGTGCAGGCTGGATGAATCACAGTAAACCCATTCGTGTGGATTCACAGGGGCTTGGGTTTCTGGGAATTGAAGTCCAAGAACATCTGGAGTGCCAAGGTTCGCCATCATGGCTCTAGAGTTTCCCAGTGTAGGAGACGATGCGTGATGAAGAATTCCTCAGCAACACCGCCACTGTTGCCACCACCATGACCCCATCTTCCCTTTCTCTTGGCAGTGAAGAAGAAACCGAGCAAACTCTCGAATCAATTGGACTTTGGGTAAGCGGACTTAGGATGGACACATCTCTCTATCTCTTCTGCAAAGAGTATTTCCCAGTTTCTTCCTCCATTGCCGGAAATTCCAATAAACTGATTGCACACAATGTGGCTGGCCAGAATGACAAGGGCAGCCTGGATGGCGAGGGAGAAGCACCACCTTCCTTTGAACATTCCTGACTCCATAGAACATTGGCCGGGAAATCCCCAGTTTCTGATGGAGATAGCCCATCAGATGGAGTTTCCTCCTGTCCAAACCACCATCACGTCCTTCTTCACCCAAGTGGCCAAGAAGGACAAATCTTCTTCACATGGATGCCAACCCTCCTTGTTTCTTGCACCTGGAGGTCCAAGCAGAAAGACAAGGGGCGTCATCCCCACCCTCCCAGAGACCCAATCCAGGTGACATCTCCCTACCTTGGCCACATGTATGGTGTTGATGTAGGACACCGAGTGCCAGTCTTGACCTGGCTCCCAAACCCAGAGTTCGGCTCCTTCACTGATGTTATGTCCTTTCTGGTGATGGAGGAGCTCATAGAGCAGATGGAGTCCCTCCCGGGCGTGTCGGGCGACCTGAGCGCTGGTGTCTGTCAGGCGCATGGTCAGGTCAACCACATAGCGCCCAAAGAAGGGGAGGTTGCCAATATGCTGTTGGGAAGAAAAGGGGGCCTTTTTGAAACATCTGAGAACTTTGCGTCTCTCACACCTTGTGAAGTCACTTCTGACTCTCGGCACATGCACGCCCCAGAAGCTCACAGTCTCCCAGCCACACCATTTGGAAGTCAAACTAGGCCAACGCAAAAGGCCCTTACCTCACACTCCCAAAGGAGAAGGGCACGCCTGAGCATCAGAGCCACCACCTCTGATGCCCAGGCTCTCCTCGACTCCTCCGGTGCGTGAAGCCAAACTCCGATGATCTGCGGAAGGAAGACGTACAGTAGGTCAGAAACTTTGTGCTGGAGAAACACTTGCGACAACAGTGTGGCTTTCCCTGCCATTATCCCAGGAGACACACACCTCTCAAGCTCCCCTTGTTTGGAGAACTCAAGACTTACTGGCTCCAACTCAAGGCCGCCATCAGGGGGGAGGGGGGACCATCAGGACTCCCGTCCCGGGCCCGAAGATGACCAGCCCCCGTGCCGCCGGGAAACCACTGATCTGCATGTTTGCAAACTAACGATGCATGCACAGGGAACCGCAGGGCCGTGGCCAAAATGGGGGGCGTGTACTGGGCCCGGAAATTTCTGATGCCGGCCCTGCCAACTGGCAATGGAACTGGCCATTCAGTTATCCCAACAGGTCACTCTCCCCTCTGCTCTCTCTGCAAAGGCTACTTTGGGGTCCCCCCCTTCTCTCTCTTGTACTTACATCCAAAATGGCCAAGAGACTTTCAATGGTGGGCTCCTCCTCCAGGAATGCCTGAAGAAGGCCCTCCGCTGCGACCCTCGTTGCTTGATATATTATCTGTAAGAAAAGAGAGGGATGTTTATGATGGTTACAGGATTTGCCCCTAGACAAAGCATTTCAATCCAGAGGCAGTGGAGTGATGGCTGCAAAGCACCCTCTCCTGGACCCGATTTGTTGTGGGTTCAAGCCCAGCTCTGGGTGGAATCATCCATGCGTGTCCTACCTCGGGCACGGGGTATGTGCAGGAAGGTTTAACTGCTCAGGAACTCGAGAAGACTGTACCTGTTTGGCAGAATCGTGGGGTGGCTCCTCCATTGTGGCCACCCCATGGACAACCACCCGAAGGACCTGGCTCTTGATGTCCTTCGGGGTGTTTGGCTTCACTTTGCTGTGGAGAGGAGAGAGGACGCATGAGAGGATCTGCCAGGAGGGGGGAGGGGACCTCGGCCGCACAAAACTCTGTCCTCAGGTCTCATCAAAGACCATGGGGCAGGAAATGTGGGAGGAAGTAGGCCAGGAATGGACCTGGTTCTCTAAGTGGGGGTCATTGGCAAGGGGCGACGGAAATGCCCGTACACCATACGTGCGTCTTCTTGGGAGCCATTTCCTCAAGCACAGGAGCTACCACACAATCCCTGCCAATCTCCGACCATTGGGGAGAGACACAACTTGGCCCTCGCCCACCCTGCCTCCACCTCAGCCTGCCCAGGTGGTCTACCTGAGCTCAAACAGGGCCATCACTGCATATGGGAGGAGAGCTGATTTCTGCTGCTCCAACACCTCCTGGAAGAGACCACAGAAGAGCAGAGGGAGAGAGAGGTTGAGTCTCCGTCCCCCAAGCAGGTCTTCTTCAGCCCCATTCAGGCTCCCACCCATCCTCCTCCTCCTCCTCCAGCCACTCTTCCCAGCTGGGATGGGGTTGAGCAGCTCTCCTTCTGCTCTTCAGAAGCCCATGGAGATCCAACGCCATCCATTCCCAGGCCATGTGGAGAGGGCTCCTTGGAGGGCTCCATGGTTCTTCTTTCCTGCTCTAACTGCCAGTATTCCTTCCCTTGCCTTCGCCTTCTCCTATGCAGCCTCTCCCTCTCCCAGGTGGAGCTCACCTTGACCAAGTGAAAGCCCCAGGAGTGCCAGTAAACCCATTCATGTGGATTCACAGGGGCTTGGGCTTCTGGGAATTGAAGTCCAAGAACATCTGGAGTGCCACGGTTCGCCATCCTGGGTCTAGACTATGCGATTCACCCTGACTCCATCGTTACTCACCACAACCGCTGATGTTAAATCTACTTTGGAGAGGGGGGAGTGGAGGTGTTGTTCTCCCCTATGCCGTGCCTCAGCGCAAGCAGTAGCGATGGCCGTGAGGAAATGTATGGCATCTTCCTCTTCTTTCTCACTCTGAAAGAGGAAGATGAGTTTAGCTTTTAGCCTGGAGATCTTTCTCTCTCTCTCTCTCTCTCTCTCTGGGCTTCCTGATGAGCCCCAGGCTCTGGGGTGTGTGAGGGATCCGGATGGGGGCTCTCGAAGGGATAAGGATGCAGCAGACCCCCCCCCCACTCAACGAGACCCCAGAGTTGGAGATGGAGGAGTTTCCCAGGATGGCTGGGGCTTCCCTAGGGAGCTTTCGGCCAACATGGGACCAAATCCATCCCTCACTCTAAGCCAAACTGGATGCTATAGATGACACCTCCTTAACTGGGGATGCCTTTTGAGTGGATGACATGTGGTCCTCCCAGGAGAGGATGTCTTCTCCTCCCCTGCGTTTGCAGATGAGTCTACCCCCCCCTCTCATTACTGGCCTGATTACTCAGGTCCCAAAGTCTAGCAGAAGCTTTCCCTGGGAGGCTAACATGATTTCCAAGGTGAAGGAAGTCTATGTCAGCGATGGCCAACCTTGGCACTCCAGATGTTCTTGAACTTTAATTCCCAGAAGCCCAAGACAGCACACCTGCTGGTCAGGGCTTCTGGGAATTGAAGTCCAAGAACATCTGGAGTGCCAAGGTTCCCCATCACTGGTCTACGCCATACCATCTCTTTCTAAGGAGGACACACAGCCAGCAGGGCCAAGGACAGGGAGAAACGGGTGTGGGTGTGGGTGTGGGGGGCTAGTCTGTTCTCTGGGGAGAAACCCACCAGGGGAAAAGAGTGTTGCCTCTTCATGAAGCTGACGATTGGCTCAGCCTTCTCTTCAAATGTGGGCTCGATGTTGACTGCCCAGCCAGAAAGCTCTGTGGGGGTGGGGGTGGGGGTGGGGGGGACAGAGAGAGTTGATTTAATTTAAAATTTAATTACATTTTTCAACTTGTTCGCCGCCCACTCAGGCAAGCCCGACTCAGGGCGGCTTACACAATCTAAAGCATTTACAAACATTAAACTTATTAAAGTTTTTTTAAAAAATTCTTTAAAAACAACACCACCAGTGTCATATCCCGGACTACCAAAAAACTGACCACCCAGACAAGCCAGCCCAAAGTGGCTATCTCTCCGGCCGCCCCCCACAAACCCGCTGCGCCAGCCAGGTCTTCAGGCGCCTGCGAAAGGGTTGATGCTCTGCCTGGTCTGGAGGCGAAGTTCAGTTGGCAGTTGGTTCCACAGGGCTGGAGCGGACACAGAGATGGCCCTCCTTCTCGTGCTAGAGAGGCGAGCCTCTCTAGCCCATGGAACTATGAGAGAGCCCCTCCGCGGCCCGCTCTGGTGGGACGGGCAGATGTCCTTGGGGTGATGTGGTCTCTTAAGTATCCTGGCTCACTACCATGTCGGGCTTTAAGGGTCATCGCCAGCACCTTGAATTACACCCAGAGGCCCAGTGGCAACCAGTGCAGCTCCCGGAGCGGAGGCGAGGCATGGGCATAATGTCCGCATCCCATCACCACCCGAGCCGCTGCATTCTGGACCAGTTGCAGCCTCCGAATGTTCATCAAGGACAGCCCCATGTGGAGCGTGTTACAATAATCAAGTCCATACCTGTCAACCGCAGCTCCGGAAAATACGGGACATGCACAAACGGTTCTGCGCAGGTTGCCTTCTACGCATGCGTAGAAGGCTTTTACGCATGCCTAGAAGGTGATCTGCGCAGAAGCAATGCGCCATACCTCTTTTCCCCCGCTGCCAATTCTGGGGTTTTGGCTGCTGCGGGCGGGAAATGGCGCAAATTGGCGCTGAAAATCGGGAAATCCCAGCCAATCCGGGAAGGTTGACAGGTATGATCAAGTCTGGAGGTGACCAGAGCGTGTGTGACCATAAGCACCGAGTCCTGGTCCAGGACTACAAGAAGTTGCGTAGACCCTACTGCCATTGACTCAATGCCGAATGTCAGGCGGCAGTTAACTAACCTGACCACCCTGAGGACTAGCAGCCTTGGGTGGCAAAGTCCACAGGGAAGGGTGATGGTCCCCAAGTGGATTAAATCCCACTTGAATCCATCTTGATGGAGGGCAGAAGCTTCATCCATCCTGGCCTGGGGCTGAGGAGGACTTTGGATGCCAAAAAGGGCTCAGAACCAGAAAGCGACTCGTGGAACTGGATTAGTGGTACGGGGGTCATGCAGCGATGCGGAAGGCAGAGAAAAAACCGCTGCATTATATTCTCAGGACAGATATCACGGCTGATTGCCATAATGATCGCTGATATTCGGATACGGAAGAAGAAGACACATCTTGTGCGAAAATATTCCTTGTTTTCTGATTGGTCATGGGAAATGAAGCACCAGCTGGATGTGCAGGTTTGGTGGGCAAGATTCTTTTCTCTGAGATGGGCCCATTCTCAGAGGGGCAAAAGGGCTGGTTTTCCGAATCTCACGTTTCCTCTGACCCAGAGGTTGGCACTAGTTCATGCCATTTCCAAACTGATCCATTAAATTGCACATTAGCTCAGTCCAGTTGGCAGCGTAATGAGATCTCTGTCTGAAACTCAGTTGCTTAACGTTCTTTTGGTTTCTGGCTCGAACAGCTTACCGTAACACATGATTGATTGATTGATTGGTTGGTTGGTTGGTTGATTGATTGATTGATTGGTTGGTTGGTTGGTTGGTTGGTTGGTTTGTTGTATTTTTGTACCAGCTATTTGGGATATTTCCCACTCTGGTCAGTGCACACAGAAATAACAAAATAACATAATAAAACAACCAAATAAGTATAACCCAAAATAAAATAAAATAACTGGTGTCTGATGGCACAGAGGGCCAACTGACTGGCTAATTTATTGTCCAAGGGACCACACCCGGGAAGGGGACCTTCAATAAGTAAGTTTTTATTTGTATTCTGAAGATCGCGGATGATGGGGCTTGGCGCAGCTCCACCGGTAGTGTGTTCCACAGCATTGGTGCCACCACCAAGAAGGCTCTATTGCTAGTTATAGACTTTCTAGCCATTCTTGGGGTCGGTGCCTGGAGCTGCATATTCTGTGATGCAGGGAGTTGTTCTGAGGGAGAGATGCTCTGATAGATAACAAGGTGTCAAACCATATAGGGCCTTATACGATAACTCTAACACCTTGCTGGCTGATCTTTCTCACACTAGGTCAGGCGAAAGGAACTGCAGAATGAATGTGCCACAAGTTGCCTTCATTTTGGCAGTCTAACGTCTGGCCTAGACATGGACGAAGAAGAAGCTGAGCTGCCCCACTGAATGATTTTGCTGGTAAACTCCAGAGATCAATTCTTCACTGCCACAAGTACTGATTTCTGTGGAGTGTCTTGTGTTTTTCCTGCTCCCTGTTCACGAAAAGACTTTTGCAAGAGAAACACGCACTTTCCTTCCCTTTCTCCAAATCTCCCGGTAGATGCAGAGTCCTGTGCCCGCCCGTCTCTCAGAGAAGTTATCAGGAGAGCATGGGTACTAAATGGGGTTGCATTGCTTCCTCGCTCTAGCGCAGTGGTTCCCAATGTGGGGGAACATCAATTCTCAGAAACCTGAGTCAGCACATTGGCTGATCAGTCGTTTGGGGAATTGACGTAGGCTTCAGGGAATTGAAGTCCAAAATCCAAAGGTTGGGATACACTGGTGTAGCCCCACCAGCCCGCCCACCCTACCGTTCATTGAGCACCTCCTGCTGGTTGACCCAGAGGGAAGCCCTTCGGCCTTCAAAGAGCCAAGGCAGAGATGGACATGGAGGATTTACTCCCACGGTCCTGTTCTTTGGCTAGGCAGTGGCTCCTTGACCTTCTGGGTCCTACCTGGTTTCTTCTCTCCACTGAATACTTTCTTCGATGCCAGCGGGGGTAGAAAGCCAACCACATCCATGGCTGGATGAATCTTCTTCTTCCTCCTCCACTGCCACCAACCCATACAGCATCTAGATTCGCTAACCAACTTTCTCAACTTCGAAAACCTAGAAGACGAAAGGAGAAGATGAGAAAGGGGCTTCAAGGGTCCTAATCATCTGCAGGAGCTCAGGGGGCTCTGTGGTAGGGACGAAGGTGGAAAATGTCCTCCTGCCATGGAGCAACAGTCGCTCCCACAGTCCACGGAAAGTGGAAGAGGCATAACGTCACTTGGGCCAGAAACTCAAAAACATCCAAGAGGACGTTGAAGGTGTCCCCCAACCCCACCCAGATTGGAGAGGGATAAATGGGGTGTGGGGTAGGGGTGGGGGAGAAACTTCCTGTATTCAGGACAGAGCAGGGAAGGACCTGAGATTGATCTGAAACCCAAAGTCTGAGCTCAACCACAGATGGATCCACATTTCCAGTTTTATGCCACTGGGAAGGCTCAGAAGAGGCTTCTTGGCTCCATGTCTCCTGCTATTATCACAGACATTCTCCCCCTCCAACCCACCCCGGTCTTGTGGGGAGGTGGAAAATCATCCCCCCCCCCCACCACCACGACCCAGGGACTACCATTCCCCTTCAAAGGAATATAATGAATCCACTCCTTTTCTTCCTTTCTCAGTATGATATGGGATTAAAAAAAAAACCCTTACTACCTACTCTGTGGGCGTGGTCAGGGGGAAAGCCTGAATTAAGACTACTTTCTTTCAAAACTTGGATGGGCAAGACCTGCTACCGGTTCTGGCGAACTAAGGCGAACCTGCTGAATCCCACCACTGGGGATGCTCACCCCTCCGCTGTACACCCATCCCCTCCCCCCCTGAGCAAAGCACAAGTTAGAAGCTGTTGAGACCCCCCCACACACACTCACATATCTCCTACTCTAACCCAGTAAACCAAGAAATGGCACCCGGTCACGGTCACACAGGGCCACTCCAGTATCCTCGGTCTCCATAGGGGACGCACGCATCACAATGGCTGGCTGTGAGCAGGGATGGCTTTCAAGAGGGCAGCCTCACATCTATTTGGTAAGCCTATAACAACTCGCATTTGCCTCCGCTGTGAGATAAAATGTCAGAGAAAACAGACTTCTTCATCCATCCATCCATCCATCCATTCATTCATTCATTCATTCATTCAGAAGCTATCAAAGCTTCTAGTAGAAGAATTCTATATTCTCTGTTTCCCCCATTTCCCAATCTCTTCACATAAGTGTCAATATGTTCGACAGCTACGTTTTACACAAAAGCACTTTTAAAAAGTGTACTAGATAGCATGTGAAAGGAAAGCAGCCTTTTCTTACTGTAATATTTTGACACTGATCAGGTGTGCCGTACAAACAGAAGTTCAGATCTTGCAACCTTCCCAGCAGCATATCGTGCACCTTGTTTATTGTGAACCGCCTTGGGTCACCTGCAAGGTGAGGAAGGCGGTATACAAATCTCAAATAAATAAATAAAAATCAAAAATAAATCCTGAGTCGCATGTTTTGTGGTTCTTGACACTTACGGAGCTGAAAATGTGCCCAATGGTATACTGGGTCCAGAAGGTCTCGGTGTTGTTTTAGAAATAAGGTTGTGAGATCAGGGTCCTGGATTACTGTACTTTCGTCCATTATAATGTTTGGTGATGTTTTTTATTGTAAGTTTTATGGGGTGTAATTTTTAATAATGTTTGATTGTTGAATGAGGGATTTTATAATGTTAGCCGCCTTGAGTAGGGATTTAATATAATTTAATAGATTTATATACCGCCCTATTCAATGGACTCTGGGCGGTGTACACAAGTTAAAACCAATATAAAACAATTCAAAAACCCTTAAAAACATAGCAATATTACCCCCTGCTGTGCCATTTACTATCTAAAAACAAATATAAAATCTACAAAACCTTAACATTTAAAAATTAATTACAGGACCGGGGGCGGGGGGACTCAGATGAGCCAAAAGTGGAGCTTGTTGACAATCCTGGGATGAATTTTTCCCTAGAAAGTGCAATTAATAAATAAAATAATAAATAAATAAAAAGAAAACCACATTTCCAGCCCAGGGGTGGCAAACCTATAGCCCATGGCACCATTTCATTTGGCCCGTGGCGATGACGACAATGATGCACCAGAAGGGGAAGCAGACGCATTTACAATAGCTGTAAACGTGCCCACAAATGCACCCGCAGCTGTCATAAACGTGTTTACAACAGCCGCAGGTGCATTTTACAGCAGCGTTTAGGGCAGGGGGGAACCACATGCCTGGCCCGCTCAGCTGTCTGGGGGCATGGTGGGCCCTATGACGTGAAAAGGTTGCAACCCCTGGCATAAAGCAACACTGGGTATACGTAACATCTCATGATCTGGATCTTCGTAGCAAGATTTAGATCTCTACTGCATAACAGAGGTTGCATTTTTATGACGGCGACTCTTGCTTTTTCTATTCGTATTTTAATCTCTTCCTCGGCATCCCAATTTTCATTTAACATACTCCCTAAAAAGACAATGTGATTGACTCTGCATACACCTAGGCTTAATAGCCTCGAGTTCAGAGTTAGCTCGCTGCGCTCTGGGAGAAGAGATACCAAAGACTCTCGCCTAAGCGACTCCGGGCGGCTCAATACAAAAAGCCACAATAAAATCATTTAAAACCATCCCCATTATAATTCCACCCACCCCATCTGTAAAAGAGGGAGGATCTTGATTATGTTTTATACAAGCCAGCAGGTGGAGGGTCACCCCTCCATCAGTGCCCCACACCTGCCCCACCAGCCAGGTTTTAAGTTCTTGCCTAAAGGGGAGCAATTCCATCTGCAGCCGTAACTATTGGTAGGAGGATCCATAGGCCTGGAGCGGACACGGAGAAGGCCCTGCTCCATGTGCGAAAGAGACGGGCTCCTCTAGTTGATGGTACTATTAGAGAGACCCTCCGGTCCGCTCTGGTTGGACGGACAGACGCCTGTCTTGTATAAAACAGCTTAGGATGGTTGAAAAACATAACAATACACAACACATAAATCAAAAAATGACAAATTACATAATAAAAGGACAGAATAATCAACAACTGAATCATAGGTTTGAGGGAATCCTGCAGAGAAGCCCGAGCGAGCGGATGGCCCTCTTCCCAAAGGAGGAATTCTCAAGTGGAAACCCTCATGATGTTATTGCAACTCAAAATAAAAATAACTTGGATCAACCTCCGGTCAACGTGAAAACTCCCTTCAAAACAGGGACCAGCTCTCTCGCACTTCCTTAAGATTAAAATAATTTAGCCGGATGAGTTTCGTGAAGGAAAAAGAGATTTATTTACAAAAGAAATTTAGCAGAAATACATGCATGTAGGCACCCAAGAAAGAGTGGAGACAGATATGAAGCACTCAGCTTATCTTTTATAGACAGAGAAAAACAAATTTTCTATTGCATTCCATAGAAGTCTCTCTGTAACTCTTCTATGTTTTATCCAGCATGTACATATATCTTCGTTGGCTGATTTTCTCTCTAGCATCTCATCTATAACATCTGCTGGCAGAGCAGTTTCTCAAGAATCGCCGACAGTACCCCCGAACTGAATGATCTGCACTCTTGATAAGTTCCACATGTATAGTGGTTCAGTTCTGACACCGGCGTTATTAGGTGTTCATCCGCCAGGCTAAGTCCATGTCCACTGAAGCCTGTGGTCCATTTTGGATCAGAAGAAGACTCCTGTGGACCTGAAAAAATAAAGAGAAAACAAACAGCAAGACACAAACATGACAACAGAACATATTCCTTTTTGCTACATCTGGTCAACAACAACAGCTTATATCTTCCCCCTCTGACCCAGAGATGTCCAGATCTGGGTGGCTGAGGAACCCTGGGCATGGCCACCATCAGGGGGGGACCATCAGGACTCCCGTCCCAGGCCCAGAGATGACAGGGGCCCAGCGCCACTGGAAAACCATTGATCTGCGCATGCGCAAATCAAGCACGCATGCACAGAAAACCACGGGCGTGGCGCCGCCGGGAAACCATTGATGTATGCACGCACAAACAAACCACACATGTGCAAGAACCCACAGGGGTGTGGCCAAAATGGGGGGGGGAGCGCATACCGGGCCCGGAAATTTCTGGTGCCGGCCCTGACCCTGGGGGAAAGAATAGGACATTACACACAAACATACACACAGCCAACCACAACCTCCCCGTTATTGATAAAAACCCCTTTGTTACTTACCAGTCAGCAGCTTGGATGGGGCCAGATGTGCTATCATTCCCAAAACATCTGTGCAGGTATCCATTTTTCCTTCAGGGAAGTCCAGGAAGCGATCCACAGAACCGGTTCCATAGGTCTTGGCTCGAGAAGTCTTTACTCACAATAGGATGGATTGTCGTCCAGGAACCCCTCGCTGTTGTCTGTCTCTGTTGATAAAAAGGCTTACCCCTCTTGGCTTCCAGAGTGCATATATTTTAATGCTCCAGCTGTCACCTGAAATCTCCCATAGTTGAAGACAAAAACCAGGCAGAAGCATCTAACGTAATACACTCTATCTAGGAGAATAGACTAGAATCCTCTCACACAACTAGCATTAATATTACATTCAATTTAATATTTATTCAATTTATATTCAGTTTAATTCTTTATTCATTAATTAGTTAGCTGGCCCTATCCACCTAAAATGCAATAAACTGGGTAAAATAAAGTAAAATGGGGTTGTAGATTAAACGTAGTTTGGCATAATATCAATTAAATGTGATTAATCATAATTAAAAAGTAATAACAATACAGCTTAGCTGCTCATTTTCTCTTATGAAAGGAAGCATCCTTGCCCCGGAGACTTCATTGTTGTCCTTGCGACCGACGTCAAACACAAACCGTGGTCCAACTGGGATTCGGTAAAAGCCGAACGAAGGCAGACAGAGAGCTCAACTACAGAGAAGGAAAGAGAAGGAATGAGAAAAATCCCCGATCGGCAGATGGGGTGGGGAGACTTCTGGCCGATGGTCATTGAGTTGAGTCTCATGGAGTCCACAGGAAGGAAGGTGGCTCATCAGACGGTCCCGAGCCTGGAGTATTTGTCCCTTGATTTGGTCAACTGTTGTTGCACTCAACGAGTGAGGCCAAATCGGATGAGATGAAATAGATGCGTATCAGAACAATATATGTGGGGAAAAGAGCTACTCAATAGGACTCCCTCGTTGGCTCTTCAATGCCCACGAAGCAGGCAGAAGAGAACACAACAGTTGGGGATGAGACATTCGGACAAAGTAAGCCCATGTTCAATCAGACAGGTATCCTCAGGTCTAGGTCACATCGCTCCTTTGGCTGGTCTTTACACAGCATCATGTCCGGAGCATAATAGCCCACGGTGCCTCCACACACCTTTCTGCTTCCGTCTTTGGCATTACTGCTTTTTCTGGCACAGGTGGGATCGCTCCGTTTGGGTTCTTTTCTGGCACGCATGGCTGCTGGGAAGAAAGCAAAGCAAAATGGCCCAGAAGAAGAAAGCCACCTATTTCCCCCCCATTCTTTAGGAAAGACCTATAGAAATATGAAAAGTGGGGTATGAATTTAAATAATAAATCAATAAATAAAAACTGAAAACCTGGTTGGCGGGGCAGGTGTGGGGAGCTGATGGAGGAGTGACCCCCCCACACACCTGCTGGTTGGTCTAATGTAACAGAGTAATTATCTCTCTTTTTAGTAAGTGTGGGTGGTTTTTGAAAATGGGTTTTAATTGGGGTGTTTTTGTATTTTAATGGGGTTTTATCTGTGTTGGGTTTTTTTTTAGTATTGTAATGCCGCCCAGAGTCCTTGCGAGCAGGGCGGCTATAGAAATATGAAAATTAAATTAAATTAAACTGCAGCACAAACTAGTTTGGAAGGCCACCTTGTGAACAGGATGACCCTGACAATCATCTCCCTCCACCAAGAGTGGAAGGAGGCACTGGAGCAGGGTTGGTTTTTTTGGACTTCAGTTCCCAGAGGCCTACGTCAATTCCCCAAAGTACTGATCAGTCAATGCACTGACTGAGGCTCCTGGGAACTGAAGTCCCCCAGTGGGGCCTGGGCCCCACATTGGGAATCACTGCGCTAAAGGGTTAGCAGTCCTTGGTTATTTTAAGTTGTATTGACACCAGTATAGTCGCCCTGAGGTACTAGTTACCCTCTGTTCAGCACTGGTTAGACCACAGCTGAAGTTGTGTGCCTTGGTGGAAGAAAAGTTCGGTTTCACTTACCAGTGATAACTTTCGTTCTTCGAGTATATACTTTGTGAATACACACTCATGGGTTATGCGCCTGCGCAGAACGGCCGATCGGAGGCTTGAAAAGCTATTGGTCAAAAGTTTTGGTGGTAAGACCGCCCACCGTACCGCCCACCCTGAGGCGCCCGCGCGCCATTTTACCTCAGTTCCATACTTAAGCCAAGCACAGGATAAACCAATTGATCTCATCCGTGCAGCTCAAGAGGGGAGGCAGGGTGGGTAGTGTGTATTCACAAACTATATACTCGAAGAACGAAAGTTATCACTGGTAAGTGAAACCGAACTTTCTCCTTCGTATAGTTTGTGAATCCACACTCATGGGAGATTAGCAAGCTCACACTTACTTGGTCGGTGGGCAGTCGGATGAGATGATCCCACGATGAAGATGATGATGACGGTCAGGAAGGGTGAACTGTCAAGGGCGATGGGCCCGGAGCCCCCGAGTGAGGACGACACGGCCAAGCCTGGCGTCCGCAGTGGCTCTGGTGTCCACCCTGTAGTGCTGGACAAATGTAGAAGGTCTGGACCAGGTGGCAGCCTTACAGATGTCCACAAGCGGTGTGCCCTCCAGAAAGGCCGTGGATGTTGCAACCGCTCTGGTAGAGTGCGCCCTGACATGCGGTGGAGGGGGCAGCGATGCCGACTCGTAGGCCAAGTAGATGGTAGAGGTGATCCATTTGGAGAACCGCTGTGCAGAGAAGAGTTCACCTTTGGACTTGCCCCCATACGCCATGAAAAGGCGTTGCGACTTCCTGAACTCCCGTGTCCTGCTGGTGTAAAACAATAAAGCCCGTTTGACATCCAGCGTGTGCCAAGTCCTTTCTTGGGCGTTAGTGGGGTTCTGGAAGAATGTTGGCAAGGAGGTAGTCTGTGCCATATGAAACTGGGAGACCACCTTGGGGAGGAAGGTGATGTCCGCTTGGAGTACCACACGGTCATTGAAGAATTGGAGAAAGGGTGCGTCTGCCCGCAGAGCGACCAGCTCACCAGCTCGTCGAGCAGACGTGATGGCCACAAGAAAAGCCGTCTTCCAAGTGAGGAGACGAGCATCCGCGGTAGCCATGGGCTCGAAAGGAGTCCTGGTGAGCGCGTTAAGGACGGTAGAGAGTGACCATTGGGCCGTCGGAGTCCTGACCGGAGGGAAGGCGTTCCGCAACCCCTTGAGGAAACGTTTCACCGTTTGGTCGCGGAAAGCGCCGGAAGCGGGCGAGCCAGCCGGAGAGTGAGCCACCACCGCTGCGAGGTGTACTCGGATGGAGGTGATGCTGAGGCCAGACTCCGCCAGATGGAGGAGGTAGGTCAAGACGTCCTGCAGTCCCACCTGTGAGAGGGACGTCTGCTGGGATGCCAGGAAAGCACAAAAGCGTCTGTACTTGGAAGCATAGGACTTCCTTGTGGAAGGGCGCCTGGCTAGTTCCAGGATCCTGGACAGTCTGGGGTTATCTTCCACGCGGTGAGGTGGAGGCTGGGCAGGTCCGAGTGGTGAAGCTGGCCCTGTTCCATTTGGAGAAGCGTCGGTGACTCCGGTAGCGTGCGATACTGAGATGACATGCGCAACAGCAGCGGAAACCATGGTTGGCGAGGCCATGCTGGGGCCACTAGGATGGCCCTGGTCTTGTGCTGAAGCATTCTGGTGAGAACCTTCTGGATCAGTGGAAATGGAGGAAAAGCGTAGAAATAGTCCTGATCCCACCGTTTCATGAAGGCATCGCCCTTGGAGTTCACACCGATGCCCGCCCTGGAGCAGTACCTGTGGCATTTCGTGTTGGACTCTGATGCGAAGAGGTCGATGTTCGGAGTCCCCCAGGCCTCGCAAAGCGACTGGAAAACCTCGTCGTTCAGTTCCCATTCGTGGGTCGTCGAGGTGAGGCGGCTGAGATGGTCGGCCAGGACATTCAGCTTGCCCTGAATGTGCACTCCAATCGGGAAAATGTGCCTCTCCAGGCACCACTCCCAGAGTTGCACAGCGAGGTAAAGAAGGGTGGTGGACCGTGTTCCTCCCTGCTTGTTCAGATACGCCACAGCCATGGTGTTGTCCGATGCCACTTGGACCGCCTTGCCCATGAGCAGGCTCTCGAAGGAACGGAGGGCCTTCCAAATGGCCAGTAGCTCCAAGTAGTTGATATGGTGCACCATCTCCTGAGGCGACCAAGAGTTGTTGACCGTGAGAGTCCCGCAGGCAGCCCCCCAGCCGAGGTTGCTTGTGTCGGTCAATATTTGCAACGAGGGTTGCGGGGGGTAAAAGCTCTTCCCCGTTGTAACGTTGAGTGGCGTCGTCCACCACAGCAGTTGGTCCCGCAGCTCCGGAGACGGAGTTAGCCATTTGGACTGATTCTCCCGGAGCGTGTCGAATTCGTGCAGAAGCCACGACTGTAGGGACCGGAACTTTAACTTGGCGTGAGGGACCACAGCCGTCGTTGAGGCCATAAGGCCTAGCAGTCTTTGAGCCTTCTTCGCTCGGACGCACGGTTTGGTGCGAAAATCGTTCACCCCCTGCGCGATGTCCTGCAAGCGCTTCTGGGGTGCAAAGGCTCTGGTGGCAAGCGAGTCGAGTACCGCTCCGATGTACTCGACGCGTTGAGAGGGAATCAGCTTCGATTTGGTGAAGTTGATCCTGAGGCCGAGACTCTCCATGAGGTGGACCGTGAATTGCGTGTCCCGAATGGCCGACGAGCTGGTGGGGGATACGATCAGCCAGTCGTCAATGTATGGGAAGACCCTGATTCCCCGCTGGTGAAGGAAGGCAGCCACCAGAGCCATGCATTTGGTGAAGACTCGTGGTGCCGTGGCCAGACCGAACGGTAGACATCGGTACTGGTACACGGAATCGCCGATGCGGAATCGAAGGAACCTTCGGTGCTCCTCGAGGATGGAGACATGGAAGTAGGCATCCTTGAGGTCTATGACTGTGAACCAGTCCCCTTTGTTGATGAGGGGAAGGACGGTCTGCAGGGTCACCATCCGGAACTTCCTGGTGTGGATGCACTTGTTGAGGCGGTGCAGGTCCAGAATTGGGCGAAGTACTCCGTCCTTCTTCTGAACCACGAAGTACCTCGAGTAGAAGCCGTTGTCCCAATCGGGCGGTGCCACCCGCTCGATGGCTCCCTTGGACAGAAGAGTTGATATTTCTTCCTCCAAATGGGGGGACGAGGTGGTGAGACGATGTCTTCCTACCCGAGGCGCTAGCACGAACTCGATGGCGTAGCCAGAGGACAAGATCTTTAAGACCCACCGGTCGTCCGTGATGCCTGACCATACCTGGAGGAAGTTCCGGAGGGGGAGGTACGGGATGTGGAGCGAGAGAGACTCGGCCGTCGCAGCTTCAAACGCGCGACTTGGACTTAGCGTCCGAACGCTTGCCGTGCCCGTAGGGCTGGTAGCGGGGCTTGTGCTGGCGCCGTTGCTTGAAGGAGCCAGACCTTGGCTGTTCCACGGGGCCACCCTGTTGTTGCGGGTTCCCCTGGTACCACCGCGTGAAGGGCTGGAATCTCGGCCTGGCAGCCGGAGCCGGCGTGGTGAGCCCCAGGAACTTGGCGGTGGAGTTGGTCTGCCGCATTTCATTGAGGACCTTGTCCGTGTCCTGCCCGAAGAGGCCCTGCCCGTCGAAGGGAAACTCCTCGATGAGCTTCTTCATAGCATCATCGAGGGAGGTGCCCCTAAGCCAGGCGTGACGACGGAGCAGGATAGCAGACGCCATGTCCTTCGCCGCATAGTCATTGATATGCCTGGCTGTTCTCATTTGTTGCTCCGCCAGGAAATCGCCCTTGGATGCCAGCGCGTCGATCCGTTTCTGGGCATCGGCGGGCAACTTCGCCGTTTCGGTCTTCACTTGCTCCCAGAGGTGAGACTGGTAAAGGCCCATGGCAGCCGAGTAGTTGGCGGCGCAGAGGAAGAGGGAACCGGTGGCGTAGAATTTACGGCCCACCGCGTCCAGCTTCTTCCCTTCCAGGGTCGAAGGCACCGGGAACCCGCTGGTGGCCGTCCTGTGTTGAAAGGCCTTGACCACCAGGGAATTTGGCAAGGGGTGCGCTTGCAGGAACTCGACGTTCTCGTCCAGGACTCTATACATGCCATCGAGCCTGGACGAAACGGAGTGTGCTGACACCGGCTTCCTCCATGTCGCCTTCGCCGACATCAACATGGACGGCAGCATGGTGATGTGTACCGGCCGTACCGCCCGTCTGTCCAGCTTGGCGGTCATTTGGTCTTCACCTTCCAGTGGGGGCTGGTCCAACTTCAGGTTCAGAGCGGTGCCGAGGCGTGTCAGCATGGCCGTAAGCGAGCGTTGATCCTCACCACGCGGTGGGTCAACCGCGCCGATGGCCTGGTCCGGCGTCCTCTCGGCGTCGACGTCTCCCTCGTCCTCCTCCGAAGAGGCGCTGGAGTCATCGGAGGACGAGGGAGGAACTCTTACATCCACGTCGGGACCGCGCCAGTACGGCCTGGGCGGGCCGGCGGGATGGGAGTCCACCGCATCAACGTCTGGACCAACCCGCGACGATGTGGGTGGGCCAGCGGAGCGGATACTCGACCCTCGGGAGGTCGGAGGGGCCACAGCAGGGCCAACATCCCTGGGGCTTGCGGTGGTCGGAACCGGAGCCGCAGAGGCCGCAGGCATGGAGGTCTTAAACTGGCTGGCAAAAGTCTGAGCCATGACCTCAAACATCCCTTTCAGGAGCTCCATCTGGGCTGGATCCGGCATCGTCGGGAGCGACGAAACGGTGGCCGACGAAACGGTGGCTGGCAGAATCGGCGACGAAACGGTGGCCGGCATGGTGATTGCCGCGTCGTCGAGCGTTGGAGTCCTGGGCCTTGGGGAGATGGAGGCCTGTCTCGTAGGCGAACGGGCCCTCCCACGAGGTGGCGACGGGAGCACCTGAAGTGGGCGAGCTGGAGCCCCAGCCCTGCGTCCTTTTTCAGGCGATCCCGAGGAGGACCGTCCTCCCCAGATGGAAGACCCAGGCGACGGACATCTTGCGACCGAATATGGCGGCGAAGGTCCCGGAGAAACAGGGGTGCACGGAGTAGGCGGGAGCGATCGCCTCTTCTCCGACCCGTGTTTCTTCTTCTTCTCCCCGTTCTTGTCCCTCTTTTTCTTCTTCTTGATGGGAAGAGCGGAAGAAGAAGCCGAAGGCGGAGGAGGCTGAGAGACACTAGCCGAGGTAGAAGCGGCCGCAACGGGAGCCAGAGAGAGTTCCATCAGATGGGCTTTGAGCCGGTAGCTCCGGTTCTGCACTGCCAGACAGGTGAATTTCTTGCAGTGAGGGCAAGACTGGCTCTGATGAGACTCTCCGAGGCAGAAAAGGCAAAGGCTATGCCCGTCGGAGGCCGGAAACTTTTTCAGGCAAGCCGAACACTGTTTGAAGGCCGCGGCCATCAAAGAAAAAATTCTTCCAGCGGAAGTTTCTGGAACGCGGTTACCCCGAAGGGCTGGCCAGCCGCCACCCCCTTGAGGGAGGGAAACGGTGACCGAAGCGAGTAGGTAACTGAGTCCACCAGAAGGAAGAAAAAGCACCGGGGTGGCGATCCTGCCCAAAGGACAAGATCACCGAAAAAAAATTGTAAAGTTTGCCAAAAGACTTTCCCTCAGAAGGGCGAAAAAATTGAGGAAGCTCTCAACGATCGTCCTGCTGCTACGGCGGAAAGAAGAGAACTGAGGTAAAATGGCGTGCGGGCGCCTCAGGGTGGGCAGTATGGTGGGCGGTCTTACCGCCAAAACTTTTGACCAATAGCTTTTCAAGCCTCCGATCGGCCGTTCTGCGCAGGCGCATAACCCATGAGTGTGGATTCACAAACTATACGAAGGAGAACGCCAGGACCAGTTGAGGGGAAGGCAACAGGGATGACCAGGGGGCTGGAAAGGATTGGGCATGTTTAGACTCAAGAACCGAAGATTGAGAGGAGATAGGATTGCTGGGAAATCTATCATAGGGAGTTCACAACTGTTAATTTCCCTTCTTCCCATTTGCCATTGTGGTGAAATTGCTTAAGACGAGAGCTTTGCTACTCCGGTTATCTTGGGAAACGAAACACTTCATGTGCCCTGTGGCGTGGTAGAGAATGAAAAGGGTTTTCAATAAATAAATGGCAAAACCCCTGTACTAAGACACCTCTGGTGCTCTGAATTACTTTGAGAGAAAAAGGGAAAGGGAAATGGGAAAACTGGCTGAATTCCGGAGAGATTTGGGCAGCCATTTCTCAGAGATCCTTTGGATGTCTGGATCCCTGCATGAAGAAGGGCTGAGGTCTGATGGCCTTAGTAAAACTCTTAGTTCAGGAAAGGAAAGAGGACTATTGGGGTAACACAAATGTGGTAAGATGGATCCTGTGAGTAGAAGACAACAATCGAGGGCAGTAAACTGTTCAAAAAGAACCGAATGGGCAAAAAGGGAGGTGGAGACTTGGTATATGTTAAAAACACATATCCATGCATAGACATATTGTTCTGATATGCATCTGATCTCCTTTCCACCAGTGTTGCCATCAGCGTTTGTTAACAACGGCTTCTTCTCTTCTTTTTCATTCCATTCTGGCTTTGGCCTATTCTCCTAAATGGGTGCTATTTTAATTTTAGACAGAGGTGAGAGCCAGGCTCCTAATGCATCTAATCTGAGCCCAATATCCTTTTCCCAAAGTCCAGTTTTCTTGGGTCCAGAAGGACTTTTCAGCAACAGCAATAAATCCATTGAATCATTTCATGAAGAATTTCTCCAGTTGGCCAATTATGGTGAAAGAACACCGTTAGTGTCTGGAGATCTTCAGACTGACGATCTGCAGCAATTGCAGAAGAAACACGTTCAAGGAAGAGGAAGGTTCTGATCCGTCAGAGTCCAAGAAGGAAATGACATTGTCACACCTTGGTGCAATTCTCGAGATTCTTGAAAAAGTTTGAAGTGTCTGGTGAAAGCAGGGCCGCCATACATCCCGGAAAACCGGGACTGTCCCGGATTCAAGGTCAGAAAAATTGTCCCGGCCAGTTCAATAAAAATCACGTTAAAGTCCCAGATTCTTTAAAACTTACTGATTGTGTATTGTAACACAAGATTGCGCAGTTTTATTTTTCACTTCCAGGGCATAATGCCAATGTAGGAAGAATGTTTTCATTGATGAATGCCAAGTGGACTGATGAAAGGAATAGATTAACTTGATGAACTACAGCAACTGAAAAAGAAGACCTTTCCAGGAAGAGGAATGTAAGTATCTATGTTCTTTAGGGTGAAAAAGACTCTATAGAACACTTCATGTGCATGTAGTAGAGAATGATATGCACCAATGAATACAACACAGGAAGCAGATTCTTTGCATTGGTGCCAATGTCTCCAATTTGCATTCTCCATCACAGGACCCTTGGGAGAGCTTTGAAGTGTTGGGTGAAAGGACGCCGCTAATATCTGGAGGTCTTCAGACTGACGATCTGCAGCAATTGCAGAAGAGAAGGAGTGGCTGAGTGGTATCCAAAAATCACGAAGGAAGCAATTGCTGAACTCTTAATTTCTTGAATATTGGATACCTTTTTGGTGAAGTCAGCCGAGGAATTGTTTACAGTTTTGGAACATTATTAAATGTTGCAAGGTTATCCTTGACTCTCTGCATCTATATTGAGTGGTTTTGCTTCCTTCGCAATTGTATAAGAAACAATTGAAGTGTTTGAAGTGTTGGGTGAAAGGGCACCGTTAGTGTCTGGAGGTCGTCAGACTGATGGTCTGTAGCAATTGTAGAAGAAAGACGTTCAAGGAAGAAGAAAGTTCTGATCCATCAAAGTCCACGAAGGAAATGACCTCGTCACACCTTGGTGCAATTCTTGAGACTCTTGCAAAAGTTTCAAGTGTCTGGTGAAAGGACATTATTACATTCTGGAGCTCTTCAGCTTGATATCTGCAGCAACTGAAAAAGCTTGTTAGGGGAGGAGGAATTTGGGTGTCCGTGTTCTTTAGGGTGAAAGAGACTTTATAGAACACATCATGTGCAGGTAGTGGAGAATGGTATGCACCAATGAATACAACACGGGAATCAGATTCTTTCCATTGGTGTCAAAGACAACAACTTTTGGATGGTGGATCCTGGAGGCTTGACGGATTTTCCACCTGAAAGGCAAAAGATGCCTCCAATGTGCATTCTCCTTCACAGGACCCTTGGGAGAGCTTTGAAGTGTTGGGTGAAAGGACACCGTTAGTGTCTGGAGGTCGTCAGACTGATGGTCTGTAGCAATTGTAGAAGAAAGACGTTCAAGGAAGAAGAAAGTTCTGATCCATCAAAGTCCACGAAGGAAATGACCTCGTCACACCTTCGTGCAATTCTTGAGACTCTTGCAAAAGTTTTAAGTGTCTGGTGAAAGGACACTATTACATTCTGGAGCTCTTCAGCTTGATATCTGCAGCAACTGAAAAAGCTCGTTACAGGAGGAGGAATTTGGGTGTCCGTGTTCTTTAGGATGAAAAAGACTTTATAGAACACATCATGTGCAGGTAGTGGCATCGTCACACCTTGCTGCAATTCTTGAGACCCTTGGGTTTCCTGAAAAGGTGCTCAGGGCGATGGTGTTTGTTCCAGCATGTTGTTGGCATTTCAACAGAGGGAAACATAAATAGCCCTATGAATCCTCCTCCTCTCCTGCTCCTGCTCTTCCGTCTCCTCATCCTTCTGCTCTTGCTCTTCCTCCAGGTCTTCGATTATGATATCATCTAGAGAAAGAAAAGCAAGACCTTGTGAGAAGTGCTGCATTACACACATGTGCTGGTCCAAATGGAGTATTTCTCATCAGTTTTCTTTGGACACCATCTTACCATGTCCTGCTTTTAATCTCTCCCTCTCCTCCTCCTGTTGTTTCCTTGCCTGGAGGAATTTTGGGAGCCTCTGGCAGATGATCTCTTCGGTGTCCTGTGCCTGGAGAGTTTGGGAGAATCCCTAAACTTCAGAGGCCCTTCGGCATTCATTCCTCCCTCCAACCCTCCCTCCTCCACACGAAGCCCCTGACAAGGGCTGGCAATGGGGAATGAGTCCCAGCCTTCGAGCCAAGACAGAAACTCACCTCCTCCCCCAGGAGCTGGTCCCCCTCTCCAAAGATGCTGTAAAGAATCAGCATCCCGGGGTTGGAAACGTGGGTTAAGGGGTGGTGGGCTGCCTGCAGAGCAGTCTCTGTGAGCTGGGCTCTCTGCTCTGCAGGCAGGAGCTCCCAAAACACCTAGAAGGAAAGGGAGAAAGAAGAGGGTGGTGAACCTTCTGTAGTCCTCCACTGCGACCCTGAGAGACTGAAAGGGGGTTGAAGTGGACCCTTAGGGGCTCCTCCTGCTTCTCCCCCATTTGCCTTTGCCTTTCGGTCTGGGCATCGCCTCCAGCAGGGAAGTAAAATCCTCTCTTTTCAGAGCAGCATCTCCCTGCCTGGTTCCTCCCTCAAAGGGCCGCATGCAGAAACTGAATCAGGTGCAAAGCATCCGTCCAAATCCCCCCCTTTTCTCTCCCATGAAAGGAGCCACAGAGTGGATGCAGTCTCCCTACTCCAGGGAAAGAGTTCCAGCCGTGATGGTGAACCTTGGCACTCCAGATGTTCTTTGACTTCAATTCCCAGAAGCCCAACCACCCACATGAATGGGTTTACTGTGATTCATCCGGCCCACACTGCCCTCGTCACACCCGTATGGTTAAGGCTCTTCCGGGTTAACCCTTCCTCTGTACGGGCACATTTTACTTCCACTTCCGGGAGTGATGAGGGCAGTGCAGGCTGGATGAATCACAGTAAACCCATTCGTGTGGATTCACAGGGGCTTGGGTTTCTGGGAATTGAAGTCCAAGAACATCTGGAGTGCCAAGGTTCGCCATCATGGCTCTAGAGTTTCCCAGTGTAGGAGACGATGCGTGATGAAGAATTCCTCAGCAACACCGCCACTGTTGCCACCACCATGACCCCATCTTCCCTTTCTCTTGGCAGTGAAGAAGAAACCGAGCAAACTCTCGAATCAATTGGACTTTGGGTAAGCGGACTTAGGATGGACACATCTCTCTATCTCTTCTGCAAAGAGTATTTCCCAGTTTCTTCCTCCATTGCCGGAAATTCCAATAAACTGATTGCACACAATGTGGCTGGCCAGAATGACAAGGGCAGCCTGGATGGCGAGGGAGAAGCACCACCTTCCTTTGAACATTCCTGACTCCATAGAACATTGGCCGGGAAATCCCCAGTTTCTGATGGAGATAGCCCATCAGATGGAGTTTCCTCCTGTCCAAACCACCATCACGTCCTTCTTCACCCAAGTGGCCAAGAAGGACAAATCTTCTTCACATGGATGCCAACCCTCCTTGTTTCTTGCACCTGGAGGTCCAAGCAGAAAGACAAGGGGCGTCATCCCCACCCTCCCAGAGACCCAATCCAGGTGACATCTCCCTACCTTGGCCACATGTATGGTGTTGATGTAGGACACCGAGTGCCAGTCTTGACCTGGCTCCCAAACCCAGAGTTCGGCTCCTTCACTGATGTTATGTCCTTTCTGGTGATGGAGGAGCTCATAGAGCAGATGGAGTCCCTCCCGGGCGTGTCGGGCGACCTGAGCGCTGGTGTCTGTCAGGCGCATGGTCAGGTCAACCACATAGCGCCCAAAGAAGGGGAGGTTGCCAATATGCTGTTGGGAAGAAAAGGGGGCCTTTTTGAAACATCTGAGAACTTTGCGTCTCTCACACCTTGTGAAGTCACTTCTGACTCTCGGCACATGCACGCCCCAGAAGCTCACAGTCTCCCAGCCACACCATTTGGAAGTCAAACTAGGCCAACGCAAAAGGCCCTTACCTCACACTCCCAAAGGAGAAGGGCACGCCTGAGCATCAGAGCCACCACCTCTGATGCCCAGGCTCTCCTCGACTCCTCCGGTGCGTGAAGCCAAACTCCGATGATCTGCGGAAGGAAGACGTACAGTAGGTCAGAAACTTTGTGCTGGAGAAACACTTGCGACAACAGTGTGGCTTTCCCTGCCATTATCCCAGGAGACACACACCTCTCAAGCTCCCCTTGTTTGGAGAACTCAAGACTTACTGGCTCCAACTCAAGGCCTCCATCAGGGGGGAGGGGAGACCATCAGGACTCCCGTCCCGGGCCCGAAGATGACCAGCCCCCGTGCCGCCGGGAAACCACTGATCTGCATGTTTGCAAACTAACGATGCATGCACAGGGAACCGCAGGGCCGTGGCCAAAATGGGGGGCGTGTACTGGGCCCGGAAATTTCTGATGCCGGCCCTGCCAACTGGCAATGGAACTGGCCATTCAGTTATCCCAACAGGTCACTCTCCCCTCTGCTCTCTCTGCAAAGGCTACTTTGGGGTCCCCCCCTTCTCTCTCTTGTACTTACATCCAAAATGGCCAAGAGACTTTCAATGGTGGGCTCCTCCTCCAGGAATGCCTGAAGAAGGCCCTCCGCTGCGACCCTCGTTGCTTGATATATTATCTGTAAGAAAAGAGAGGGATGTTTATGATGGTTACAGGATTTGCCCCTAGACAAAGCATTTCAATCCAGAGGCAGTGGAGTGATGGCTGCAAAGCACCCTCTCCTGGACCCGATTTGTTGTGGGTTCAAGCCCAGCTCTGGGTGGAATCATCCATGGGTGTCCTACCTCGGGCACGGGGTGTGTGCAGGAAGGTTTAACTGCTCAGGAACTCGAGAAGACTGTACCTGTTTGGCAGAATCGTGGGGTGGCTCCTCCATTGTGGCCACCCCATGGACAACCACCCGAAGGACCTGGCTCTTGATGTCCTTCGGGGTGTTTGGCTTCACTTTGCTGTGGAGAGGAGAGAGGACGCATGAGAGGATCTGCCAGGAGGGGGGAGGGGACCTCGGCCGCACAAAACTCTGTCCTCAGGTCTCATCAAAGACCATGGGGCAGGAAATGTGGGAGGAAGCCAGCCAGGAATGGACCTGGTTCTCTTAGTGGGGGTCATTGGCAAGGGGCGAGGGAAATGCCCGTACACCATATGTGCGTCTTCTTGGGAGCCATTTCCTCAAGCACAGGAGCTACCACACAATCCCTGCCAATCTCCGACCATTGGGGAGAGACACAACTTGGCCCTCGCCCACCCTGCCTCCACCTCAGCCTGCCCAGGTGGTCTACCTGAGCTCAAACAGGGCCATCACTGCATATGGGAGGAGAGCTGATTTCTGCTGCTCCAACACCTCCTGGAAGAGACAACAGAAGAGCAGAGGGAGAGAGAGGTTGAGTCTCCGTCCCCCAAGGAGGTCTTCTTCAGCCCCATTCAGGCTCCCACCCATCCTCCTCCTCCTCCTCCTCCAGCCACTCTTCCCAGCTGGGATGGGGTTGAGCAGCCCTCCTTCTGCTCTTCAGAAGCCCATGGAGATCCAACGTCATCCATTCCCAGGCCATGTGGAGAGGGCTCCTTGGAGGGCTCCATGGTTCTTCTTTCCTGCTGTAACTGCCAGTATTCCTTCCCTTGCCTTCTCCTTCTCCTATGCAACCTCTCCCTCTCCCAGGTGGAGCTCACCTTGACCAAGTGAAAGGCCCAGGAGTGGCAATAAACCCATTCGTGTGGATTCACAGGGGCTTGGGCTTCTGGGAATTGAAGTCCAAGAACATCTGGAGTGCCACGGTTCGCCATCCTGGGTCTAGACTATGCGATTCACCCTGACTCCATCGTTACTCACCACAACCGCTGATGTTAAATCTACTTTGGAGAGGGGGGAGTGGAGGTGTTGTTCTCCCCTATGCCGTGCCTCAGCGCAAGCAGTAGCGATGGCCGTGAGGAAATGTATGGCATCTTCCTCTTCTTTCTCACTCTGAAAGAGGAAGATGAGTTTAGCTTTTAGCCTGGAGATCTTTCTCTCTCTCTCTCTCTCTCTCTCTGGGCTTCCTGATGAGCCCCAGGCTCTGGGGTGTGTGAGGGATCCGGATGGGGGCTCTCGAAGGGATAAGGATGCAGCAGACCCCCCCCCCCACTCAACGAGACCCCAGAGTTGGAGATGGAGGAGTTTCCCAGGATGGCTGGGGCTTCCCTAGGGAGCTTTCGGCCAACATGGGACCAAATCCATCCCTCACTCTAAGCCAAACTGGATGCTATAGATGACACCTCCTTAACTGGGGATGCCTTTTGAGTGGATGACATGTGGTCCTCCCAGGAGAGGATGTCTTCTCCTCCCCTGCGTTTGCAGATGAGTCTACCCCCCCCCTCTCATTACTGGCCTGATTACTCAGGTCCCAAAGTCTAGCAGAAGCTTTCCCTGGGAGGCTAACATGATTTCCAAGGTGAAGGAAGTCTATGTCAGCGATGGCCAACCTTGGCACTCCAGATGTTCTTGAACTTTAATTCCCAGAAGCCCAAGACAGCACACCTGCCGGTCAGGGCTTCTGGGAATTGAAGTCCAAGAACATCTGGAGTGCCAAGGTTCCCCATCACTGGTCTACGCCATACCATCTCTTTCTAAGGAGGACACACAGCCAGCAGGGCCAAGGACAGGGAGAAACGGGTGTGGGTGTGGGTGTGGGGGGCTAGTCTGTTCTCTGGGGAGAAACCCACCAGGGGAAAAGAGTGTTGCCTCTTCATGAAGCTGACGATTGGCTCAGCCTTCTCTTCAAATGTGGGCTCGATGTTGACTGCCCAGCCAGAAAGCTCTGTGGGGGTGGGGGTGGGGGTGGGGGGGACAGAGAGAGTTGATTTAATTTAAAATTTAATTACATTTTTCAACTTGTTCGCCGCCCACTCAGGCAAGCCCGACTCAGGGCGGCTTACACAATCTAAAGCATTTACAAACATTAAACTTATTACAGTTTTTTAAAAAAATTCTTTAAAAACAACACCACCAGTGTCATATCCCGGACTTCCAAACAACTGACCACCCAGACAAGCCAGCCCAAAGTGGCTATCTCTCCGGCCGCCCCCCACAAACCCGCTGCGCCAGCCAGGTCTTCAGGCGCCTGCGAAAGGGTTGATGCTCTGCCTGGTCTGGAGACGAAGTTCAGTTGGCAGTTGGTTCCACAGGGCTGGAGCGGACACAGAGATGGCCCTCCTTCTCGTGCTAGAGAGGCGAGCCTCTCTAGCCCATGGAACTATGAGAGAGCCCCTCCGCGGCCCGCTCTGGTGGGACGGGCAGATGTCCTTGGGGTGATGTGGTCTCTTAAGTATCCTGGCTCACTACCATGTCGGGCTTTAAGGGTCATCGCCAGCACCTTGAATTACACCCAGAGGCCCAGTGGCAACCAGTGCAGCTCCCGGAGCGGAGGCGAGGCATGGGCATAATGTCCGCATCCCATCACCACCCGAGCCGCTGCATTCTGGACCAGTTGCAGCCTCCGAATGTTCATCAAGGACAGCCCCATGTGGAGCGTGTTACAATAATCAAGTCCATACCTGTCAACCGCAGCTCCGGAAAATACGGGACATGCACAAACGGTTCTGCGCAGGTCGCCTTCTACGCATGCGTAGAAGGCTTTTAAGCATGCCTAGAAGGTGATCTGCGCAGAAGCAATGCGCCATACCTCTTTTCCCCCGCTGCCAATTCTGGGGTTTTGGCTGCTGCGGGCGGGAAATGGCGCAAATTGGCGCTGAAAATCGGGAAATCCCAGCCAATCCGGGAAGGTTGACAGGTATGATCAAGTCTGGAGGTGACCAGAGCGTGTGTGACCATAAGCACCGAGTCCTGGTCCAGGACTACAAGAAGTTGCGTAGACCCTACTGCCATTGACTCAATGCCGAATGTCAGGCGGCAGTTAACTAACCTGACCACCCTGAGGACTAGCAGCCTTGGGTGGCAAAGTCCACAGGGAAGGGTGATGGTCCCCAAGTGGATTAAATCCCACTTGAATCCATCTTGATGGAGGGCAGAAGCTTCATCCATCCTGGCCTGGGGCTAAGGAGGACTTTGGATGCCAAAAAGGGCTCAGAACCAGAAAGCGACTCGTGGAACTGGATTAGTGGTACGGGGGTCATGCAGCGATGCGGAAGGCAGAGAAAAAACAGCTGCATTATATTCTCAGGACAGATATCACGGCTGATTGCCATAATGATCGCTGATATTCGGATACGGAAGAAGAAGACACATCTTGTGCGAAAATATTCCTTGTTTTCTGATTGGTCATGGGAAATGAAGCACCAGCTGGATGTGCAGGTTTGGTGGGCAAGATTCTTTTCTCTGAGATGGGCCCATTCTCAGAGGGGCAAAAGGGCTGGTTTTCCGAATCTCACGTTTCCTCTGACCCAGAGGTTGGCACTAGTTCATGCCATTTCCAAACTGATCCATTAAATTGCACATTAGCTCAGTCCAGTTGGCAGCGTAATGAGATCTCTGTCTGAAACTCAGTTGCTTAACGTTCTTTTGGTTTCTGGCTCGAACAGCTTACCGTAACACATGATTGATTGATTGATTGATTGGTTGGTTGGTTGATTGATTGATTGATTGATTGGTTGGTTGGTTGGTTGGTTGGTTGGTTGGTTTGTTGTATTTTTGTACCAGCTATTTGGGATATTTCCCACTCTGGTCAGTGCACACAGAAATAACAAAATAACATAATAAAACAACCAAATAAGTATAACCCAAAATAAAATAAAATAACTGGTGTCTGATGGCACAGAGGGCCAACTGACTGGCTAATTTATTGTCCAAGGGACCACACCCGGGAAGGGGACCTTCAATAAGTAAGTTTTTATTTGTATTCTGAACATCGCGGATGATGGGGCTTGGCGCAGCTCCACCGGTAGTGTGTTCCACAGCATTGGTGCCACCACCAAGAAGGCTCTATTGCTAGTTATAGACTTTCTAGCCATTCTTGGGGTCGGTGCCTGGAGCTGCATATTCTGTGATGCAGGGAGTTGTTCTGAGGGAGAGATGCTCTGATAGATAACAAGGTGTCAAACCATATAGGGCCTTATACGATAACTCTAACACCTTGCTGGCTGATCTTTCTCACACTAGGTCAGGCGAAAGGAACTGCAGAATGAATGTGCCACAAGTTGCCTTCATTTTGGCAGTCTAACGTCTGGCCTAGACATGGACGAAGAAGAAGCTGAGCTGCCCCACTGAATGATTTTGCTGGTAAACTCCAGAGATCAATTCTTCACTGCCACAAGTACTGATTTCTGTGGAGTGTCTTGTGTTTTTCCTGCTCCCTGTTCACGAAAAGACTTTTGCAAGAGAAACACGCACTTTCCTTCCCTTTCTCCAAATCTCCCGGTAGATGCAGAGTCCTGTGCCCGCCCGTCTCTCAGAGAAGTTATCAGGAGAGCATGGGTACTAAATGGGGTTGCATTGCTTCCTCGCTCTAGCGCAGTGGTTCCCAATGTGGGGGAACATCAATTCTCAGAAACCTGAGTCAGCACATTGGCTGATCAGTCGTTTGGGGAATTGACGTAGGCTTCAGGGAATTGAAGTCCAAAATCCAAAGGTTGGGATACACTGGTGTAGCCCCACCAGCCCGCCCACCCTACCGTTCATTGAGCACCTCCTGCTGGTTGACCCAGAGGGAAGCCCTTCGGCCTTCAAAGAGCCAAGGCAGAGATGGACATGGAGGATTTACTCCCACGGTCCTGTTCTTTGGCTAGGCAGTGGCTCCTTGACCTTCTGGGTCCTACCTGGTTTCTTCTCTCCACTGAATACTTTCTTCGATGCCAGCGGGGGTAGAAAGCCAACCACATCCATGGCTGGATGAATCTTCTTCTTCCTCCTCCACTGCCACCAACCCATACAGCATCTAGATTCGCTAACCAACTTTCTCAACTTCGAAAACCTAGAAGACGAAAGGAGAAGATGAGAAAGGGGCTTCAAGGGTCCTAATCATCTGCAGGAGCTCAGGGGGCTCTGTGGTAGGGACGAAGGTGGAAAATGTCCTCCTGCCATGGAGCAACAGTCGCTCCCACAGTCCACGGAAAGTGGAAGAGGCATAACGTCACTTGGGCCAGAAACTCAAAAACATCCAAGAGGACGTTGAAGGTGTCCCCCAACCCCACCCAGATTGGAGAGGGATAAATGGGGTGTGGGGTAGGGGTGGGGGAGAAACTTCCTGTATTCAGGACAGAGCAGGGAAGGACCTGAGATTGATCTGAAACCCAAAGTCTGAGCTCAACCACAGATGGATCCACATTTCCAGTTTTATGCCACTGGGAAGGCTCAGAAGAGGCTTCTTGGCTCCATGTCTCCTGCTATTATCACAGACATTCTCCCCCTCCAACCCACCCCGGTCTTGTGGGGAGGTGGAAAATCATCCCCCCCCCCACCACCACCACGACCCAGGGACTACCATTCCCCTTCAAAGGAATATAATGAATCCACTCCTTTTCTTCCTTTCTCAGTATGATATGGGATTTAAAAAAAAACCCTTACTACCTACTCTGTGGGCGTGGTCAGGGGGAAAGCCTGAATTAAGACTACTTTCTTTCAAAACTTGGATGGGCAAGACCTGCTACCGGTTCTGGCGAACTAAGGCGAACCTGCTGAATCCCACCACTGGGGATGCTCACCCCTCCGTTGTACACCCATCCCCACACCCCCCTGAGCAAAGCACAAGTTAGAAGCTGTTGAGACCCCCACACACACACTCACATATCTCCTACTCTAACCCAGTAAACCAAGAAATGGCACCCGGTCACGGTCACACAGGGCCACTCCAGTATCCTCGGTCTCCATAGGGGACGCACGCATCACAATGGCTGGCTGTGAGCAGGGATGGCTTTCAAGAGGGCAGCCTCACATCTATTTGGTAAGCCCATAACAACTCGCATTTGCCTCCGCTGTGAGATAAAATGTCAGAGAAAACAGACTTCTTCATCCATCCATCCATCCATCCATTCATTCATTCATTCATTCAGAAGCTATCAAAGCTTCTAGTAGAAGAATTCTATATTCTCTGTTTCCCCCATTTCCCAATCTCTTCACATAAGTGTCAATATGTTCGACAGCTACGTTTTACACAAAAGCACTTTTAAAAAGTGTACTAGATAGCATGTGAAAGGAAAGCAGCCTTTTCTTACTGTAATATTTTGACACTGATCAGGTGTGCCGTACAAACAGAAGTTCAGATCTTGCAACCTTCCCAGCAGCATATCGTGCACCTTGTTTATTGTGAACCGCCTTGGGTCACCTGCAAGGTGAGGAAGGCGGTATACAAATCTCAAATAAATAAATAAAAATCAAAAATAAATCCTCAGTCGCATGTTTTGTGGTTCTTGACACTTACGGAGCTGAAAATGTGCCCAATGGTATACTGGGTCCAGAAGGTCTCGGTGTTGTTTTAGAAATAAGGTTGTGAGATCAGGGTCCTGGATTACTGTACTTTCGTCCATTATAATGTTTGGTGATGTTTTTTATTGTAAGTTTTATGGGGTGTAATTTTTAATAATGTTTGATTGTTGAATGAGGGATTTTATAATGTTAGCCGCCTTGAGTAGGGATTTAATATAATTTAATAGATTTATATACCGCCCTATTCAATGGACTCTGGGCGGTGTACACAAGTTAAAACCAATATAAAACAATTCAAAAACCCTTAAAAACATAGCAATATTACCCCCTGCTGTGCCATTTACTATCTAAAAACAAATATAAAATCTACAAAACCTTAACATTTAAAAATTAATTACGGGACCGGGGGGGGGGGTGACTCAGATGAGCCAAAAAGTGGAGCTTGTTGACAATCCTGGGATGAATTTTTCCCTAGAAAGTGCATTTAATAAATAAAATAATAAATAAATAAAAAGAAAGCCACATTTCCAGCCCAGGGGTGGCCAACCTATAGCCCACGGCACCATTTCATTTGGCCCGTGGCGATGACGACAACAATGCACCAGAAGGGCAAGGGGAAGGAGACGCATTTACAATAGCTGTAAACGTGCCCACAAATGCACCCGCAGCTGTCGTAAATGTGTTTACAACAGCCACAGGTGCGTTTTACGGCAGCGTTTATGGCAGGGGGGAACCACATGCCCGGCCCGCTCAGCTGTCTGCGGGCATGGTGGGCCCTATGACGTGAAAAGGTTGTAACCCCTGGCATAAAGCAACACTGGGAATACGTAACATCTCACGATCTGGATCTTCGTAGCAAGATTTAGATCTCTACTGCATAACAGAGGTTGCATTTTTATGACGGCGACTCTTGCTTTTTCTATTCATATTTTAATCTCTTCCTCGGCATCCCAATTTTCATTTAACATACTCCCTAAACAGGCAATGTTATTGACTCTGCATACACCTAGGCTTAATAGCCTCAAGTTCAGAGTTAGCTCACTGCGCTCTAGGAGAAGAGATACCAAAGACTCTCACAAATTTGAACATCTTTGGAAGGAGCAGAGGAAGGAGGCCCCCATCTCTAGTTCCTTGAAGCCATAGCTGTGGGTGAAACTCATTTGAGATCTGGACATCCTCAAGGGTTGACATGTGCCTTGGATGCTTCTCTTATCAACGTCAGTTCTTATCCAACCCTTTTGGCAGAGGGGCCTGAACCCCCCCCCCCCGAACAAAATTACCCTTTCCCCTTTCCGTCCATGGCACGAGTTGTTGCTACCAACAGAAGAAATAAAGGTATAGGATCCCACATTCCTTTGCATGCTAGGGTCAACATTCCCTGTAAGAGGTATGAGAAATATGCTGACACTGTGGTGGGTAGTTCCCATCAAGAGCGCCCCACGCGCATTCTCTTTTCTCTGCTTCATTCTTCTCTGCTAAAGCAAAGCAATCACACTTATAAATGCTTAGATTTTCTACAAACATCTTCTCTGGATTTGTTTATTTAATTGTTCACTTAGGCCAAGGGTGCCCAAAATACAGCCTGGGGGCTGGATGCGGCCTCCAATGCCAATTCATCCGGCCCGCACCACCCTCGTCGCTCCCAGAAGCGGAAGTAAAACGCGCCCATATGGGCGCGTTTTACTTCTGCTTCTGGGAGCGACGAGGGTGGTGCGGGCCGGATGAATTGGTCTCAGGGGCTGTATCCAGCTCCGGGGCCATAGTTTGGGCACCCCTGAACCATGTGACCGGCCCGCAGCCTGAAAAGTTTGTGCACCCCTGACTTAGGCATCCTTTACTGCTATGATTGTGCCTGGCTTCTAACTCTCCGCCAGAAGGAATCAAAGGTTGTTCTCTTTCTTTCACAAGGGCTACCATTGACCCAGTAAATTAGAGGAATTCTTGGGATTCCAAGGGGAAGGAGTATTGAATGGGTGTTAAGCCAACCTGCCTGGACATGCCAGTGGGATGACGTGGCGAGAGGCACCTGTGGGTTTTTATAACCCTTTCTTCAGCACATCAGCAGTTTCCGCAATGTTCCCAGGGAACAGAACAGGAACACAAGGCCATTTAGTCCAGCTCAAGGCTGGAGTCCGAATCAAAGCAGATCTAACACAGGGTTGCTGTCCAGTTCTCTCTTGAACACTTCCAGCATTGGAAGTGGCAGCTGGTTCCACTGTCGTACTGCTCTAACAATTAAGAGATTGGGGCAACCAATGAGGTGAATGGAAACTGCCTTACCCATCATCCCGCCGGGTGCTCTGCAATTGAGCGGCTTGCCCGTGGCTGCGGAGGGGGCAGGACATGTTGTCCCATCAGCCACACATGCTCTGGGTGAATGCGACTTGCCTCTCTCCCTGGAGGCTGAGTTGATCACCATGGAAATGAGATGCCCAAGGAAGGCTGCTGGAGTGACTAGAAGGGATGAAATCAGGAATGAGATTATAAGGGGAAAGCACTGGAATAGAACTGCACGTAAACTATATACAGAGACAAAGAATCAAGTACTTTGCCCATTTGGGATCCAACTCGGGTCATCCACAGTGTTTTCTCTCTCTCTCACACACACACACACACAATCACAATCGCTCACACACACACACCTCATTCATTAATTATCAAACTTGAATTTGTAAATTGTATTACTGTATATTTTGAATTTTGTATATTGCTTCATTGTGTATTTCGAATTTTGTTCTATTGTTCTATTGTGTATTCTGTATATGCTTGCTTTGTGAGCCGCGCTAAGTCGGGGGGCCCTGAGTGGGCGGCATATAAGCATGAAAATTAAATTAAATTAAATTAAATTAAATTAAATTAAATTAGGTAAAGGTAAAGGTTTCCCTTGCTCGAAAGCCAGTCGTATCCGACTCTAGGGTGCAGTGCTCATCTCTATTTCTAAGCCGAAGAGCCAGCGTTGTCTGCTTCTGCAGACATTTCCGTGGTCATGTGGGAGGCATGACTAGACACCGGAGCGCAAGGAACGCTGTTACCTTCCCACCAAAGTGGTCCCTATTTATCTACTTGCAATTTCTTGCTTTCGAACTGCTAGGTTGGCAGGAGCTGGGACGAAGACGGGAGCTCATTTCCGTCCTGCAGTACTCGGGAATCGAACTGCTGACCTTCCGCTTCCCAGTCAGCGTCTTAGCAACTTGAGCCACTAAATTAAATTAAATCTGCTAGTTTACATTTGCTTTCTCCTCCTGCCCCTCTGGCAACTAGGTTTAGAAAAAGCGTCCTATATATGACAAAGTTGCCCCACCCCAAGTAATTAGCTACCACGATACTTCCCATTTTGAAGAGTATTTTACTGTCTTGTTTTTCAAATGTAACTAGTTCCTTGTAGTTCCTTTTGAAAGCATCTGTACGCTTTCCCCTGCAAATACAGAACACCTTCTCCTCCCATCTAACTTGTTGCTACCACAACAGTCACAGAAGGAGAGAAGCCAGCGGCCGACTCCCCGATAATCAGAAGAGTAGTCAGTGCTGATACACCGTAAATTGCAATTACATCATCATAATGGGGAGGAGGGGATAGATGTTGATTTGTGATCAGTCACTTCCAAGCTGTACTCATCACCTGGAGGGGAAATGAGTGCTGTGGCAGATATAAAAAATCTGATGAGCAAAGGATGCTTTTGGGTCTTTGAACTACTGATGCTGCCATGAACAGGGAGGAGGGCCTGGAAGAAGATAAAAGACAAGGGAAGTAATAAAAGTGAATGGGCAAGTCCATTATTCCGGCTCCCACATTCCACACAATCCTTTTACCTAGCGGCACTTGCCAGAGAACAGGGACTTATCGGGTAATTGATAGGTTTCTCCGAGAGGCCTGACTACTAGCTGAGTAAGAGTGATTACTTTCAGTTCACAGCATCTGAACTTTGCTCTTTGCTCTTCCGTTCTGCCAGTTACAGTCGTCCAATTTAGGAAATTAATGCAGCCACAGGGCACATGTCCCTGGTTTGTCAATGTTCTCAGCAGTAAGGTGTGCACTGACGGATCCACCACAAATTCCCGTGAGGTCCAGAGCAAACATCTACCCATCTCTCCTGTAGCAAACATTATAACCAGAGCTTAGAAGCTGCTTGCTCCTGGCCTATTTATCATGTCTCAACAGAGAACCCTCAGAGAAAGGCTGGATTTCCACTGAAGCCTAACAGTCTATGACACAAAGACTGTAATTTGACCAATATTTCTAAAATATGTTTTTGAAAAAAGTCTGCAGCCCAGTATCTGGAAATCAGGCAACAGATCTGCAGAATGAAGTGGGCTATATGTCGCACAGCCTGGCCAGGTTATCCTGCTATAGTCATATAGTAGACCTGTGATGGCGAACCTTGGCACCAGATGTTCTTGGACTTCAATTCCCAGAAGCCCCTGTGAAGGTTTGCTGCGATTCATTTGATTCATGTCAAGTGGCGGGTAACTAACCTGACCACCCTGAGGATTAATATCCTTGGGTGCCAAAGTCCACAGGGAAGGGTGATGGTCCCCAAGTAGATTAAATCTCACTTGAATCCATCTTCATGGAGGGCAGCAGCTTCGTCCATCCTGGCCTGGGGCTGAGGAAGACTTAATGTGCCAAAAGGGATCAGGACCAGAAAGTAACTCAGTGGTATGGGTGTCATGCTGCGATGCAGAAGGCAGATGAAAGACCACTGCATTATATTCTCAGGACAGTCTCATGGCTGATTGCCATGATGATAGTCAATATTCGATACAAAAGAAGAAGAAGCAATGTTATGCAGTTATCAACCTTATGGTACTTTGAGCAATGTGGAGTTAAAGTTGCCCCCTGCGTGAAGTACTGTAAACTATGATGCCCATTTATTTGTCATCTGTGTTAAGAAGAGACCACAGACCAATAAACCTACATAGCTGGCTGTTTTTTTCTTCTCTAGAGGCCAAGCAGATGCCTCTTACGAGCTCCCAAGCCAGGCATGGTGCTAATAGCCTTTGACTCGTCTGCCGATGACTAATAGAAACATGTACCAATGAAGATTTAATTTTGGCCAACAACAAAACCAAGAAAGTGGCTTCACTTTGGCAATCCAAAGTTTGATCTGGACATGAAAGACGATGAAACAAGATAGTCACTAAGAGATGGTAACTAAGAGAGTCCCTACAGAACGTATGTACTAGCAGTAAGTGGCGTATGATCTGGATCAGGGATTCTCAACCTGTGACCCATGGGCCGGATGCAGCCCGTGACACCATTTCATGTGGCCCACCACAACACACCAGGAAGTGCCATGTGGTGGAGGAAGGGCAAAATGGCCATCCGGCCCCCGAAGCTGTCTGAGGGAGCGTGACCTGGCCACCAACTTAAAAAGCTTGAGAACTCCTCATCTGGATTAATGCCCTAAGCTTTTCTACAGGCCATCTTCTCATAAAAGGGCAGGAAAATGAGGCGTTTTGTCAAATAATCAGCTTTCCTCGCCCCCAAAGCCAAGTGGACTTGATGGATACTTTTAATTTAATTTAATATTTACATTTGTATGCCGCCCTATCGACAGTGCGACTCTGGGCGGTTCACAGTATAAGTAAAAATAAAAAAAATCATCGATATAATATCACAAAATCATAAATACAGCATCATAAATACAGCATCATACAGTTATAAAAGTCCAAAATATACATTTAACGAGTCCGCAACAATACAACACAGCGTGGCCGAAACGTCCTTTTGTCCTCTGGGCAAGTGGAGTCCAAGGACGACAATAAATCAAAATGCTCACTGATGTCCAACCATTTCGGTAATCTGAGCAGTCCTGACTGGTTCACCTTTGCAAGCATAAAAGGGGCAGGGAGGAAATAAGTCAAAATGTGAAGGATGCTGTAATCCCCTCTGGGCATCAGGATGCTGTAATGCTCCTCTGGGCATTAGCACTGCTTTGCACTGGAAAATGTGGAGGAGAGTCTAAACATATGAGAGCATCCGCTTTCCTTAAGGTGTTTTATGGAGTTGTGTCGGGAATTTGGAAACACTGTAATTTCCAGAAGGCACTGTTGGGTTTGTCATAGGGCAAAACAACATCGTGACATGCTAGTGACAACGTAAAGCAGTGAAAGGGAATGTGACGGCATCTAGGCCATTTTTGAACACACGCCCCATAGATTTCTGAAAACCCTCTTGCTGAAGTTCAGTGGCCAATCACAGCACCAACTGTTGGCATCCGGGCTACCAAGAATCACCAAAACAAGCAGAAAATGCTTGCTTTGCATGAATGTCAGTCATTGGCAGTAAACTAGGAAAGCCCCGCTAAAGGTAGCATTTTCTGGGTACCGTGGGTCTTCCACCCTAGTTTTCCACTGACATGCATCGGTTCACTTTGCCATTGTGTGGGGTGATTCATGGGGGAATTCAGTGGTACTATATGGACCAACGAAATGTCATAACTGCCTCATCTTGTCTTGAAGATCAATCTACTTACTATGGTATCAGCCGAAGAGGCACAAATCCTAGGGATCCTGAAGTATTCCATTTCTAAGAGCCATGATGGGGCACCCTGAAATCCACAAATCTTATGGGAAATGTGCAAAATTTGAAGAAAATGCATAGAAATTATATAAAACATCTGCAGACGTTTCTGTGGGCATGTGGCAAGCATAACTAGACCTTCTGGCCTTCTGGATGTCAAGCTCAGCGTCTTAACCACTCAGCCTCAATTCACCTCTTGTTATTACTGGAGCAAGGAGCTTTCTGGGAACTGTCCGTGGTCCTACCTCTGCCCTGTTGATTTGTCGGAACCAACCCTGTATCCAGACTTTGTGACCTCAGGATCATGTCAACTCCCTTCTCCCACCCATCCCTCTCAACCTAATGTAACATCTGGTCTGAGAAAGAGAAAAGGCATGTCAATTCTTCAAGGGCAGGATCCTATAGGAGGAGGAAGTAACGTATCTACCATGTAATATTAGAAGTAACGTATCTACCATGTAATATTAGAATTTTGTTCCTTAAGAGTTACTTTCCCTTCAGTCAACGTAACACTTAACAAACAAAGGTTTGCAGTGGTAAATAACTTGACTCCCTAAAGGGGCCAATGGCTATGGGTGGATGAGCCCCTTTAGATGGTGAGATGGTCCCCTCATTGGAGGAAATGCCACTGGAAAACATCATATTGGGCCCGACGGCAAAATGAGCAGAGGAGGAACCACTTTCTGGTTCCCAACAGTCATGGAGGCAGCAGAGGTCATGCCAGATGGACTGGCTGTGAAGGTGTACCGTGTTAATATTGACAAGGCTGCGGCAATCCATTGCAGTCCTGGTGTTAAATCCTGTCTGTCTCATTTCGTACAGTATGTGCTGCAGGAGATGGCTCTGTGATCATAGTGCATGGGTCACTTTATGGCAAGCTGGGATCCACCTTAAACAAATTCACTCCAATGGCATTTGTCTGAAAATGATCTTCAGGGGAAAAAATGTATACTCAGATATGAGTAGCAGCTGATGACAATAATAATTCTTCTTCTTCTTGCATAACACTCCAACCCTCCGCTTATTCAGGGTCCTCCAAGTGTTGTAGGGGAGTGAATTCCTCAGCCATATCCTCCTTTAATGCTCTTCCTTGTCCAGTGCGCGCCTTCCTCCATAGTCTAATACTGAAGAAACCGCAACAAGGCAGAAAACAACATTGACTGCATACATACAGTACACCCTAAGCATGGGTGGCTCTTGGGTACCTCTCTCAGCTCTTTCTCAAGCAATGGCAAGTCTGAGGAAGTGGACTCGAGTGACGAAAGCTAACATTAAGATACAGGAGTTTGTCTTTAAGTGCCACAACGACTTCTTCTTCATTTTCTTTTGCTTACAACTCTGATAGGCTTGCCCAGATTAATAACAGGGCCACCACTTCAAAGGTTTCTCTCTCTGGCCTGAGTGTCTGGACATGCTTTTTTAATCCAGAAAAGACAGATGAAGAAGACGCTGCCCTCCTGTGGCTGGAGCATATATAGTCACACAGCCTCTCTTCTACCACATTTGGAAGGTAAAGGCCATCGTCAGGGCCTTGGGTGTTTTGGGACGCGGCTCCTTTAAGGCGCGGCCTACTCCTCTCCGTCTCCTCCGCCTAGTTGAGCGTGGCGGAAGAGAGAGAGAGAGAGAGAGAAGGGGGGGGAGCCAGGAGGAAGGGCCTCGTCGTCGGTCGGTCTCGGGCTCTCGCGGCGGGCCGGGCCGGGCCGGGCCGCACTCACTCCTCCTTCATGGCGCCTCTCCCGCTGCCTCCGCCTCCCCCGCCGCCGCTCCACCCCCACCCCCACCCCCAGCAGCAGCCGCAGCAGCAGCAGCAGCAGCAGTCCTTGGGCAGCTGCGGCCCCTGGGAGCTCAAGGAGCGCCTCGGCACCGGAGGCTTCGGCAACGTCATCCGATGGCAGCAGCGGGTGAGGAAGGGGAAGGGACGGGAGGGAGGGAGGGAGGAGGAAGAAGACAGGGGAGGAAGGAAGGAGGAAGACAGGGGGAAGGAAGAAGGGAAGGAAGGAAAGAGGAAGAGAGGGAAGGAGGAAGAGAAGGAGGGAGGGAAGAAAAGAGCAGTAAGAGAAGGAAGGAAGGAGGAAGAAGGGAGGGAGGGAAGAAGGGAAGGGAGGAAGAAGGGAGGAAGGAAGGGAGGGAAGGAAAGAAGGAAGGTGGAAGAAGAGGGAAGGAGGAAGAAGAGAGGGAGGGAAGAAGGGAAGGAAGGAAGAAGGGAGGGAGGCAGGAAGACAGGGAGGGAGGGAAGGAAGGGAAGGAAGAAGACAGGGGAAGGAAGATGGAAAGAAGGAAGAAGTGAGGAAAAAGGGAACGGGGAAGGGAGGAAGGAGGAAGAGAGGGAGGGGAGGGAGGAAGGTGGAAGAAAGAAGAGAAGGAAGGAAGAGAGGGAAGGAAGGAGGAAGACAGGGAGCAAGGGAAGGAAGGAAAGGAAGGAGGAAGACAGGGAAGGAAGGAAAGGAAGGAGGAAGATGGGAAGGAAGGAAGGAGGGAGGGAGCAGTAAGAGGAGGAAGAGAGAGAGGGAGGAAGAGAGGGAGTGAAAGAAGGAAGGAAGGAAGGAAAGAAAGAAAGAGGAAGACAGGGAGTGACGACCAGACCAGAGGGAAGGAAGAAGGAACCTGTGTGACCCAGGCCAGAATGTCTAAATCAGAGATTCTGAACCTGCGACCCATGGGACAGATGTGGCCCACGGTGCCATTTCATGTGCCCCCGCCCCAACTGCCTCCACCACACCAGGAAGTGCCATGTGGTGGAGGAAGGGCAAAATGGCCTTCCGGCTCCTGAAGCTGTCTGAGGGAGCGTGACCCAGCCCCTGGCTTTAAAAGGTTGAGAACCCCTGGTGTAAATGAAGAAGGGACCTGTGTAACCCAACTCAAACTGTACATGTCAAGAAGTGATCTGCACTTGTAACCCAACCCCCAAGTGTGTACTTGTCAAGAGGTGACCTCTGTAACCGAGACCAAAGTGTGCATTGGTAGAAGGGACCTGTATCATCCAGCCCAAAGTGTGTGTGTGTGTGTGTGTGTGAAGAATTGATCTGTGTAACCCAGCCCAGTGTGTGTGTATGTGAAGAGGTGACCTATGTAACTCAACCCAAGTATGCAATTCTGTGTGAAGATGTAATTGGTGTTACCCAGCTTATGTTTTTGTGCGTGTGAAGAAGTGACCTCTGGAACTCAACCATGTGCGTGCATGCGAGAGAGTGGGTGTGGGTGAGAGAGAAAGTGGCCGGTGTAACCCAGACCAAAGTGTGTGTATGTATGAAGATGTGACCTGTGTAACTCAGTCCAGAGTGTGCATTTGAAAAAGTGACGTGTGTCACTCAACCCAAAGTAGGCATTTGTGTACGTGAAAAAGTGACCTGTGTAATCCAGCTCAAAGTGTGCATGTCAAGAAGTAGCCGTGTAACCAAGCTAAAAATGTCTGACGAAGTGGACTTGATCCACTAAAGCTCACGTTTAAATACAGAGGTTAGTCTTTAAGGTGCCACAATTTTTTTCCTTGTTATTGTTTTGTTTACTCCCTGATTAGCCTAAAATGTGTGCATGTCAAGAAGTGGTCAGTGTAACCCAGGCCAGAGTGTGCATTTGAAGAAGTGATATGTGTAACCCAACCCAAAATGTGTATGTGTATGGAGAAATAACCTGTGTCACCCAAACCCCAAAGTAGGTGTTTATGTGTCTGAAAAAAATGGCCTGTGTAACCCAGCCAAACTGGAAATCTTGGTTATTTGTGCCTTGATTTATTGTTTGGGGCGTCACGGAAGCCAGCCAGTACAGTGACTTCTCTGAAAACACCTTAAGGTGTTTCTTTGCTGTTCTTGAACTGCCAACCTTCTGGCCATCAAGCTCAGCATCTTAGCCACTAAGCCGCCGCCAGCCCACTTCCAAATGTATCAAAGAGTAAATAAAACAAAAGAAGAGGAACAAAAAAAGTCGTGACACCTTAAAGACTAACTATTGTATTTTAATGTTCGCTTCCATGGATTAAGTCCACTTTGTCAAGTTTAAGAGTTAGGTATGCTGGGAGGTTTTGAGGGTCACAACATCTTTATCATTTTCTCTCCCCCCAATTTTTTTTTGAAACAGGAAACCGGGGAACAAATTGCTATCAAACAGTGTCGTCAGGAACTTAGCCCTCGTAACAGAGAAAGATGGTGCTTGGAAATACAGATCATGAAACGGTGAGTAACGTTGGAGGATTGGTGATGTCTTCTGAAGTCAGAATTTTTTTTATGTCAAGCCATACCTGTCAAGCGCGGCTCCCGACAATACAGGACCTGCGCAGAAGGCTTTTGCGCAGAACCCTTCTGTGCATGCGCAGAAGGCTTCTGCGCATCCCCTTCTGCCCATGCATAGAAGGGTTCTGTGCATGTGCAGAAGCAGATGCAGAGTAACTACTTTCCCCCACCGTCAAATTACGGGATGGTGTCGGGTCCGTACGGGAAAGTAGAAGACGTGGCACTGAATTCCTGGAAATCCCGATCAATGTGGGATACTTGACAGGTATGTGTCAAGCAGCCATTCAAATGAGGGGAATTATAATAACGATGGTGTACTACCAAGCCCATTCTGACTTACAATGACCTGTTTCATAGGTAACACACAGACATGGTTACCCCCTTTCCTTCCTCTGGGACTGTACACCTTTGCCCAAAGCCACAAAAGCCGGCTCTTTTCCTAAAAGGCACAGACAGTAGGGCAAAAATCAAACTCCCGACCTGTGGCTCCACAGCCAGATACCTAAACCACTGAGCTATCCGGCCAGCTAAGGGACATTATAGATCAGGGGGTCCCAACCTAATGCCTGCAGGCCAGATTCGGCTCATTTGCCATTTCATGTGGCCCGCCCACCCCTCCAAGTGTATTTGAGAAACAAAATGGCCACTACCCCTTTGAAGGTGTTGAAACAAAATGGCCACCCTTATCATGCAAGCAGTACTCTCACTGAGAGCGTGATCCGGCCCCTGGCTTGAAAAGGTTGGGAACCCCTGTTATATTTATTTATTTATTTATTTATTTATTTATTTATTTATTTATTTATTGGATTTATATAACTGCCTTTTTTGCCTCAGCGACCCATGGCGGCTCACAACATCAGTTAAAACCCATACCAATACTAATTAAAACCAAATACAGTAAAACCCCTACTTACGGAAAAAGTCCGCTCCTTAGGCTTTTGCTTAAATTGAATTTATATGTAACTCGAAGCAAACCCATAGGAAAAATGATTTTTTTAAATGTAAATCGAAGCAAACCCATAAGGAAATGAATTTTTACATAACTCAAAGCAAACCCATGGGGAAAAGAATCTTTATGTAACTCGAAGCAAACCCATAGGAAATGGTGTAAATCGGAACATGGCTTTAGCACAAAATCATTATGTAAGTCGAATTTTATGTAACTCGAGGCATTTGTAAGTCAAGGTTTTACTGTACTGTATTATAAAATTCTCTAATTCTCTGTTATAGATGCTTAGGGGTTGCACTTGGATGTAAACAAGAGTTTCATGGAAGATTCTTCTGGGTCTGAAGGTCTGAAAATCATAGTTTCAAGATAAACTAGGAGATGTTTTTGAGACTCCCCCCCCCCCTTCATTTTCTTTTTCCTCAGTCTGAATCACCCCAACGTGGTGGCTGCTCGGGACGTCCCGGAAGGGATGCAGAGTCTGACCCTTAATGACCTGCCCCTGCTGGCCATGGAATATTGCCAAGGAGGGGATCTCAGAAGGGTAAGTCTTTGAGCCATAAGTTCCCCAAAAGTCCTGGGAAAGTGGCAGGAAAGAGAGACGCCTTCATCTTTTCAAATCACGTGTTGTCTGTTGCACGGTAGATGTTTAAAAAGCTCTTGTTAAAACTGCTTAACGGTATTGAGAAACGGGAAGTTTCCCCTTTAAATCTCCTTTGTCTTTGGAGGGGAAAGGACACAAAAAACTTCACACTGCTTTTTAATGGTTGCTTACCAGAGCAGCGAATTACCGATGCTTTCAGAGCACTTATAAAAAATTTCAAAGCATCCCTGATAACTTAGGTCTGTGATGGTCAATTCCCAGAAGTCCAAGTCTCTGTGAATCCACACAAATGGGTTTACTGTGCATACACACATCCATTTACGACAGCACAATGCATTTACGACAGCTGCGGGTGCGTTTATGGCTGTTGTAAACGCGATTACAACAGCTGTGGGTGCATTTACGGCTGTCGTAAACATGTCCGCTTCCGGTGGCTGTGGCGATGACATGGGCCGCATGAAATGGTGCCACAGGCCGGGGCAGGGCCATAGGTTGAGAACCATGTTCTAAATGGCGAACCAAGAGAAGTGACATAGCCGTGTATTAAATGTAAAGATTTTTTTACCCAATGCCTTCTCTTAAAATTCTGCAGCATCTGAACCAGCTTGAGAACTGCTGTGGCCTGCGAGAAAGGGCAATTCTCGTCTTGTTGTCAGACATCGGTAAGTGACTCGAGGAACCCTGGCTGGAGCTTATGGAGCGATGTTAAGGACTAACAGTGGGACAAACAGGCAGTTCTGGCCTATTGGGTGTAATTTGTAGAATGCTGTCATGTCCAAGCCCATGTAGTAGACAGGAATTTCGAATGTCCAGAAGTGCTGATGCCTAACTAGTGCTCATTTCAGTGAGGAGATGTACCACTGTGGTGGTGGTGGTTAGGATAGTGTAAAGTGGAAGAGGTCATTTGGGTTTTCTGCCTGTCTGGTGCCATCCGCTGTACATCTTTAAGTGTGTCCTTATGGGGAAAATGGACATTTTAATCCATCTCAGCAAACTTTGAGGGCCGGACAGCCATGAAAGGAGCCTCATTCGGGTGTCCCCTGAGTGGAGTTCCTCCAGCCAAAATCCTTTCAACCCAGAAAGCACCTTTGTGCGCTTCTGACACGATTAACAAAAAAAAAAAAAAAAACCACAAGAAATTGCAAGTAGATAAATAGGGACCACTCCGGTGGGAAGGTAAACAGTGTTCCATGCACTCTGGTGTCTAGTCATGCACACCACATGTCCATGGAACTGGCTCTTTGGCTATAAACAAATATGAGCACTGAATCCTACAGTCGGATACCCCTGGCTTTCGAGTGCAGGAGACCCTTACCTTAGAAGCTGGCTAATGAATATATGCCCTGGCAAATAAGTAATTCCTTAGGAGTAATGTGTCACTGCTCATGTTGACTGTGCACTTCCGCCTCTGAAGATACCTGTTTAAGTCCCCTGTCTCCACATCTAACCCTCTGAGCATCTGTGTTGCTGCAGGAGCGTCCTCGACTCCCCTATTCTCTTGTGCTGTGTGAACAGAAGATACCTCTGTCTGCTAGGCCTGTTTTTTCGGTGACTTGCTCTCTCTTTCTCCCCCTCTGGGCTAGCCTCTGCTCTCAGGTACCTTCACGAGAACCGGATCATCCACAGAGACCTGAAGCCAGAGAACATCGTCCTGCAGCAAGGAGAAGAGCGGGTGACTAATTCCTTTTTAAAAAAAATTCATCTGGGTTTTATCAGAAACTGGACCAGAGAGTCAGGAAGAATAGCATCCCTTTTTTGTCAAAAGGGTCACTTGAGAAGAATAGTTAGTGAAGTAATTTAGGCTTGATCTTGCAGAGTGTGTTGCTTTTTGTATCCAGAACACCCAGCCCATCAGAAACGCCTCTGGTCCAAGCTGTAGGGAAGTCTCGCATGGCTTTCCCTGGTCATTGAATGGCCAGAGACAACAGAGGTTTGTTTGTTTGTTTATGTTTACACTTGTATGTCGCCCACTCACAACGCGACTCAGGGCGGCTAACAAGGTAGTTGGGTTGACCCAACATTAGTGTCTTATCCTGTATCTGGCATCTAAATTCTGATAAGGCTCAGCTGGTATTTGAAATCTTGCCTGGGAGTGTTCGTTTCTCCTGCTTCTTTCTTGAATGTAGAACGGACTTCTTCTTCTACCGTATCTGAATCTGAATATTGGCGATCCCCATGGCGATCAGCCATGAAGATTGCCATAATAATAATAATAATAATAATAATAATAATAATAATAATAATAATAATAATAATAGGCTGATGTCAAAATCCCAGGTAGGTTGAGTTTGTGACATCATCTAACTAGCTCAGCTGTACTGTTCACAGTAGGTGGAAGGCAAATGGGCATGCGAGATCAGCACTGTGGGGGTCACAAGCCCCATGTGGGAGGGGGGTGTTTGCTGTTGGGCACCGCTGTTGGAGACTTCTGGTCCGCCAGGTGGCCGGACACATGTATGGGAAGGATAAGGGCGGTAAGTGACCGTTGACGGAGAAGCGGGACGGGTGAGGGAAGAGATTGACGGAGGAAGGGAGGCAGGAGTGACCCACATACACCCCACTAGGTTTCCAAGAAGGAAAGGCTGGCCTACGTTAAAGAAAAGAACACCCAAGCAAAGCCGGGTAATCAGCTAGTTGGCTATAAATGGAGATGAGCACTAAACCCTAGAGTTGGATACGGCTATCTTTCAAGCAAGAGCGACCTTTACTGTTTATTTGCACCTGATTTTCTTCATCGAGTACTTTTGGGGGGGGGGGGGTGTCTATGTGGGAGCTGTCATATTTTCCACCTCCTCTAAGTGCTCCTCACATGATCGTTGCCTCTGTGCTTTTCTCTCAGCTGATACACAAGATCATCGATTTGGGCTATGCCAAAGAACTGGATCAAGGCAGCTTGTGCACTTCCTTCGTTGGGACATTGCAGTATTTGGTGAGCACTCTTTAGGGCAGCTGTAGTGTCGGATGAAGATGATCGGGACGAATGGAGACACGTTTAAGATTAAAACAAAGAGGACCTGGGGCTGTCGGCAGCCAGAAACCCGAGAAAGTCTTTAAGCTGTGATGCACAAATAAACTGCCTTCCCAAAACAGACCAGAGATCTGCCTGCTTTGACATCTTGTATGCACCAAGCAGATTTCCTCTTGTAGACACCAAGGTGACAGCCTTCCAACCTTTCCTATTTAGATCTCAACTGCTTTCATTGGTCTAGCTCAGAGGTCCACAAACTTGGCTCTCCAGATGTTCTTGGACTTCAATTCCCAGAAGCCCTGATCAACAGGTGCACTGACTGGGGCTTCTGGGAATTGAAGTACAAGAACACCTGGAGAGCCAAGGTTGATAAACCCCAATAGCTGCATTTAACTCTTGCAGCTAATAACATTTAATAGGCCTCCACTTGTGTTAACGACAACAGAAGGGCAGCAGTTGAAGACCTGAGTGCTGCATGACGGAGTGAGCTCCTGTCACCTCTCCCAGCTCCTGCCAGCCTAGCCATTCGAAAGCAAGAAATTGCAAGTAGATAAATAGGTAATGCATCAGCAGGGAAGGCAACCGTGTTCTGTGTACTTCAGTATCTAGTCATGCCTGCCACATGACCACGGAAACGTCTGCAACCACAGTCAGCGCGGGCACTTTGTATGTAAACGGAGACAGAACACCACTCCTTAGAGTGGATTTCAAGCAAGGGGAGACCTTGTGTTAAATTGTCAAATCTTTTAAAGAAAAAATTAACTGAGGGCCTATAACCGTGTTGCCGAACCCTGTCACTCCAGATGTTATTGGACTTCAATTCCCAGAAGCCCAAGCACCCTGTGAATCCACACGAATGGGTTTGCTGCAATTCATCCGGCCCGCGCTGCCCTCATCGCTCCCGGAAGCGGAAGTAAAACACACCCGGGTGGAGGAAGGGTTAACCGGGAAGAGCCTTAACCATACGGGCACATTTTACTTCCACTTCCGGGAGCGACGAGGGCAGCGGGGGCCGGATGAATCACAGCAAACCCATCCGTGTGGATTCACAGGGGGCTTGGGCTCCTGGGAATTGAAGTCCAAGAACATCTGGAGTGCCAAGGTTCACCATCACGGGCCTATAATCACAGTTTGTGGTAGTTAGTTCTACGAATGAGTATCAAAAGGTACCTTTTTGTTAGTCCAGACCCCCAACCCACCTAAGCCCCATGGTTTTAAAACATGTTGGCTTAAAGGAAGGAGAACATCTCTGTGTTCTGATGACCTTCTAAAGGAATCTGGACCTTGATGTAAACAGGTCTAGGACTTTACCATGTCTTGAAGAAAGTACAGTTGAATTTCTAACTAGGAATGTCTGGGAATGCTTTGGTAAACCTTTTTCTGGTTCACAACGTTTTAGGCACCAGAACTGCTGGAGCAGCAGAAATACACTGTGACTGTGGATTATTGGAGCTTTGGCACTTTGGCGTTTGAGTGTATCACTGGCTTCCGACCTTTTCTTCCCAACTGGCAGCCAGTTCAGTGGTGAGTAACTCCAGATGAAGAGTGAACCTTGGGCATAGAGTGAATTCTGATAAGAATTTGATTAATATTCGTCTCGAGCAGGAATGGGGAGGAAAGAATTAATGCTTATCTGGTCCCCCCCTCCCTATTTCCAGGGTAGTCTGTAAGAAATAGGGGACTACAGTTGCTTAGTGGTTAAGATGCTGAACTTGACGACTGGAAGGTTGGCAGGTCAGCAGCTTGAGACCCGAGTGCTGCATGATAGAGTGATCTCCCATCTCTGTCCCTGCTCCTTCCAACCTAACAGTTCGAAAGGAAGAAATTGCAATTAGATAATAATAATTTCTTGTCATAAATTATTCTGGGTTGAAAGGATTTTTGCCGGAGAAACTCCACTCAAGGGACGCTCCTTTCATGTCCCCAAGATCTTTTTCCTACCCAAGTGGTCTCTGTTTATTTACTTGCAATTTCTTGCTTTCGAACTGCTAGGTTGGCAGCTGGGACAGAGACTGTCATGCAGTACTCGGATTTTGAACTGTCAACTTGCCAGCTAACAAGGCGAGCTTCTTAACCACTGAGCCACCGCAGCCCCCTAGATAAATAGGTACCACTTCGGCGGGGAAGGTAAACAGCATTCCGTGCACTCCAGTGTCTAGTCATGCCTGCCGCATGTCCACAGAAACGTCTGCTAACTCAGACAACGCTGGCTCTTTGGCTGTAACCAGAGATGAGCACTGAACCCTAGAGCCGGATACGACTGGCTTTCATGCAAGGGTGACCTATCAGAAACATGTTAGGTTGTGTATCTATGCATTTAGGAAACTTGGTGTTTTCCATTACAAGGTGGACTTGTCTTCTCTCCAGTTTTAGATGACATCGTGGAAGGTAGCAGTTGCACATTTTATTTGTTTTCTAGCCTCTTCTGCTTCTTCCCCTTTGAACTTGAGTGTCCCTGAGTCTCACCTTGATTCTCCTAGGCACGCAAAGGTCCGGCAAAAGAGTGAGCTGGACATTGTTGTGTTTGAAGACCTGTCAGGTGAAGTTAAATTTTCTAGCAAACTGCCGTACCCCAACAATTTGAACAGGTAAGGGACTCCTCATGGGGCAGGGAATACCTGGGGGTGTCTCGTACATGGTTGTTCTAATTCTGGGTTTGAAGTTTGGCTTTACCTGACTTCCAGACTAGATTTACACTTCTGTGACACTTGTGTGCAGAAAAGGGGGGTTCAGACGGGATGTTTGGTTCCTTGTTCCCTCCAAACAATTTTGGTAATTCTGCGTCGGCATTTTCATCCTATTTCTGTTCAGCCTTTTGGCAGACAAGCTGGAAAAATGGCTACAGCTTATGTTAAAGTGGCATCCGCGGCAGAGAGGATCGGACCCCACCTACGGACCCAATGGCTGTTTCAAGGCTCTGGATGATATCTTGAACTTGAAAGTATGTTTCAGAAGAAAGAAAGAAAGGGAGTGTACAGGCAGGGATGTGTGTGATGCACTCACAGTGACCAAATTTAGAAATCTGGACCGTCTGATTTAAAACTTCTAGGCTTATGGGTTTCAATTAATAGCTTAGTTATGAGTTCATGGGTTAGGCCAATGTTTCCCAACCTTTGGTTTTTTGGACTTCGATTTCCAGAAGCCTAAGTCAATTCTCCAAAGCACTGATCAGCCCAATGGACTGACTGAGGCTTCTGGGAATTGAAGATCCATTGTGGGGCATGGGCCCCATGTTGGGAACCACTGGGTTAGGCTTTTTCATAGCTTGTGCCACAAAGAGCCCAGTACCTCTTTGTGCAAGCAGAAATCCCATAGAAAATAAAGAGGCTGATCACCACTTTGTACAATGGTAAGCCAAAACATCTGCCAGCCTAGCAGTTCAGTAGCAAAAAAAAATTTGCAAGTAAATAAATAGGTACTACTTCGGTGGGGAAGGTAGCAGCATTCCATGCACTCCGGTGTCTAAGCATGCCTGCCACATGATCACAGAAATGTCTGCAGATGCTGTAAACAGATGAGCACCACCCACTAGAGTCGGATTCGACTGGCTTTCAAATAGATTACTGTATTATGTATTACTGTATCAGTCATGGTGAACATTGGCACTCCAGGTGTTCTTGGACTTCAATTCCCAGAAGCCCAAGTCTGTGAATCCACACGAATGGGTTTGCTGCGCGTACGCGCAGTAAACCCATTTGTGTGGATTCACAGAGACTTGGGCTTCTAGGAATTGAAGTCCAAGAACACCTGGTATGTGCAGTAAACCCATTCGTGTGGATTCACAGACTTGGGCTTCTGGGAATTGAAGTCCAAGAACAGCTGGAGTGCCAAGGTTCGCCATCACAGCTCTAGGCAAACCCTGAATCCAAACTTGCCAGGTTCTCCTGCTATGGTCATAGAGTAGACCCTACTGCCAGTGACTCAATGCTGATCATCAAGTAATAGTTAACTAATCCAACTACCCTGGAGACTCACGGCCTTGGGTGGCAAAGTCCATAGGGAAGAGAGATGGTCCCCAAGTGGATTCAATCCCTCTTGATGGAGGGCAGCGGCTTCATCCATCCTGTCCTGGGGCTGAGGAGGACTTTGTGTGCCAAAAGGGATCAGGACCAGAAAGTGACTCCTGGAACTGGATCAGTGATACTTTGGGTGTCACGCTATGATGAAGAGGACAAAGAGAAGGTGGTTAACTCACCTGACAGCCCTAAGGATTAATGGGCCTTGGGTGGCAAAGTCCACAGGGAAGGGTGATGGTCCCCAAGTGGATTAAATCCCACTTGAATCCATCTTGATGGAGGGAAGCAGCTTCATCCATCCTGATTCGCAGAATTGGATCAGTGGTACGGATGTGGTGTTGTGGTGCAGAAGCCCAATGTAAAGCCACTGCATTCTATCTCTCCCAAGATAATCTTCGCGGTTGATTGCCACAAGGAGAGCCCATATTTGGAATTGGAGATGGCACAACAAGAAGAAAGCCTGAATGATGTGAGGCACGTGCCATCCATCCCCTGTTTGAATCTCCCCTGCTTTACGGGGTCTATGTCTTTTGCAGCAGGTGCATATCTTAAACATGGTGACGGGTGTGGTTCATGTGTACCCTCTGTCGAAGGACGAGCCCTTGCAAAGTATAAAAGCCAAGATCGAGGCAGATACCGGCATTGCGCAGGAGGACCAGGAGCTGCTGCAGGAAGGGGGGTTAGCATTGTTTCCTGAGAAACCCGACGTTCAATACCTGGCTGACATAAAGGTAGGTCTGGTATCAAAGTGGGGCTTCCCTTTGGTGAGAAATTGCTTCATGGACGTACCGTTTGAGAAACCAGTAAACTGCCCAAGAGAAGGAAACATGGGAAAGGGTTGAAAGGGACGAGGGACAGAAATGTTAAGTAAGGGGGAGCATTTTAATGCAGACAGCACTGGCTCTTTGGCCGTAAACTGAGATGAGCACCGAACCCTAGAGTCGGATATGACTGGCTTTCGTGCAAGGGCCACCATGACCATTATTGGGGAAATTGCACCATTTCCCTGCCTTTTCTTTCTTTCTGATTTGATTTTCCGATTGCCCCATTCTATGGGGAAACGGTTAGGAGCAGCTTTCCCCAATTTCAATTTCCTCCAGTCACGTTCCACTACAACTTCCACTGGCTGGGGATGATGGGCATTGTAACAAAGCACAGTTGGGGTGGGTGGGCACCAGATTAGGGGAGGCTAGTTGAGAGAACAAAAGAACAAGAACTCTTTAAGACCACTAAGCAAAGAACGCTCCAATACCGTGGCCATATCATGAGGAACAACGTAAAGTACAGAATACACTCTCAACTCGCTCTGCATTTAAGATCCCTGGGAAGAGAAGAAGCCCTGGTCGTAGACGGACTTCATGGCTGAAGAACATGAGAGACTGGTGTGGAAGGTCCTCGGAAGACACCGTTCCCAGGAGTTAAGAACTGGAAGACTATTGCCATGAGGATAGCCAATATCCGGAACAGATATTGAAGAAGAAGAAGAAGTTTGGAGTGCCAGCTTTTGGGAAAACCAATTACAGTGCTACCTTGGATAAAGTCCGATTCGGATAAAGTTGCCGTTTTCATGCATACGTGATGCACCGCTTAAAAATGGACGTTATCCGAGGCATTTGGTATAACAACCTCAGATAAAGTCCATTTTTGGACGTTATCCGATGCATCGCCCATTTGATTGGGATAAAGTCCAAACTTGACGGAGTTTGGACTTTATCCGAGGTTCTACTGTATTGAGTCCTATGGTTGGAGCATGATTATAGGTCTGCCCAAATAATTGGCCTGTCCCTGAGAGTTTCCACTCAACATTAGTGAAATTACCTTTGATGTGTCACATCCCATCCCATCCCCCCATTTTTCTGTTTGTTTTGCAGCTCAGCAATGCCACAGCTGCCGACACGGGACACTTTTTCCTCTTTGACAACCGGAAAGTCGCCTATGAGTCTCAGATTTCCCCACGGCCCCATCCGGAAAGCATTAACTGCATTCGTAAGAGCCTTCTCCTTTACTTAGCGCTGCTGAGATGAGAATAGAAAATAATTTGACGTAGGAAAAGCTGCTGCAAAGGAATATTTGCTCTATCTGTGGCTGAAAAAGTTAATTGTATGCCTTGCTTTAAATATTGCAACAGTCCAAATTTAGAACAAATAGCTAGCGACCGACCAACCGACTGACCTACAGTGGAACCGGTTAATAAAACGGCTCGCTTAACATAAAAATTGCGGCTAGGTTTACAGAATTTTTTTCAGAACAGATTAATTGGTTTTCAATGCATTCCTATGGGAAATTGCATTTGGTGCATTCCTATGGAAATTTTGGTTAAAGTAATTTTTGCTGTAAGAAACGTCCCAGAGAATGCATTAATTACGTTGACCAAGGTTCCACTGTATCTACCTATCTGTCCGTCCGTCCATCCATTGGTATTTCCTTATTTGGCATGACAGAATGTGCTATGGTGATAGACGCCTGGTCCAATTTCCGGAGACTCCCCCTCTGATTTTTGTGGTAACTCCCACCTTGGGTCTGCACATTTTCAAACTCTTCTGAAACCGTCATTGCGAGCTCTGCAATGACGGTTTTCTCCCACTTTCTCTCATTCACCAGGTAGCATTACTTGAACAGTGGGTGGGTATTTTCACCAGTGACGTCTGTGGCTCTTAGCATATGTTCTGTTCATTGCACCAGTGGGAATTGAAATAGACGTCAAGGAGCTGGTCTTTCTCCATTGGGTGATTTTTATCTGATCAATGTTATGTAATACCCGGTTAAATCAGAAAAGCAGGCAAAGTGCCAACAGGAAGCGATAGGTCTGGCTTCAGAGAGGCTGACGCATGCTGGAGTTTCCTGATGGCCTCTTTTTCGCTCTTCCTGCTATTGCTTTTCTCCTGCAGTTCAGGATCCCAAGAAAACCCTCCCCTTCTTCCAGCTGCGCAAAGTGTGGGGCCATGTTTGGCATGCGATCCGAAGTCTGAATGAGGACTTTAACCGGCTTCAGAATGGTCAGCGAGCAGCCATGTATGTATGTACGCCTGTGGTGAGGAGGGGCTATTTGTGGAAGAGGGTCAAGGGTTGAGTCTTTTGCAACAAAACACATTGTTCTATGCCTGATCAAAGTATAACCAGACAGTATAAAAATTTACCAGTCTGGCCAGGTTATCCTGCTCTGGTCATAGAGTAGACCCTACTACCAGCAACTCAATGCCTAACGTCAGGCAGCGATTAACTAACCTGACCCTGAGGACAAACGGCCTTTGGGTGGCGAAGTCCACAGGGAAGGGCAATGGTCCCCAAGAGGATTAAATGGTCCCACTTGAATCCCTCTTGATGGAGGGCAGCAGCTTCATCCATCCTGGCCTGGGGCTGATAATGAGGACTTTGTGTGCCAAAAGGGCTCAGGACCAGAAAGTGACTTGCAGAACTGGATCCGTGGTACGTGGGTCATGCTGCGATGTGGAAGGCAAATGGAAGGCCGCTGCATTATATTGCCCAGGACAATTTTTATGGCTGATTGCCATGATGATCACCAGTATTCGGATTCGGATACGACAGAAGAAGCAAACCTGCATTATATTTATTTTTCTACTTGATGTTTGTCATCAAGCGGAGAGTCTGAAACTTTGTCCAGAAGTCCTGCTCATTTATCTGTTGGAATTTCAGGCTGTCCCCCAAACCGCACCCTGTGCTAGTTTTCTGTTCTGACCATAATAACATAGGCTTGTAGTCAGTGGAGCTAGAAAACAAACAATTCCACCCTTGAGTCAACATCTGTATGGAAAATATACAGCACTGATACCCATCAGCTTGAAAGAATGACTTGCTATTGTTCAATTTTTTGGGAATAGTAGCCGTATTAGTCTGTGTTTCAAGTACAGTCAAACCTTGTGATAAGAACGGCTCGACTTAAGTTAAACTCAAGATACATCCAGAAATCTCAGGAAAGAAACAGTTTCGAGATACACATTTTTAATTAGATTTTTCAAGATAAGAAATTAAAAGCATTCCTATGGGAAATTGCATTCAATGCATTCCTATGGGAAATTCAAGATAAGAATTTTTCGAGATACAACCAATCTCGTGGAACGAATTAAATTCGTATGTAGAGGTTTGACTGTACAATAAAACCCCTACTTATGTTAAAAGTCTGTTCCGTAGGCTTTTATGTAAATCGGTTTTTTACTTAACTCAAAGCAAACCATAGGAAAAATGATATTTATGTAAATCGAAGCAACCCCATAGGAAAAATGTTTTTTTTACATAACTCAAAGCAAACCCATAGGAAATTGTGTTATGTAAATCGGGACATGATTTTAGTGCAAAAATCATCATGTAAGTCGAATTTAATGTAACTCAAGGCATATGTAAATTGGGGTTTTACTGTATATCAGCAGGAAAATACCAATAAAATGTTGCAGCACTTTGAAGACTGTTAAATTTTAACGTTAGCTTTTCTGGATCAAGTCCACTTCATCAGAAATGTTCCATGTCTGACAAAGAAACCTCTTTGACTTGCTATCCCATGGCTGACAAAGTGGACTTGATCCGTGAATGCTAACATTAAAATTTAACAGTGCTTCAGCATGTTTTATTTTGTTCATGCTCTGATTGCTATTGTGCCCCACCTCTGGGGGTTGGTGGTGGAACTCCATGTTTCTTCTGTAAGTGCAAATGGACGTTGGAGCCTATATTGCTTAGGGCAGGGGGTACCCAAACTACGGCCTGGCACCAATTCATCCAGCCCACGCCACCCTCATCACTCCCGTACGGGCGTATTTTACTTCCGCTTCTGGGAGCGATGAGGGTGGTGGGCCGGATGAATTGGCGTCGGGGTAGATCTGGCCCCCCGGGCCATAGTTTGGGCACCCCTGAACCATGTGACTGGCCTGCAGCCCGAAAAGTTTAGGCACCCCTGGCTTAGGGTGACTCTCCCTTGCTTGTTTTCCTAGGAGAAATCTCCTGCGGCATAACAGCACCCTTTCGAAGATGAAGAACACCATGACTTCCCTCTCTCAGCAGCTGAAAGCCAAACTGGACTTCTTCAAAGCCAGTATCCAGATTGACTTGGAGAAGTACAATGAGCAAATTGAATTTGGAATCAGTGAGTTGTTTATTCTTAAACCAGTACACTTTCCGAGCACACTTTCCGGGAATGGCCGATCTCCTCTTCTTTGGGGTTTTGCTGGCGTCAAGTTTCATTATCCGCAGAATCACTTCCTGCCGTTCTGGGATCACTACACGTCACACGTGAAGGATTCCTACTGGGAAGACTTTCATGTGCTCGTAATTTCCAACACATGTCAGGAACCGGGCTGGCTCTGAAACCTCTTTCACTTGCTATGCAGGAAGGTTACGATATGATAAGAGATTAAAACCTACAGCAGATGCCAACTGAAGCTCATTGCCAATTTAATTAATTTATTTTTTAAAAAAACATTCCTTCTGCCTTTTACTCCTCTGTAAGGGAGTGCGGTGGCTTAGTGGTTAAGACAGTGAACTTGACGACTGGAGGCTCAGCAGAACAACAGTTTGAGACTCGAGTACTGCATGACAGTGTGAGCTCCCGTCTCTGCCCCAGCCAGCCTAGCAGTTCGAAAGAAATTGCAAGTAGATAAATAGGGACCACTTTAGTGGGAAGGTAAACAGCACTCCGGTGTCTAGTCATGCCTGCCACATGTCCACGGAAACGCCTGGAGACACACACACACAGCGCTGGCTCTTTGGCTGTAAACAGAGATGAGCACTGAACCCTAGAGTCGGATACTGCTGCCTTTTGAGCAAGGGTGACTTTTTATCTTTACCTTAATTAGATAGTTGTGAAAGTCGACTTCTGAGTTGCTTTCCATTCCTTCAACTTGTGTAGCCCATCTAACCCTTCCCAGTTTTTGACGTTGAATCCAGCCATTCAGCTCATTTCATTACATTGCATTACATCTTTTTTATGAATGGGATGGGTGGGTTTTAATGGGGAATGTATTTTTATCTGTTTTCATATTTTTTATGTTTTTATTTGTGTATTTATTGTATATTTTGCTTAATCTACTTTGTGAGCCGCCCTGAGTCGGGTTTCCTGAGTGGGCGGCATATAAGCGTGAAAATTAAATTAAATTACATTTCTCAGTCTTTTCTTCTGCTTAGCTTGGTTCAAAGATTCTTCCCACCTAACCTAGAAGACAGTCATAGGTCCCGTTTTTCTTAAATTTCACCACTGGTACAACATAGAATTACCATGTGAGCAAGCATTTGAGGGCCTTGGGATACCATTTAGTCCAAATTATGACCTCTGTTTAAAATGTACTTGTTGATCAGGGAAGGACCCATTGATGTGGTTTTTTTTGTTTGTTTATTTGATAAAACACATGCTAAATTGCTTATATTTTCTCACCCGAGCTGGTTTTGACTACTAGACACAATCTATGAACTTTTATTGTTTTCCTTCTAGAGCAGGGGTGTCCAAACTACGGCTTGTGGGCCGGATCAGGCCCCCAACACCAATTCATCCAGCCTCACACGGGCACGTTTTACTTCTGCTTCTAGTGACAAGGGCGGCGTGGGCTGGATGAATTGGTGTCCGGGGACCCTGATCTGGCCCACGGGCCATAATTCGGGCACCGCTGGGTTTAAGCAGAGAAAATGGCAACTTAAAATCTATCTCATCCTTTTGCAAAACAGATTACAAGGCATGTATTGCTTTTGGTGGGTGGAACCACATGACCGGCCCGCTGAACCACATGATCGGCCCACAGTTTGGGCACCCCTGTTTTAGAGAGCTCTGGTTGGCCTTTTGTCTCATTTAGGAAGGGAAACCTAGTTTCAAAAGGAGGGGGGGGATTTTGAAAACTATTACTGTGTTCTCTTTACAGCCTCCGAGAAGCTACTCCTTGCCTGGAAAGAAATGGAGCAGGTTGTGGAGCAGTGCGGAAAGGTGCGTTTTGACTTTTTGATGGGCTTTATTTCCTTGAACCGACGTGTCTGCCCCCACTCCTGAGAGACCAAACCAGAGCCTGGGAACTGTTTTCATTGTTTGGTGTGAATAAAATGGGTGAGGTTTCCTCCCTATCCGACTCTAGGGTTCAGTGCTCACCTCTGTTTATTAGCCAAAGAGCCAGTACTGTCTGCGTTTGCAGATGTTTCAGTGGACATGTGGCATGCCGAGACACCAACATGCATGGGACGTTGTTACCTTTCCCCCTGAAGTGGTACCTATTTATCTACTTGCAATTTCGTGCTTTCAAACCAGCTAGGTTGGCAGGAGCTGGGGCAGAGATGCAAGCTCACTCAGTCATGCTGTACTCTGGCCTTGAAATGCTGATCTGCCGGCCTTCCGGTCATCAAATTCAGTGTCTTAACCACTAAGCCACCATGGTCACTAAAGAAGTCCTGGTCTTTTACTGATATCTTCTCTCCTACCCCCACCAGGAGGAAGAAGTTGAGCAGCTGGTGAAAAAGACAATGGCTCTCCAGACAGATATTGTAGACCTGCAAAGGATCCCCCAAGGCCGGAAACAAGGAAGCTCCTTGGATGATCTGTAAGTCCCTGTCTTTTAGCTTTTATGGCTCAATTGTCAGGGCGTGTCAGTCATTTGTTGACCTGGGTCAAAGTTCAGATAGAGCAGTGGTTCCCAAACCTTTTTTCGGCCATGCCCCACCTAAGCATCTCTAAAATCCTGATGACCCCCCCCCCAGTGACATATATATGTGAAACTCGGAAAATTAGAATATCTGCAAATGTTCAGTCCAGTAATGCAACTTAAAAGGTGAAACAAATATATGAGGTAGACTCATTAACATGCAAAGTGAGATAGTTCAAGCCTTACTTTGTTATAATATTGATGCTTATGGCTTATAGCTTATGAAAACCCGAACTCCCCAATCTCATGTACCCCATAATCATCACATAATCTCATGTACGCTCTGTACGCCATGATCATCACAATCATAGCAAATTAAGGCATGACATCTCTCGCTTTGCATGTAGTGAGTCTATCTCATATATTTGTTTCACCTTTTAAATGAAATGAATGGACATTTGCACGATATTCTAATTTCCCGAGTTTCACCTGTAGATGAGCCAAGATGCAAATGAGTTATTGATTATTAAGTTTGTATTGTGCCTGTCTTCTGCTTATTGATTTGTGTGTTCTTTTTTTCATCGTCATATTCTTCAGATAATGATTGTGTTTTTCTTTTTCTTTCGTAGAGAGGAACAAGCAAGGGATTTATATCGCAAGCTGAGGGAGAAACCAAGAGGTAAATGTCAACAACACTGGAGGTGTTGATGCTGTATGCCAGCGATGGCCAACCTTGGCACTTGGACTTCAGTTCCCAGAAGCCCAAGTCGGCACTCCTGCTGATCAGGGTTCCTGGGAATTGAAGTTCCAGAACAGCTGGAGTGCCAATGTTGGCCATCACTGCTGTATGCTAGTTGTCTCAGCATCGTCGTACTCAAACTTGCCTGGCTTTTGCTTCTCTAGACCAAAGAACTAGCGGAGACAGCCAGGAAGTTGTGCGGCTGCTCCTCCAGGCGATCCAGACGTTTGAAAAGAAAATCCACCTCCTCTATGGCCAACTCAGGTGGGAATCCCTGGGCTAGTTGCTTGCAATAAAGCTGGAAGGTTTCCTAAGGTCAAGGGCAGGAGTTCTCAACCTTTTTAAATCCGGGGGCCATTGGGTCACACTCCCTCAGACAGCTTAGGGGGGCATTTTGCCCTTTCTCCACCACACAGCACTTCCTGGTATGGTGGAGGCGGGGGGGGGTGGGGCACATGAAATGCGGCCATGGGCCGCATCCATCCCATGGGCTGCAGTTTGAGAATCCCTGGTCAAGGGATACGATACCGCTTTGTCCAGTACCAGCAAAAAGTAACTTCTCTGTCCCCAGCCACCGTCTCCGATTGGCGCAGAGGCTTGTAGGTCACTAAAATCTCATTCTTTTCAGCAAAACGGTTGTCTGCAAGCAAAAGGCCCTGGAGTTGTTTCCCAAAGTGGACGAGGTGATGAGCCTGATGAACGTAGATGAGCAAACGGTTGTCCGGCTTCAGGACAAACGGCAGAAAGAACTCTGGAACCTGCTGAAAATTGCCTGTGTGAGTGACATGAACTCCACTGGGTGTGGAATTGAAGTCTAAGATAACGACTTCTCTCCCCTCTTCGTTTCTCTCACCTTTCCAGAAACCTATTTCCCACCTTATGTTTTGCCTAGAGTGGGGTGCCCAAACATTTTGGGCCACAGGCCGGCCACGTGGTTCAACAGGCCGGCCACGTGGTTCCTCCCACCGGAAGCGGAAGTAAAACGTTCCTTGCAGTCTGTTTTGCAACAGGATGAGATAGATTTTAAGCTGCCATTTTCTCTGCTTAAACCAAGTGTGACCAAACTACAGCCCACGGGCCAGACCTGGCCCCTGATGCGAATTCATCTGGCCTATGCTGCCCTTGTTGCTCCCAGAAGCGGACGTAAAATGTGCCGCTTCCAGGAGCGACGAGGGCAGCACAGGCCGGATGAATTGGTTTCAGGGGCTGGATCTGGCCCATGGACTGTAGTTTGGGCACACCTGGCATAGAGTGCCTGTGTGATGCAAAATTTCTGAGGAGTGCTTTGGATCTCCCTTTGACCAGGCCCAATGGCCACCTAGTTGAACAATGGGATGTCAAATTAGTGCATGGACCAAAACTCCCTAGGGTGACTTGCTCTGGCATAGGGGAAATTATTTCACCCGATAGTCCCTGCTGCATTTTTTTCATGTCATTCTTCTTTGTGTGCAAGAAGGGCGGTTTAGGAAGGGACTCTTTAATTAGCAGCAGTTGGTAATTAAAAAGGCCCTTCTTAGATTCCAGGCTGACTTGCATAAAAGAATCATAGGAGGGAGTCTCGTTAGCTGAGACATGCTGCTGCCATAGACCTCATTTCCCCTGCACTGGTATAAGTTATGCAAAAGTACCGTATTTTTCGGACCATAAGACACACTTTTCCCAAAAAAAAAGTGTGTGGGGGGGAGTGAGGGTGCGTCTTACAGTCCGAATGCTGTCCAGCAAGGCTGTTGTAAAAGGATATTTTACAACAGCCGCGGCTGGCTGAAGACCAGGGAAAGAAAAACTTATGTTCAGCTGGCCATTACCACAGGTGGCCACAAGAGGGCGCAAATCACAATTTCCCAAATGCATTGGAAATCAGTTTCTTGTACAGTATTCTAAAGCTTTTGTTTGTATGTTCCCAATGCATTTCAATGGGAAACCAAACCTGTGCATAAAAAGAAAGGGTTTCAATCAGATCTCTTAATTTACATGGGGTGGGTACAAACCTGTCCCATCCTTTTCTCCTGGACTATTGAAGAGAGATGGCAGTGCTGTCTAGTGAAAATAATGGCATGCCTTTGCACAGCATACCAAAAGCTTAACCTGTATTTTCTCTTACTGCAGAGTAAAGTGCGTGGACCAGTCACTGATAGCCCAGACAGCATGAATACATCGCGCCTTAATAATCCTGGTCAGCGGGTCTCGCCTCCACAAAGCAATTTAGATACTGGGATTAAAAGGTGATGATTTGGCATTGTAATTGCATATACAGGTCGCCCCCACCTACACGTGGTTTCATTTATCTGCAGGTCTAAATATATTCAGTAACAATCCTGAAGTGTGTAATATATGTGTTTCTATGGTGCATTACCAGAACTGGCCACTAGAGGTTACTGTCTCAGTGTAATATTTAAAAGACATTGAGACAGACATTTTGGTAGTGCTCATCTAGAATGATGGAGGCATTTGAAACCACTTCCATGTTTCTATTGCTCAGGTATGTGTGTTAAATATAGTTTGCTGTTATCCAAGGTTTTAGTTATCAGTAGAAGTTCTCAGAACATATCCCCCACGGATGGGCTGGGGGTGGGGGTTGTACTTAATCTCTGCAGTAATAGCACATCAGATTACTGCTTGAAATTGGATAAATGAACTGGATCATGCTTTTACTTGTAGTCTTACACTGTAATACTTTATGATATTTGATCAGTTCCTTTTGCTGCTTGAGAATGTAGAGAAAATAGCAGATACAAAAAAGAATTAAGTTTTTGCATATTGCCTAGTGAGGCTAGGTTCTCAACAGTGGTTCAGAAATCCATGGCTAAAATTGTTCCATAAGTTACATGTGTGTAAGGAGGATGTCACCAGAGGAATATTTTTAGAAACTAAAGATGAGCAAGAGGGCGTTTCCGAGTGCTCAGGGAGGCAGCGAATTTTTGTTTGCAAGGTGACGTCTGTTTTTCACTATGGTTTCTCATAGCTTGTCTCCTCAGAATCTGTCGTCTGCAGTGATCTTTGATCCTAAGAATGTAAAATCTGTCACTGCTTCTACTTCTTCCCCATCTATTTTCCAGGGACTAATGGGGCCTGTTGCCATTATCTTGGTTTTCTTGATGTTGAGTCTCAGAGCCAGCTTTTGCACTCTCTTCTTTCAACCTAAGCAGCGGCTTCTTTAGGGCTTCCTCACTTTCTGCCATTAGGGTGGTATCGTCTGCATAGCTCAAGTTGTTGATGTTTCTCCCAGCAATTTTGATCCCAAATTGTGATTCATCCAACTCTGCATTGCAGATTACGTGCTCTGTGTATAAGCTGAATAAGCAGGGTGATAAAATGCAGCCTTGTCTTACTCCTTTTCCTGTTCCAAACCACTCCGTCATTCCATACTCTGTCCTAACTGTTGCTTCTTGACTCATGTACACATTTCTCATGAGGCATATAAGGTGTTCTGGTATTCCCATCTCTTTAATTACTTGCCACATTTTGTCGTGGTCCACACAGTCAAAGGCCTTGGTGTATTCAATGAAACAGAAGTAGACTTGTTTCTGGTATTCCTTTGTTTTCTCCATGATCCAACATATGTTTGCAATGTGGTCTCTAGTCCCCCTGCCTCTTCTGAAACCAGCCTGCACCTCTGGTAGTTCTCTATGTGCTGCTGAAGTCTGTACTGTATTATCTTGAGCATCACCTTGCTAGCGTGTAGGATGAGCGCAATTGTTCGATAATTTGAACATTCTTTATAATGTCTTTCTACTATTTATTTTTTTTAAAAAATAAGCTTTCTTGTAACTTATCTTGTAGTGACGAGCTACTGAAGGAGTCACAAAGCCTCTGCAGTCAGCTGGAGAATGTAATGCTGGACACAATGAAGGAAGACGACAACAGTTTTATGGTAACACCTAATTTTATGCTATCATTTTACTCATATCCTAACTCATTCCCAGTTAGTATGTTCCTAGGGCTGTGATGGTTCAGTGGTTAAGAAGCTCACCTTGTTAGCTAGAAGTCAGCAGTTCAAGACCCGGGTACTGCCTGACGGATTGAGCGCCTGTCTCTGTCCCAGCTCTTGGGGACATGAAAGGAGCCTCATTTGGGCATTCCCTGAGCAGAGTTTCTCCAGCAAAAATCTTGACACAAAATTATTAGTAGTAGTATCTTCCTAAAGGCACAGAAATATTAAATAACTTTTGTTTGGAAAGACAAGTGGTGAGTTGAATCAACATTTAAAATTTGCTATTTGATTGTTTGATTTGTTCTAGCAAAACACCAAAAGGCGCCCCTTTATAGTATCCTCAAGGCTGGGGCAGTCCCTTGCAGTCCCGGTGTTAAATCCTGCATGTCTCATTTCATGTGTGCTGCAGGAGATGACTTTGAGATCATGGTGTGTGAGTCACTTCATGGCAAGCTGGGATCCACCTTAAACAAATCCATGTCAATGACATTTTTCCTGCTTCAGGGGGGAAAATGAATTCTTGGATACGAGTTGCAGTCGATGACGACATGGATGGGGAATCGGAGGACACAAAAGCGCACATTTTAGCTATCTAAACCAGTAGTTGTTTTGCTTTTTCAGACTTTGGATTGGACTTGGCTGAAACTTCAAGCAGAAGAGAGAACCTACAACAAACCCAAATGTGAACAAGGTCTACATTGAACTTCTTAACAATTAATCTTCCTTTATGCTGGTTGGTGGCTTGACAACAGCTGCTCTTTGTGATAAGGAAACGATTGCTCAGTGAGAATCGTAATGTGTTTGATTTGCAATTGTTTGTATATAAACTAAATTGGGTTTTTTTCTGTAGCGTGTTGAGTGCAAACTGTCTGTCTTGAACCCTGAGAGGCTCAGGGGTTGCACTGCCAGGGCTGTCTCCGTCTTGTTTCTTAATCACAGACTCCGGCCATACAGATGAATGGGGGGAGGCAACTAGAATGCAGCCGTGCTAAACAGAGGCAGCCCCATTGAAAAGTGTCCGCTTAGAGAAGCACTTGATGATTCAGACCAAACTGCCTTAATTGAAAATATGGCTTTTTAACTATAAGCCTCCTTTTCACTCCCTTTACTCCATTTCACAGTGGGCTGTATCTTCTATGTTGAAGTGGCACTTGTATTATTAGCAAAGCACTGCGCAATCTCAGTAGCCATTACATGGGTCGTTACCCCTCTTCCTCCCCCCCTCCCCGCAACTGTTTTTCTATCTCAATTAGACAAGCAAATCCCAAGTACACAGTATTCAATACCATAGAGAAGGAATCAGTTCCAAATAGGATTTGATTTATTTTCACTTTGGTGGTGGAAAACCAAAGTTTTCACTACAGCACAGAGACCAGATTTGTCAAAGGTCGTGAGGTGTAGGACATGCAGGGTGCAATGTAATAATAATACAGAAGGATCGAGAGGTTCTTTCCTTCCACCAGATGCTATGCTGTCTTCTGTGGAACACATTTTAAAGGAACTGTGGAACTGAAATGAAATGTAGCACAACCATTACAACTTCCATGCATGTCTTCAAGTATCGCCCTTCATGGTAGATTTGCACTCTTCCAGACTTGGATGGGTCGGGGTTACAACACTTCTTTTGGAAGAATACAAAGTTCACGCTTTTTTTGGAGTTTCACAGAAGAGTTTTAAGGCCAAAACATTGTGGGGTTTGTTTTCTCCTTCATCTTCCAAATAAAGATTAATACTTCGTCAACACTTACGCATTAAGCTTCCAGCTCAAATCCAAGCCCAATTTTATGGCTGCCAGTACTGAAATTCTTGCCATCAATCAGAGTGGACAGGCTTAACTTCACACCTGACAGAAACACAGCAACACCGTTAGGAAACTCAACAGTGACCCTGAGCCACACAGAAAAGGCAGAAGGGGAGTCGGCACAAAGGACCCGGGCAACATTGAGAGCTAAAATTAGAGCACAGAAATGTTATTGCGAAAGCTGCAGCGGCACAAGTGGTTAAAATACTGAACTCACTGACTGGAAGGTCAGAGTTTGATTCCCGGGTACTGCATGACGGAGTGAGCTCCCGTTGTCTGTCCCAGCTCCTGCCAACCTAGCAGTTCGAAAGCAAGACGTTGCAAGTAGATAAATAGGGACCGCTTCGGTAGGAAGGTAAACAGCGTTCTGCGCACTCCAGTATTGAGGCATGCCTGCCACATGTCCACGGAATGTCTGTAGACACAGACAGCACTGGCTCTTTGGCTATAAACAGATGAGCACTGAACCCTAGAGTTGGATACGACTGGCTTTCGAGCAAGGGCAACATTTACCTTTACTAATCCACAATTACTTTTGTTTAAAAAACAGATGGTTGTTTGTTACTCAGGCAAGATTACTTATCAGTGGATAGTTGCTCATACATTTAAACATTAATTTAAACAATTACTCAGAAATTAACAAAACATCCTGCAAACCCACTCAATTTTTAGAATTGCATTACTTGTGACCCCGCATAAAGCCTAACAGTGTAATAGTATTTTTCAAAGTGTCCAGCTGTGTCCTACTCATTCCCTCCAAAAGATGTTACAAGTAACATTTCATGTGACATGCTTTGTCAACCAAGCTGTAATTGAGATATAGTGGGGTTTTCCCCCCAAAACAAATGAGAATTCTTTACCTTCTTCCATATCTAGGCCAGGCATGAAATGGACAAAATGAAGGTACCTTTTGGTGAGTTCATTCTGCAGTTCCTTTCACCTGACCTAGTATGAGAAAGATTAGCTGGCAACACAAGGTTGCCATGACCAAGGTACACCCGATTGATTCTGATGTGTTTGTTCAGTGCAACACCTTCCAGTTTGCGTATCAAGATTTTAAAAAAACCTAAAGAAGCTTGTCTCTTCAAATCACTCGACGGTTTACCTACCAGGTCGTAGGGTCTGAGTGTAGCCTAGTCCAATGAGGCTGGCGTTATTAACTTTGGCCTAGGAGGTAATAAAAAGAGCATGCAATGAGGTATAACGTTATATTTCCTTAGAAGAAAGGCATGTGTTCACCAGAGGTGGCCAAACTTTTCGGGCCATGGGCCAGTCACGTCGTTCAGCAGACCGGTTATGTGGTTCCTCCCACCAGAAGAAGTAAAATGTGTTTACGACAGCCGCGGGTGCATTTACGGCAGCTTTCTGCGCATGCATGGACACGTTTTACTTTTGGGAGCAGCGAGGGCAGCACGGGCCAGATGAATTGGTGTTGGGGGTCGGATCCAGCCCACGGGCCATAGTTTGGCCATCCCTGGTGTATACTTTCTGAAGAGTTAGCCATCTTCCAGAACTTTATCAAAAAGATAAAGACAACATGTAGTCATACTGCAATTCCCAACCTATAAAATATTTGCAACACGGGCAAGTCTTGCTTCTTGGTGATACGCGGGTCACAGGAACAAACACTGATCTTGAACCTCCCTATGAGGCGCAGTGAATTCACACTGCTACAAACATGTTGAAGGCAGCTATAGTGGAAGATGGCAAAATTCTTACCGAGACAGAAGAATTATCATCCAGCTGGTATTTGGTGGCAATACCAAAGCGAGTATTATTGCTTCCTGCGGTCCAAGCAAGATTTATTGATGTTTCAACTTTGTCACTCACTTTCTGATAGATTGAGCCACCAAACTCAGTGCCATCATTCCTGTTGGTGAAAGAGCATGTGAAAGTTCAACTCAGTCCTGCGCAGAAAAAAGATCCCATCTCATTCTTGTTTATTGCAAATATCTGCCAAGCTATGCTTTCTCTGTTCTTCCTGGTTTCATTACAGGTGTTATAGATTTTTCAACAACTGGAACAGGAGCAGGGCTGCTCATTCATGGATATATATCTGGTTATTATCAGGAAGCGAAAGTCCTATGACAGTGATGGTGAACCTTGGCACTCCAGCTGTTCTTGGAAGTCAATTCCCAGAAGCCCAAGTTCCTGTGAATTCACACAAATAGTTTTACTGGTACTCCAGCTGTTCTTGGACTTCAATTCCCAGAAGCCCAAGTCCCTGTGAATCCTCACCAAATGGTTTACTGTGCATGTGTGTGGCTTGGGCTTCTGAGAATTGAAGTCCAAGAACAACTGGAGTGCCAAGGTTCGCCATGACTGTCCTATGACATAAATCAGATGACCCAATCAAAAGTGAAATGTGCTTTTTACAAGTAGTCCTCAGCCTGGATTCGAATAACCAATCACGGGAAGGTAGAATTAGCCTTCTCCAAAGAAAGCAGGTTGAGTTTAGTGTGTTTACATTTAAAATTTCCTTTCAACATGAGACTATGTTTCATTGAAGTGGTCCTTCTGGTGGATGCGGATTAGAACCAGAGTTTCAGTAAGGCAGCTGCATCATGCCCTGTCTCATGGCAAAAGTCAACTGCCCACAGTAACAGTGTAAGATCGTGGCTGTAGGGGAAAGCACTAAAAATAATTTTCCTCTTTTACTGAGCTAATTTCCACTAAATTGCCTTGATATCCACACAGAAAAACACACAATCTCCTAAAAGAATGGGAAGACCAAATCTGTTCAGCCACAACTACAGCTACAATTTGTCGAGAAAGCTGTCAACATGCAGTAAAATCTCGAGTTGCGATCGCCTCAACTAATGAAAAACTCGCAATACGAAAGGAAACCCCGGGAAAATATTGCTTCGAGATATGATTTTTTTCTTCGATATTAGAAAAGTTTATTTCCATTTCCCGGCGCTTCCCGCGGCGGCAGGAAAGTGTTCAGAGCATTTCCACTCTGTTTTTGGATTATTTTTTGTCGTGTTTTGGCACCACTAGAAGCTCCTACCCGCCACCAGGAACTGCTGAAAATCCCCCCTTCCCCTCAACATCTGATTGACGGGGACGGGTCCAGAAATTACCAGAGCTGGCCACTAGAAGCTGCTGTCAGAAATGTACTGAACATGAAAACCATTCCGGAGGTCAGGAAAAAAAATTGTGGGGTGGGGGACGTCTTTTATCTATTCAAAACTCTTTCTAACGTGCATTTTGAAAATTTTCACCATGTTTTCCCACTTTAGAAAAAAAGATGTCCTCCCCCACACACACACACACACACACTTTTTTCTGACCTCCAGAATGCATTATTTGGTTTTCAAAGCATTCCTATGGGAAACCACACTTAGAGATACAATTTTTTCGGGATACGAAAATCCCCAAGGAACGAATTAATTTCTTATCTCAAGGTGCCACTGTATCCTGAGATTTAAGATGTTTTTCCCACAGAAAACAGATGATGGGCATAATTACTTTTGCAAAAGCTGTCTCAGAACATTCCTCTGGCTATCAGTTCATCTGAGTGATGCACAAAATCAGCTTGACATCAGTGCCTACCACAACAGAAGCGCCGTTGTCTTTATGGTATAACTCTCCTAGGCCAAAATCAATACTTACACATTTGTGTGCAGCTGGAAGTCTGCTGCTCTGTATCCCAATGCAAAGTTATTCTGTGATAGTTTGGATTTGGCTGTGTCAAAGGCCATCTGATAGCCAGCAAGCCAGCCTTGATAGCCCAATACAGCCCAGCCATAGACGGTTGGTCCAGAGAGGTCAATGTCAACATTACAACCTAGGTTTATATATTCTCGTTTGTAGGCTGTCTTCAACTTCCCACTCTTCTTTCTGATCAGTGACGGATGCAAGAGCGAAATGAGAAGAGAAAATCAGGGTTAACTGCTTCTGTAATTTGCAACAAAGAACACACAGGGTATTTCACTGCTAATTTTCTATTATTATTTTTTTCAGGAATAGAAATTATATTTGCTGGAGTCTAAGACACACTTTCCCCCTTAAAATACACCAGAAAAATGTAGTGCGCCTTATAATCAACAAATACTGTATTTACCAGTGTGCAAGGCACACTGCAGTGGACTGCAGGGGCTCAAGTGTTTAAGCCGCTGACTGGGAGGCGGAAGGTCAGCAGTTCAAAACCCAAGTACTGCATGACAGAACGAGCACCCGTCTCTGTCCCAGCTCCTGCCAATCTAGCTGTTCGAAAGCAAGAAATTGCAAGTAGATAAATAGGTACTGTGCACTTCGTTCCATGCACTTTGATGTCTAGGCATGCTTGCCACAGGTCCACGGAAACGTCTGCAAACGCAGACAGCGCTGGCTCTTCGGCTATAAACAGAGATGAGCACTGAACCGTAAAGTCAGATACAACTGGCTTTCGAGCAAGGGTGACCTTTACCTTTAAGACACACTCCCCCCTCTTAAAATACACCAGGAAAATGGAGTGCGTCTTATACTCCGATGCATCTTATACGCCAGTAAATACAGTACATGTACCTGAGATGATTAAAATACATTTTAAGATGGTCACTTAAAGTTCTTGTGAGGGTGAAAACTTACCCTGTGTTTGGTACAAACATGGCTTCAAGGCCCAGCTTCAGTCCTTCAGCCAACTGAAATGAAGACCAAAAATACACTGGATCAATCTCAAATGCAAGATTACATGCTGCATTTTCTTTCAAGCTTAATTGCTTCTACTCTGTGTTTTTCTCTCCCTTTCTATGAGAATCACAGCAAAGATGAACACATATAAATGAAACCAAGGAACCAGGGGGAAATGTTCTTAATGTATTACGGTCCTTCAAAACAGATCTGCTGGATTCTATTTCCAGTGCCAAATGTTAAGTGGTTTCCTGGACAGGATGACATTTAACAACTCTCACAGATATTGCTTTAAACATCTAACCCAGAGATGCCCAAACTATCTGTCCCCCAACACCAATTCACCCGGCCTGTGCCGCCCTCATCGCTCCCGGAAACAGAAGTAAAAAACGCATTTTACTTCCACTTCTGGGAGTGACGAAGGCATCAGGGGGCAGATGAATTGCCATTGGGGGCCAGATCTGGCCCACAGGCCATAGTTTGGGCACCCCTGGTTTAAGCAAAGAAAACGGCGGCCTAAAAAATCTTATCTCATCCTGTTGCAAAACATATCTGTTGAAAAACATTGTAAGGCACATTTTACTTCCGCTTCCGGTGGGAGGAACCATGTGACCAACCCCCTGAACCATGTGACCAGCCCACAGCCTGAAAGGTTTGGCCACCGCTGATCTAAACACTAATCCAAGCAGTACAGCTTGGGTGTATATTTCACAGCAAAACAAATTTTGCTCTTACAAAACCCTCAGTCTAAATTCAAAACGACATAAGACTTACTCGAAGTTAAGTATGTCATAAGATAGCTTCAAAATACGATTTGGACAGTTATACCCACATTACCCATTTCCACAAAGCACCAACATATCAGGACAATTTTTTTAATAATAAAAAAAAGTTAAGCCCTCATTTCTATGAAATGTTGAAGATGTGATTTCACTGTCTCTTACCTTATCTTCCATGGTTATCTCCGTCCCCAAGGTGTTGTCAGTGTTCCATTTCTGGGCAAACGTAAGTCCATAGTCCTTGAATTTATACTTGGTCTCTAGGCTGCCCGAGGCTTTCCCTGTGTCTGTGTTCGAAGAACCAGCGGTGGTAAATTCCTGTAGATATATCACATTTGAATTTGGAAAATGTTTGAAAGTTTAACATACAATTTCAATGCATCGTGTAAACCAGAGTCTGGATGTTTTTTGGAGAGATCTATTATTACAGCATTCAATTTTCCTAATCAATACCATCACCTATGTTCAGATATGATTTTAGCTAACCAATATGTGTGCATTAAGCAATCATGCACCTAAAATCTGTTGGACACAAAATAGTTTTAATTGTGTGTGAGAGAGAAAAGAAGAGCCTTCCGCTCCTGGCCCAATACATTTTATTTTACACAAGTGTTTCAACACTTCATGAGTCTCATGCCACGAATAGCTGGGAAAATACTCCCAGAAACATTTGATTCATTCTGTGACACTTAAGAGCAGGGATTCTCAACCTGCAGCCCGTGGGCCAAATGCTGCTCTTGGCGCCATTTCATGTGCCCCCCCACCGCCTCTGGAAGTGCCATGTGGTGGAGGAAGGGCAAAATGGCCATCTGGCCCCCAAAGCTATCTGAGGGAGTGTGACCTGGCCCCCGGCTTTAAAAGGTTGAGAACTCCTGGTTAAGAGCAAGCCCCGTATAATGGAAGTAAAGCCAAATTTGCCACATTGCAAGTAAGGCACATTAAGTGCCACAAGAACTCTCACAGAGCTGCAATAGGTATCTGGTTCACACAGGAGTCCCACAGGCCCAGAGTACACACAAAATCTCTGGTGGATGAGTAAGGAATGAAATATGATTTACCCAGAGTCAATCCACAGGTTATTAGCCTATAGATATCTACCTAAATATATACATACAGTATAAGACACCCTGCCAGTTTATAACATGGCCAAATTAGTCATTTAGGGCTTCAAGTTACAGACACTATCAGGTTTCATGACAACCTAAAGGACGGTCATTCTTGCCACAGCTTGTCAAGAACGTGGCTATTTATAAACCTGGGTTACTACAGACAAGGCCCGTGTTTCCAAGCTGTTTTTATATAGTTTATAGCAGGGGTTCCCAACCTATGGCCCATTTCATGTGGCCCATGGACACCCTTGCTGCTCCCAGAAGTGGAAGCGGGCACATTTCACACCCACACCTGTCGTAAATGTGGATGTGGGCATATTTATGGCTGTCGTAAATGCGCCCAGTTCCGGGGGTATTGCTAATACTGTACATGAATAAATGAGGCAGAATTTTCCTGGTCTCTGGAAACAGACTGACTTCTGGTCAGCTGACAGGTGTGCACACATGTGTGACTATTCATCTTATGGCTGTCAGTGCAACCTATACATCCAAATGCCAAGCTCTTCTTAGATTGACTAGGCCAAGCCCAGCTCCAAACGTTGGCTCCGGTCAGTCATTTCAATTCATCACATACAGCTGAGAAGACATTTTATATCAAAGCCTTCTTGACATTTGAGAGTTGGAAAAGGGAGGCCAAAGCAGGGACTTGGAAGGAAAATTCAAATAAACAAAATCTGTGTTTAATAGAGAAACTGTATTTTGATGCCAGAAATGAGTAACAAATGGGAGTATTCTCAGATGAGGTGAGACAATCATCTAAGGAGAGAGGTTTTAGGGAGCAAATGGGATCGAAGGATAAGACTAAAGTTCAATGAAATTCCTTCCCAAAAGTGCCTGCACCTTGAACTTTCTCACAAAGATGTCAAGCATATATTTTTCAAGTTTCTCCAGAAGCCACTTCCTCACTGTCCGGGACAGGTACACATTAAAAGAACTGCCAAAGGTTTTACATACATTTCTGCAACTTTTGTGATCAGCAAGCATAGTTCCCTTTACAATGCGAGGCAGGAAACAGACCTGAGCAGTTTAAACCTCTATTTAGAGATTAACAAACCAAGCATCATTTAATTCCAACTTGTAAAAACAAGGTTGCTTGCAAAATTGCATGATTCTACTGCTTTCATATCTTTGTAGACATTTCAAGGGCAAATGCTGCTGCAAAATGGAGCTGCATTGGGACAGTGAGCAACCAGTGACCAGTTCTGTTTAAAGTGGGTTAAGAACCGTACAGAATCATATTTCAAGAGGAGGAAAAAACAATGGAGCAGAAAAGTACGCTAGATTCTTACCAGCTGAATAAACATCCAAAAAAACAGTGTTGCATGGAAAAGGGAGAAGACACATTAGTCATTAGCGCCTTTCATTTCTCAGCAAGGGTCGACTAATCCAAATCTCTACAATATTTTACCAGCTACACTGACTGCCATTTTGTTTCCTGGCCCAATTTGAAGTGCTCTATAACCGTGATGGCGAACCTTGGCACTCCAGATGTTCTTAGACTTCAATTCCCAAAGCCCAAGGAGGGAAGGGTTAACCTGGAAGAGCCTTAACCGTACGGGCGCGTTTTACTTCCACTTCCGGGAGCGACGAGAGCAGCACGAGCCGGATGACTCGCAGTAAACCTATTCATATTGATTTACAGGGTGCTTGGGCTTCTGTGAATTGAAGTCCAATAACATCTAGAGTGCCAAGGTTCACCGTCACGGTCCAATGAAATAAATGATGATGACTCTCATACTTGAAGAGACACGTTACTTAAGTAATAGTTATACTTCTTCAAATAATTCTCTCTCCTTTTACTATAGGTCTGCAAAACACATTGAAGAAGCAGAGAGCGCATTTACCATCAGATGAAATTCTTCTTCAAGGCTGCACTGTGATGTACAAGCACCAGACTGCAGAGCTCCAAAAGATCAACATTAATATCACATGGAAGAATGGAAAGTATCTGGTGTCCTCCATCCAAAGGAAAGCAACAATCACAGAGGGTCAAGTATGTGCACTTCATACTATGGAGCTATTAGGAGATGTTCTCCCTTGCAGGAAAAAATGGAAGTGCTCATTACTTACCACTCCACTGGAAGACTTGGTCTTCAAATCTAACTTGACCATGCCAAACCCTGCAATTGCCAAGACAAAGGTTTCATTTTGAGACTACAATAGACAGCTTACGATTACACTCAATTAAAAGAGAGGGAGAACTGAGAGGTCAAAAGAGCATTGTGGGCAACAGAACAAAAAGGGATAGATTTTGACCGGTTTGACCTCAATATGTGGCTGCCATAAACAATTTTGGGTCCCATCTGACTTAGAAAGATAGCTTGGGGTTCGTATCTGGCTGCTTGACTAGATTTGAAGGCACCCAAAGCATTCTCAAAGCTGTGGACTTAAATCAGGGAATTACCTCATTCTTTCTTACCATGCTGTAGAAAATAAGGTTTTGTGTGTTCATTTGTGTCAAGCTGTAGTCTGAAAATGCCTTCATCCCCTTGAAGTACTGCAAGAACAATCCCAGAACCTCTCCCACTCCACAGAGAGTAAGTTGTTTATGAAGCCTTCTATGTTCTCAATGAGCAGGTGGCAGCCGTGGCCAGGAGGGCTTTTGCACAACTTCTTGTCATATGCCAGCTACGCCTGCTCCTAGATCGGGACTCCTTGCTCATGGTCACACATGCACTGGTCACCTCCAGACTGGACTATTGTAATGCACTCTACATGGGGCTGCCCTTGATGACCATTTGGAGGCTGCAACTGGTCCAGAATCCAGCTGCCGGGGTGGTGATTGGGTGCAGGCGTTATGCCTGTGCCTCTCCACTGCTTCAGGAGCTGCACTGGCTACCAGTGTGCCTCCGGGTGCAATTCAAGATGCTGGTAATGACCTTTAAAGTCCTACATGGTAGTGGGCCAGGATACTTAAGAGACCGCATCCCCCCGAGAACATCTGTCCGTCCCACCAAAGCAGACCAAAGGGGCTCTCTTATTGTGCCATCTGCTCGCCTCTCTAGCACCAGAAAGAGAGCCTTCTCTAAAAACCTGGCTGGCAAAGCAGGTGTTGGGCACCGGTGATGTGGTGATCCCCACCTGCTAGCTAATACAGCAATATCGCTCCTTCGCTCTTTTAATTCTTGTTGTATTTTTAATTGTTTTTATGGGTTTTTGATGTGTTGATTTTAATGTTGTGAGCCACCCAGAGTCATTTCAAGGTGAGCGGCTATACAAATTGGATAAATAAATAAGTAAATGTCAGGGCTCGGTGCTCTCTCCTCTCCTATTTAACATCTACATGAAACCGCTGGGTGAGATCATTCGTTCCCATGGGGTGCGGTACCATCAGTACGCGGATGACACTCAGTTGTACATCTCGGCCCATGGGGACCCCAGTGATGCCATCAAAGTCCTTTCCAGATGCCTGGAAGCTGTGGGGGTCTGGATGGGGGCTAACGGGCTACAACTGAATCCCAGCAAGACTGAGTGGCTATGGATAGGGGGTCCTGCGTTAATCCGGGAGTTACCATCGTTGGTTCTGGATGGGGCTATTTTGCCCCAGACAGACCCGGTGCGCAACTTGGGGGTCCTCCTGGATTCACGGCTACTGCTAGAAGAACAGGTGGCGGCTGTGACCAGGAGGGCTTTCGCCCAACTTCGGGTGATTCGCCAGTTGCGCCCACTCCTGGACCGGGACTCCTTGCTCATGGTCACCCATGCTCTGGTTACCTCCAGACTAGACTATTGCAATGCGCTCTACATGGGGCTGCCCTTGACGACCATTCGGAGGCTACAGCTGGTCCAAAATGCGGCTGCCCGGGTGGTGATGGGGTGTGGGCGTTATGCTCATGCTTCGCCACTGCTCCGGGAGCTGCACTGGTTGCCAGTATGTCTCCGGGTGCAATTCAAGGTGCTGGTTTTGACCTTTAAAGCCCTATATGGTAGTGGGCCAGGTTACCTAAGAGACCGCATCGCCCTGAGGACGTCTGTCCGTCCAACCAGAGCGGACCGGAAGGGCTCTCTAATTGTTCCACCAGCCAGAGGGGCTCGCCTCTCTGGCACAAGGAGGAGAGCCTTCTCCGTGTCTGCGCCGGCCCTCTGGAACCTCCTGCCAACAGAATTACGTCTTCGGACGGAGTTGCTGCCTTTCAGAAGGGATCTTAAAACCTGGCTGGCAGGTCAAGTGTGGGGTGCGGGTGGAAGGGTAACCACCATGGGGTGGTTGGTGTAGAGGAACTCTTCCCCATGGTGCCTTTTCGATCCTGCAGCCCCTGCTTTTTAGGGGGTGGGTAGTCTTAACTTTTTTACTGTTTTAACTGTTTTTAGGATTATTAATATTGTCTGTAAACTCCTTGGGTTGCCCTGGGGTTACTTTTTATGTTGTTAGCCGCCCAGAGTCGGCCTTGTGTTGAGTGGGCGGGATATAAATTGAATAAATAAATAAAAATAAATAAATAAAAAATAAATACCTATAGCCAGTTTGTGAAATCTACAACCCCTTTCTATAGTCAGAGGAGCCCAGAATCAGAATGCATTCATAACAGAAGGCTACGATGCAAATGCAAGAACCAAAGAATGGTGAACACTACTTTATTATACCCACAAGATCTGAGGTGTGGTGCTGTTACTTTCGTTTCTGTTCATGTTAAGTTTTAGCCAATTTTCCTGTACTTCATGAGAAGATAAAAATGTATTAAACAAAATAAATAACTAAAATATCAAAGGATGCCACTGGGAAAATTTATCCAACAGATATTCTTCAGGATGGATGAAAAATCAGTATAAGGATGGAGAAAATGGGTGAACCCACAGGAACACTCCAGTTACTGGGAAGGGCAGCCAATCCAAGGCTACCAGAAAGATGGTGCTAAGCACAATGAGTTTGATTTACTTTCAAGGAGCTACTTTGGATTTCCCACTAGGAATCCTGAATCAAAATGTAACCACAGATGTCATTTTTGTAAGCACTCATCATAGCAAAAGCAAAAAAAAAGTTAATTGGGTTGGTTATTATCATCAAAGTTCCATAAAATCATGCCATCCAGAGAAACAAAAGTTAATGCAACTTTATTTGCCATCAATTTCTGTAGTCATGTTTTTATTGTCTACAGCCATGAGGTTTAGAAAAAGAACTTTCTTTTAACATGTAAAGTGAGGTTTTAGCAGTGCAGTAAGTATTACAACCCAGACAGTAATCCACTGGCAATTTTTTTTTAAATGAACCACCTCACCCTACCCAAAATGGGAAGAGATTCTTTAATGCCTCCAGGTGCCTAAACAATAGATTCCCCTGAGGAGCTACAGAGCCTCCAATAAGCAGAAAATTCCAGCAGTATAGTAACGGGTCTCCTTCAGCTGTAAGCACTAGTATTGGATATGTGCATGTGAGTACAGGTTTTCCTTATGGAAATCACTGCTTTTGCAAAGAAATTTTTGCATGCATTATCCAATCCTACGTTATTAAGCTAGCAGGACCTTCTGCTCAGCATACTTGTCATATTCAGCCTTAAAATGAGATCATCACTTCTGCTATTGCACCTGATAAGACAACTGATATGGCACTGAAAGTAACACATAATTAAATAATACAGCCATTAGTTAACTTACCATATCCTTTGTTAAATATATCCCTGGCAGACTTCCCCAGGTCACAGTAAGCTGGTGGGATATTCATGGGGTCTGTGAGAAGCAACAGGACAGTACAAATTTAAAAGTAATTCCAGCATGTCTTCAGATATGAAAGCTATCAGCGGAGAAACACTTATTATACAAGATGAAGAATTGAGAACTTTTTCCCCACTTTCAGAATTTTTGAGGGGCAAACTAATTCAAGATAGTGTGAAAACCCACAATTGTGGAATTGGACTTCAGTGATACGTTACAGTACTTCTAATGTAAGATCTGTTATATCAACACCCTCTTTTGCTTCTGTTGATCCAACAATAATAGAATGGCTCTTTTGTGACAAGATTTTCCCAGCTCAACTGTAATTTTGATCCCAATTATCTTAGCTCTCTTGCCATAGGAAATGGCCAGGTCTATAGGACAAAACAAGTCACTTTTCAGCAAAGATGGACTTTAAAAAATAGCACTATGCTACAGTAATATTCACATTATAGTTATGTTGCATTATTTTGATCTCCACACACTGGAACCATCTCTGTTTCAAAGTAATAAATTTAGCTGCAAACACTACATTGACCACAGAACTGCTCTTTGGCACTTGAGAGGAGGAGATCTATAGAGATGCTATCTTACTACTTCTGAGCTTCTTATCCCTTGTTTTCTCTAAAAGCCTATGAAAGATTTTTCTGAGCTGTACTCAACACAAAATCTGGTTTTGCCACACAGACAGCTCCACAGGTCAACCTCAGAAGAAGCTTATGGCATATAAACAAAGAAGCTTTGCAATGCTAGACAGTGAATACTTAGCTTCTGACAATTTATCTTTATTATCTGAACTTTCAAAAAGAACATTATATACCTGAGTGTCTTGGTGGAGAACAGTTGAACATGGTTGCAGACTTCTTATTTCACAATTTAGCTCCTAAATTATTAACTTCTCAACATGAAGCTAAAGGACTCTCCTCTGGTTCTGTTATGTTCACCTGTTGAATATAGAGATGAAATGCATGTATCATTAGACATCAAAAGTACAGTACCAAAGCTATAATGTGTATTAGTAAGCTACAACAATTATTACCAATACAGTAGAACCTCGGATAAAGTCCAAACTCTGTTCCACAAGTTTGGACTTTATCCGAATCAAATGGGCGATGCATCGGATAACGTCCAAAAATGGACTTTATCCGAGGTTCCTATACCTCAGATGTCCATTTTTAGCGGTTTTGGACTTTATGTGATGCATCACGTGTGCATGAAAACAGCGACTTTATCTGAATCGGACTTTATCCGAGGTACCATTGTAGCTCCACTTACAGTACTTCAAATTTAATTTGTTAGGAATATAGTAAGAGCATGATACAAATGAAAAAGAATTAATCTTATTAGTGTCAGTTTCAAATCCTCATTATACCACTACACTTTTAAGCAACTTGAAGTCAATTACACTCTGAGTATAATCGTTCTGTCACATTATAATATTCCAGTGAAGAAATGATGCCTACTGACTACTATTCTGGTTTATTTGAAAGAGTAACAGGATAATTACCATACATGCCCAAAAACAAAGAAACATGCTGATAAGTGTTACTGATCTATTAGCCAATAGGTAAAGGTCATCCTTGCTTGAAAGCCAGTAATATCCGACTCTAGAGTTCAGTGCTCATCTGTTTATAACCGAAGAGCCAGCGCTGTCTGCATTTGCAGACGTTTCTGTGGAATAATCTGTCAATTAATTTTCCTACCAGCCTGGTTTTGTGTTTATCTTTTGTAACACCTACTGCATTTAATATGTAATCCCTTGGGACTTCAAAACCAGTTTAGTGAGATATGTTAAATGTGCACTCCTACACCTCATCAGTACAGTTATTGCAAATTTGGAAATTTCTGAGAAGTGTAGACCCAAACCCATCTAAATTTGGCATGTGTGGTATGCACTGAAATGCAGATCCTTCCCTATATTCAAGGTTCAGGATGGAAAAGGTTTGTATACATCTTTCTGACCACAGTAAAGATCACTACAGTATCTAATTAGTTTGAACATCAATTCAAATTCTGAATGGGAAGAACCACCTCACATATGACAGTTCTTCTTCCTACGTGTAGGAAGTGCACTTTGGGCAGGAAATCTTGTGTAATTTGGTCATGAGCACACATACTGAGAAAGAAAGAAAAACCCACTACAAATTCCCTGAAGTTTCCTACATCCATATAAGCCAGTGATATGAAAGGACCTTTGTCCAATATCATCACAATGCCCTTTCTATTAGAACACCATCATTCTATTATTACACCATCATAATGATATGACAAGGGAATGTATTCTGGAGGTCATAACACAATGAGAAGGAAAAGTCACACCCATTGTTTAAAGAAGTTAACTGTCTTTGCTGAGAATTCTACAAGGAAAGAATGTTTTATGTACATAACAGCAGAGTAACTATTGACCTCCTATACAACAACCTCTTCCATACAGAAATGTTATTTCTAGGTAGAGATGAACAGAACAACAATGATAGAAAAATGGGCTCTTACATATTTTGCTTAAGATGGAGGGGAGATAACTGTCTGCATGCTTTCTTGACTTCTGGTCAATGAAAACAATGCGTCTAAATTCAACCACTCCATTTCTAACCCACTAATTTATGGCGAGTCAGTTATTTCCACAGCCTGCAGATCCACTAAGAAGCACAGATCCAACATAAGCCTTGCTATTCTCTGCATCTAAATCTCTCAACAATAAATGATTGTCGCAAGAGCATTTAATAGTGATTTATCTGCGGGTACGAATGCTTTAGAAGTGACCATGACATTGAACAGCCCATGAATATGTTTAGTTCATATAACCCTTGCTCCAATCTGACTAATGTCATCGTTTCTGTTAGCTGGTACCCAAACAAGACTTTTTGCACAACTGAAAGCAACAAAGGAGCAAGTGAATGTTTAATGTTGATGCTTACATCTGCAAAGAAAAATAATGGTTAGATTGATCACACCTCAGATTTACAGGGTCAGAATATACACCACACAAATCAACCTACCCATTTCTAAAGAACCACTAAACTATCAAGGTTAACCAGATCCTGACTTGCAAACTAAATACGGTAGCTCATTGAAAGTAACTTTCAACTAGTTCTTACTTATTCCTATCTGTACCACCATTGATTTAGACACTTGTAAGTATGCTAATGCCCCATGCTGAACTCAGCACAGATTGTATTTTCATGCTGCAACAACTGCACAGTATGTAATGGAAAAAGTGACTGAGCATCAGAAATTTAGAGATAAAACCATGCCAAGTTGAGTACCTTTATCAGCAGGCACATGACCAGCTTCATTTGTGGTTACTTAATAATGGTTTGCTACAGTTTAGATCCAAGATCTGTATCCCCCTCCTGCGCAACATTCTAAGGAAAACATCCCCTCCTTACACCAGAGCTCTGGGAATTAAAGCTCCCCTCTGGGGTGTGGGCCCCACACTGCGAACCTCTGGTCTAACAAAATCCATATCCAAGCCAAAGATATACTCTACAAATGTCCTCCCCACAACATTTTTTTTATCATAAAGGCTAACAATTACCCACCTCCTATCTATACTCTGTGTAAGTTAATTCACATCCTTATGGACTAACAAAATCCATACAGATCACATCCCTAACCTTTATTATCTTGGCCACACTTACTTTCCTATAACCCTACATTTACCTCTTGTTTCATCAGACACATATAAGACTTCAAATGAGTATGACCATTTTTTTTCTGAATCAAATAACTCTTTGCACGTGTGTGTATTTGCTTGCCCTGATATATACAAAGAGATCTCTAACCTGCCAGTGTGGTGCAGCAGTTAATGTTGAATTTTTGCCCATCTACAAAACTGGCTGTGTGACTTTGCCAAGAATTAGAGAGGACCATGTATACTACTAGTCTGAGCTCTTTAAATGAGAAGGTCAAATGTCTTACTACTCTTCTTTTTCACCATCATGAAATACAGTAGTTGGACGCTAGTTCACACATGGCTGTTCACTGCACCATTAGCAGATGTTTTTAGAGAATTTTATAGTATTTGGTTTTAATTAGTATTGGTATGGGTTTTAATTGATGTTGTGAGCCACCTTGGGTCGCTTGGGCGAAAAAGGCAGTTATATAAATCTAATAAATAAATAAATATAAACAAATAAATTAGCAAATGCACGATAGCAACATAGTGAATATACCAATAGGTTTCCCTTGCTCGAAAGCCAGTCATATCCGACTCTAGGGTTCAGTGCTCATCTCTGTTTCAAAGCCGAAGAGCCAGCGCTGTCTGCTTCTGCAGATGTTTCCGTGGTCATGTGGCAGGCATGACTAGACACCAGAGTGCACGGAACGCTGTTACCTTCCCACCAAAGTGTTCCCTATTTATTTACTTGCAATTTCTTGCTTTCGAACTGCTAGGTTGGCAGGAGCTGGGACAAAGACGGGAGCTCATTCCGTCCTGCAGTACTCGGGAATCGAACTGCTGACTTTCCGCCTCCTAGTCAGCGTCTTAGCCACCGAGAATCTCATGACTAGTTAGGAATTTCTCTCATACACATTAAACAGCCACCAAACCCTATAAAACCTCAGTGATAATTATTCCCAAAATACAGTACTGAATTTCAAATGCTTATCCCTGCGGCTTTACTGTGATGTAAATCCTTTCAGTACAGCTCAACTGGACACAGTGGCTGTGTGGGGAGCTGTGGGGCAGACTTCAAATGCCAACTGTCTTTTGGGAGAAAGGCCAGCTAATGTGCGGCTGATGGGATTACATGCCCTGACACGTATGTGGCATTGAGCAAACTGTGTGACTCCAGAGGACTGCCAAAAGGAGGAGCTGGTAAACCACTTCTGAGGTGAACCAGAGGAAGAATCCACACGGATGACAGAGAGCATCCTTTTGCAGCAACCCAAAAAAAGAGGAACCCATAGAGGGCATCTATTTATTTTTTTAAATCACATTTCAAATTTTCCCCAGGAAGCTCAAGAAAATAGATCCCTCCACTGCATGGTCTGTAAAGTATGCTAAGGCACAGAAGACGACCAGCAGTGCTGTGGTAAACCCAGTGAGTTTCAAAACAGAACAGAGATTTCAATTCTAGTAGAATGGCAGTCCAATATTCTGTCTCTAGGACCTTTAAAGGCATGTCTCTGTGTGTGTCTGTCGCTTACATGGAACACCAAAATATTTTTAAAAGAGCGAAAGTGGCTTTAAAAAAAATGAGTACAATGGTTGAGAAATAAGCATTTGCACCTGTTAAGCCATATAGAGGGAGCATTTATATAGCCTGTCATTTTGAAAGGTCAACCAACCAGGGCTGAAAATGCCCAAGCAATGCAGACTCAAAAAGGCAGGTAAAAGAAGTATGTGTGTTTTCTGTAGGTGAAGAGAGAGAGAGAGAGAGAGAGAGAGAGAGAGAGAGAGATACCTGTCAAGTTTTGGGAAATTTTTGTCAAACCCCTGTATTTTACACTCTTTCCCGCTGTCATCACGTATTAGCTAGACTGCAATTAGACTGGAGACCAGCACAGGATAAGGATAGCTGTCCAGTTTCCTGTTTTGGCCGGGAAATTTCCCTTAAAGGTAAAGGTTTCCCTTGCTCCGAAAGCCAGCCGTATCCGACTCTAGGGTTCAGTGCTCATCTCTGTTTCAAAGCCGAAGAGCCAGCGCTGCCTGCTGCTGCAGATGTTTCCGTGGTCATGTGGCAGGCATGACTAGACACCGGGAGCGCACGGAACGCTGCTTACCTTTCCCACCCAAGTGGTGCCTGTTGATCTACTTGCAATTTCTTGCTTTCGAACTGCTAGTTTCCCGAAACTTGACAGGTATGGTGTGTGTGTGTGCATGTGTGTGAGAGTGAGGGAGAGATTGTTTTCTTCCTTCGTGTCCTGGTCAATCTTTGGATTTCCAAAACGAAGCCACTTTATTGGCTTTTGATCTGGTTTCACAGCAGATCAACCCCCCCCCCCTTTTTCCCTCCAAAAAAAGAGGAGATGCTATATTCAAAACCCCTTGCCCACCTTTCCTCGAACAAATAAATGGTCATTCCAGTCCTCCAATTCTTTCCATTCCACCTGTGGGCTACAAGAACTGGGCTGAGGGAGGGGGGAACAACCAGGCCCAGGTCACCCAACAGACACCCACCCCCACCCCCTTCGCAAAAGGCCGAGCTTGACCCCCCCCCCAGCTGTGCTTCTCCCTCCCCCTCCCCCACTCTCCTCAGAAACCCCTCAGGCTGAGGCCTTAGCAACCGGGGGGGGGGAGGAATGTGTCCGTTGGTTCTATTGACACACATACCCTCCCCTCACGAAAGGAGGCCTCGAGGTGGACCCACCCCCCTGTTCCTCCCGCCTGAGGCCAACCCAGGACAGCCCCCCCTCCCTCCCCCCCCCGCCCGTTGAGGAGGAGAAGGAAGGGGGCTGGGCCGTACGCCGGCTTTCTTGGCCTCTGCCCCCGCACCTCAAGGCGGCGACCACGGGCGGCCTCCGTTGGTTCGCTGCTCCGTCCCTCCTGCTGGCCAAGCTTGAAGGTCCTTCGCTACCAATGTTTCCGCGCACTGCGCAAGCGCAACGCTCGAGGGACCCGCGCGCACTGCGCAAGCGCAACGATCGAGGGACTCCACCCCCTCGCTTCGAGCCGGAACGGTCCCTCCCTCAGCGCGCAGGCGCGAACCTGCAACGTCCGCCACGGCCTGTCAGTCCTGGCGCGCAGGCGCACTGGTCTCCCGCTCCCGCTCCACATTTCACTACCCATTTAGTCGCCGTCTGACTTGCAGCCTCTCGTGAACGTTTCATCATTATCATTATTATCATTATCATCATTATCATTATTATCATCATTATTATTATTATTATTATTATTATTTTGGACTTGTATGCCGCCCCACTCGCAGAGCGACTCTGGGCGGCTCACAAAGATACAAAGTATACTAAATTGCAGGTTACATATCAGTATTCTGAATTTTTTTTAACAAAAAAAGCCTGTGATGCACGTTTAGCAACATAAGTCAGACTGGAGAGATGCTTTAGTCCAGGAGTGCCCCCAAACTATGACCCCGGGGGCCTAATCTGGCCCCCAATGCCAATTCATCCGGCCTGCAAAGCCCTCTTTGCTCCCAGAAGCGGAAGTAAAACGCACCCGCACGGGAAGCGACGAAGGCTTCGTGGGCCGGATGAATTGGCATCGGGGGCCGGATCCGGGCCATAGTGACCAGCCCCCTAAACCACATGGCTGGCACACAGCCCAAAAAGTTTGGGCACCAATGCTGCTTTAGCCCACTAAAAATATTTGAAACTTGAAGTGGTAGCCATGTTAGTCAATGCAAGCCTATCAGAGTGAACAAATCAAAAATCAAATAAAATTGTGGCACCTTAAAGACTAACTCCTGTATTTAAATGTATGCTTTGGTGGATCAAGTCGAAGTGGACTTGATCCATGGAAGCTCACATTTAAAATGCAGTAGTCTTTAAGGTGCCACAACTTTTTTGTTTTGTTTACTCCGGTAAAAATATTTTCCAACCCAAATCTGTTTAGAAAGGGAAACTTAAGCTTGTTTGTAAAGGTAAAGGTTTCCCTTGCTTGAAAGCCAGCTGTATCTGACTCTAGAGTGCAGTGCTCATCTCTGTTTCAAAGCCGAAGAACCAGTGTTGTCTGCTTCTGCAGACGTTTCCGTGGTCATGTGGCAGGCATGACTCGACACCGGAGCACACGGAGCACTGTTACCTTTCCCTCCGAAGTGGTCCCTATTTATCTACTTGCAATTTCTTGCTTTCAAACTGCTGGGACAAAGACGGGAGCTCATTCCATCCTGCGGTACTCGGGGATCGAACTGCTGACCTTCCGCCTCCCAGTCAGCGTCTTAGCCAATTGAGCCACTGCAGTCCCTAGCTTGTCAGAAAACAGGGGGGAACATGTATTCTTAATAAGAATGCGGCTGCTAGAGTGGTGATGGGGTGCAAGCGGTATGCCCGTGCCTCGCCACTGCTTCGGGAGCTGCACTGGTTGCTGTTGTGCCTCTGGGTGCAATTCAAGCTGCTGGTGATGACCTTTAAAGCCATACATGGTAGTGCACCAGGATACTTATGAGACAGCATCACCCCAAGAATATTGGTCCGTCCCACCAGAGTGGACTGAAGAAGCTAATTTTTCCATGTGCTAAAGAGGCGCATCTCTCTAGCACTACAAGGGCCTTCTCAGTGTCCGCTCCGGCCCTGTGGAACCTCTTGCCAACCGAGTTGCGTCTCCAGACAAAGGTTGAGAAACCTGGCTGGCAGAGCAGGTGTGGGGCCGGTGCCCCAGCCTGCTGGCTGATTTAAGAACACTCTCTCCCTCCTTTTAAATGGGTGTGAGGGTACGCAATGTTTTGTGGTAGTTTTTAATGGGGTTTTAATTGTGATTTTAAAATTCTGATGGTTTTCATATCTGTACACCGCCCAGTCTTTGGAAATGGGCGACAATACAAATCCTAAAAATAATAAATATGTATTGGATTTTAGCTAATTTAGTGCATTTTAAAAACATCATTAGAGCACTTACAATATCTTGCCTTTTCATGAGCAGCAGCCAAGCTGTCCCGACTGCTCATTTAACATCTTGAATGGGGCATTAAAAATAAAAAAGATATTGAGGCATCCTTAAAGAATAATTAAACTTTCAACCGGTTCATGTCTTCATCAGGCTAGGCTATTAGTGCTGCGAATGGTGCATGGAAAACATGAAAATGGAGTCACAGATCTCCATGCCAGGCCTGTTTCTTCAAAGCGAGGTCCAAAATGCACCCTGCAAGCGCCATTCAAGAGCATAGATTTCAAATTCCAACCCAGGTGGACCCTTTGGCTTGACTCTCAACTTCCCAAAATAAAGGGATGTCCTGATATTCAGTATTCCCCATATCCGTTTCTCCATTTCAGTAAGCACCTCAGCATTTTTAACGGATATTTCCCACTACCTGCTCAAGAGCATTTATGGTACAGTTATAAACATGAAGGGTGTAGTCTGACCCTTGGGACTGAAACAAAGCTGAACATATGTGAGACTACGCAAACTGAATGAACTTCAATCTTTGAGTGCAGAAATCCTTCGAAAAGTTAAGGCAGCAGTTTTGTGGTTGCTGTAAGACTAGTATTTGTTTTGGTGTCGGCTTTTGTTAATTACGTCCTCAAAGACATGGAGGAAAGGGACTGGACTCCATGAACACTCAGGACTGGAAGTCACAGAGGCCGCAATGTTTTGGTTGCTTTGTTCTTTGAACATGTGCCTCCTGCACACTGGAAATGTTATTTGAGGACATTTTTTCTCTTGCTCTAGGTTCCTTAGTGCACCAGCCATGGACACACATTCTTTATTGTTCTGAAGATCCAACATTTTCTGCCAGAACTGGACAGAGGGCAAAATTCCCAGAGCACATTGAACCCTTTAAACAGAGGTAAAGGTTGCCCTTGCTTGAAAGCCAGTCATATCTGACTCTAGAGTTCAGTGCTCATGTTTATAGCCAAAGAGCCACCGCTGTCTGCATTGGCAGACGTTTCCATAGACATGTGGCAGGCATAACAAGACACTGGAGTGCACGGAACCTTCCCACCATATGAGTACCTATTTATCTACTTGCAATGTCTTGCTTTCAAACTTCTAGTTTGGCAAGAGCTGGGACAGACAGGAGCTCCCTCCATTGTGCAATACTTGGGTCTCAAACTGTTGGCCTGCCAACCTTCCGATCGTCAAGTTCAGCGTCTTAACCACTAAACCAGTGCGGAAGCAACTCCCAAATTGGGAGACAGACTTATTTCCACTGCTGATCTTTATGAACTCGTTGGAAGTAATTGCCTAATGGAAGCTGGGACATTGCCAAAATGTCATCCAGGTACACCTTCCTTGTCATGTTACACGTGTGAAACATGTGAAGCTGCCAAGTGATGACACTTGGGGCCTTGCTAAATGACATTAGATGCTGGTTTTGTCTAGAAACACTATTTTAGTTTTAAAAGCCATTAATTCAAAAATAAATTTGCTTCACTCCACACATCATGCTTAGTCAATTGAGAAGAAACAATACAGTAGAACCCCACATAAAGAAAAAACTCCATTCCACGGAGCTATTCGCTATGTGTTTTTTTCGTTATGCGGTTCCGCGGGAGATGCCCCACATAACGGAAAAAAGTTCGTTAACCTGGGTTCCCATTAAGCGGGTAAACCCGCTTAAAGATTTGTTATGTGGGGTATCGCCATTGCATAATGAACACTTTGTTGTGCACATTTTTTCGCTATATGATGCATTCGCTATGCGAGGTACCACTGTACTCATTTGCCTAGCCCGGGGTGCCTAAACTACGACCCGTGGGCCGGATCTGACCCCTACGCTAATTCACCTGGCCCACGCCGACCTCGTTGCTCCCCACATAGGTGCGTTTTACTTCCACTTCCTAGAGCAACAAGGGCATCGTGTGCCAGATGAATTTGCACCGGGGGCCGGATCTGGCCCACAGGCCATAGTTTGGGCACCCCTGGTTTAAGCAGAGAAAATGGCACCTTAAAATCTATCTCATCCTGTCGCAAAACAGATTGCAAGGCACATTTTAGTGCCGCTTCTGGTAGGAGGAACCACGTGACTGGCCCACGATCCAAGTTTGGGCACCCCTGGCCTAGCCAATTCCTCAGGCATGGTATCCCCATGAAATATATGCATGTCTGGATGGTCCCTAAGAGGAGAACATATGTATTTACTCTGAGAGCGCTCAGGGAAATCTACCCACCTATGGAAGGAGAGTAGAGGCAGACAGATTGACCTCCTATGGCAGCGATGGCTAACCTTGGCACTCCAGGTGTTCATGGACTTCAATTACCAGAAGCCCAAGTCAGCACGCCTTCTGATCAGGGCTTCTGGGGATTGAAGTTCAAGAACAGCTGGAGTGCCAGGGTTAGCCATCCCTGTCCTATGGGAAGGAATTACTTAGCTGGCAACTCCTTTCCTGCAGCTAAGGTCCTTGTTACTGTTCAGGGGGAATATCCTCTAACATTAATGCTGTTCTCTGCGGGGAAGAAGGTTGAACACATTTCCCGATAACCACAGGGGTAAAATACTAAGACATCTTTTTTGGTTTTGTGGTTTACTTTTATTTCCCCTTTTTTAAAGCAGCAAAAGGCTATCACTTATAAAAGGAGAAATCATTGGGGAACAGAAGCTGCTTAAGCAGCAATTTATCACAAATTTGTGCAGTTGTTTACATAATGGGAATGTCAGCAACAGCAGCATGAAAAAGCAGAGGTGTGTTGAACACACCAAAATGTGTTCCTTATAGAAAGTGAATGACTAGAAGGCTTGAAGATTGTTTCACTCTTATGTAGCACTTGTGTTAATGTGGTCAACCCTAAAAACCACTCAAATAGCAGCTGCCACTACGGCAAAGAAAGTATTCTGAAAACCCAGTACTAGGATAAAAGGCAGCTTTAGGTAAAGCAGCTTAAAGGCTTTAAGCCAGGGGTCCCCAACCTTTTCATGCCAGGGGCAGGGTCATGCTCCCTCAGTGGGCAGGTCGTAAATGTGTTTAGAACAGCCAAAAGAGTCCATAGCCAATTCTGGCAGCCAGAGGGCCGGATCCGGCCCACAGGTTGAGAAGCCCTGCTTTAAAAGGTGGAAGATAAGAGACCACCGGCCAGAAGACTGGCTCAAGTGTCAATTTGAAATGTTCACAGTTTTCCCTGTTCTCAAGAGTCTGGTGCAGAAAACTACTGAACAAGGAAGAGAGGCTAAATAGGACTTGATATAACATGGTTACTGGAGTTCAAGATACATATATTAGTATTGACCATATGTGGACTGCAGTGGCTCAAGTGGCTAAGACGCTGACTGGGAGGCGGAAGGTCAGCAGTTCGATTCCAGAGTACTGCAGGACAGAAATGAGCTCCCGCCTTTGTCCCAGCTCTTGCCAACCTAGCAGTTCGAAAGCAAGAAATTGCAAGTAGATAAATAGGGACCACTTCGGTGGGACGGTAACAGCATTCCATGCGCTCCGGTGTCTAGTCATGCCTGCCACATGACCACGGAAACGTCTGCAAAAGCAGACAGCGCTGGCTCTTCGGCTTTGAAACAGACATGAGCACTGAACACTAGAGTCGGATACGACTGGCTTTCCAGCAATGGAAACCTTTACCTTTTACTATTGACCATATATCAGTTGGCAACTTTATCATGTAAAATAAGGACACTGCAAAAAAAAAACTTTTCTAAATGTAGGTTAAGGAGGAGGATTTCATCTTTTGAAGTGGATTAATCCCTGTGTCCGAGACAAATTTAAGAAGTTTCATATATTCAACAATATTAAGTTGAATTTTCTCCCAGTGGAAGAGCCCATATATATATATATATATATATATATATATATATATATATATATATATATGCTGCTCTTTGGTTAAGAAAAAAGCAGAACACCAGTATAAATGAAAGCATGACACATGTACCTTTTACGCAAGTGAATAAGCCCAGGGGACTAGATCCCATTCAGACAAGACACAAGTGTTCAGACTGAATTAAGACAGACACTTTATTATCTTTAATCACTGTGGTATTCCAAGAATCAGACATAGTAAATGGACACCCAGAAAAAAAGTGAAACATAAAAGGCACTTCTTGCTTAGGACCCTGGCCATGGGATAGGCAGGTAAACAAGCTGGTTTCTCTGTACAACACCAGCCACGTTCGCCTCTCCCAAAGCCAGGTGCCCTCAAGTATTGCCCTCCCCATGCCTTACATAAGCCAGACTCCCTACAGGTTGCCACCCAAGGTTTTTCTGTAGGACACCTTGGCTTAGCAGGGAATTCCTGGGAAACCATCAAGGAATCATGGTGTCAAAGGAAAACTGAAGAAAATGCTGCCATTTGAGACAAAGGCTACTCTGTACTCACGCCCTGTCCCAAACACAATAAATAATCAACTGATTAAAAAAAAATTGTTTCAAGTATGGTTTTCCACCCACACGCTTTTCCAAATGCATTTGTACTCTGAAGAGAGCTGGCTTCTCTGTAGCTACACCAGTGCTTCAGAATGCAGTTTCAACTTGGCTTCAAAACTAAACCCCGGGAGTTGTGTGCAACGTGAAATGCTTGGCTCTAAAAGGGGGGGGGGGAGATATGTATCCAGGTGCCACCCTAGGTGCAGCCCATAAACCTTGAGGACAACCTCGTGACTTCTCTGTACTACTACGCTACATGGCTGGAAAAGTGCCCGTTTGATAAATGATAGGTTTGACTAGTGCTGAAACTGTGCATAGGATTTTTTTATATATAAGTTCCCACAGGTCATCCTCCCAGCAAGGTAAGAAATGAAAGGATTAAGACGTGGTGCTGGGTGATTTCATGAAACCATTTATCACATGTTAGTGGACCAGAATGACTGGTGTTCCAGCAGAACTTCCACTGCCTGCAAGGATATCCTGTTGCCAAGGGGGTAACTGCTCACATAAGAATGACGAGATGGAAAGAACACATGAACTTTGTGTTCTTATTAGAGCCAAGTCATTACACTACGCTGCTTTAGATTTGGACAGAGAATACGTGGAACCACAGATTATGCGCACATTACAAAGTTCCTCATTCATTGTCTGAAGGGAAAGGGGAGAACGGGTATTAGCAGTTAGGCCATATATAAAAGATCAGACTGTAACTATGGTCTCTTCTTCTCTATCACATATAGTGCCTACGCTCCACTGGCTTTACTTATGCATCAAGCACATCAGGAAGGAGAGAGAGAGGGAGCAGCACAGTGCAATTTGCGGCCCTCAAAGAGGACTAATATGGATTGCAATGGACAGAGTGTGCCAAGTTAAGAGCAGAGAAGGACAGGGACCAGTTTAGTTAACAGGGTTCTTTCCCACAGAAGTGCCCGAAGGTTTCTCTGTAATGACACCAACGGGTCTGGGGAAAGAAGCCTAACATAATCAGTATTTGAGCTTTTTGGGCACTTCCCATGGGAAGTTGTTCCTACCAAAGTGACCATAGGCTGCAGTCTTCTGATAAATAGGCTTCTTCAGATCCAGATCCCTGGAATATACAAGTCCGTAACTCAATACAGGGCATTCATCAAGCAAAGCAAAAGCAGGTACACCAGAAGCAGCAGCCCCTTGTCAGCAGGCAGGATCAATGCTGCAGGCCCAAAAGGGAGGGTGGCCTCACCCATTCTGGGTGCCTCAGACAGCAGGGCAAGCCTATCCCCAAGGAAATCTAAGCCACTGGGCTCAGCAGATATGACGGAATACTCACCTTCCTTATGAATGGCTACATCCAGTTGCAGATCAATTGATTCTCCACTGAGGACAGTACTTACTCCCTTATCTAAATATCCACTTATTATTCCAACAATATCTGCCCTACTTCCAACCTGAAACTCCCGGAAGTAGTACAAGCTCACCTCTGTGCCGCTGTTTCTGGTAAAACTAAGCACCCCAAACTTTACAATGGAGTCCTACATGAGACTACTTTAGCCATCAGTATTAGCAAAGAAGCCAGCCTTGCACACCAGAGGCCCAACCAACAGGATTAGCTAGAAATCAAGGTCTCCAGAAGATTTAACATTGAACTGGATTAACCATCTAGCAATCAGGAGTAACTCACTAATGTGAAACCCTCAAAGTGTCCCCCCCCCAATTGTCTGTATCTGAGATACGGAACCTATTTGTCAAGAGCAAAAAATAGTCTACCAGCTTTTCTCTTGCTGCATTTAAAATTGCTGTATTCAGTATATTGCGGGATGTGTTCAAATGAGAAGTTTCTGTATTAGACAAAGCTTCTAACAAGCATGCCTTGAGCCCAAGAACTGGAGGAATTTTGGAAGTTTAACCATCTTAAAACCTCAGAGAAGATGCTTTGGCCTGCCATGTCAAATTAGCTATGTGAAGTGATCAACCAATTATGCAGTTAACCACATTCAAGGATATAGCACTCTAGAGAAAGAGAGTCCATTCCCTGGGTGATACCTTGGCTGCCTCTTGAAATTAAAACACCTGATGCATCAAGCATGCTACTTTTCTCTGTCCACTTAGAAGCTGACAGGATGCATAACACAGGGAGAGGGTAGAATCTTGGTAAAGATGTATAGGCCATGCCTTGTTTACAGTCCTCCCAATTTTACCGACTAGTACATATCCCTTTTTAATTATATGCAAGTGCCACCACATTTTACCTGACGATAACCCCTGGGCGGAGGTCAAAGTTCTTCTTCACAATCTCTAGCACCTCATGCTCTGACTTCTGGGAGGTGCCATAATGGAAAATTGAAATCGACAGTGGGTGGGCCACTCCAATGGCATACGAGACCTGAGGGCAAAATCAATATAAACCACAAACATTAAAGTATGGGATAGCTTCAACATTACTATAACCTTTTCCTTCTTACAGAACAGCTTGCTTGCAATTTTCCTTATTATTATTTATTTTACTTATACCCCACCCATCTAGGAGGGTTTCCTACTCTGGGCAGCTAACAATACCAAACTCACATATTAAAAAACATCCTGCCTGACACATTTTAAAATTTATTCCACTGTATTATTACTAACATTTATAGTAGATTTTTGTAACTTAATTCAGCTCTTCCAAGCTTCTTCTACTTTCCGATTATCTTTTCATGGCTTAGGAACCAAATTTCAATTCAGATTTGAGAACTACAAACAAGACCACATCACAAGCAGCCATTACATCTGAACTATACTAGCCTCTGTCACATCTGTAACACAGCCTTAGCTGCTATATAGACTCAGCTTATAATAAAAGCTGGGAATTTTCACATACACATACATCATTGCAACCTTCTGAGACCATTAAAGTAAACCTAGTGTACCCCTTTAACGCTAACATTCTACAGCAGTTACTTTATTCTGCAGTATAACCAGTCACAACTTTTGCAGCAAAAGCAAACGCACCTGGACAAGCACTCTCCGACAGAGACCAGACTTCACAAGGGATTTCGCAACCCAGCGAGCAGCATAAGAAGCCGAACGGTCAACTTTTGTGTAGTCTTTACCAGAGAAAGCACCACCTCCGTGCGCTCCCCAGCCACCGTAGGTGTCAACAATGATTTTCCGACCAGTCAATCCAGCATCGCCCTGCAATCATTAAGTTTAATTCTTTTATTCATCTTCATGGAGAATCCATCCTCTCTTTTCAAACACAAAACTTCTATTATTATTGACATGCCATGGACTTAAGATGAAGGAAAACATTTTAAACCTGTGGTTCCCAACATGGGACACATGTATGGGGGGGGGGGGGGCGAGAAAGAGTTAGACCAAGTCAATGGCCTTTTAGGCTTCCTCCACATGGGTAAGAGTTTACTTTTTGAATGAAAAGAATTATGTCACAGATAGTGGGCATCAGAATTTTAGAGATGCTTAGGCGGGGCATGGCCAAAAAAAGGTTAGGAACCACTGTTTTAATCTATACTCATAAAAACTTTTCTGTGTTTTTATACAGATGCTTAACTGCATACGAACGCTTCACTCTTGCTGTACACTGCTCAAGTTTCCAAAATCAACAACAAATCCCAGATCCTTGGTTGAGGGATTGGGGCCAAGATAGAAGCAAGAACCCTCCAACTGTGTTCTTACCTGGGGACCCCCAATTACAAAGCGGCCACTAGGTTGCAGGTGATAGATTGTATCATCATCCAGGTATTTCGCAGGCACAACCGCTCTGACCACTTTTTTCTTCAAAGCATCCCTCATTTCATCCAGACCAATATTCTCATCGTGTTGGACTGAAATGACAATCGTGTGGACTCTAATGGGGATGACTGCACCACGGTCCTGCTTGTACTGCACAGTCACCTGAAAGAAAGGGCAAGGAAAACAATGGCTTTAGTGTCATTTCACTGGTACCTTCACCTTGTATTTGGACTGTAGCTTAAAGACCTGCAAACAAACTTACAGAAGGTATATTGAGCTCAGGGCTCCTTCATAGACATTGGAGGACACTATGTGCTACTGTCCTGTTATGTGTTATTTCGGCATCTAAATGGGGACTTATTGTATAACTTGTATTTTACTTTTGTAACTTTGTGAAAACTGTAATTTGTATTTTTGCTGTGAAATGTGTTTATTCTATTTTTTTATTGTATTACATATTGTTAAATTTTTCCCCTATGCTGCAAGCCGCTCCGAGTGGTGCTTGCACCAGGAGGGCGGGGTATAAACAAACTTCTAATCTAATCTTCCTTACAGCTTCTCACACAACTTTGGGGGCCCTATTTTTCCTCTGCTCCATGCAAGCCAAAACACATACCTGTGTCTTGGAATCAGGTCGCAGCCAAGGCAAAGCGCCGCTACGACGGAGTTCTGCCAGCTTTGCATTTAACTGGTGTGCTAAAAGAAGAGTCAGGGGCATGCATTCTTCTGTCTCATCAGTGGCATAACCAAACATCAATCCCTGTGATATACCAAAAAGAAATAGAAAGAAATATCTTATGCTTCAAGTTCCAAAAGCCAAGTTGCATGACTGTGCAGTAGGTAGCAATTATGATAAAAGCACAACCTGGGGACACCAACCTGATCACCAGCACCAATGTCTTCTTCCTTTCTGTCAAGATGGACCCCCTGAGCGATGTCCGGAGACTGCTGTTCCAGGGCAACCAATACATTGCAGGTCTTGTAGTCAAAGCCTAGAACGTGTAAAGAATTGAAGCAGTCAAGCATCAAAAATCAAGTACATTCAATTGACAGCTCAAGGATGAAGATACACAGCCAATCTACCATGCCAATTTACCTTACCTTTTGAAGAATCATCATAGCCAATATGTTTGATTGTATCACGAACTACTTTCTGATAGTCCACAGCAGCAGAGGATGTGATCTCCCCAGCTAAGAGGATCATTCCAGTCTTTGCAGCAGTTTCTACATAATTAAGCAGAATTGGCAGCATTACCACTAACTGCAGAAGAACTACCAACCTTCATTGATTCCAAATGATGTCACTTCCCATGTAGTAGTATGGAATACTCACCACACGCTACTTTGGCATTTGGATCTTGTTTAAGGTGTGCATCAAGGACAGCATCACTAATTTGATCACAAATCTTATCTGAAATCAAAAAGTCTTAATTACCTTTCAAGTCCCATAATTCTCCATAAAACTTCAAGCTATCTGAAAAAGCCATTCAATTTTAATATTAAAGAAACTATACTGTACCACAGGAATATTAGACAGGAGTTCGTTAATTTTAGAACTGTTAACCAATTAAATAATCTGCTCCCTCTGATAACGTGATGTATATAAACTCTTAGGTATGTCTACTCTAATGCTGATAGCTTCAGAGAACAAACACAGATCTACAGAAGACATTAAAATAATGTCTTCATTTCTAGGCATTTGACGGTACAAGACAATATACTAACAGTTCTTCTTGCATTAATTCTTTCGTTACAAGTTAGTTGTTAAAATTCTCCAGGCTCCACAAACCATAATTCCACCACTTTATTTTGCAGATGTTTAAATGTTAGCATCCTTATAAATTTATGGCTGTGTGACCCTGTTTTCTTGCCTCAGTACAGGTAGATCTAAAATCAGTTGCTGGCATGGTAAAATTTATCTCATTCCTTATGGAAAGATCTCAATCAAAGCCAGAACAATAACTTCCCACAAACCTCAGTCTCAGTGACTACCTGGCAACTACTGCTTTAGTTGACAACTTCACTGATTTAAATCATGCCTAATTCCACACTACTTTTTTGCATTTTACTATTCAGTTAAGACAGGGATTCTCAACCTGTGGCCCGTGGACCAAATGCTGCCCGCAGCACCATTTCATATGGCTTCCCACCCCGTCCACCACACCAGGAAGTGCCATGTGGTGCAGGAAGGGCAAAATGGCCATCCAGCCCCCAAAGCTGTCTGAGGGAGTGTGACCCGGCCCCTGGCTTAAAAGGTTTGAGAACTCCTGAGTTAAGAGAAAACACTTCCCACATCAACTGGAACCTTCAAGCCATACCTTTGTTCCAGGTTTCTATTCTATTATCTCATCTTCTGGTACACAGGTGATAATGCACCATCACACCCAAACGTCCACACTTTGCTCTACTGCATTTCAAATGTTACAATACTGCACCTTGTACTTTGCTTTTATGAGCAAGAGAAAAGTGCCTAGTTACAACACTAATCTGACACATGCAAAAGTGAATTTAATTCAATGCCACTTCAGAAGTAAATCCAAATTTCTGCTATGATCCTGAAACCACAATACAGTATGCCACAAAACAGGCACTCAAACTGTATCATTTATCTCACATTAACAATTACCTTGGACTGATCCATGTCCTTGACAGTCCTTTCACAGGTCAAATCTACTCCACCCACATCACTTTATAATACAGATTCAACCACTTATGTCCACTATAGAAACTCCTACAACTGATAGTGTTTACCTGCATGAAAGTCTTAACAGAAATATCCATGTATACAGCAGGCTTTAAAAAGTTGTCAAACCATTTGTATAAAATTAACCCAATGACAACCACAAGCCATTAGGATAAAAGACTATAAACTTAATCCACAGAATCACCAAAAAAGTACACTGACATATGGCAACAAGGAGTCTGGCTATCATAAGAGTAGAACAGACAAACATGGCTATGTCTGGGACAAAAGACAGGGAACTGCTATCATCAATACAGATACTACAGGTACTGGAAGAACATGGCTTATTCTAGAAGAGGGCCCAACAGCAAAATGAGCGGAGGAGGAACTCTGATTCCCAACAGTCATGGATGCGAAAGAGGCCATGCAAGATGAACTGGCTTGCGAAGGCGCAACTTGTCCATATCCTCAAGGCTGTGGCAGTCCCTTGCAATCCCGGTGTTAAACCCTGCATGTCTCATTTCATACATGCCGCAGGAGATGGCTCCGTGATCAAAGTGTGTGGGTCGCTTTATGGCAAGCTGGGATCCACCTTAAACAAATTCATGACAATGCCATTTTTCCTGCTTCAAGGGAAAAATGCATTCTCTGATACAAGTTGCAGCCGATGATAACTCTAGAAGAGATCTCTTACTAAAAAACCACCAGAACTGAAGCAGCAGTAACTCCAAGTAACAGTTTCTAGTGATTCTAAGATGGTAAACATCTGCTTATGTTCACCCCAAAATATCAAGAGTGATGGTGGATCAAACCAAACCCTATTCAGTCTGATTCTGTTTTCAAGGTGGCTATAGAAGTCTAGAACCTGGGCATAAATATAAAAGCACTTCTGCATTCATCCCTCTTTCTTTGCCCCTTAGCTTACTTATATGAGTCATATCACTAAAACACATATAAGGAAAGATCTGCTGATACAGAGATGAGCTGATGCTTGAAAGATTCAATGGCTCCCCTAGGACTATTAAGGTAAGCTCATCATGATAGATGAAACCTTTGGAGCATGGGAACTGTCCACTGATCTTTTGTGTAAATGTGACAAAGCAATAGTACCTGAGTGGTGAGGTCCTTCTAGCACTCTGGGATGCCGGGTTCAGGAAGAGCCTCATTGTCCCAGAGGCGAGGAGGAGTCACTGAACAGCATGGCCAAAAGGATGAGGCAGCTGCAGCCGCTGCGGGCAGGTATTCTGCCTCTGGGAGCTCCTGGTGGGTCAGGCTCTTACCATCCAGGCGCGCTTTCACCTCCACACTTCCCGTGCATCTTTGGCCCCGGGAGAGGTGCACTACTAAATAGTGTAACCTTTCCCCAAAGACGTTTTGTCAGGCCAGTCACCATTTTACTCACTGCTTTCTAGTCTGGCTAGATCTTATGTAATAGAATATTGTAGTATATTTCAGATACCGGCAATAATTTGTATTAAATGGCCTCTGGAAAAACCCTGACCTTCCGTTACTCATTCTGAGAACAAAAAACAGGGATGTTTCTTATTTAATATGACAGAACTGAGGAAATAAAACAGACTATGCCTATAAATGTGACATATTTCATGTGAGCAATAAAACAAATGTACTGTATCTTAGAAAATATAACCAGAAGCACCAAATTCATAGGCTTTTCTGCCTCTAAACTGTTTGTATACTTTTAACTCAGGAGAAAAATCCGCCGCTGTCCAGGATTCCTCCTAACTGGCCAAGAACACACAATGCTGCTCTTCAGTGAGAGCCAAATGGCTCCCAAGAGCCACACACCCATAGCAAAAAGAGAGGCACATCCCCACGTGCCTTTCTGCATGGCCAATGCAGGAGTCCCTGCCATCCCCAACTCCTGCCCCCAAAGTGTCTCTGCATCTATGCAGCCTCTATATTTAGACCAATGTTTCCTAAAGCAGTATGCAAATAGTGAGGCTGCCTTCCCTTGCATCTGAGCCAGGGGCTGCATCATGGCCAAGAAGAAAAAGAGCAAGAGCCATCTCTGTCTCCTTCTTCCTCCACCGGACAGTCACATCTGCCACACTGCTGGTCCAGATCCTCTACCCAACACTACTTCCTCCGCAGTGACGTTGCTTTGCTGCAAAACAGTTACACAACACCTTCCACTTTTATGATTCTATTCCAACATTATAACTTCCATTCCCACATTTCCCAGAACTTTAACACACACACACCCCATATCTGGCTTATTCTAAATTGTCGGCTAATTAACTTTTTTGCTAATTAACTTCTGAACCTTCCAGATTGCACTAAGCACTGTGGGGCAGTATATAAATGTGGTTGCTTTGCTTTTTATCCCCTCCACTGCCCTTTCCTAACCAAAAAAGAAGGTCGCCTTGTTAGCTGGCAGGCCAACAAGTGCAAGAACCAGGTCCTGCATGACGGACTGAGCACCCGTCTCCTGCCAACCTAGCCGTTCGAAAGCAAGGCATTGCAAAGTACTGTAGATATAAAAGTATGGTTGCTTTGCTTTTTCTCCCTTCCCTTACCAAAAAGGGGCTGTGGTGACTCAGTGGTGAAGGAGCTCATCTTGTTAGCAAGTTCGAGACCTGGGGTACTGTGTGACAGATTGAGCGCCCGTCTCCTGCAAACTTATTTAGTTTTTTGTATTGCTGTATGTTGTATTTTGTTTTATTGTACACTTTATTGTTGTGAACCGCCTTGAGTTGCCCGCTGGGTAAAAAAGGCGGTATAGAAATAAACCTATAATAATAATATAATAACCTAGCAGTTCAAAAGCAAGGCATTGCAAAGTCCTGTAGACATAAAAGTCTGCTTGCTTTGTTTTTTTCTCCCTTCCAAAAAGGGGCTGCGGTGGCTCAGTGGCTCGTCTTGTTAGCAAGTTCGAGACCCGGGTAAAGCGTGATGGACTGAGCGCCTGCCAACCTAGCCGTTCAAAAGCAAGGCATTGCAAAGTTACTACTGTAGATAAATACGGATACCACCCCCTTTGTTTGGGGGGAAAGATTTTGGGGGACATTTAAAGGAGCCTCACTGGGGGGGTGTTCCCCTGAACGGAGTTTCTCCAGCAAAAAAAAAAAAAAATCATTTTCAACCCCGGATAATTTGACACAAAATCATTAATATATCCTTACCAAAATCCACTTTTTAAGCCCACTCCTCTACCCCACCGTGCCTGCAAACCCTTCCCCCACCACAGCCTCCTCTTTCCCCGAGTTCTCGTCTCCATGCAGGCACCACGTGGTCGCCTGCAATGCGGACCAGGCGCGCTCCCGAGAGGCCGGTTTGAGGGAAAGGGGGGGGGGAGAGAGCCGGCTTCGTCGTGTTTCATCCCCCCCCAATACACAGAGAGCACGGTAGTAGTGTCGTCGGCCTTAACCTGCCCCTGTCATGGGGCTCCAGGCCCACCAGAGCGCGCCTCCTCCGCTCACCACTGGAGCCCCCCCCCCTTCACAACCAGACAGGCCTACAGCCGGGTATTTTTCTCCTCACACACACACACACGCTCAATCCGGGTCTTTTGTCTCCCTCACTCACCTGGGTGCCCTTCCCCCACCGACTCCGAGGTAAAGAGGAAAGTCCCCGCCTCAATCTTGGCATCAGGAGCACCGTTCATGGCGACACAAGGCGAGGTTGAGGTGGTTCAAATTTGCTTTCTCTCCCCCCCGTCAAGGCTAACCTTCTGCTTCTAGTAGCGCCGAGCCGGAATGACGGGACACTGGCGCTCACGCCCGCTATTTATAGAGTTTGGCCCCGCCCATGTGGCATGAAACCCCGCCCCTTTTTTCCTTTCCGAGAAATGGGTCGGGTTCGAAGAAGCAGCAGCGCAGCGGCGCCATTTTGGAATCTACCACCTGGCGAGGCAGAGAGGGGTGTGTGTGGATTTGCGGCTCGGCGAGGCGCCAGGCCTTCCCGGCCGCCTCCATTTTGAAAAGAGCCTTCCTCGTTCCTCTCCACTCCTGGTGATTGAATTTCGTTGGGAGGCCGTTTTTTGTGTTTTTAAAGGGGTCTCGTGTACACGTAACCCCCCCCGCTCTCTCTCTCGTCTCGTCGCCCAGTTCTGTCTCGTTGCCTCAGGGAGGCGAAAAACCGGCTAATAATTTTCCCGCCTTGGCTTTGCTCTGAGGGAAGGGGAGAGAGACGAGTGGCTGTCCTTGTTTTTGGCGCTTTTTGTGTGTGGGGAATATCACGTCCCTTCCAAGATAATTGGGGCTGTTTAGTGAAAGCCTCATAACTCGGGGTGGCGAGGGTGCACCTTCGTTTTTAACCCCATCTGCAAAATGTGGCTTTTATTCTCTTTATTTTTTTAATGTCTGAGGAGAGGGTGGGGAGCGTTTTAATCCGTGAGGCATTTCAGGCATTTTCCTGTCTCGAGATAGTCACGCCGAAACCGCCATTTTCCTTCTTCCCTTTGTGTGTCCTGCTCCAAAAGAGCTGAAGCGAAAAATGTCCTTGAGTGAAGGGGGGTTGAAAGCGTGTGATTTATCCTAGCAGTTCGAAAGCAAGAAATTGCAAGTAGATAAATAGGGACCACTTCGATGGGAAAGGTAACAGCGTTCCGTGCACTCCGGTGTCTAGTCATGTCTGCCACATGACCACGGAAACGTCTGCAGAAGCAGACTGCGCTGGCTCTTCGGCTTTGAAACAGATGAGCACTGCACCCTAGAGTCGGAAACAACTGGCTTTTGAACAAGGGAAACCTTTACCTTTACTATGAGGAAATGAGCTCCCGTCTTTGTCCCAGCTCCTGCCAACCTAGCAGTTCGAAAGCAAGAAATTGCAAGTAGATAAATAGGGACCACTTCTGTGGGAAAGGTAACAGCGTTCCGTGCACTCTGCGGTGTGTAGTCATGCCTGCAACTTGGCCACGGAAACGTCTGCAGAAGCAGACGGCGCTGGCTCCTCGGCTTTGAAACAGATGAGCACTGAACCCTAAAGTCGGATATGACTGACTTTCGAACAAGGGAAACCTTCACTTTATGAGGAAATGGGGGGGCTGCGGTGGCTTCGTGGTTAAGAAGCTGAGCTTGACGAACAGAGTCGTCGGTCCCAGTTCCTGGAAGCTCAAATAAAGCAAGAAATTGCCAGTAGTAGATAAACAGGTACCACTTCAGCGGTAAAGGTGACAGCGTTCTGTGTGCTTTATACCTGCCACATGACCATGGAAATGTCTGCAGATGTAGACAGTGTTGGATCTTTGGCTGTAAGCAGAGATGAGCGCCCGAGAGTAGGACTTGAGTGGTTTTCAAGCAAGGGAGAACTTTACTATTAGGAAACGCGGACGCCTAGAGCTTGAGACATTATTTTGCAGTATTATTGTGAGGCTAGCAGGAAAAAAGGATAGCGCCCCCTGCCCAAGGAGGGGCTAGGGGCCCTCTTGGTGGCCTGCACACCAGGTTGGGTCCCACACCCGGGCAACGCCGGGTAACCCTGCTAGTGTTACATAATACCATAGCAATGTTCAAGATAGTGCAGGATCTCCTTTTGTTCTTGCTGCCATTCCCAAACAGAGACTGAGCATTGGAAAATCCCAGGACTTGGCTCTGTTTTTCCTTACCCAAACAAAGCAAATTTGATGTGTGGTTTTAAGCAAGTTCAAGGCAATTTTTTTCCTTTCCTGCCCCCTCATTAATCCAGGGATTCTCAGCCTGCAGACCAGATGCGGCCTGTGGAGCCATTTCATGTGCCCCACCACCTCCACCACACCAGGAAGTGCCATATGGATATGGTGGAGGAAGGGCAAAATGGCCGTCCGGCCCCCGATGCTGTCTGAGGGAGCGTGACCCGGCCCCCGGCTTTAAAAGGTTGAGAACTCCGGCATTAATCAATTGAAGTCTGTTTGATGTCACTGTATAGAGAGGAGTTTGATAAATCTCTCTAATCTGCATCAGTGAATAGATAGTGATAATAAAGATTACATGATTCAAATAATTGGGATTGTTTTAGGTAGTCCAGTGCTTGGCATTTTTATTGGAGGTCATGTTTGAGGGGGAGAGTTCGTACATCTTGATAACTGCCACTGGTTAGACGGCTTAGTTGGCAAAAGAGGGAGAAAGATTTTTTAAAAAAAACCTGAAAGGTGCTTTTAGTGAAAATCTTGAGTTCAAAATGTCAAATATGTTGCCTCCGTTAAAGTGACTTGTGCTGCGTTCCCTGTTTCCATTTGCTAACAGACGGGTGCCACATTCATGTATTGGGTTTGTTGACACCCTTGTGATGCATGGTGGAGGCTAAAATCATTCCCATATAATATATCTCTTCCACTGAAATATTAGTAAAACACACCTCTGGGGACAAAGAGATGCTTGAAAGGGAGATAAGATCAGGTGAAGGGAAATTAATGAGAATGGGAAAAGCTTTTGTTACAGGAAACAGGTACAGCCTGCAGGTCATGATGCATTACCAAACATAATAATAATAATAATAATAATAATAATAATAATAATAATAATAATAATAATAATAATAATAATAATAATAATAATAATAATAATAAATTTTAATTTATATCCCGCCCTACTCGGCACAGGCCGACTCAGGGTGGCTAACAGCATTTCAAATAAAGATACAATATAATTATACAGAAATACAATGGAGTAAAGCAATAAATACAGAATATAACAAGGTAACATAAACATTAGATACAAAATATACAAATTACAAATGTATAAATTTTAAAGCGATGAAACTTTTGGGTACTAGTTCTCAAACAAATAAGAGAAAGTATTTTTTCACCCAGAGGATTACTGGTCTATGGAACTCCCTGCCAGAAGAAGTGGTGACAGCTGTCAGTCTTGACAGCTTTAAGAAAGGATTAGACAAGTTCATGGAGGACAAGAGTATCAATGGCTATAATTATGGATACTTAAGGACAACCTCCGGGTTGGAGAGATAGGCAGGATATCTCTCAATATCATTTCCAGGGAATCCTAAGCAGGTGAAGGCATCTGCTTGGGAATACCCTGAAGGAAATGGTGAGCCACTGTGTGAGACAGAATGCTGGACTGGATGGGCTGTGGCCTGTTCCAGCAAGGCTGTTCTTATGTTCTTATGTTCTTAAAGCATCAAATCCATCATACACAGCACCAGGAGGGGGGGAAAATCAAACACACACACACAACAGGGCTCGCCATCCATGACGGAGCCCAAGGCTCAACGTCCACAATAGAGCCGGGGTCAATGTCCCTAACGAAGCCACAATGGAACCCAGGACCCAGCAAAGACGAGACATGTGTCAATGTCGGCGCTGCTTTTCGGGCCGCAGTTCACACCATATCCAATTTCCCAATGAATTAACCAGTTGTTCCATGGGAGCTGGACTATCAAAGTCTTATTGGGTGGCCTTGTGCTGTGTACTGCTATCCAGAGGCTGGAAAATGTTATTATTATTGGACTATAGCTCCCCAAATCTCCGAAAAAACCTTAGCTTGAGGTGTATGGTGGTGGGGATATTCTGGGAATAGTCATTCCAGAAAAGCAATATTTCGAAGCTCTGCTACCACTATAGTTTAGGGTAGTGGAAACAGAAACCAACTTCACACCTGGAATTCACCAGCTCCAGAATTGCCTTGCAATTATTATTGAAAGACTGGAAAATACAGTTATATGTTACATTCACGCGCACACACACACACCTCACCAAGAGGAATTCTCAATGACATGCGTAGCATTCTTCTACCATCTCAGTTTTGTCATCCTTACATCCCTGTGGAAGTTTAGCAAGAGAGAGAAACATTGCCCCCACCCACAACACAAGCTTCAAGGGTGGTGGTGGTGGTGGTGGTGGTGGTGGTGGTGGTGGTAAAGATTTGAATCTGTAAGTTACATGTCTGAAAAACTTCACAAGTGAGAGACAGAATATAGTCCTGTCCATATATTTCTAGGAGGACACAACTGGAATGAATGGTAAAGCAGGGACAGTCATGCAAGGGACCAAGGAAGTTACACCAGCTACAATTCAGTTTTCTTGAATACTATTATTAACAGTTCTGAAGTGCTGCATCCTCCCTTTTGCCTCGGTTGCTCTCCTTTCCTGGGCTCTTCCTGCCCGCGGAGACCGTGCCAAATGCTTGGCTGGAAAACAATACTAAAAATCAGAACAATTTTCTACTCGTGAGTCTCTATGTGATGGGATCTCCATTCTTTGATGTTTGCCCCTGGCAAGGACAGGGCCAAAGCTTATGCCAATTCCCTAATTTAAATTAATGAAGGCCTACTCGTGTCTGCCCAACTATTGGCTGCCTTTGAGGGGAAGGGCAAGCGACAAAGAGTTTACTTGTGTAGGGAGACATGAGTTGACCTCCGGGACATGTCAGCCTGCTTTGTGTGATGCAACAGGGCCCAAGCTTTACCACAAACAGATTCTCTAACAGTTAGGCAAACACACCTTGGGATATTTGGGAGGCAAAGAGAGGTCGATATGGAGGGAGGCGATGCTTTCCTCTAATGCTAATCCCAGGCTGTTGGGTCAACTAAGTGCTTTCCAGGCTCTCACGAGATTGATGGCGATAGCTGTGTCGCCATAGCACCCTCCCCCTGACCTCAGCACATCATGATTTGCAAAAAGCTTGAGAAATACAGTACTATCGAAATGCCTCTTTTGTCTCTACCTGCAATGCAAAGTAAGTCCGGCCAGTTTACCCACTCAGTTGTTTATGGACCCTAGCTTCCCTTTGATTCATCTGCCTTTGAGTAGTATTTGCAGGTCCTTAAGGAAACAGGAAGGCCTGTTTGCCATAGGCACATAGGTAACAATCTTGCACATCTTTAAGGCATGCAGACAATTGGTTAAGCAGGCTGATGTAAGACAGAAAAGCTGTTGCCCTATGAAAGTCATAATGGGAGACCAGTTCAAAGAGGGGGAGGATTTCCTGTCTTGCATTCATGAGCGCTGCTAGTAAAAAGCACCAAACCTCTTTCGTTTTCAGATTGGCATTGCTCTTGTGTTTTGTTTTGGGGTTTGTTTTGCATCAGGCATTTTGTTAGCCACACCTTTGGCAGATGATGCAGAATAATTTAGTGACTATATGTCTATGTGTTGGATTTCCGCTTCTGGGAGTAGTGTGGGCTGGATGAATTGGTGTCAGGGGCTGGATCCGGCCCACAGGCCATAGTTTGGGCACCCCTGTTTTAAGCAGAGAAAATGGCAGCCTAAAATCTATCTCATCCTGGTGCGTATGGGCGTGTTTTACTTCTACTTTAGGGAACAACGAGGGTGGCATGGGCCGAATGAATTGGCGTTGGGGGCCGGATCTGACCCGAAGGCCATAGTTTAGGCACCCCAGTTTAAGCAGAGAAAATGGTAGCCTAAAATCTATCTCATCCTCTTACAAAACAGATTGCAAGGCTTGTTTTGTTTTCGGTGGGAGGAACCATATGGCCAGCCCACAGCCCGAAAAGTTTGGGCACCCCTGTACTAGGCATAGGACAAGCTACAATCCATAGCTGCTGGGTTGCCTGTGGCTGGGTGGGTTACAAGCAGCAGAGATGTCATATCCCAAGAGCAGCTGTATTTCTCCAAGAGGTTCAAAGTTTTTAAGCCAAAGGAAACACACAGAAAGCCAGCCTAGCTTCTGCCTAACAGATCTTCTCCTTTGCTTCCTCTTTTACCCCATCAGGTGTGGAGGGAGCCGAACATGTGCTACAATTAAACTGAGAAAATGCATCACTTTCACAGCCTTGCTTTCACTTGCCACTCTGTCTACAGAAAGACTCCAGCTTCTGCTACTGCTTGCAGAATACTAGATTAAAAATGTCTCTCTTGCTCTGATGCATCAAGATAATTCTTATCTTCTTATGTTATTAAGTTTGCCTTCCTGCGCAACAGGAGTCTGGTCATTGAAAGTGGTACCATATCATCACCAGATAAAACCCAGGAAGGACACTCACGTGTACTTATTCATCACATGCATATGGCCATGATGAAGGGGGAATCAGGCAGTTGCTGGCACTTATGCCTTTTATTCCTGATTATTGGGGGCTTAGTGGTTAAGACACTGAACTCGACTGGAAGGTCAGCAGTTCGAGACTCAAGTACTGCACAATGGAGTGAGCTCCTATCATCTGTCCCAGCTCCTGCCAACCTAGCAGTTCAAAAGCAAGAAGTTGCAAGTAGATAAATAGGTACTGCTTCGGCAGGAAAGGTAACAGCATTCTGTGTGCTCTGGAATCTAGTCCTGCCTGCCACATGACCACAGAAACATCTGCAGACACAGACCGTGCTTAGAGTTGGACACAACTGGTTTGTGAGCAAAGGAGACCTTTATTGTTTATAGTCACTGACTAACTGGAAAAATCACTGATCTTGTTTATTATTTATTTTACCTTTTTTAATTTGGGGGAATAAACCTATATAAAACTTGTAAATCCACGAGGTTCATATAGTCCAATGACAGTGAACCATGCCACACTAGGTGTTCTTGAACTTCAGTTCCCAATGCCCAAGTCTGTGAATCCACAGGAATGGGTTTACTGTGCAGTAAACCCATTCGTGTGGATTCACCAAGACTTGGGGTTCTGAGAATTGAAGTCCAAGAACACCTGGAGTGCCAAGGTTCACCTTCACAGATATAGTCTGACTACCATTTTTGATGCTGAAAGAACTAAAAAAAGATTACAGAGAGCCAAGAATAAAAATCCCCTTCCAGGATGTGGATCTTAACAGAAGAAAGGAGTTTGAATCTGTCAATGAAACTGAGAGCAGTTCCATCAGGAGGTTATAAAATGATCGTAATGATGATTGTGACTGTCCCAGAATACAAGACAAGAATCAACAGGCTCAAGTTTTTGTTGTTCAGGCGCACAGTCGGCTCCGACTCTTTGCGACCCCATGGTCCATTGCTCTCCAGGCACCCCTGTGACCTCCACCATCCTCCACCATCCTCCTCAGTCCACACAGCCCCGTGCCCATTGTGTCTACAATACTATCCAGCCATCTCATCCTTGGTCGTTCCCTTCTTCTTTTGCCCTCCACCTTTCCCAGCATCAAGGCCTTCTCAAGTGAATCCTCTCTTCTCATTTGATGTCCAAAGTACTTCAGCTTCATCTTTGTTATTTGTCCTTCTAAGGAGCAGTCAGGGCTAACCTCTTCTAATATTGACCTATTTGTTCTCCTCGCTGTCCAGGGGACTCTCAAAACTCTCCTCCAGCACCACATTTCAAAGGCGTCTATTCTTTTGCGCTCAGCCTTTCTAATGGTCCAGCTCTCACAACCATACATTACCACCAGGAATACCATTGCTTTGACTATGTGGACCTTTGTTTGCAGTGAGATGTCTCTACTTTTGACTATGTTCCCCAGGTTTCTCATAGCTTGTCTCCCAAGAATCAGTTGCCTTTTTATTCCGTGGCTGAAATCCCCATCTGCAGTGATCTTTGATCCTAAGAATGTAAAATCTGTCACTGCTTCTACTTCTTCCCCATCTATTCTCCAGGAACTGATGGGGCCTGTTGCCATTATCTTGATTTTCTTGATATTGAGTCTCAGGCCAGCGTTTGCACTTTCCTCCTTCAATCCAATCAAGAGGTTCTTTAGGCTCAAGTTACAGGAAGCCAAATACAGTACGGGCTAAATTGTTAGGGTTGGATGACAATCAAACCTGTTTCGTTGAGAGGTGGTGAGTGCGCAAACGCTGGAGGCATTCAAGAGAAAATTGGAGAGCCATGAGTCGGATCTGCTTTGATTCGGATTCCTGGATTGAGCAGGGAGTTGGGCTCGATTGCCTAAAAGGCTCCTTCCAATTCCTTTATATTCTATGAAGATTACAAACCTGGACTTCTAGCAAAGTCACCCAAAGCGAAATGGTTCACAGCTGAATCATCCCATTAAGGGCATTTCCAGAATGGGTAAGTTGGATCGATTTGGTTAATGCTTGAAATATTATCTCTTTAGGGCCAAATTGCATGAATTTCTACTTTAAAAAATGGTTCTTAAAATGTAACCACACTCTGTTGTTATTTATTTATTGCATTTGCACTCTGCCTTTCCACTACATAGCAGTGCTCAAAAATGAATGGCAGTTTTTTTGTTTTTGTTTTTGGTGAAAAACTGCTGGAACCAGATTTGGCTGTGAAATCATTACAATCAGATAAAGCCAGCAGTACCATTAAAATCAGGGCTTTGTAACTTTCCATTGTAACTTCCCATTGTAAAGACAATCTGGGTTTTTGAGTCAGTATGCTTTTTAGAAATGGGAAAAAATTACCACCACCCCCAATCAAAGCACTCTTGAAGCAAAAAAGACTGGGCAATGCATTTTTATTTTCGGCCAAGTTGCCTGGGTCCTCATGAAGATAGAAACAGGAAGATCATTTCCAGTGACGCTGATGTTGCACTGGTAACTATTCCAAAACAAACAAAAACAACTCTTGGCACATTCCCCAATGAGTATACAGTACAATGATACCTCATACAATGTCCAAACTTGGTTCCACAAGTTTGGACTTTATACGGATTTGGACTTTGTATGAGGCATGCAAAATCCTAGCTGTGATGCCTCATACAACGTCCAAATCCTTGCCGCGATGCCTCGTACAATGTCTTTTCCATAGAGATACATTGTACTGTAACAGCACAGACTTCAGGGCAAAGTCAAGGAAACAGACAGGAAACTGACAGAACTTTAAGAAATCATTGACTAAAGGATAAAAACATTACAAAAACATGTCAAACAGAATGCTGCAAAAATCCCAGGAATGCTTCTAAAAATTCTGATGAAAAAATTCAAAAAAATCCAAAATCGCGCTCAAAACCACTCCTAAACACTCTTTGCCTCGTGCAAAACCCACAAGAGCAATGCACGCATGTGTCCTGCCTTTTATACTGCCCAGGCACAATGCAACCTGGGGAAACCCCCAATGCCTCATACAAAGTTGCAGCGACTTTGTATGAGGCAACTTTTTCAAGGAATTAGGCGATGTTGTATTAATTCGATGTTGTACGAAGCAGACTTTGTATGAGATTTTACTGTATTTTCTTGTCAAGCTATGCCAGTTCTGGGAAACCAATGTTTCTGTTTCTGTTTTGCAGAATGACTTCACTCTCACCTGATTATGTTTGTTTAGCAAGCAAAAGCAAGCCAGTTCTCAGAACCTGGTATCTCAGGATGCAGTCAGACACTATTTCCATCCTCCTTTTAGATCTCTTATGGCTAGGGAAAGCTTGGTCCATTCTGCAGCATCTACAAAACATTCTGGGATTTCTTTGCAATAGTATCCGTGTTAGTCTGTGTTTCAAGCATGTTAGGGAATAAACAAAACAAAAGGCTGTAGCACTTTGAAGACTAACTGTTATATTGTAAGGTTAGCTTTCGTGGATCGAGTCCACTTCATCAGACATGGGAGTGAGGCTTTATGGCATCCATTTACGCACATCAGGTACAGAAAGTGTCATGTGGAAGGGCAAAACAGCTATCCGGCCCCTGAAGCTGTCTGAGGGAGTGTGACCTGGCACCCGGTTTTAAAAGGTTGAGAAATCCTGCTTTAGACGTTGCCAGATGTAGACTTTTTTAAATCCTTGAGTGAAAGACAAGTTGAGTCTGCAAAGTTGTCAAGAGTTTGAGGTCCATTATGGGATGACACTGAAAGCCATGCTACTGAGAGGACCACTTATTTACATTTCAAACTGCTCCTGGCCTTATTTTTTACATAAATACTGTCCATTGTGTGCACATTTATTTAAACCAGGGGTGCCCAAACTATGGCCTGTGGGCCAGATCCAGTTCACAACACTAATTCATCTGGACCACGCCGCCTTTGTCACTCCTGGAAGTGGAAATAAAACACACATGCATGGGCACGTTTTACTTCCACTTTTGGGAGCACCAAGGGCGTTGTGGGCTGGATGGATTGGCATTGTGGACCGGATCTGGCCCACAGGCCATAGTTTGGACACCTCTGGCTTAAAGCTTTGGGCAATGGAATGAAAAGTCTGAGCTACAGACTCCATTTTTGTGAGGATATGTGATCTTGGCTAGGGCTGATAAAAAATGAAATTGAGAGTATCTAAAGGGTATTGGGCTGTGCAAATTCTATTTCGGGGTTTACACGCTTCATTTCTTGACTGGAGTTTACATGGCACTGACCTGTATTTCATGGCCTCTTGGTTCACTTTTCTTAACTGATTTACTGAATCGTTTATTCTTTGACTCATTTCTCTGTCACTAATTCACTGACTTGGCCCATTGTTAATTTCCCTTCAAAATGAGTTTCTGTCCCCATTCCAGCTTTGCTTCTCCAAAAACCTAGTTGGGGGGAAATAACCCATTTTATAAACGTTCAGCTCAGCCCTTTGTCATATGTTATCTGTATATGATAACACGTAATATGATTTGTGTCTTAATGCTCGTCTCACAGATTCCTGAACTTTGAGCTGCAAGTGGCCTTCCATGACAGTTCACAGAAATCTTAGCAAACACTGCCAATGACTCTAGAGCATCTGGGAATTATAGTCCAAGAATATATGGGACACACAAATTGGGGACCACAGATCCAGTTTTTAGCTCAGCCCCTATTTTTAGTTCTTATTTTGTGCTGAAACCTGAAACCAGGTGGGTGGGGAGGGTCATAAGTCGGTGTTCTTCCCAAAACTATATCTGGGCCAATGCACTGTACTGCCATTATATAAACGCAATGCAGGTACTCACACCTTCCTGATGAGTCACCACTTGGGAATGCATGAAAATGGCTTTCCAGGCTTGAAAACCATCTCCCTTACAAAAATTACTCATTATCTTCCTGCACCGCACAATTTAATCTCCTCGCCTAGAGGCTCAAGCAAACACAAGCAGCCCTTGAAATGCCCATGGCACCTTGAGAGGTAGAAAGCTGGATCCAAGCACACTCCCATGTTGCATAACCTTTGTTTTGTAACATTAGAGATTTCTCAAGCAGTGCAAGATCCAGTGGATTTTCTCTCTTTGTGACGTGAAAAGCCTTTATGGCTCTGGTCTTATGCTTTGCATGATGCTCTTTTATCAGTTGGGCCAACAGCAGCTCCCCCGGTGGCTTAGTGGTTAAGGTGCTGACCTTGGAGACTGGAAGGTCGGGTTTTGGTACCTGAGGGCTGCATGGGGACATGAAAGGAGCCTCAAGAACCTCTGCATTTCCTGTAAACTGTGAGAGTTTTCTGTTTCGCTTCTTTGTCCTAGAATACATTGAAAGGGCTGTTATTTGTATCCTGCACCCCTAACCAGTCATTCATTCATTCATTCATGAAAGCCTTCCCCACCCTCCATTTGGAGACTCAAAACTGCAGACTTAGTCATGACATGTGGCTTAATTCTTTGGACTCCATTCTTTCCTTCTAAGTTTCTCAATTTGTTCATTTTCTAGTCCTGTTATGGCGAATCTTGGCACTCCAGCTGTTCTTGGACTTCAATTCCTAGAAACATCCGTCTCTGTGAATCCACACGAATGGGTTTACTGTGCATATGCAGTAAACACAGTCACTGTGACCTAGTCTAATGGAGCGGTCTGGAGATCCTGAAAGTCACACACTTCTGTGACATTTTGCTTATTCTTAAGAGAGAGAGAAATCCCCTATCTGAGTCCTTAGTCTGCATGGGTCAACACATCTATCTTTGTTTTGGGGGATTTTGGGGGGATTTTCTTTTCATGTGCTTGTGTAAGAGGTGTTGGCTGCCAAATACCATTCATACCCAGCCTTTCGAAGGAGATGGCAGTGTTCCAGGACTCAGAAAGGAAACGTATAATAACCCCATGTGGAGAAGATAACAATTGCCTTGTACATGTTAAAACACAGGGATTTCAATTGAGTCTGACAATGTAATAGACAAAGAAGACCGGTTCTGCATTTTTATGATCTCAATGGACTGGAAAGGCTAATAGTGAGTGGCATCTAAGTTCTGTGTTTCATCCATTTAGCAGAACAGCAATGATTACGAAAAATAAGTTATCTGTAATTAGTTCTTTTGCGCTGCAATGACTAAGACCCATATGAGTTACATTGCAATGGTCACATAATGAGAGAAAACTTCATTTCTTTTCTGGTATCGCTGGAAAGGTAGATGTTTTCTGGTGGGAATTGGCAAACCAGCAAATGAGCCAGATTCTGTACCTTTCCACGTTCACACAGGGTGTTGTTGTCTGGCAGTAACCCCCACTTGAGCACATTGAGCATGTTTATGTCCTCCAAGCTCGCCTTATTAGCGGGAAGGCTGGCAAGTCGACAGTTCAAGACTCCAGGTACAGCATGACGGATTGAGCACCTGTCTCTGTCCCAGCTCTTGGGGACATGAAAGGAGCCACATTTGGGTGTTCCCTGAGTTGGGTTTTTTTCCTGCAAAAATCCTTTCAGAGGATGTTGAGGGTCCTTCTCTCGGCATCCTCTGCTACTTCTCTCCTGATCATGCCAACAAGAGGATGGTGCTGTACATGAAAGACAAGAGAATTGACAGCTGCAACACCCACACCTGACATCTCGGTCCTCCACCTTGTCTGACCACATCCTTCCTTTTCAGTACTGATCCAATAAGCCTACTTCAAGATGGCATTTCCGTTCTTCCATTGCCATAACAGCTCTCTCTCTCTGGCCCTACCCAGACCACTGATGCTTTGAACCCCGTGGCAAGGGCTTGTTAGGACTTCCCTTGGAAAAGCAGGATGAATCCTGGACACAAGCCCAAGTGAATCAGAGGCGCAAGGAACTGAGGATTGGGAAAATGTGTCAAGTGGATTGTGTCGTTGGCTAATTTCGACAGGTTGGTCCTGCTTAAATTGCGGCAGAACTGAACGAAGCAAGGCACGGGGTGGGGGTGTCAGTGGAAATAAAACACAGACGGAGGCAGGGATCGATACCTAAATGCAGAAAAATGTTGCAAGACTTGATCCTTCCTCCGAGCACACTGTTCTGGTTCAATGCGACGCAGCAAAATGATTTGGGTTCAACACCAAATCTAAGATTTACCAGATCCGTGGCAGTGTTTTGAAGGGCTCTGTCAGGAATTAAAAACTGGGGTGGCATGGCGATTAATAAAAAATGGGATTTTTTTTTTTAGCTAGCCACACTATTGGGACGTTTTTCAAAGAGGAAGTGGAGTTGGTCTTTTTCGGTACATTAAGATAAATCAAAAACGTGGTGTCAGCTGCCAGAAAAACTTCTATATGAACTTGTGATTCAACCTCATGCATTTAGTGGACTGTAAACTCCAAAAGCTCACCTTGAATAATAACCTGTTAGAGTTCCATGCGCTCCAGTGTCTAGTCATGCCTGCCACGTCTCCACGGAAACGTCTGCAAAAGCAGACAGCGCTGGCTCTTCGGCTTTGAAACAGAGATGAGCACTGAACCCTAGAGTCGGATACGACTGGCTTTTGAGCAAGGCAAACTTTTACCTTGCCTTACAATTTAAGCTGCCACAATTCATTTTCCTTTTCATTTTTGCTTCCCTTCGCTAAACATACTGTTATTGCTTTCAGTTGTCAAGTGACGCTGATGGGAAGATTAAAGCATGTTAGAAGTTCAAGGGCGGCTGACCATTTGCCATATATGCAAACACACCCGGGAGTTTCCAAGGCTGAGAATCCTAATTCTGACAGTGTATCAGGCTTGGCTCCTATATGTGCCATTTTATTTTGGAGCCTTTAAGAATTAAAAGCTAGTTGGGAACATTTAGGTGAAACTGAAACTGAATGCTGTGGTTCTTCTGTACAGTGGCATGATTTCCCGTAAACGGAAAGCCTGACCTAGAAAAACCCTTTCACTTTCAACTTCCTTATCATATTACTGGAAATGTTTTCTGCCTGGGGCATGATGTGTTTGCAAAGGAGGAGAGCTCTCTGAACCTGCAGCCCACTGGCCTGGCATGAGTCCTTGGCTGATAAGCCTAGAGCAGGAGTGCACAAACTACGGCCTGTGGGCAGGATCCAGCCCCCGATGCCAATTCATCCAACCCACGCCGCCCTCGTCGCTCCCGGGAGAGGAAGTAAAATGCACCCATATGAGAGCAACGAGGGCGCTGTGGGCTAGATGAATTGGCATCAGGGGCCGGATCCATTCTGTGGGCCGTAGTTTGGGCACCTCTGGTTTAAGCCGAGAAAACAGCAGCTGAAAATCTATCTCATCCTGTTGCAAAATAGATTGCACATTTTACTTCCGTGGGAGGAACCACGTGACTGGCCCATGGCCTGAAAAGTTTGGGCACCCCTAGCCTAGAGGCTGCACTTTGCTTTGGGTTTTTTGCAATCACATTTATTCAAAGTAAAGTGCCAACTCCCTCTGCCCTTTCTGGCATGAACCCATTGTGTAGCGTTCACCCGTATGATGTCCCAGTTGATCTCACTGGGGCCTTAGAAGTCCAACTCCAGAGAAATGGGCAAGAGTAGGAGTGCCAGTCCAGGATGTAGCTGTTTTGGAGAGGGTAGGTGAAGGCAGGATAATGGGCTCTGTGATGCTACGACTCCCAGAACAGTATTCCATGCCAGATTCAAGATCTTGAGGTTAACATATAAAGCAGGAGTTCTCAACCTTTTTAAGCGGGGGACCGGGTCATGCTCCCTCAGACAGCTTCGGGGGCCAGATGGCCATTTTGCTCTTCCTCCACCACATGGCACTTCCTGGTGTGGTGGAGGTGGTGGTGGGCCACATGAAATGGCACCGTGGGCAACATCTGTCCCACGGGCCGCAGGTTGAGAATCCCTACTATAAAGCCTTTAACGGTTTGGGTAAAGGTAAAGGCCGCCCTTGGTTGAAAGCCAGTCGTATCTGACTTTAGGAGGCATTGCTCATAACTGTTTACAGCCATATTTATATATTTATTTATTCATTACTTTTTTATACTGCCCATCTAGGATAGTTCCCACTCTGGGCGAACAGATAAACAACATCAACATAATAAAACAAGCAACAAAATAAAAAAACAACAACAAAGAGCCGCTGCTGTCTGCGTCGGCAGATGTTTCTGTGGTCACCTGGCAGACATGACTAGATGGGTTCATGGAACGCTGTTACCTCTCCCATTAAAGTGGTCCCCATTTCTCTCCAGATCCATGGCAGTGTTTTGAAGGACTCGTACATTAAGGAAGATAAATCAAAATTGCGGTATCAGAAGCCAGAAAAACTTCTATATCAACTTGTGACTAGATATTCAACCTCATGCATTTAGTGGACTGCCAGTGGCTCAAGTGGCTAAGATGCTGATTGGGAGGCGGAAGGTCAGCAGTTTGGTTCCCGAGTCCTGCAGGACGGAAATGAGCTCCTGTCTTTGTCCCAGCTCCTGCCAACCTAGCAGTTTGAAAGCAAGAAATTGCAAATAGATAAATAGGGGGCACTTCAGTGGGAAGGTAACAGTGTTCCATGCACTCCGGTGTCTAGTCATGCCTGCCACATGACCACGGAAATGTCTGCAGAAGCAGACAGCGCTTTGAATCAGAGATGAGCACTGAACCCTAGAGTCGGATACGACTGGCTTTTGAGCAAGGCAAACCTTTACCTTGACCTAGAGTTTAAGCTGCCACAATTCACTTTCCTTTTTATTTTTGCTTCCCTTTGCTAAACATACTGTTATTGCTTTGGGAAGTTTAAAGTACAGTATGTTAGAAGCTCAAGGGGCGGCCGATCATTTGCCATAGGTGCAAACTGTCAGATGTAATATCACACTGCCCTGAACTACATATACCACAAGGCATTGCCTATGTAACCTTACTCCTCCGACCCCTACTCCTCTGACCTCACCTAACCCTATTAAAGGACCCTTGCTTACCCTCTGACCTCACTTCCATCCCTGACCCTTGAGACCACCACTGACCGCCATGCGCCATGCGGGCAGTGGAAATAAAAGACTTTAAAGAGTAATGATTGAACCAGGAGTTATTGGTCCGAACCATCTGAAACTCTCTAACACAAACACACCCGGGAGTTTCCAAGGCTGAGAACTCTAATTCTAAGAGTGTATCAGGTTTGGCTCCCATATGTGCTGTTTTATTGGAGCCTTTAAGAATTAAAAGCCAGTTGGGGTCATTTAGCTAAAACTGAAACTGAATGCATTGCTGTGGTTCTTCTGCACAGTGGCATGATTTCCCGTAAAGAGAAAAGCCTGACAAAGTCTTAATTGTGGGATCAACCGGGTTTCTCGTTAGAGGCAGAGCAGAGGTTGCACAAAGCGAACCTTGCCTCTCTGGGCCGTGCAAGGAACGAGCATGACCGCTTCTCCTCCTCCTGGGGCCTCCCAGGCACAGTTCCTTCTGGCTTGATCAGCAAAATGCGATAAGGAACCTTTGCTCTGAATGGCCACTAGGAAAGGACTATTCTGGTCCGGCAGCCTTAGCTCATCTCTGAGCTTTGCACCTGTGCAATATGGGTGGGTTCTTTCCCTGGGTCCTGGTTGGAGCTCTAAAACAGTGGTACAAACAACAGTCCTAGGAGAGGATGTGATGAGTTGTTAATGCGAGAAGCACTTTGCGAATGGGAAGAATCCAGGACTCAAAGGAATCTGCTTTGGGAAACCTTCGGTGACCTAAACCAGCTCCTCGTTTCAGTGACTCACCAACGTGGTGCAGATCAAAGCATGCAAAACAGGTGGATGTGGCCCTAAACGAAACAGCGTAATTGGTTGCAGGATGCCTAAAACCAACCCCTGATACAAAAAGTGCATTACTTAGCTGGCATCCCTCCACCAACATTGCGCCGAGAAAGTGCTGCTCAGAAAGAGTGGATCAAAGCAAGATCCTCGGAAACACAGCTGCTATTTGATCCCCAACCACCAAAGCAGAGACTGAAATCAGGGCATCGCTTCCTCACAACCTCTGCCCCTCCGAACAAACAGCTAAATGGAAGCCATTGTAGTTGATGCAAGACCAGCAATATGCAGTCTTTAAACCAGCTATTGCAATCGATGGGTGGATAGAGGGTTGGTTGGTTGGTTGGTTGGTTGGTTGGTTGGTTTGGTGGGTGGGTCGGTGGATGGATGGATAGTTGGGTGGGTGGGTGGGTGGATGAGGTCTCTTTAGCAAGAGAATTTGCTTCTTTACAAGTCATAGCTTGGCAGTGATGGCCAACCTTGGTACTCCAGGTGTTCTTGGACTTCAATTCCCAGAATCCCTGATCAGCAGGAGTGCTGTCTTGGACTTCTGGTAATTGCAGCCCAAGAATAACTGGAGTGCCATGGTTTGCCATCACTTAGGGCCATGATGGCGAACCTTGGCACTCCAGCTGTTCTTGAACTTCAATTCCCAGAAGCCTAAGTCCCTGTGAATCCACACGAATGGGTTTACTGCATGTGTGGATTCACAGAGGCTTGGGCTTCTGGGAATTGAAGTTGAAGAACAGCTGGAGTGCCAAGGTTCCCCTTAACTGACTTAGGGCGTTAAACTGTGGATCCTAGTGATGGAACAGCCACATTCCATTTGTGGTGGCCTTCCAGGAAAAGGAGCTGTGCATGGTATGAACCTCTGCAGGGTCAAAGTCTTGAAATCCTGTCCTTTGTATAAAAAGGAGAAAAGGACTGAAAGCAAATGCAGTGGAGCTTGACCTTGCTTGGGCAACCATCTACTGAGTCATCATTCTTGACAACTCCGCTGGACTTTGCACCCTCCCACTTTTTTTCCTGCAAAGCCCCATACACACTTGATGAAGCTGGGGCTACTCAGGAGTAGGGCCCAAAGTCCTATGAGGGAAGAGTCTGTCCTTCCCGCACCTCCTGCCTGCAGTTTGAAGGCATCTGGCTGTGGTCTGATGAACACAAAAAGGACCAATTGAGTAAAGAGCTGTCCTTGTTTCCAAAAGAAAGTGGCTTTTGTAAGTCTTGGACTTGTAACCAGCTCAACCCTTGGGGGAAAGTTCCTCTTTTTTGGAACACTTTCCAGAAAATCTCAACCGATGTGACGAGCGGCCATGCCCTGGGGAATTCTGAGAATCTGTTGCTCAAAGAAGCTGGCCCGGCGTCGGGTGTCCATGCTAACTTCAGCGTCAATATCCACACTCTAAATATGGTTGGCATCCATGCATCTTTTTTTTTGACTTCCATGTTTCTCTCCCCTCCTTTCCTGTTCTTTAAAAACCGTTCGGGAAAGAGGAAATCTAGAAAGGTTGCACACAAAGACATTGCCTGCCCGTAGCTTTTTATACTGCCTTTTGGATAGCAACACGTTCTCCTCTGAAGCCAGGCCGACTGGAAAATTGGCATTCCAATACTGTATGAATAAATAGATATATAAACAGGTGCTCATGGTTATGCAGTGTGAAAGCTTTGTCTTGGGTGTACACTGTTTTGTGTGAAAAGTCCCTACTGTAATCCAGATTAAAGGCCACAGTAATGTCTTGCTCCACCCTTCTACATCAGTCTTGCTCTCTGCCGTTAAACTAATTAACCTTTTCCATAGCTGCAGTGGCTGAAGTGATTAAGACACTGAACTCGTTGACTTGGAAGGTCAGAGTTCGATCCCTGGTTCTGCATGACGGAGTGAGCAATAGTTATCTGTCCCAGCTCCTGCCAACCTAGCAGTTTGAAAGCAAGAGATTGCAAGTAGATAAATAGGGACCAGTTCAGTGGAAAGGTAAACAGCGTTCCGTGTGCTCTGGTGTTTAGTCATGCCTACCACATGTCCACGGAAACGTCTGCAGATGCAGACAGCGCTGGCTCTTCGGCTTTGAAACAGAGATGACCTCTGTGTCTGGCTGGACATCCCACTATGGTGCTGAAGCAGACCGTACAGCTAGCGACTCAACACCGAGTGTTAGGCGTTAATAAATAACCTGTCTTCCTAGAGGGGCCAACGGCTATGGGTGGATGAGCCCCTTTAGGTGGGGCGATGGCCCCCTCAGTGGGGGAAATGCCACCAGAAACCATCCTATTGTACCTGACGGCAAAATGAGCAGAGGAGGAACCATTCTGATTCCCAACGGTCGTAGAGGCGGAAGAGGCCATGCCAGATGGACTGGCTGAGAAGGCGCACCTTGTTAATATCCTCAAGGCTGTGGCAGTCCATTGCAGTCCCGGTGTAAAAAATCCTGCATGTCACATTCCATATGTGCCGCAGAAGATGGCTCCATGATCACAATGTGCAGGTCACTTCATGGCAAGCTGGGATCCACCTTAAACAAATTCACACCAATGGCATTTCCCCTGCTTGTCCTTCTTCTTTCGTGAAAATGATTTTGGGGGGATGTATGCTCGGATACAAGTAGCAGCCGACAACGGCAATTTCTCAATACCTGTACTTTTGAACATGATACTGGGAAAGTTAATTTATAGACTCCCAAGCCCAGCATCTCACCGATGGCCAGAGTTACAGACCGAGGCCTCAGTCCTCTTTTGGCACTCTGAGCTAGAGAAGAACCATTGAATCAGTTGCCGAATGGCGAGTCCACACACTTGCGTCAATCTTGTTTCCTTCCAGGGAATTTCTAATCTAGCTGCGGGTACCAACTGGAGTCAGGCACTGAACTGTAATTTTGCCAATTTTTATCTTGACCTATTGCGGTCTCAGTGAGTATATAAACTTGCCACGATGTGTGTGTGTGTGTGTGTGTGTGTGTGTGTGTGTGCGTGCGCGCACTTTTGCATCAAATGCTAAACCTAAGAAAGTGGTGGCGGGGGACTGTTTCAGATTTCATTTTCTCTACCTGGCACTCCATTCCCTTTTTTTTCTTTTTTCCTGGGTTTTCCTGGGCACTCCATTCCTTCCCAAAGAGTGTACATTTCCAGAAGCCATAGGGTCAAGACTCTGGATTGAAAGAGTCCGGCATGAATTCCTAAAGATAGCAGGAAGGCAACTATCCAGGAACCTGTCACATGGGTGGGCATCAACGATCCCTAGGCGCCCCAGAAAACGAGCAGGTGAGTTGGAAATATGAAACCAACATGGGTCTTTGCCTGCTTTGGGGGTTCTTAAGGGCTCAGCCTTCAGATTCGCAAACCAGCATGCGCTGCTTTATCTGCCGACACACTTAACCGCTCGTGTGTTATTTATTAGAGCTCTCCCTAACTCACATCTTTCCCCCATGATTTCTCCTCTGCCCCCAGAACTTGGGGAAAAAAAGAGATCCTTTAAAAGTAAATCTCAAACTTTGGACTGGAGTTGAGAAAGTACATTTTCTCACCTCTGGGTTTTTGCAATGGCAACAATTAAGAGTGAGAAAGAATGAGAATTGTCCAGAGAGATGGAAGTCCATCTTCCGCCACTACAAAATGAAACAATTGTCTTTTAGCATCTGAAAAGCTATTTTTTTAAAAAGCATCAGCTTTTGAGGGCCGATGCCCCTGTCTTGTGTCAAATAAGAATTGCTAGTCTTCAAGGGATGGGACATTTTAGTGGTTAAGATGCCAAACTTGGCAACTGGAAGGTAAGGCAGGACAGCAGTTCGAGACCTGAGTGCTGCACGGCGGAGTGAGCTCCCGTCATCTGTCCCAGCTCCGGCCAACCCAGCAGTTCGAAAGCAAGAAATTGCAAGTTGATAAATAGGTACCGGTAGGGCGGGAAAGGTAACAGTGTTCCATATACTCCAGTGTCTAGTCATGCTTGCCACATGACCACGGAAACATCTGCAAAGTCCTAGAGTCGAATACGGCTGGCTTTTTGAGCAAGGGAGACCTTACATGATGTAAGGCTTGTTTTCCTCCACCTAGAAATCAGGCAAGGATGCACTTAAAGGTGTCCCTTGCTCGAAAGCCAGTCGTATCCAACTCTAGGGTTCAGTGCTCATCTCTGTTTCAAAGCCAAAGAGCCAGCGCTGTCTGCTTCTGCAGATGTTTCCATGGTCATGTGGCAGCATGACTCTAGACACCAGAGAACACGGAACACTGTTACCTTCCCACCGAAGTGGTCCCTATTTATCTACTTGCAATTTCTTGCTTTCGAACTGCTAGGTTGGCAGGAGCTGACAATTACTACCGGAAGATTTAACTTTGGCCAATGACAAAGCCAAGAAAGTGGCTTCATTTTGGCAGTCCAAAGTTTGGTCTGGACACCCATGGGTGGTGGTGGACTTGTTTCAATGTATTACAGCTCTGGAGTGAACCAGACTCACACCAGCCTCCTGTTTTTGTCCTTCCCAACTCCCCCTCTCTCCTCCCACTCCACTCGCCTTGCCAACCTGCCATCTTATCTCCGTTTCCTTCAGCAATGGCTCAGACAACAAACAGCCTTGGATCAACATCGGGTGCTCTGGCCTCCAGGTTCCCATGGTGGAGTTTGCTTGACTTGGCAAGAAGCAATCCTGGCCGGCATAGCGTCCCTTTTTGGTAGCCTTTTCCCATCTTTTGGTTTTTCCATAAACTATGGCCTGTGGGCCAGATCTGGCCCCCAACACCAATTCATCCAGCCCACGCCGCCCTCGGTGCTCCCAGAAGCGGAAGTAAAACACACATGTACATGCGCCTTTTACTTCTGCTTCCGGGAGCGACAAGGGCAGTGTGGGCCGGATGAATTGGTATTGGGGGCCAGATCCAGCCCACAGGCCGTAGTTTGGGCACCCCTGGTTTAAGCAGAGAAAATGGCAGTTTAAAATCTATCTCACATTTTACTTCCGCTTCCGCTGGAAGGAACTACGTGACCGGCCTCCCGAACCACATGACCGGCCCGCGGCCCAAGAGGTTTGGCCACCCCTGTGCTACACAGATAATGTTTAAAGCTGTAAAAAAAATGCTCCTTCAGAAAACTTCATAGTTGCACTGCAATCGCCCCTCCTGTTCTGGCGTTGCTGTTGTTACGTGTCACCAAGTTGTCTATGGCAACCCTATGAATGAAAGTTCTCCAAAATGCTCAGATCTTGCAAACTCCTACCTGTGGCTTCCTTTAGAGCAGAGGTTCCCAACCTAAGGCCTGTGGGCCGGATTCAGCCTGTGAGGCCATTTCATGAGGGAGCCCCCACTCCTCCAAGGGCATTCAAGAAACAGAATGGCTGCCCCTTTGAAGCTGTTGGAACACAATGGCTTCCCCACATTAAGCAGGCAGGGCAAAAAGGCCTCAAAACTGACTGAGAGAGCATGACCCGGCCCCCGGCTTGAAAAGGCTGGGAACCCCTACCTTAGAGAGACAATCCATCTCACACTTGGCCTTCCTCTTTTCCTACTGCCTTCTACCTTTCCAGCGTTATTCTTTTTCCAGCAAATCTTGCCTTCTTCTCATGATGAGCCCAAAGTAGGACAACCTTAGCTTCCCCATTTATGCCTCCAGACAGTTCAGGCTTGACCTAAGTCCTAGACTATGTGTGGCCAAACTATGGCTCTCAGGGCGGTCACAGTGAGTTTGGTCAACCGGGGCTTCAATTGGCTTTATCTGTTAAGCTTGAATGACCTGAGAGACGGGGATTCAGCTAGGAAGGAAAGCAGAATTGCAAGAAAACATGTTGATCTGAGCCCGTGATGATGTCTGGAGGGGAAATATGCCAGGGCAGGTTGGGTTGCATATTTCTAGCAACAGGTGAGGGCACATCCTTCCGGGCACAAAGTCTGGCAACCACTACATGTCAGCACCTTATGGTGTTGGCTTCCAAGCTTTGGTTGAGAGTAAAGGTCGAAAGCCAGTCACGTCCAATTCTAGGGTTCGGTGCTAATTTCCTCCTGTCTGCGGCTGCAGATATTTCCGTGGACATGTGGCAGGCATGCCTAGACATGCACGGAATGCTGCTCACCTTCCCACCGAAGTGGTCCCTATTTATCTACTTGCAATGTCTTGCTTTCGAACTGCTAGGTTGGCAGGAGCTGGGACAGACGACGGGGGGGGGGGCTCACTCCGTCGTGCAGTACCCCGGGAATCGAACTCCAACCTTCCAGTTCAGCGTCTTAACCCCTTTGACTGGTACACGATGTTAAATGTGTTCTTGTGGCTAACCTCAATTTGTTTTTGTTTGTTTTTTGGAAAATCCAAATTGTTTCTGTGAAGGATGAAAAACAAGCGTCAATGTTTTCTACCCTGCTTTGCTGGCGGGGAAAATGTCTCCTTTGAGCTCGGCCCTCGCTTACAACAAGCGCATGCCTTGGGGAACCTTCCACTCAAAGATATGTGTTGTTGTTGTTTTTGCTCTCAAGGTCCGTACATGTGGCTTTTCCATAACAAACCTTCTGACCAGCCTTAGGCTGATGGGTGACAATTGTCCTGCTGATGAGCCTCCCCTGATAAGAGGTGGGGAGAAATTTAAGATTTGAATTGCTTGCGTGTTCTGGATTCTGTTTTTGTGTCTCCACCAAGTGGCCGCTGGACGCTAGTGAACCCATCTTTCAGAATAAACACTCTACCTGTAAGGCTGCGTAGCCAGAGGTTGGGAGTTCGGTTCCTCCTGGTGCCTCCCGGTAGATGAGCCAGTAGCCTTGGGCAAGCTGCACAGTCCCAGGGTGATCCCTAGAGCTGTGATGGCGATCCCTGGGACTCCAGATGTTCTTGGACTTCAATTCCCAGAATCCCGTGAAGCCACACGAATGGGTTTACTGCGATTCGTCCGGCCCGCACCGTGCCCTCGTTGCTCCTGGAAGCGGAAGTAAAACGCGCCCATATGGGCGCGTTTTACTTCCGCTTCCAGGAGCGACGAGAGCGCAGTGTGGGCCGGATGAATTGTAGTAAACCCATTTGTGTGGCTTCACAGGGGATTCTGGGAATTGAAGTCCAAGAACATCTGGAGTGCCATCACGGCCCTAAAGGAATGGTGAACCCACTTCTGAGTACTCTCTACGTAGCCAAAGAGCCAGCGCTGTCTGCCTCTGGAGATGTTTCTGTGGTCATGTGGCAGGAATGACTAGATGCCGGAGTGCAGGGAACGCTGTTTACCTTCCCACCCAAGTGGTCCCTATTTATCTACTTGCAATGTCTTGCTTTTGAACTGCGAGGTTGGCAGGGAACTGGGGACAGAGGCAGGCGCTCAAACCGTCACGCAGTACCCAGGGTCTCGAACTGCTGACCTTCCAGTCGCCAAGTTCAGCATCTTAACTAAGCCACCCCAGTCCTCGCTAGAATTCAGCCAGTTTTGGAGCTGGGACTAGAGATCGTACTGCCAGCCCAGCAAGCAGAGAAGCAGCATTCCTTGTAAATAAGCAGAGAAATCCGTCTTTCTCTTCATACACCATAAACACAAAGGCGAGAGGCCCCCCCTTTTTCCTAATAAACAAGTCCTTTATTCCACTCTTTCACAGTATTAAGGGTCACAGGTGGGAAGACACAGCAGCTGCCAGAGCCGCCGTGGATCTGGATCAAAACTTCTTAAGTGCACAGGAGTTCAAGACGCAACCAGAATGAAACGGACACATGCTGAGTCTCCAGGTCTCATCGGAGTGGTGATGAAACTCAATCCTGAACTGGTTAAGAGAGGAGGTAACAACGGTGGTTGAAAGAGCAATGCCGTACCAATTAGGGACTGAATAGCAAATAATGAATCCCACCCTGTCACTGGGAAGTATGCAATTCTTTAACCATTTGGCAGATCACAGACCTTCATCTTTCCATCCATGCCCGCCTTCCATTTTTAAAAAAGAAATCACGAGTTGCTTTGACCCACAGACTTCAAGCCACGGGATGGACGCCGGACTGAAGACCAGTGAACTGTTGAAGCTGGAGAAATCGCCAGGTGGAAGAGAGACCCAAAGGGACCCCTTGCCGTCTGTGCGCTAGTTGAACCGAAAGTGATCCGGGACGGCGCCTTTAGGAACGGCAGCTGGGCCCGGAGCAGGCCTGGAACTTGATCAACCTTTGGTTCATTTGCTCCAGCAATGAAGGGTCCACCATCTTGGCTACGTTGACGAGTTGGTGTGGGTCTGCAGTCAAATTATATACTTCCACAAAATCCTGCAAAAGGGGAAAAAAGATGGAATGAGTACCGTATATACTCAAGTATAAGCTGACCCGAATATAAGCCGAGGCACCTAATTTTGACCTGAAAACACAGGAAAATCGATTGACCCGAGTATAAGTGTGAAATGGAGCAGCTGCTAAGTCAAATTATATACTTCCACAAAATCCTGCAAAAGGGGGAAAAGGATGGAACGAGTACCATATATACTCAAGTATAAGCTGACCCAAATATAAGCCGAGGTACCTAATTTTGACCTGAAAACCCAGGAAAATCGATTGACCCAAGTGGGAAATGGAGCAGCTGCTAGTGAGTTTCAATAATCAAAATACAGTGGTACCTCATACAATGATTTTAATCTATTCCATGGGGCTCGTTGTTGTATGAAACAACTGTTATACATTATATAGCGATTTTATCTAAGGTATGCATCATATAGCAATTTCCCCTACGCTAAGTGGTTTTTCCCATTGAAAAATTGCTGTGCAATTTTTTTTCCATAGGGAAAATTGTTATGCAGAACACCACTCCCCCACAACCTAATTGTTATGCTATTTCGTTGCTATACAGGGCAATTATTGTATGAGGTCCCACTGTACATGAAAATATGGTAAAATTAATTAAATTGCTGGCCCGTCTCAATCCAGTGTGGTCTTGGGACCCTCGTGGTCATTGACCAGAGTATAAGCCGTGTCCCCTTTTTGGGGTTCAAAAACCTGGCTTACTCGAGTATATACGGTAGGAGAAAGAAATGGGAACTTTGCAAGAGGAGGGGGTAACAGGCTAGCCAGCCACTGGATCCAGGATATGTCCCATTTGAACTGAACTGAAAAAGCAACGCTGTGATAAAAGTGTTTCTTGTAGCATGTCCGTGTGCATTGACCCAGGACAGCAAGCGCTCTGGTGGTGCAGTGGTTAAAACTGTTGCACTGCAACCAAAAGGTTGTGAGTTCAATCCTGACCAGGGATCAAGGTGGACTCAGCTATCCATCCCTCCAAGGTCAGTAAAATGAGGACCCAGCACGTTTGGGGACAAAATGCTAATTACCGTATTTTCCGGTGTATAAGACGCATCAGAATATAAGACACACTCTGTATTTTAAGGGAGATAAGTGCGTCTTATATGCCAGCAAATGTGCTAACTTGTGAACCACCCAGAGAGGGCACTAAATGCTGTGGGGTGGCATTGAAGTGTCTTTGCTTTGCCATGGGGATGCTGGAATGATCTCCAGAATCCCTTAGTAGGTGGAACCAGGGTACTCCACCAAAAGAAAAGCCAGGTGGAAGAGATTCCTTCCATGAGGGACATTTAAAAGCAGGCTTTTTTTGACGCCAGGCTTGATGATCCTCTTTCCCCAGCTTAGCATGGATAGAGACAGTCCTGCTGAGCTGCATGGTTGAGAGAAAGGTCATCGCACAAGTGTTGTGAAGCAGTCTTTGTAGGCACTCAGCCGTGTCTGTAAGCCGTGGCACAGGATTTGGACTCATTGTTGAGAAGGGGCAATGGCAGAATCCGGCCATCCTTACCTGGGCATCAGCAAATTCACAGTACTGCAAGTTGACGGGGCTCAAGGTTCGCACACACGCATATGTGTTATTGAAGGCATCTTCGCACACGCAGTCCGGAAAGCATTGCTGGCCAGGGTTTGAAAGGAGGAGAGAAGAGAAACATCAAACCCAGGTCAAATGTTGAAAACTGCGTAACGTTAAAGCTTGTGGAACCAAGTTTTAACGTTATCTGGGGTCTTACTGTACATTGAAATATCGGTTAACAAACGGCTCGGTTAACATTAAAAATCCGCATAACGAAAGGAAACCCATAGAAAAAAGTGGCTCGGTTTATGGAATAATTTTGGAATGGATTAATTGGTTTGTAATGCATTCCTATGGGAAATTGCATTCAATGCATTCCTATGGGAAATTCGGCTAACGTCCCAGAGAACGCATTCATTACGTTAACCGAGGTTCCACTGTATTTCAAAACATTTCTCCCTTATGGGGGTGGGTAGGGTGGAGTTATGATGGTTTATGTGCATTTTTCACACTTCCACACTTTCATTTGCAAAACCTTAACAAGCAGCACCAACCTTATAAGAGTTTTTTTTCCATCCCAGAATTATTTTGCTCATGATAATGTACGGAGGACAAAATGAAAGATTTTAAAAGCAAAATACTAGTGTGTGTGTGTGAGAGAGAGAGAGAGAGAGAGAGACAACGCTGTCTGCCTGTGCAGACGTTTCTGCCGTCATGTGTCAGGCACGACTAGGCATGGAACACTGTTTACCTTCCTAACAAAGTGGTACCTATTTAACTACTTGCAGTTTCTTGCTTTCGAACTGCTAGGTTGCCAGGAACTGGCACAGAGACTGGCGTTAATTCCGTCCTGCAGTACTTGGGTCTCGAACCACTATCCTGCCAACCTTCCAGTTGTCAAGTTCAGCGTCTTAACCACTAAGCCACCGTGGTCCCTAGCCTTAAGATTATCTATTGTTAAAGAATGGAAAATAGACCGTGAACGTAGAATATAGTCAAAATATATTATCTGCAGTGGCTCAAGTGTTTTAAGATGCTGACTGTGAGGCGAAAGGTCAGCAGTTCAAAACTCGAGTACTGCATGACTGAATGAGCGCCCGTCTCTGTCTTAGCTCCTGCCAACCTAGCAGTTCAAAAGCAAAAAATTGCAAGTAGATAAATAGGGACCACTTCGGTGGGAAGGTAAACAGCATTCCGTGCACTCCTCCATTGCCTAGTCATGCCTGCCAAATGACCATGGAAACATCTCCAGATGCAGACGGTGCTGGCTCTTTGGTTTTGAAACGGAGATGAGCACTGAACTGTAGAGTCAGATACGACTGGCTTTCGAGCAAGAGAGACCTTTACCTTTACCTAAAAACTTTATCCATTCAAAGTTTTTAAAAAATAGAATAACATCAGTTTTTAAAATTGATGCTATGGGGACCCTGTTACTGCAATATCGCAGTTAAGGGTTGTGCCACTAAGGTTGCTTGGCAGGAGAGACGCCATGCTCAAGAATCAGGATGTTTGTTAAAAGTGCAGATTTGCCCTCCTAGCTCTGGACCCGTCCTAGCTCTGAGGTTCTGACCTGTAAGGACTTACCGACACACCAGGCCCCACGGCGGGACAGTGAGGGTCTTTCCCACTGCACCCTTCGCCCGTGTATTGCACCAGGAAATCTGACCGCCAACCGTCCGTGTGCGTCTTGTTCATCTGAAACAAAGGAGATGAGAAATTATACCCAAAGCACCCAGGGTTGTAAAGCTCCGAGTGGTCACACCTAGAGAAGCGAAAAAAACAATAACCACGTTGAGAACTTTCTCCACCGTAGCAATACCTGTGAAGTTGTGGCGATGAAAATAAAAGAAGGTTTCTGGCCGCCACCGCACGCATGCTCAGTAACCCGTTCGCGCATGCTCAGTAACCCGTTCACGCATGCGCAGTAACCCCTTTGCGCATGCACAGAAATCCCTTTCCTGGCCGTTCCAATTACAGGATGGCGGCGGGAAAGAGGGGGAAAGATCGGTGAATTATGGTAAATCCCGGCCAAAATGGGATACTTGACAGGCATGGCCGTAGCCCTCACCCTCTGAAACAAACTGCCAGTGGAGATAATTAGAACCTGCTCCTACATTATTAACATTTCCTAAAGTTGCAAAAGACTTACCTGGATATGAGCCTCAAGCCCACCAGCTCAGACACAGGAAGAGTTTTATGGCAAGAACAAACCTTCTTGAGGATATGCAAGAGCATGTCATGATCAGACTCTAGACTGCCAAAATGAAGCCACTTTCTTGGCTTTGTCATTGGCCAAACCCAAGTCCTTATCGGTGCATGTCTATGGCAGCAATCGGCAGACCAGTAAATGAGCTGGACTCTGCGTCTCTCCACGTTCACACCATATGTTGTTGCCCGCCAGGAGCCCCCACTTGAGCCTGTGGGTCTTGCCTTTAGGGACTCCAACCCTCAGCCTATTCAGGGTCCTCCAAGTGACGTAGGGGAGGTAGAGTTCCTCAGCCATAGCCTCCTTTAATGTTGTCAAGTGAGCTCCTTCTGCTATCTTCTAATTGGGTCTTGCTCTTGTGTACCCTCAAGAATGTTTGTTCTTGCCATAAAGCTCTTCCTGGATCTGAGCAGGCGGACTTGAGGTTCATCTCCGTTCAGAGGATATTGAGGGTCCTTCTTGGCGCCTGCTGCTCCACCTCTCCTGATCTTAGGCTTATTTATTAAACAACCAGGATCAACAATTACTCCAATATTATGGCCAGGTTATTACCAAGAGGGGCAGGAAAGACTGTCCATCCATGGGGGTGAGAGACACATTGATTCCTGCTATGTCCAGGAAGGTGGGTCCCAGGTCAATGTTGAGAATGGGTTCCTGAGACAGAAGAGAGAGAGAGAAGACACAGGGATGGGTTAGATGTTTTAGTCTGCTGCAATGTCTCTCTAATGCAGGGGTTCTCAACCTACAGCCCACAGGATGGATGCAGTCCATGGCGCCATTTCATGTGCGCCTCCCACTGCCTCCGCCACACCCAGAAGTGCCATGTGTGGTTCCTATTTAATGTACAGGCCATCCCCATCGTGCAAGCAGGGCAAAATGGCTGTCTGGCCCCCGAAGTTGTCTGAGGGAGCGAGACCCAGCCCTCGGCTTGAAAAGGTTGAGAACCCTTGCTCTAATGGCATGAAAAAAATATGTGTTATGACAGTCTCCGGAAAAAGTAACACAAAAAACCTTGTTTACTAGAAGGGTTTTGGAACCACGTCATAACTTTACCAAACTTTGAAGAAATTTAAAATGATTATAGACTTGGTGTTTATTTTGAATATATAAGGCATACATAAGACCTTCGGTTATTTTCAACTCATCTGGGATTTACAATTGAACATAGAGTTATCATAAACATATTTTTGAAAATTTATGAACCGTACAATAGATTCTTTAACCACAAGTGGTTGTCCTTGTTTTTGTGCTTATTCCGTACCGTTTGGCCATATTTTGACTTCATGGGGGGGGGGGGTGATGGAAAGCTTCCTACATTGCTACTTGGATATACTGTTAGTTAGGGTAAATAGTATAGCAAATAATTTAATAGTTCAACTTCAAGTCCTTTTTGCAAGTAGAAAGCTAGTGTATCAGGGTAACAGCTTCCACTCGTTTTTCTCCCAGACTTGCTACTTTTCTGCATTGAGTGAACTCACCGAGCACAAAAATTAAGTTGCAAAAAACCTGGTCCTAGCTTTGCAAACAAAACATCCAAAAGGAACACCCTTCCTACAAGTGAAAATGTAGAAGTCACCAGTCAACAATTCAGAGGGAACCGTTACTCACATCAGAGAATCCGCCTTCATATGCCTAACTCAGTATTATCTGCACAATGACCGATAACCACCGAGACATCCCATAAATATTTCCCAGCACTATTCTGAGCTTGGAAAAAGTTTCTTTTTTTAAGCAATGGCTCCCAGAACTTTTCCGCTAGCAGGGTTTGATCTGGAGATGCTAGATTTGGAACTTGGAATTTTTGCTATGCAAGATGTTGCTTCTTCTTCTTCTTCAAGTGCCGTATCCGATTCCAAATATTGGCTATCCTCATTGAGATCAGCCATGAAGATTGTCCTGGGAACAATATAATGCAGTGGCCTTCCATTTGCTTTCTGCATCGTGACCCCCATAGTACCACTGATGCAGTTCTGCAAGTCACTTTCTGATCCTGAGCCCTTTTGGCACACAAAGTCCTCATCATCATCCCCAGGCCAGGATGGATGAAGTTGCTTCCCTGCATCAAGAGGGATCCAAGTGGGATTTGATCCACTTGGGGACCATCACCCTTCCCGGTGGACTTCACAATCTAAGGCCATTAGTTCTCAGGGTTGTCATGTTAATTAACCGCCACCTGACGATGCGAGATATGGCAGCTGGGACATTTTCAGCCTCCAAATTACGTCCCTCTCCAGATGCAGAAACACAGCATGGCTGTTTATGTCTCCCCACCTCTCTTGTCAACTATCCCAGCTAGAAGCATCAGTCCAGGATTCCAGATGTTTCCAACCCTACCTTGGAGACGCTAAGCAAAGCATCTGAGACTTTCTGCACACAAAATATGGGTCCCGCCAAGAAGAGAGAGGCTCACCTACCGAATAAGTCTGGTTGGGTTTGATTCCTGGGCCTCGCACGAGGAGAGGCACCCGGATGTCAAACTCGTACAGCTGGCGCTTGTCGATCGGCAGGGAGAACTGACCTGGGGAAAGAAAAAGAGTTATGATGCTGTGGATTCCCTTTATTTCTGCCCAAATATCTGAGCTGGCCCAGATCTTTCTGTGTTGTGGTTGGAGGGGTGGGCCACATGAAATGACACCAGGGGCCGGATCTGACCCATGGACCCCATTGTGCACGCAGGGCAAAATGGCCATCAGGCCCTCAAAGCTGACTGAGAGAGTGTGACTTGGGCCCCGGCTTGAATTTAACTAAAACATGATTAACAAACTATCCCCACATCTTTAAAATAATTTTTTTAATCAATCCCTTCTTTAAGTTTAATTCACAAATCTATCACCTATTGCAATATATCGTAGTATATTTGTCAATGCCATCTAGGGGTGCATTTTATCAATGCTTATCACTTATTTTATCATTTATGCTTATCATTTATTTTATCATTTATGCTTATCATTTATTTTATTTTGTTTGAACTTTGTTCGATATTATTGTTTTGTGGGTTATTTCATTCTGTAAACCGCCAAGAGTTGTGCTTGAACTAACTGAGGGGGTATTAACTAACAAGCGACTGCGGTGGCTTGGGGGTTATGACGCTGAACTTGACGACTGGAAGGTCGGCAGTTCGAGACCCGAGTGCTGCATGACGGAACGAGCTCCCGTCGTCTGTCCCAGCTCCTGCCAACCTAGCAGTTCCAAAGGAAGAAATTTCAAGCAGACAAATAGGGACCACTTCGGTGGGAAGGAAAACAGCATCCCATGCGCTCCGGTGTCTAGTTATGCCTGCCATATGACCATGGAAACGCCTGCAGAAGCAGATAGCGCTGGCTCTTTGGCTGTAAACAGAAATGAGCACTGGACCCTAGAGTCAGATACGGCTAGCTTTCAAACAAGGGCGACCTTTACTTTTACTATTAACTAACGAATGAACAAACATTCTGCCTCCTTCTCCTTCATATAGTTTGTGAATCCACACTCATGGGTTATGCGCCTGCGCAGAACGGCCGATCGGAGGCTTGAAAAGCTATTGGTCAAAAGTTTTGGCGGTAAGACCGCCCACCGTACCGCCCACCCTGAGGCGCCCGCGCGCCATTTTACCTCAGTTCTCTTCTTTCCGCCGTAGCAGCAGGACGATCGTTGAGAGCTTCCTCAATTTTTTCGCCCTTCTGAGGGAAAGTCTTTTGGCGAGTTTTAACAATTTTTCTGGGTGATCTTGTCCTCCGGGCAGGATCGCCACCCCGGCTCTGTCTCTTCTCTTGAGTGGATTCAGTAGCCAATTTTTCGCATCGATCACCGTCTCCCCCCTCAAGGGGGTGGCGGCTGGTCGGCCCTTCGGGGTACTTGTCTCCAGAAACTTCCACTGGAAGAATTTTTTCCGCGGTTGATGGCTGCAGCGTTTAAACAGTGCACGGCTTGCCTTAAGAAGTTTCCGGCTTCCGACGGACACAGCCTGTGCCTTTTTTGTTTGGGAGAGTCGCATCAGAGCCAGTCTTGCCCGCATTGCAAAAAGTTTACGCGCCTCGCGGTGCAGAACCGAAGCAATCGCCTCAAGGCTTATCTGATGGAGCTCGCTCTGGCTCCCGCCGCGTCCGCCTCCACGGCCGCCGCTGCCGCTCAACCACCGCCGGCCTCTTCCTCCGTGCTTCCGATGAGGAAGAAGAAGAAGAAGGACAAGAACGGTGAGAAGAAGCGCAAGCGTGGGTCGGAGAAGAGACGGTCGCTTCCCCCCACTCCGCGCACACCCGCCTCTCCCGGGCCTTCGCCGCCGTTCTCGACTGCCCGATGTCCTTCTCCGGGATCCTCCATCTGGGGAGGACGGTCGTCTTCCGGGTCACCTGAGAAAGGACGCAGGGCTGGGGCTCCAGCTCGCCCACTTCAGGTGCTCTCCTCTCCTCCTCGGGGAAGAAATTCCTCGCCGAGGCAGGCCTCCGTCTCTCCACGGCCCAGGACGCCGACGGACGACGCGGTCGTCACCGTTCCGACGACCGTTTCGCCGACACCGACGCCGGCCACCGTTTCGGCGCCCACCGTTTCGTGGGCCACCATTCCGCCGGCTACCGGAGCTCCACCACCAGCGGACTCGGACGCGTCTCAGATGGCCCTCGTCCGAGAGATGTTCCAGGTCATGGCGTCGCTTGCGACCAGGTTCCAGACCTCCACGCCTGCGGCCTCTGCGGCTCCGGTTCCGACCACCGCAAGCCCCGGGCATCCCGGCTCTGCCGCGGCCCCACCGACCTCCCGTGGGTCGAGTGCCCGCTCCGCCGGCCCACCCAACCCGTCATGGTGTGGTCCGGACGTCGATGCGGTGGACGCCCATCCTGCCGGCCCGCCCAGGCCGTACTGGCGCGGTCCGGACGTGGACGAAAGACTGCCTCCCTCGTCCTCCGATGAGTCCAGCTCGTCGTCGGAGGAGGACAAGGGAGACGTCGACGCCGAGCGCACGCCGGAACAGGCCATCGGCTCTGTGGACCCACCGCGTGGTGAGGACCAGCGCTCACTGACCGCCATGCTCACGAGGCTCGGCACCGCCCTCAACCTGAAGGTCGACCAACCGCCGTTGGAGGGTGAGGACCAGATGACCGCGAAGCTCGACAGGCGTGCTGTGCGGCCGGTCCACATAACCATGCTCCCCTCCATGATGACCTCGGCGAGGGCGACATGGAAGAAACCTTTGGCGGCGCACTCCGTTTCGCCCAGGCTCGACAGCATGTACCGGGTCCTGGACGAGAACGTCGAGTTCCTGCAGGCCCACCCCCTGCCGAATTCCCTGGTGGTCAAGGCCTTCCAGCATAGGACGGCCACCAGCGGATTCCCGGTCCCGTCGACGCCGGAGGGAAAGAAACTGGACGCGGTGGGGCGTAAGTTTTATGCTACCGGCTCCCTATTCTTTCGGGCCGCCAACTATTCGGCCGCCATGGGCCTGTACCAATCTCACCTCTGGGAGCAGGTGAAGGTTGAGACGGCTAAACTGCCCGCCGATGCCCAGAAGAGGATTGACGCGCTGGCCACCGAGGGGGACTTCGTCGCCGAGCAGCTGATGCGCACTGCCCGGCATATCAACGATTATGCGGCAAAAGACATGGCCTCCGCAATCTACCTCCGTCGCCATGCTTGGCTCAGGGACACCTCCCTCGATGACGCTATGAAAAAGCTCATCGAGGAGTTTCCCTTCGACGGGCAGGGCCTCTTCGGTCAGGACACCGATAAGGTCCTGAATGAGATGCGCCAGACCAATTCCACGGCGAAGTTCCTGGGGCTCACCACGCCGGCTACTTCCACCAGGCCGAGGTTCCAGCCCTTCACACGGCGGTTCCAGGGCAACCCACAGCAGCAGGGACCGACGGAGCAGCCTAGATCCAGCTCCTACAAACAGCGGCGACAACACAAACCCCGCTACCGGCCCTACGGACAGGACAAGCGTTCGAACACGAGGCCCAAGCCCCGCGTTTGAAGCTGCGACGGCCGAGTCTCTCTCGCTCCACATCCCGTACCTCCCCCTCCGGAACTTCCTCCAGGCATGGTCGGGCATCACGGACGACCAGTGGGTCTTAAGGATCTTGTCCTCTGGCTACGCCATCGAGTTCGTGCGGGTGCCTCGAGTAGGAAAACATCGTCTCACCACCTCGTCCCCCCATTTGGAGGAAGAAATATCAACCCTTCTCTCCAAGGGAGCCATCGAGCGGGTAGCACCGTCCGACTGGGACAACGGCTTCTACTCGAGGTACTTCGTGGTCCAGAAGAAGGACGGAGGCCTTCGCCCTATCCTGGACCTACGCCGCCTGAACAAATGCATCCACACCAGGAAGTTCCGGATGGTGACCCTACAGACCGTCCTCCCCCTCATCAACAAAGGGGACTGGTTCACAGTCATAGACCTCAAGGATGCCTACTTCCACGTCTCCATCCTCGAGGAACACAGACGGTTTCTCCGCTTCCGCATCGACAATTCCGTGTACCAGCACCGATGCCTACCATTCGGTCTGGCCACGGCACCGCGAGTCTTCACCGAGTGCATGGCTCCGGTGGCTGCATTCCTCCGCCAACGGGGCATCAGGGTCTTCCCGTACATCGACGATTGGTTGATCGTCTCCCCCACCAAACCGTCGGCCGTTCGGGACACACAATACACGGTTCACCTCATGGAGAGTCTCGGCCTCAGGATCAACTTCACCAAGTCGAAGTTGACTCCCTCCCAGCGCGTCGAGTACATTGGAGCAGTACTCGACTCGCTCACTACGAGAGCCTACGCCCCCCAGAAACGCTTACGGGACATTGCGCAAGGGGTGAGCGAACTGCGCACGAAACCGTGCATCCGGGCGAAGAAGGCTCAGAGACTTCTAGGCCTGATGGCCTCAACGACGGCAGTGATCCCCCATGCCAAGTTGAAATTCAGGTCCCTGCAATCGTGGCTCCTCCACGAGTTCGACGCACTTCGGGAGAGCCAATCCAAACGATTGACCCCATCTCCAGAACTGAGGGACCAACTGCTGTGGTGGTCTACACCACTCAACGTGGCCACGGGGAAGAGTTTCTACCCCCCGCAACCCTCGTTGCAGATACTGACCGACGCGAGCAACCTCGGCTGGGGCGCTGCTTGCGGGACTCTCACGGTCAACGACACCTGGACACCGCACGAAACGGTGTACCACATAAATTACTTGGAACTTCTGGCCATTTGGAAGGCTCTACGTTCCTTCGAGACTCTGCTCACCGGCAAGGCGGTTCAGGTGGCCTCGGACAATACCACGGCGGTGGCGTACCTCAACAAGCAGGGAGGAACACGGTCCACCACCCTCCTGTACCTTGCAGTGCAGTTGTGGGAATGGTGTCTGGAGAGGCACATTTTCCCAATTGGAGTGCACATTCAGGGCACGCTGAATGTTTTGGCAGATCACCTGAGCCGTCTCACCTCCACGACCCACGAATGGGAGCTGGACGACGGAGTGTTCCAGTCCCTGTGCGAGGTCTGGGGGACGCCGAGCATCGACCTCTTTGCATCGGAGTCCAACAGGAAACTCAGCAGGTACTGCTCCAGAGCAGGCATCGGACCGAACTCCGAGGGCGATGCCTTCATGAAACGGTGGGATCAGGACTATCTCTATGCCTTTCCTCCGTTTCCTCTGGTCCAGAAGGTACTCACCAGGATGCACCAACACAGAGCCAATGCAATTCTGGTGGCACCGGCGTGGCCGCGCCAACCCTGGTTTCCGCTACTGTTGCGCATGTCGTCGCAGTATCGCACACTGCCGGAGTCACCGACGCTCATCCAAATGGAGCAGGGCCAGCTGCACCATTCGGACCTGCCCAGCCTCCACCTCACCGCGTGGAGGATAACCCCAGACTGGCCAGGATCCTTGAACTAGCGAGGCGCCCTTCCACAAGGAAGTCCTACGCTTCCAAATACAGGCGTTTTTGCGCTTTCCTGGCCTCCCGGCAAACGCCCCCCACGCAGGCGGGACTGCAGGACATTTTAGCCTACCTCCTCCAGCTGGCGGAGTCTGGCCTCAGCATCACCTCCGTCCGAGTGCATCTCGCAGCAGTGGTAGCGCACTCTCCTGCTGGCTCGCCCGCTTCCGGGGCTTTCCGCGACCAAACGGTAAAGCGTTTCCTCAAGGGACTAAGGAACGCTTTTCCGCCGACCCGGACACCGACGGCTCAATGGTCACTATCCACCGTTCTTAACGCGCTCACCAGGGCCCCCTTCGAGCCCATGGCTACCGCCGATGTTCGTCTCCTCACATGGAAGACGGCATTCCTGGTGGCTATCACGTCTGCACGACGAGCTGGTGAACTGGTTGCCCTGCGAGCAGACGCACCCTTTCTCCAGTTCTTCAACGACCGCGTCGTCCTCCAAGCGGACATCACCTTCCTACCCAAGGTGGTCTCCAAGTTCCACATGGCACAAACTATCTCCTTGCCAACCTTCTTCCAGAACCCCACTAACGCCCAAGAAAGGACTTGGCACACACTGGATGTGAAACGAGCTTTATTGTTTTACACCAGCAGGACTAGGGAGTTCAGGAAGTCGCAACGCCTCTTCGTGGCTTATGGGGGAAAGTCCAAGGGTGAACCCATCTCTGCTCAAAGGTTCTCCAAATGGATCACCTCTACCATCTACCTGGCCTACGAGTCAGCTTCACTGCCACCTCCACCGCATGTCAGGGCGCATTCCACCAGGGCGGTTGCCACATCCACTGCCTTTCTGGACGGCACACCGCTTGAGGACATATGTAAGGCTGCCACCTGGTCCAGACCTTCTACATTTGTCCAGCATTACAGGGTGGACACCAGAGCCACTGCGGACGCCAGGCTTGGCCGTGTCGTCCTCACCAGAGGGCTCCGGACTCAACGCCCCTGACGGGTCCACCTACGGGATCTTCAGCTCATCGTGGGATCATCTCATCCGACTGCCCACCGACCAAGTAAGTGTGAGCTTGCTAATCTCCCATGAGTGTGGATTCACAAACTATACGAAGGAGAAAGTTCGGTTTCACTTACCAGTGATAACTTTCGTTCTTCGAGTATATAGTTTGTGAATACACACTACCCACCCTGCCTCCCCTCTTGAGCTGCACGGATGAGATCAGTTGGTTTATCCTGTGCTTGGCTTAAGTATGGAACTGAGGTAAAATGGCGCGCGGGCGCCTCAGGGTGGGCGGTACGGTGGGCGGTCTTACCGCCAAAACTTTTGACCAATAGCTTTTCAAGCCTCCGATCGGCCGTTCTGCGCAGGCGCATAACCCATGAGTGTGTATTCACAAACTATATACTCGAAGAACGAAAGTTATCACTGGTAAGTGAAACCGAACTTTCCTATGATTCTCCTCCCTTCCACCCTAAAGGTCTCTTAACTATAACAAATCTCAGCTTACCTGTGTGGTAGCCGTTATCTGATGTATAGAACACGTATGTGCTTTCCAAAAAGCCAAGGGATTTCAGCTCGGCCAAGACCTTCTCCACCATATCATCCACAGACAGAAGGGTTTGCCAACTGCGAACAAAGAGAGGAACACCATAAGATGCCCCCGGGCATCAAGAGACATTTACCCTCTTTCCCACCATCATCCCGTATTTGTATTTTTCCATAAATCTCCCATATTCTATTAAAAAAAATGGGCCAGGAACTACAGCCCCCCAGCCCCCCCCCCCATGGTGCCTTGCGTGGAAGGAAAAGGCCAACCCATACTGTGCATGCGCACTGGTCTAAAATGGACTGGAAACTACAGCCCCTATGGTGCCTTGCACGGAAGGAAAAGGCCAACCCATACTGCGCATGCGCACTGGTGCAAAATGGACCGGAAACTACAGCCCCCATGGTGCCTTGTGCGGAAGGAAAAAGCAAAACCCATACTGCGCATCGGCGCAGCGACAGCCCAGCACCGCTGGATTTCCCTTATTTTCAAATCCAAAACTTGACAGGTATACCTTGGGGCCAAACTCATGCCAACTAGTCTAGGTTAGGCTTAGGGACTTTTCCCTGCCAAGCATGCAAAGGCCACCTATTCTACGTGCGTCTCCTTGAGAGTAAAGCCTCAGAGCGGTAGCGCCCCAGTGTGCCCACAGAAGGATGAATGCTTGAAGACCAGTGACCCACAAGGAAAGGTCTTCCCCCTCGCATTACCAAAACACCTCTCCAAGTTGTGAAGACCTGTGTCAGACAGAAATCATGATGGAGTTCAACACATCTTAGAAAAGTTACTTTCTGGGACTTGTAAGCATTCTTCCTCTAGAACAAGGGGTTCCCAACCTTTTCAGCTTTTCGAGCGCCGGGTGGCCATTTTGCTCTGCCTGTATGGCGGGGGTGGGGAGCCATTTTGTCCCAACAGCTTCAAAGGAGCAGTCATTTTGTTTCTCGAATGCCCTTGGAGGGGTGGAGTGCCACATTAAATGGTGCCGCGGGCAGAATCCAGCCCGCGGCCCTTAGGTTGGGAACCCCTGCTCTACAACAATGCCGGCCCTGGTGTAGTTATTATTATTATTATTATTATTATTATTATTATTATTATTATTATTATTATTATTATTATTATTATTATTATTATTATTATTATTATTATTATGGTCATAAGCTGCCATTAGTGGGTTCTCGTGGGGTAATTAGAAGTTTAGGTTTAAGTTTAAACGTACTGTTCATTTGTACATTTTACTTTGGCCATTTATACATGTTACATCGGGTTATCCCATAACTTTTATCCTTATCAACCGTCCAGCATGACCATGGGACGGACAGACAGTATAGACATTTAATTAATTAATTAATGATCCAATCTGTGAGCGCTGGCTAGAGGATTTTGGGATTGTAGCCCCAAAGGAACCCTTACAACCCTGGGATCCAGGTTTGGTTTTTAAGAGCGCTTTAAATTACCAATTTCTTCCAGTCATAATATTCTCTGTTGGGGTGGGGGCAAGGACTTCCGACCGACTCTCTCTCGGTCTCCTTGTCCACTGGTTTCTACCAACGTCCCCAATTATATCTGACCTCACATGACCTCCTCCACCACGTCCTGAGTCACTGTTGTTTGGGACCATTTCTTACCGTTGCCTGTAAACGTCATCCAGGAACTCAATGGACGTGTTGGACATGGGACTCTTCGCTTGACGTATCAACCAGTGTTTGTCCTAAAAAAAGGAGGGGAGAGGAACACAATGGCTTGACCAACAAACCCCACCAGCTAGTACCTGGGTGAAGAACCTGAGAGGGTCAAGTGTTCATGACCCCAAATCATGCTGAGAGCCCTGGTGGCACAGGGGTTAAAACTGCTGTCCTACAACCAAAAGTTTGTGAGTTCGATCTTAACCAGGACTCAAGGTTGACTCAGTTTCTTCCATCCTTCCAAGGTTGGTAAAATGAGTACCCAGGATGTTGGGGGCAAAATGCTAATTAACTTGTGAACTACCCAGAGATGGCCCTAAGTGCTGTAGGGTGGTATATAAGTGTGACTGCTTTGCAAAACCCAACCAGATAAGAGAATAAAAACTTGTATGGTCTCTCCCTTCACACACGGAATCTGGTTTGCTAGTATTCTTTGTGTAAGGAAAGGCCTCAAAGGGGGTCGGTTTCACTCATTGCACAGCGATTTATCATTAGCTGGTACAAACGAGCAGCGGTTTTATCAGAGTGTCTTTGTGGCCAACTCTCTTGACCATACTTCCACAAGTATTGCTTATGAGGCTTTCCAAAGGCTTGGAACTGCTAGAAGTGTAACTGCTTTGCTATTTCTTCATCCCGGTAGACTGGCTTACATGCTTAACTATAGAGTATTTTTTCTTTTTTTAGTAAGAGGCGGAAAACACACTCAGAAAAGTGCAAATACAAAATACGAGAGCAGATGTTCCCCCCTTTGTGTCCCTTCCAAATGACTTGGGTTGCCTCGTTTCTGGGCGGCAGGGCCAACAGCAGCACAACACATCTGGAAGAGGCAAGGGTTCCGGTTGCAACTTTATTTGCTGCTGACAAAGGGTACCGAACCAGCACAGAAGCTGGAAAGTCCGGAGTCTGAATGCGCCGGGACAAAGCTCTTAATTGCCTTTTGGATCAGGCCTGTGCTGGCCCGGCAGGATCCCGGGACGTGTCGCCGCGCACACCTACTTATAACTTAAAAGGGCCACACCAACTCGGCAGTTTCTGCTTCCACTTTGGCTCCTCTCACCGGGCTTTCCTCTGCCGTGTGGGAGAAAGTCCAAAGTTCTTTGGCAGTGGTGTGGAAATAATAATAATAATAATAATAATAATAATAATAATAATAATAATAATAATAATAATAATAATAATAATAATAATAACAAGAAGAAGAAGAACAAGAAGAACAAGAAGAAGAACAAGAAGAACAAGAACAAGAAGAACAAGAACAACAACAAGAAGAACAAGAACAAGAACAACAAGAACAACAAGAACAAGACGGAGAACAAGAAGAACCAGAAGACGAAGACAAAGAACACCAAGAACACCAAGAAGAAGACAAAGAACCCAAAGACGGAGAACAAGAAGAGGAGGAGGAGGCTTGGATTGAAAAAAACAACAACACGAAATTATTATTATTATCTCCGCGCCGCTGCCAAAGCACTTCGGACTTTCTCCCACAGGCCAGAGGGGAGCCCGGTGAGAGGAGCCAAAGTAGGAGCAGAAACTGCCGAGGTGGCGTGGCACTTTAAGTGATAGATTAAGGTGCGCAGCAACATGTCCCGGGATCTCGCCAGGCCAGCATAGACCTGCTTTGGACCCCGACTTCCATGGGAATCCTTGCTTACCTTCCCATGGAGGTTGAAGCTCCCACTGCGGGGTGCTTTGACGGTGCTGTAGGCCGACTTGTAGAGGGGAGACGCAGTCCACGGGGAGTGAGCAGCCGGCGGGGCCAACACCATAAGAAAGGGGGGCCGGGAGAGTTTCTGCAGGAACATCAGGCTCCGGTTGGTCTGCAATGCAGGAAGTGGGAAGGGGAAGAAAGAGGTTAACGGTGAGAGAAGATGCCGAATGTTTCTGCCAGGGGAGTGATCAGAAAGATACATGCACATCTGTATGGAGAGGACAGAAGGAAGGAAGTGGACCTGAACTGGCCCGGCCCGGAGAGAAGATCCAGCTGTGTGTGTGTGGGGGGGGGGGGCTGGCGGCTTTAAAAACTCTGCTGCCGCCCCACTGGACTCCCACCCTTGCCCAGAGAGAAGAGGACCCAGACGTGTGGGTCTTCTTCTCTCTGGCTGAGAAGGGGAGCATCAGCTATGCGCCCCGCCTGGCTTTGAAAACAGCGCCACCGGACGCTTCCTTGGCCAGCTCGGCCTGGAGGGAAACGGACTTAGTGGGTGGGGTGGGGTTTGTGAGATTTTTGTGTACCGTTTAAAGTATTTTTGAAGTGTTTTTTATGATGACTTGATACAGTAGAACCTCGGATAAAGTCCAAACTCCGTTTCACAAGTTTGGACTTTATCTGATTTTGGACTTTATCCGAATCAAATGGGCGATGCATCGGGTAACGTCCAAAAATGGACTTTATCCGAGGTTCCTATACCTCAGATAACGTCCATTTTTAGCGGTTTTGTACTTTATGCAATGCATCACGTGTGCATGAAAACCGTGACTTTATCCGAATTGGACTTTATCCGAATCGGATGAAGGAAGGAAGGAAGAAAGAAAGAAAGAAAAAGAAAGATAGGAAGAGAAAGAAAGAAAAGAAAAGTAGGGGAAGGGGAAGGAAAAAGAAGGAGGAGAAGGAAATCTATTTTGGTTTGCCTACGAGAAGTGAGCATGTGACAAGTCTGTCACTTCCCCGATTGCCACAGGTCATCGTGTGACTTGCAGTGTGTGGGTTACAAGCAAAGCCACATTCTCTATCCTCATGCTCCTCTGTCCCTGAATTCTTGAATTCCTGCAGACCCACCTTACAGACTCAGTGGGGAGTTGGCCAAGATGGAAACCTCCTGAGACTGTGGGTGGGCTTGTCTGGCGCTCACATCCTACCAGTGGGAAATCCCCACGGGCACAAGTTTGGCTCAAGCGCCCACAAAATGCCAGATCAAATCGGGCTTTGCTTGGTCCATAGGGTCAATTTTATAGAATGCAAATATATATATATATATACTTAAAAGGACACAAGAAGCTAGAAGTTGTTGGAGCTTCTTCCTGTTTTGAAAAATGAACATTTTGGGATCTTCAAAAATGCAGAAGGGGGGGGGGGCTGCCCCTGTGATCTATTCAAAGGTTGATTTAAACCAGGGTTCCCACCCTTTTCTAGCCGGGGACCCGGGTCACACTCTCTCAGTCAGCTTCGAGGGCCAGATGGCCATTTTTGCCATGCCTGCATGATGGGGGTGGCCATTTTGTCCCAACAGCTACAAAGGGATGGACACTTTGTTTCTCAAATGCCCTTGGAGGGGTGGATGGTCACATGAAACGATGCCAGAGGCCGGATCCGGCCCACAGGCATTAGGTTGGGAACCCCTGCTCTCGAGTATCCCAAAGCCAGAGCAGAAGACAACCTAGAAGAAGGAACTTACAATGAGGTCCGTGAGATAGTCTTCTTCGTACAGGTCCCCATGTTTCTCCTCCCGTCCATTGATCGAAAGGCTGTAGTTGTAATACTTTGAATTCCCCACCTGGAAGAGAAGATACCAGAGTTATTGGTCCCAAAGCTTGGTACGAGTCCTTGCAGGGAGCCCTCGCTCAACGGCAGAGAGGCCATTCCATGTGTTCTCATGGCCCTGATGAATCGCCCCGACTCCATCGAGACAAGGCTCAGCTGAGCAGACCCAATTAAGAACAGTTCACTAGGTTCTCGATTAAGGTGGGCTTCCCTTCTTCTGTTGCTTCACCGGCCTCTGCTGAGCCACAAGACGACACACATGGCATTCAAATGGCTGGGGCAGGAGTCAGCAAACTTGGCTTTCCAGGTGTTCTTGGACTTCAATTCCCAGAAGAAGCCCTCAGCATCAGATGTACTGACTTGGGCTTCTGGGAATTGAAGTCCAAGAACACCTGGAGAGCCAAGGTTGAGGACCCCTGGGCTGGGGGAAATCAACCCTTGGGTCTCCGGTTGATAGGAGGACAACTAGAAGGTGATGAAAGGTCTTCTGGAACATCACCCTAGGGACAGCATCAAACAGACTGGATTCAACAGGTCTTCCCCTGCTCCCATTAGGTCATAAACCAGGGGTGGCCAACCTTGATGCACCACAAGACAACACACATGGCATTCAAACGGCTGGGACAGGAGTCAGCAAACTTGGCTTTCCAGGTGTTCTTGGACTTCAACTTCCAGAAGCCCTGTCAGCACCCCCACAGTCCATGCTGGCTGTGGCAGATGGGAGTTGGAGTCCCTCAACACCCAACGGTCCAATGAACTGAGGTCCCGGCTGGCGTCATTGATCTCAAAAGACCGTCTGTACTTTTTGAGAACTGGGAGACGACAAAGCAGGTGGTCTACTTACCAGGCCCATCCAGTACGTCCATCCCTGGGGGACGTGCTCAACACCTCCTGCTTTGAGATCCCCATACTGAAAAAAAGGAAGTGAAGATTCTTCAGGCACTTGTGGGTTACGGGAAGCCTGTTGCAAAGGGGCTGGAGTGTCCCACTTATCTGGAATTAGGAGCCCTGGTGGCACAGCGGTTAAACTGCTGTGCTACAACCAAAAGGTTGTGAGTTCGATCCTGACCAGGACTCAAGGTTGGCTCAGCCTCTTCCCTCCTTCCAAGGTAGTTTAAAATGAGTCTCCAGCATGTTGGGGGCAAAAATGCAAATTAACTTGTGAACTGCCCAGTGAGTGTGATGGGGCGGCACAGAAGTGTGTTTGCTTTTGCATTCGTGGCATTGCTTTACCTGGTTCAGGTATTTCCCAGCATAGAAGGTTTGGTAGCCTTGCTTTTGTAGGTAAACCGGGAAGGTGTATGGCTCCTGAAACTTCTGCCAGACGGGACTGCTGCAGTTCCCCTCCAAGGAATTATTCCTCACCAGATGGTTGTGAGGGTAAGAGCCGGTCAGGATGCTGCTACGGCTGGGACAACAGAGCGGCGTGACGGCAAACTGAAAGCAGACGAGTCGGTCAATGTCACTTTTTTTGCACTGTGGCACTTAAAGTGGAGTAGGAAGCACATCCACACACGTGAAACAAGTGGGCATCGCTGTGAATGAAGCCCTGCGTAGAGTGACAGGATGCCTCAAACCTACCCCAGTTGAGAAAATAGACCCTTGTGTCAATTATATTCTTCATTTCGTTTTCAACTGCTAACCAAAAAGATTTTAATTTCAACTCATTCTAGCCTTGGCTGACGGAACAAGTGGCATTCCCCCCTTGGGTTCCAACCAGTGGTGGGCATCAGTAGGTTCGCACCGGTACGCGCGTACCGGTAGTAAAAATGGCTGGCCCCGCCCACCACAAAGAGCAGTCACATGGCCAACAGGCCACACCCACCCAGTCACATGGCCACAGGCCACACCCACCCAGTCACATGGCCACACCCACAGCGTGGTAGGAATTTTTTTGATGCCCACCACTGGTTCCAACCCCATAAAGAAAACCTTATTAGGATACTTACTGCGTTCGTAAAGGTGGCGCCTAACTGACCGATCAGCGACTGTGTCTTCTTCATAGGAGTCTAAAAATTTAAGGATACCTTACATCAGGCCACATGCTCAAAAAAAATTCATGAGCTCACCCACGTACATTTGCTTCGGTTTGTGATTTGCTAAGCCTGGCTTAAACTCTGGCCTTCCAGATGCTTTGGCGTTCTCCTTCCAGAGGTTCTGGCAAGACGGGGATTGTGGAATTTGTGATTTAAAAAAAAAACATTTAGAGCCAAAAACTTTTCTCCTCTTTATGACATACAGAAGCTGCTCCACCTCGCCACGAAAACATCACTCTTTGGGGGTTATTAAGCAGAATTCTAGCATTCTCCTCCAATGGCCGTAAAATACACAGGTTTTCCCTTGCTCGAAAGCCAGTTGTATCTGACTCTAGAGTTCAGTGCTCATCTGTTTCAAAGCCAAAGAGCCAGCGCTGTCTGCTTCTGCAGATGTTTCCGTGGTCATGTGGCAGGCATGACTAGACACTGGAGTGCAAGGAACATTGTTACCTTCTTACCGAAGTGGTCCCTATTTATCTACTTGCAATTTTCTTGCTTTCGAACTGCTAGGTTGGCAGGAGCCAGGACAGAGACGGGAAACAATGTGTTTAATGATTTATTTCACAACACAAGCTCCAGGGGAGACCTTTGAACTAGGCTGGGAGTCATTAGTCCCAGCTCTTTCCTTCACATATGTGTCACTCCACCAGAATTGAGACTATCCATTCTTTGTTAATTGTAGCACAATTAATCAGAATCTTATATTGTGGGAAGTCATTGAAGCATAACTTACAACCCGTACCACTTATATTTTAATGCTGGTTTTCAGGGGAAAGTGTTAAGAAAAGCCCAAAATGGACAAAAAATGCTATGTAAAGTAGGGTTTTTACTTTCCAAACCACAGTTGGATGTGAAAGGGTGGTCAACGTCTTTCTCAAAGCTGTTTCTAACCAAATGGTCTCTACAAGACTTTGATGTAAGGCTCAGATCAAGGATTAGCATTGCCTAGTCTTAAATATCTAGAGCTGTAGTTCCCAAGATGGGGCCCACGTCCCACAGGGAGACTTCAATTCCCAGAGGCCTAAGTCAATACAATGGTTGATCAGTGCATTTGGGGAATTGACTTAGGCTTCTGGGAATTGAAGGTTGGGAAGGTTGGGAAATAGTGATCTGGAGTCTTAAGCAGTATTGACGATTCCTTTGCAACTGACCTTTGACATAATTTGCACCAGAGCAAGCTCAAAACAAAAAGACAGACACGGTTAAATTGTGCCAGTGAGTCATAACTTCTATAGGTTTGCAAAGAATCACATTTGCCTGAATCAGACATGTACTTTATTCAACAAGAACATTACATCAGGTCCTCTTAAAGAGAAAAGCAACACAGTAAATATTTTAAATCAACAACACATTGAGTGATGACTTGTGTTAATGCATATGACACAACAGTTTACAAATACTGTACAGTGGTACAGTATTCGTTCCACAGGGCTCGTTGTTGTATGAAAAAATTGCTATACGATGCATGCGTCTTATAACGATTTTCCCTATGGGATGCATCGTACAGCGTTTTTCCCCCTGTTAAGTGCTTTTTCCCATTGAACAATTGTTGTACGACTTTTTCCATAGGGAAAATTGTTATGCGGGACACCATTCCCCCCAAACAACAACAACAACAACAACAACTAATTGTTATGTATTTTCGTTGCTATACAGGGCAATTGTTGTATGAGGTTCCACTGTAATTGCATTGAGAAACGTAGCAAGGGGAGTGTCCTAACGACAGAAGTAGAAACTACTTCTCAAGTGGCTGGTCCTGGTCTTTATGACCCTATATCTTCTTCAAGAAGGCAGAAGCTGAAAGAAATCATTTCTGGGGTGCGTCTATCCTGCGCAATCTCTACAGCTTTCTTATAACAATTTTATAATATACATTTTTATATTATAAAAAAATACATCCCGCAAGGGGTTCTCAACCTTTTCAAATGGTATAAATTGCAATTAAATAAATAAATGAATGAATGAATAAAATGAATCCCTAGCATGCTGGGGGCAAAATGCTAATTAACTTGTGAACTGTCCAGAGAGTGCATTGAACACTAGAAGTGTGATTGCCTTGCAAAGTACAACCAGATAAGAGAATAAAAACTTGTATGGTTTTTTCTCTTCACACACAGAATCTGGTTTGCTAGTACAGTAAAAACCCCAACTTACGAAAAAAAATAGTCAATTCTGTAGGCTTTTGCTTAAATCGTTTTTTTACGTAACTCGAAGCAAACCCATAGGGAAAATGAAATGTTTACGTAACTCAAAGCAAACCCATAGGAAAAAGAATCTTTATGTAACTCGAAGCAAACCCATAGGAAATCGTGTAAATCAGGACATGGTTTAGCACAAAATCATTATGTAAGTCGAATTTTATGTAACTCAAGGCATATGTAAGTCGGGGTTTTACTGTATTCTTTGTGTAAGGAAAGGCCTCACTCATTGCACAGTGATTCGCTGGAACAAACAAACAGAAGGTTTTGTCAGAATGTCTTTGTGGCCAACTCCCTTAAGCATACTTCCTCAAATGTTGCTCATATAACTTTCCAAAGACTTAGACTGCTAATTTTTTTTAGAAGAAACGAAAAAGGGAAACTGCTCAGTCAGGCAATGGTGACCCATGGTTTCAAAAATGCAAATGTTGTTCCAACACACAAACTCTAAAAATATATATATAAGACTATTCCATGCACAGCCTCAAACTAATGTCCTAAACCCCATTTCTACAAGTCCTTCCAAAAGTTTGTTCTTCTTTTGTAGCCCGATTAAACCCTGGACTGCCAAAATGAAGCCACGTTCTTGGCTTTGTTGCTGGCCAAAGTTAAATCTTCATCGGCGCATGTTTCCGTAATTGGCAGACCAACAAACGAGCCTGATTATGGATCTATACCCAGGGCTTCATTAACAGCAATGCCAACTTATGTTCCAAAAGTTGCAAGGAAGAACACGGAGAGCTATCTGCTATCTGTCTCCCAACTGTTCCTGCAGGGTTGGCCCATCTTTTGCTGCCTGAACAGACAAGATGTTGACACTCTGTGTACTGGATCACATTTCTGCAACCATGGGTGGCAGGATCGTGTCTAACACCCTACCTGAGGCGCAGAGGCCGTGGAGGCTGTATTGCATACTCATCTTTACACTCCAGCACTGGAGGACTTCAGCATAAGTCAGAGGGCGGTTATGGTTGCTGGTGTCCTTCTAGTAGCTGCCGCCTGAGGCAACTGCCAGTCCTTAGAATCACAAAATCACTGCATTGGAAGTGTACCTCTGTACCTGATGTATATAAATTGATGCCATGAAGCCTCACTCACATGTCTGACAAAGTGGACTTGATCCACGAAAGCTAACATTAAAATTTAACATTTAGTCTTCAAAGTGATACAATATTTTTGGGGTTTTTTGTTTATTCTCTGAAATGCGTTGGAAAGGAGTGATTATTATTATTATTATTATTATTATTATTATTAATTCAATTTATACCCTGCCCTACTCAGCCCCGGGCCGACTCAGGGCGGCTTACAACAGGTAAATCAAATACAGTATAACAAATGGAATACAATATAAGCAACACACAAAATACAATAGTATACAATTGCAAATTACAAGTTACAAAATTACAAATCAGTACAAAATAAATATGCCATAGTACTACGAACATAACGGAGCAAAGCTCAATGTACTTAGCATCAGCAATCATTCAATACCACTCATTACCACCACAGTCTTCAAAAACCCAACAGGGGTCAAGGGTCGGGGCATCAAGATGGAATTGTCCCGACTCGTACCAACCCACCCCAACAACATCCCAGACAGTAACCAAAGAAACCAGCCATGGCTGCCTGCCTTCAAAGCCCGGCAGGTCGACAAAGCTGTAGATCCGAATAGTCCCGTCGCCCTCCATCCCAATGCAGCCGACTCCAAGCGGTGGCCATGGCTTCAGCTGGAACTATGTTGACGATGGCTCCTGTCGTCCTCGCCGCGGGAACGACGGCCAGCTGCAACTCCCAGGGACTACGTCCTGCTTCTAGGATGTAATGGCGAACCTTGGCACTCCAGATGTTCTTGGACTTCAATTCCCAGAAGGCCAAGTCTCTGTGAATCCACACGAATGGGTTTACTGTGCAGATTCACAGAAACTTGGGCTTCTGGGAATTGAAGTTCAAGAACAGCTGGAGTGCCAAGGTTTGGCATCACTGGTCTAGGAGTGAACGTATTCTCCTCTTGCATAACCTTGAGATTCACCAACAGAAGCCTGGTGCAAAAGTTACATATTGGTTTATTCACAAACAAACTTTCTTTGTCTGTTTGAACCACAACAAAACACAAGACCACAAACGGCTACATGTGTTTCAAATTTCAATGTACTTTAGATACACAAGGAGGGAAACAAATAAATCCTGTTCTCCTCTAAGCATTCCCTTCACCCTTCATACACGGATTCCCTTTTCCCCAAAGACAATGACGTCCTTTATCACTGAAGTTTTTCCATGCAATTCTGAAGAGGCAGGCACAAGTTCCCATCTTACCTGTTTAAAGGTAAAGGTCTCCCTTGCCTGAAAGATAGCCATATTTGACTCTAGTGGTCGGTGCTCATCTGTTTATAGCCAGAAAGCCTGTAACAATAGGGTGCCTTACTCTCAAGTAGGTCCTATTGTTCTTCTGAGTTGCAGCCCCTTGGCTGGACAACCCAGGCAACTGATATGTGTAGATAACGTAGCGTCGAGCCAAATAACCACTCCAAGTCTCTTCAAGTATATTAGAAGTACAGTATATCGAAAGCACTAGCAGGGGTACCCAGCGTTGCCTGGGTGGGGGACCCAACCCGGGGCAAGGAGTGACCCAGGCAATATGCATCCACACATGACACACCCACACAGTACACCTCCACATTCATAATCACTCCAAGTCTCTTCAGGTATATTAGAAGTACAGTATACTGAAAGCACTAGCAGGGGTACCCAGTGTTGCTAGGGTGAGGGACCCAACCCGGGGCAATTAGTGACCCGGGCAATACGCATCCACACATGACACACCCACACAATACACCTCCACATTCATAACCACTCCAAGTCTCTTCAAGTATATTAGAAGTACAGTATATCGAAAGCATAGCAAGATACAGGATACAATCTACCAAAAGAACAGGGAGCAAAGAGTTATAGTAGGCTGCTTGTGTAGGAATAGCCCAAGGGATAGCCCACACACACCCTCCTTTCTCAAACCTGTACATCTTGGCAGCATAAAAGCACAGCATTCCAGAGAGAATGTCTCTCCATCGGCTTGTGTGTGCATGCCTCTCTGGGCTATATCTCCTCTCACAGGGTCCACCTTTGGCCCTACCCCTTAGGGATTCCAACCAATGATCTTACAGCAAGACATATCAATCACACATTAGGTTTCATTTCTTCATCACCATGAGGCTCACATTGTTTACATACCTTTCTTTTGCCCCGATTTGAAATCGCCATATTGAATGAGAAAACAGAACAGAGTATACCTCGTTCTGTTACAGAGCCAGTGCTGTATGCATCTGCAGACAATTCCATGGTCATGTGGCAGGCATGACTAGACACTGGAGTGCACGGAACGCTTTCTGCCAAAGTGGTACCCGTTTATCTACTTGCAATGTCTTGCCTTCGAACTGCTAGGTTGGCAGGAGCTGGGACAGGAGCTCAATCTGACGTACAGCACCTGGGTCTCGGACTGCTGACCTGCCGACATTCTAGTCGTCGAGTTCAGCATCTTGACCACTAAGCCACCGCAGTCTCGCTTACCTGTTTACAACCATATTTATTCCTAACAACTAAATGGGGCTTTGCATTTAAAGACTATTTAGTATTTTTGCTTCCTCCAATGGGGTGTGTCTGCGTCAAAACACCCCCACTTTCCCTCGTGATCAGGAAAAGGGAGCCCTGGAGGCGAAGTGGTCCAACTGCTGTACTGCAGCCAATGGGTTGCGAGTTCGATCCTGCCCAGGGCTCAAGGTTGACTTGGCCTTCCATCCTTCAGAGGTGGGGAAAAGGAGTACCCAGCATGTTCGGAGAAAAAATTTAATTAACTTGTGAACTGCTCAGTGGGTGCGCCAAGCGCAATGGGGTTGGCATAGAAGTGGAATTGCTATTGCATTTATTATTGCTACCCCAAGTATAAAGTGTCATGGCTATTGCTATTGGGGGGGGGGGGCGAATCGTGAGAGGCTAGCAAGGCAAGGTGGAACCTGTATCTGGACCCAAGGTCCGTCGCTGGATTTTCCCCTTTCCGGAAGTGTTTGTTTCTGGGATGGAAGAGGCTGTTCTCCAATTCCCTAGGTAAAGGTCACCCTTGCTCGAAAGCCAGCCGAATCCGACTCTAGGGTTCAGTGCTCAATTTCTGTTTCGTAGCCCAAGAGAGCTATAGACATTTTGCAGACATTTCCGTGGACGTGTGGCAGGCATGCCTAGGCACCGGAACGCACGGAACGCTGTTTACCTTCCCCACCGAAGTGGTCCCTATTTATCTACTTGCAAGGTCTTGCTTTCGAACTGCTCGGCTGGAAGGAGCTGGGGACAGACGTCGGGACTGTAGTTCCACCAGCAGCACCCTTGCAAGAAGTGACCCACACGGTCCATCTCCCCCCCCTTGGGGGGCTTCGGTTCTTCCGGATCGAGAACCCCCCCCCCCCCAAAAAAAGGCGCCCTGGAAACTCCTGCCCCCCAGCCCCTCCCCCTCCAGCTGGGCTCACCATGCCCCCGATCTCCAGGTCCTGGTCGTCTGCTAGGATGAGGACGACGTTGCGGGCTCTCCGTCCGCTTCTCGCCTCGGCGTCCAGCCGCAGCCCGAGGGCCAAGAAGAAGAGCAGCGCCCCGAGGAGGAGGGCCAAGGAGGGCCCCCCCATGGTGGGCCAGAAGGCCGGGCAGCAGCCCCAAAAGCGACGCTGATGAGGACTAGCAGCTTGGAGAGAGGGGGGAAAAGCAAAGCGCGTGCGTCGGTCGGACTCAGGGGAAGACTTTGCAGGAAGCGCAACTTTTCCCTGGACAGCTGGGCTGGAGGGGGGTCACGTGACGCGCGCAAACTCCACCTGCCCAGGCTGCCCTCCCCCTTTTAAAAGACGGCTGGCCCCGCCCCTCCCCCCTCCGGCTAAATTTGCATATGGCAGAACTTGCAACAAGGTTGCACAAGTCCCCACCCTTTCTTTTTCCTTTCATTTCCCCGGGGAAAAGGGCGGGGTTTCAGCTCCGAGTCCGGCCCAATGAGAGGCGCGCCGCTTTGCATAAAGGGGCGTGGCCAGAGAGTGGGTGGGGTCATACGGGGTACCGGTGGCGTCTGAGTCCGGGTGGGTGAGTGAGTGAGTGGCTCCCCCCTGCCCTTTCTCTCCCTTGCCCGGGGAGGGGGGAGGCGCGCGGTTTGTTTGTTTGTTTATTATTATTATTATTATTATTATTATTATTATTATTATTATTATTATTATTATTATTATTATTATTATTATTATTATTATTATTATTATTATTATATCCTGTGCATTTGCGCCTTCCCTCCCCTGCGCTCGTTCAGGGTGAAGCTTTGCTTGCAGACGGACGGGGTGGTGGGTTAAAGCAACAGCAATTACACTTATATAACTTAATTAGCAGTTTTAATTAACACCAAGGGACTGCACTGGCTCAAGTGGCTAAGAAGACGCTGACTGGGAGGTGGTGGAAGGTCAGCAGTTCGATTCCCCGAGCACTGCAGGACGGCATGAGCTCCCGTCTTTGTCCCAGGCTTCCTGCCAACCTAGCAGTTCGGAAGCAAGACATTGCAAGTAGATAAATAGGGACCACTTCGGTGGGGAAGGTAAACAGCGTTCCGTGCGCTCCAGTCAGGTGTCTAGTCATGCCTGCCACATGACCACGGAAATGTCTGCAGAGGCAGACAGCGCTGGGTCTTCGGCTTTGAAACAGAGATGAGCACTGAACCCTAGAGTCGGATACGAATGGCTTTCGAGCAAGGGAAACCTTTACCTTTACTAATTAACAACAAACACACACACTGTGCAACATCCTGGGTCCTCATCTGAACCACCCACCTGGGAAGGATGGAAGAGGCTGAGGTCAATCTTGAACCCTAGTCAGGATCGAACTCACCATGTTCTAGCTGCAACACAGCCCAATCACTCACCCAGAATCCGCGAGCCAGTAGGGGTTTAGAAGCACTATGGGAGTTGTAATCCTCAAAAGAAACGCCTTTTAGGTGTACTAGTCATCCGGCAAGGCGCTCAGCAGCGGAGGGATGGGATGGGACAGGTAATAAGGCTGTAGTACATGGATTCTCAACCTTTGGCCCATGGGCTGCATGCAGCCCACAGCACCATTTCATGTGGACCTCCACCACACCAGGAAGCTTAAGGCTTAAGAAGGCTGAGAACTCCTGCTGTACTGTAAGACATTGCACGATTTTTCAGGTTCGCGTGGTTGCAGTGGTTGCAGTTTTGGAGAGCAGACTTAAACTATGGATGAAGTACATTGTCCTCATTCATGGCAATTTGCCTTGTTGTGGCTGCGCCCCTTAATAATAATAAATTTAATAATAATAAATTTTAATTTATATCCTGCCCTACTAGGCACAGGTCAACTGAGGGCGGCTAACAGCATTTCAAATAAAGATACAATATAATTATACAGAAATACAATGGAGGAAAGCAATAAATACAGACTATAACAAGGTAACATAAAAACAAGATACAAAATATACAAATTACAAATGTATAAATTTTAAAGCATCAAATCCATCATACACAGCACCAGGAGGGGGAAAAAATATCAAACACACACACACAATGTGCCCCATAAGTCTCTCACCCACCCACCCTAGAGCAGTTCCTTTATTTATTCATTTTAAAAAAGAGAATTTTTATTTGCATGGCAATGTTTCCAACATGCACTTCTGTAACTTGACCCCCAACCAGAACAAGACCTCTGCAATGGTAGACATCCAAAAATCTCCCATAGCTACCATTGGTTAGAAGAGTTACAGCTGCAAAGTTTGAATTTCCCTCCTCCTTTTTCTTTGTCTTGTTGGTCAGGGGTCTTTTTGGGCCTAACTGTTAAAGTTTTATAAGACTGAAATTAATAATAATAATAATAATAATAATAATAATAATAATAATAATAATAATAATAATAATAATAATAATAATAATAATAATAATAATAATAATAATAATAATAATTTTATTTAATGCTTAAGAAATTATTTTAGAAGACAGGCAATTGTAATTCATTATTTTTGTTGAACAGATGTTGTAAGTACATCGTCGTCGCTGGTTATTCTTTATTGATTTTCTGCAGATTTCCCCCCACCCCATCACCTGCCTGCAAAGCAAATGCTGTGATTATTTTATTTTCTGGGGATTGACGGGGAGAGAGGAAGTCTTGCGCCGATACACCAATAATGTTGCAGCCTCCCGTGAAAAAACGGCACCCGCGGGGGCAGCCCCAACGGCCCAACCTGGACCATCCGGTGCGTTTCCCTGGCGTGGTGCTGTGTCTGGTGGAAAAACGGATGGGTGCCAGCCGTAAAGCTTTCCTCACTAACCTGGCCCGCAGCAAGGGTTTCTGTGTAGAAGAGCCTTCCAGGTAAGAAAAAGGTGGGCCCGATCCTTTTAAGTAGTGGGGCATTTGGGTAGGAAGAGACGACGCAAGACACAATAGAAGGTTAATAATCTGTCCACTTCCGGGAGCGACGAGGGTGGCACGGGCCGGATGAATCGCAGTAAACCCATTAGTGTGGATTCGCAAGGTGCTTGGGCTTCTGGGAATTGAAGTCCAAGAACATCTGGAGTTCCAAGGTTCGCCATCACGGCTCTAGGCTGAATATCGGGGGGAACGTCTTACCTGTTAGAGCAGTACAACAATAGGACCCACTGCTTTGAGATGTGGCGAGCGCTCCAACACTGTCAGCACTCAAGAGAGAATCGGAAAGCAACCTTCTGTCAGATGTGCTTTGATTCGGATTCCTGCATTGAGCAAGGGGTGTTGAGCTCAATATCCTACAAGGCCCCTTTTCCAACTCAGTCATTCTAGGATTCTGTGATTTGATCTCTGTTTCTACGGATCAGATTATTTAAGGGCAGCTCCTGCAAAACATTAAGCCGAGCATAGTTGCCCGGGGTGGTGGTGGAATGCGATTATTGCATTGGAAGGGTTTGTCATGCATTGCGATTGAAACGCAGGTCTTTCTCTGGTTCTGCTCATTTGTCCCTTTCTCCACAACCCCGGCCTTAGCGAGAGACTGACTCATGTGCTGTCGGAAGGTAACTCTGGCGATGAGGTGGTTGAGTGGCTGAGGAGGAAGAGGAACCACCACACGGACGCCATTGGGAGTAACGTGGCCCTGCTAGACTTCAGCTGGTTCACCGAGAGCATGAGTGCCGGACAGCCGGTGGAAATCCAACCCAGGCACTGCCTTATGGTAAAAGGAGATGCTTGAAGGCATGGGATGGGGACTCTCATGGATGTCAGTAGGGTGGCAAACCGGCCGTATCTTTTTCCTGTTTTATCTTCAGCTATCCTCAGTTATAGCCAGGGGGTCCACAGAAATCGCCTCCTCGAATAATGTGGTATTTTTCAACCACGATTGGGTGTGGGTGTGGGCATTTTGTCCCAATAGCTTCAAAGGGGTGGCCATTTTTTAATCAAATGCTCTTGGAGGGGTGGGGGTGGGGCCCATGAAATGGTGCTGTGGGCTGGGTCCAGCCCGCAGGCCTTAGGTTGGGAACCCCTGACCGAAACGCTACCAAGGCTAAACTCAAGTACTTAGCTTAAACTAAGAGTTCTCAACCTTTTAAAGCCAGGGGCCGGGTCATGCTCCCTCAGACATCTTTGGGGGCCAGATGGCCATTTTGCCTTTCCTCCACCGAATAGCACTTCCTGGTGTGGTGGAGGCGGTGGTGGTGGTGGCACATGAAATGGTGCTGTGGGCTGCATCCGGCCCACGGGCCACAGGTTGAGAATCCCTGGCTTAAACCCTAAGGGAGAAAGGAGGCTATAATTTGGAAAGCAGAGCCCGGGTTGAGGTATATTGAACATCCCAGGGCTTGTCTTGCATTTAGAAAAATCGAGGCCAGATTTCACAAGTAAATGCATCCTGGCTGGCACCGTCCCAGGCTCAACATGGCAACCTTGTCGCGCCAGCTAATCTTTCCCACACTAGGTCGGGCGAAAGGAACTGCAGAATGAACTCGGCAGTTTCACAGGAGGAGGATGAGACTTTTTGCTTTGCGCTTCCCCAGTTTTCTCTAACAAGGGCGTGGGTTTATGCCTGTGTAGTACCCAAAGTTTGCAGAAACGAGGGAATAAAACTGATGGGGAAATTGCACATTTCTGTGTTGCTTTGCTGCGAAAGAACAAAGTGTCGATTTCACTTCCCATGTGGGTTGTTGAGCATTTGCTCATAAGCGTTTGTTCAGATTACTGTACTTGAAGAGCTTTCTCAGTACTGTGTGTGTGTGTGTGATCTTTTTCTGATCTCTTTCGCATAGTAAGTTATTGTTAGAGTAGGCCCAATTGAATCAAGGGGGACTGAGGGGATTTAATGGGCTTAAAGGTCAAAGTCAAGACTGGCTCAAAAGCCAGTCATATCTGACTCCACGTGACGGTGCTCCATTCACAGCCAAAATGCATCTGCAGATGTTTCTGTAGTCATGTGGCAAGCATGACTAGATGCCGAAGAGCACAGAACTCTTGTTACCTTCCCCGCTGTTTTATCTACTTGCAATTTCCTGCTTTTTAAACTTTTTAATTTTTTTATTGATTTTCAAAAACAATAACAATAAAAGAAAACATAATACAACATAATAAAATAATAATTAAAAAGTCAATTCACACTAAGCCAACTACCAATAAAAACATCCAAAAATTCTAACAATACAAAAAAGAATAAATTTTAAAAATTAGAGGCATGCACTTTTTTTTAGTATAAGCTTATATATATATATAACATAGATCTTCTAAATTACCAAACAGTTCAGTATATTCTTATTCCAGCCTAACATTTCATATACATATTCAATCATTATAATACTATTGTATTATTCAATATAACATATTACTATTTGCTTCTGAATCTCATTACTCTACGCAATTTCTTGCTTTTGAACTGCTAGATCGGCATGAGCTGGGACAGATGACGGGGATTCACTCCAGCGGGCAGCACTTGGGTCTCAAACTGCTTGGGTCTCAAACTGCTGACTTGCCAACCTTCCAGTCTTAACCAGTAAGCCAACATGGTCGTTCTCAATGGGTTTACTCTAGTGCAATTTATTATCTCCCAGGGTGCAATTTTCAGCAGGACTTTAGTCAATATGTTGGGAGCCAGCCTTTTTTGACTTAGATTTTAAAAAGTGATGGCTATTGTATTATTCTGTTCCTTTGAGCCAATAGCTCATCACCCTCTCTTTTCTCTCTCTCTCTCAAGGTGACTGCCCCTCAGGAGAAGGTCCAAGACAAATGCCAGGTGCCAGCCTATGCCTGCCAGCGCCGGACTCCACTTCTGAACAAGAATCGGATATTCACGGTAATGTGGTTCACCTCTGGTGCTGAAGACTGGGGTGGGTGAAGGTTACCTGTGAGGCAATGGGGCAGAGAACAGAGGCTCAGCTAGAAAAGTTACTTGTGGGTTACAACAGCTCCCCGGCCCTCTCCGTTAAGAGTGTGCAGTTTTGTGTTTCTAAACTACATCTCCCAGAATTCACCAGGCCAAATAGCCAATGCTCATACCTGTCAACCTTCCTGGATTGGCCGGCATTTCCCGGTTTTTGGCGCCGATTTGAGCCATTTCCCGCCCCGCGCTGCCGAAACCCCGGAATTTGGCAGCGGGGGAAAGGTGGTACTGCGCAGCCCTTTTGCGCAGGTCGCCTTTATGCATGCGTAGAAGGCTTTTACACTTGCATAGAACCCTTCTACGCTTGCATAGAACCCTTCTACGCATGCGAAGAAGGCTACGCATGCATAGAAGGGGGCTACGCAAGCGTAAAACCCTTCTACGCATGCGTAGAAGGCGACCTGCGCAGAACCGTTCTGTGCAGGTCCCAGATTGGCCGGAGCCACAGTTGACAGGTATGCAATGCTTCCTGATGAATTCTGGAAACTGTGCACCAAAAACACAAAACTACTCTTCAGCTTTCACTGTGCATAGGAAAAACCAGCAACGGGTGGCTTAACCATAGAGTTTCCACACCAAAATATCTTGGACCAGCTGAAAGTTTGAAAAAAAATGTTCCCTTTTTTGGACTTCCAGCATACCTGTCAAGTTTTGGATTTGAAAATAAGGGAAATCTAGCGGCGCTGGGCAATCACTGCGCTGGTGCGCATGCGCAGTAAGGGTTTTGCCTTTTCCTTCTGTGCAAGGCACCCTGGGGGCTGTAGTTCCTGGTCCATTTTGCACCAGTGCACATGCGCAGTATGGGCTTTGCCTTTTCCTTCCACGCAAGGCACCATGGGGGGATGTAGTTCCCGGCCCATTTTTTAAAAAAATTATAGAATACAAGAGATTTGCGGGAAAATACAAATACGGGATGATGGCGGGAAAGAGGGGTAAATAACGGGAGTTTCCCGGCCAATACGGGAGACTTGACAGCTATGGACTTCCAGTTCTTAGAACCCTTTCCCTGACCTCTCCAGCTGGAAGAGTCTGGGGTTGTACTCCAAAATATGAATGTTGAACATGTGTGTAGGGCAGGGGGTTCCCAACCTAAGGCCGTGGGCTGGATCCAGTCCACAGCGCCATTTCATGTGGCCCCACCCCACCCCTACAAAGGCATTCAAGAAACAAAATGGCCACCGCTTTGAAGCTGTTGGGACAAAATGGCCACACCCAAAGTGTAAGCAGAGCAAAATGGCCATCCGGCCCTCAAAGCTGACTGAGAGAGTGTGACCCGGCCTCCAGCTTGAAAACGTTGGGGACCCCTGGTGTAGGTTATATAAATAAGAAAGAGATGATTATTATACTGGTAACAGCTAGAAAGCCAGTCATATACAGCCAAAGAGACAATGCTGTCTTCATCTTCAGAGGTTTTTGTGGTCACGTGGCAGGCATGACTAGACACCTGAGTGCCCAGAACACTGTTACCTTTTCCTGCCAAAGCAGCACCTGTTTATTTACTTGCAGTTTCATGCTTTCGAATTGCTAGGATGACAGGATCTGGGACAGATGACAGGAGCTCACTCTGATGTGCAGCACTTGGGGCAGAAGGGCACTCCATGGGTTCTCTTTTATCACCCCTTTTTGCCAGGATGCCCTAGAAACGCTGGCAGAAGAGGCACACTTCAGTGGCAGCGAAGGGCGCAGCCTGGCCTTCTCCAGAGCCGCTTCTGTGCTCAAGTCCTTACCTTGGACGGTCAGACAGGTTCAGGAGCTGAATTCTCTTCCCTGCATTGGAGAGCATTCCAAGAGAGTCATCCAGGTGACGGACTTTGCAAGCTTTATTACAGGGGTGCCCAAACGTTTTGGGATGAGGGCTGGTCAAGTGGTTCAGTGGGCCGGTCACGTGGTTCAGCGGGCTGGTCACGTGGTTCCTCTCACCGGAAGCGGAAGTAAAACGCACCTTGCAATCTGATTTGCAACAGGATGAGATAGGTTTTAAGCTGCCATTTTCTCTGCTTAAACCAGGGGTCACAAACTATGGCCCGTGGGCCAGATCCAGCCTCCAACGCCAATTCATCTGGCCCACGCTGCCCTCATCACTCCCGGAAGTGGAAGTAAGACATGCCTGTACTTCTGCTCTGGGAGCGATGAGGGCATCAGAGGCCAGATCTGGCCCGTGGGCTGTGGTTTGGGCACCCCTGCTTTATTGTCCCTTGCCAAATTCTCCAGGCTCTGCTTTCAGGACAGAGCTCCTTGCTGAAATTCCTCCTTCGTGTCAGAGGCCAATGAAATACATTGCGACCCAACCCTGGTGCACCGCAGTCAAAGGGGAAGTTGAGGAATACCATACGTTGTGGCATCGTTCATAAAACGACTCTTCCCTTTCAGAAGTGAACTAGCATGAGTTCTCAATGGATTTTATTTGAACTCCCTGGAGGACCTAGAGGGCCGTGATGGCGAACCTTGGCACTCCAGATGTTCTTGGACTTCAATTCCCAGAAGCCAAAACACCCTATGAATCCACACAAATGGGTTTACTATAATTCATCCGGCCCGCGCCGCCTTCATCGCTCCCGGAAGCGGAAGTAAAACGCGCTTGGATGGTTAAGGCTCTTCTGGGTTAACCCTTCCTCTACGGACGCATTTTACTTCCACTTCTGGGAGCGACGAGGGCAGTGTGAGATGAGCACTGAACCCTAAAGTCAGATACAACTGGCTTTTGAGCCAGGTTGACCTTGACCTCATTTTGTTGTGTCTCTTGAGCAGGAGCTGGTGGAAGACGGCACGTCCACCGAGGTGGAGATGATTCGGCAGTCGGAGAGATACCAAACCATGAAGGTGTGGTGGAACACCTTGGGTGGGCGGTTTCAGCTAAGCCCTCCACATGTGGGGGGAGAAAAATGCAGAAGGCCACTTGGGGAAAGCTTCCTCCCTCTTCCCCGTGGAAGTGTTTGCCCACTCTTTAATCCACTCTTGAACCTGGTGTTTGTGCTTGTTTTCGTTCCCTACGTCTGTGTCACAAACGCGGTGGGGGAATCCTGGCACAGCTCAGTGCGAGACCCCCAGAATCCTTTCCTGATGGTAGCATCTAGGAAAGGATGGATGTTTTGCTCCACAGCGTTTCATCCAGATCTTTGGGGTTGGGGTGAAGACGGCCAGCCGGTGGTACCGGGAAGGGTTGAGGACCTTGGAGGACCTGAAAGGGAACCACGTACGGCTGAGCAAAGAGCAACAGGCAGGTCAGTAAACCTGAGCAGACAAGAAGGACCAGCTGGTTTGGCCCGGGTGCAGATGGGGCACTGGGGGCTGTTTCTCTCGGGGGAGCTCCAGGGTTGACCTTTCAACCAGGAAGGGGTTAAATTTGAGTTGTGTTCCATCTATTTGTCTTGCCTATCCTTTCATTGCAACCACAATGGGTTAAAACGGCTGTACTGCAGCCAGAACGTTGTGAGTTTGATCCTGACTCAAGGTTGACTCAAGCCTTCCATCCTTCCAAGGTCGGTAAAATGAGGACCCAGCATGTTGGGAGCAAAATGCTAACTAAGTTATAGAAGTGTAATTGGTATTGCTAAAAGTGAAGTAACAACAGATGGAACAATTTGACAATTTACCGCTGAAACCGGGAGGCGGATTGAATCTTAAGCCATTCTGACGACCTTTCGCTAATTAGAAACAAGTCTGGCAGAATTTTTAGTTTCTTCCCTGCATGTTATTTTTCCACACCTGACATGCGTACTTCTCTCACACCACAAGTGGGCTTGTGTTTCCCGCAGGCCTGCTTCACTACGAGGACCTCGGCACCCCAGTGACGTGCGCCGACGCGGAGGCCGTTGGCCGGGTGGTCCGGAAGGAGGTGGAGACGTGTGTGCCAGGGGCGTCTGTGACTCTGACCGGCGGCTTTAGAAGGTGAAACCTGGGTAGTGGTGGCGGCGATGATGGATGCTCAACCTCTGTCTCAACAAGAATGCCACTTGGCACAGTGATGGCGAACCTTGGCACTCCAGCTGTTCCTGGGCTTCAATTCCCAGAAGCCCTGATCAGCAGGAGTGCTGATTGGGCTTCTGGGAATTGAAGTCCAAGAACACCTGGGGTGCGAAGGTTGGTCATCGTAGAACTAGGAAGATGATGCTCAACAGGTGGTCCTCTTGACATTTTAGACTTCAGGAGTTTAAGTCCCAAACGAAGTGTTGAGAACTATTGTGTTTTAGATTCATCCTTGAAAACGGATCCCGATAAGGTTGCGTTGATTGGGAATATTTGGAATTGGAATTAGAACTGGACTAGAATAATGTCCATTTTTGTGAGGGTTGCATAGCCGGAAGGACAGACCGTACCTCTTCTGCTTTGCCAAAACTCGGCCGTCTTTGTTTGTATTTTCTCGAACAGAGGAAAGCAGAGTGGGCACGACGTAGACCTTCTCATCACGCACCCCATGGAAGGCCAGGAAGTTGGGTTGTTGAAGAAAGTCGTTGCCTGCATGGATCAGCAGGTAGGTTCATGTTGCTCTCTGATTGCGCAACTCTGCATGTGTCTCTGTTCTTTGCTTGCTGGCATGTGCCCTGATTGGTGACTTCAGCTAGACACCTAACACATTCACTCCTGGCTAGCAGGAAAATCTTACTCCTACTTTTAAAAATAAAATAAAACCCATTTTGGGATCTTCAGCTGATGTGCACCTCTGCATCCATGATGGTGAACCATGGCACTCCAGGTGTTCTTGGACTTCGGTTCCCAGAAGCTCAAGTCTCTGTGAATCCACACGAATGGGTTTACTGCACATGTTCTTGGACCTCAGTTCCCAGAAGCCCAAGTCTCTGTGAATCCACACAAATGGGTTAACTCCGCATGTTCTTGGACTTCAGTTCCCAGAAGCCCAAGTCTGTGAATCCACACAAATGGGTTTACTGCGCATGTTCTTGGACTTAAAATCCCAGAAGCCCAAGTTTCTGTGAATCCACACGAATGGATTTACTGTGCATGTTCTTGGACTTAAAATCCCAGAAGCCCAAGTCTCTGTGAATCCACACGAATGGGTTTACTTGTGCATACATGCCTCTTTTAAAAAAACTATTTTGAGATCTTCAGCTGATGTGTAGCTCTGCCATCCCGTATATCCATGGTGGCGAACCTTGGCACTCCAGGTGAAGCCCAAGTCTCTGTGAATCTATGCATTCGTGTGGATTCGCAGAGACATGAGCTTCTGGGAACTGAAATCCAAGAACACCTGGAGTGCCATGGTTCACCATCACAGCCCTCTATGGAAGGGGTTTTTCCGCATGAACAGGGAGTGATGCTGTCTTCTTTGCTCCCAGGGCCTTCTGCTGTATCACAGCATCCACAGAAACACTTTCCAGTCCCTCGAAGACAGAGACTCGGAGGTTAGCAGCCATGCAAGCACAATGGATCATTTTGAGCGGTGCTTCTCCATCTTCCGCCATGGGGACCTCCCTGGGGACGTCCAAAAAGCCACCGGGGCTCAGGAGCCGAGCAGTGCCATAAGGACTTCGGGAACATCCCGTTTGTGGAAAGCTATCAGAGTGGATTTGGTTGTGACGCCCTACAGCCAGTTCCCTTTTGCTTTGCTGGGCTGGACTGGCTCCAAGGTGAGTTCAGATACTCTCTTGTTGTGGTTGAGATGATCAGCTCCAAATTATCTGCAGGGGAAGGGGATAACCCTAACATTGAAGAAGGTTCAAAGGTCTAGGTTTAGAATGAAGCAGAATGAATGTGAAGGTGCTGATTAAAGAGCGGGAAGTGACACATTTTGTTTGCAAAGATACATAGGAAGTTGTGGTGTAGTAAATCCAACTCGGAGCATGGCAAAAAGTTACTTTTTTGGTTTATCCATTAGCCTGCAAGAGCGGTAGGCAAATGGATGAGAAGATCTGGGAGTCGAAGAGAGAGGAAGCAAGACAGCTTTTCAAACTCAGGCTGAGACTATTAGTCCATCTAGTTTGTCAATCTGAGACTATTAGTCAATCATGGAGTGGCTTTTTAGAGTATAGGTTCCCAACCTTTTCAAGCAGGGGGCCGGGTCACGCTCTCTCAGTCAGCTTTGAGGAGGACCGGATGGCTATTTTGCCCTGCTTGCACGATGGTGGTGGCCATTTTGTCCCAACAGCTTCAAAGGGGTGGCCATTTTGTTTCTTGAATGCCCTTGGAGAGGGGTAGGGGGGTGTCACATGAAATGGTGCCATGGGCAGGATTTGGCCTGTGGGCCTTAGGTTGGGACTGTTTTGGAGTGTCTGACCTAAGCCTATCTCAGCCCTGCTTGGAGGAAGCCTGGACTTGATCTTGTGGACCGTTGAGATGTCAAGGTGTCACTTGACATTTTCATGGAAAGTATTTTTGGTTGAGAAGGTAGGAAAGAGGTTTCCATCTGAGGTCTTCTTCCGTGTCCCGATCAAACCCTGGACTGCCAAAATGAAGCCACTTTCTGGACTTTGTGGTTGGCCAAAAACTTAAGTCCTCCTCAGTGCATGTTTCTGGCAGTCATCGGCAAACCAGTAAATGAGCTGGATTCTGTATCTCAGGCTTCCTCAACCTTCTTGGCCCTCCAGCTGTTCTTGGACTTCAATTCCCAGAAGCCCAAGTCAGCACTTCTGCTGATCAGGGCTTCTGGGAATTGATGTTCAAGAGCAGTTGGAGGACCAAGAAGGTTGTGGAAGCCTGGTGTATCTCCACATCCAGTTGAGGTCAGGCTGGGCTCGATGAAATTGAGATGTCGCTTTCTGTTCAATAGTGGCCTCAAAACACATGACATTGTCTCAGTCTTTGGGTTAAGAAGGGTGGACTCTTTCAATGACCCTCTTTCAGAAGATGACTGGAGAGACGTTGGGATGGAAACGGCCCCCCTAACATCGCTTCTCCTTTCCTTGCTCACTTGGTCGCCTCTTAGATCTTTGAACGGGACCTCAGGCGCTTCTCTAAGCATGAAAAGAAGATGGTACTGAACAGTCATGCCCTCTATCACACGGACCAGGTACGTGGCTGTATTAATCTGGAAACTAAAGATAAGGCTGGAGTGTTTCCAAGACCTGTTTCTTCATCTGGGTCTTTTCTCACTGATTGAGCCAGAGAAGCGTGATTTGCACTTACCCGTAAAGCACGGCTCTGCAAAATATGGGAAATTACTGTGCATGCGTGGGCAGTAAACCATTTGTGCATGTTCACCGTAGGTGCACATGTGCAGTAACCCATTTGCGCATGTGCACCGTGGGCGCACATGCGCAGTAACCCCTTTCCCCGCCGTTCAAATACGGGACGCTGAAAAACGGAAAAACCCGGCCAATACGGGATACTTGACAGGTAGGGATTTGCACTTTTGAGTCTAAATGGTTTAATCTATGATAGCTCCATGTCTTTGGAGGACTAGCTCGGTTACTCTGCATTACAACACCTTATTGATTAACATACTAATTAGTGTGAGCTTTTGGGGGGTTACAGTTCACCAGTGTTAAAAAAGGTGGATTGGAATTTCAAAAAAGCTTATACTGAAGTGAACTAGTTTTTTGAAAAGTGACCCAATATTTCGGGAGGTTTTGTTTTGGTTCCCCTAATAACTATGGGGTTTTAGTTTTTGCTTTTTTTGTGTGGCATTGAATTTATTTTGGGGCCATTCAACAATTACGTGATCCTCGAGGGGGGGGAGGGAGTCTGCCATCTGAATTGCGGGAAATTACGTGGGGGCGGGGGTGTTCAGGTCAAAGATTACGTAATCCATTTGGAGCTGTTGTGGTTTTGAAACATGGTGCTTTTTTAGGTTTAAAAATGATCTCTGGGGATTTTGATCCGATTTGAGATTATTGAATACTCACCAATACGTTCTGCATTAGGCACCAATAGTGAAAAGCTCTAAAAATTAGAGTTTTTATACAAAAGCTCTGGATTACGTAATTTTAAAAGGGGGGGGGGTTCCGAAGCGATAATTATGGTCGGATTACATGGGGTGGGGAGGGGGTCAATTTCCCCCCAAAAATGGATCATGTAATTGTTGAATGGCCCCTTTGGCAGTATAATACTAATTTAATAAACAGGAGGAGGTTTAAAATAATGGGAATATTATGTCCATATTCCACATGAGAATGAACAGAAAAAATCACTCCCTTGTTGGTCATACAGGTAAAATGCATGTAACTGTTCTTCAACTTGCCAAACTTACCTCACGCATAATCATTATTATAATTTGGACCATTTTTATTATCCATTACTTGTGTAGCGGACTGCAGTGGATTTATGGTTAAGATGCTGAACTTGATGACTGGAAGGTCAGCAGTCCAAGACCCGGGTACTGAACGACGGAGTGAGCTCCAGTTGTCTGTCCAGGCTCCTGCCAACCTAGCCGTTCGAAAGCAAGTAGATAAATATGTGACACTTCACCGGGGAAAGGTTACAGCATTCCGTGCACTCCGGTGTCTAGTCATGCCTGCCACATGACCCGGAAACAGATGAGCATGGCTTGCTATGGAAAATTAGAACTAAGTAAGAGATCTTTGTCCTGGAAGACATGCCACCTGTTACTTTCATGGTCAATTTTTGTGCGTGGTTTGTGTTCAGATCAGACTTTACAAATTCCCACCCCACCAGGGAGAAAGTTAGTATGTGGTGAAATGAAATTCACCCTCTGAGTAGGGTTGCCATAATTCTCTCCCACCAAACCGGGACAGCCATTACATTCTTCAAACTGTGCATGCATTGGACGGGGCTGTCAGGGAGACCGCGGCTCTCAGACCCCGCAGAATCCCTGTCCAGGGCAGACAGGGAATACCGACCCTATGCAGTTAACCCTTTGTGGTCATGTGAAGAAGGAGTCCTCCATCCCAGTGTATGATGGAGGTTTGGCTTCTTAGATATGGGTATTTCTTGCTCCCTCCCAGCTTTTGAGGAAAAGGGCTGAGAACAACTCCTTGTCCCCCAAACTTCAAGGTGAGCCAAGGGATTTTTGCAAAGAGTCATTTCACTGCCTCCGTGCCTTTCTTTCAATTATCTCGCTTGCAAGTGTCTCCTCTCCCTGACGGGCTTCTCAGGGTGCTGTTTTGCCTTCACTGCTTTCAAGCAGGATAACTGAAAGAAAGGCAGGGAGGCAGTGAATTAACTCTTTGCAAAAATCCCTTGGTGAGGGGTGATCTTGCTTCCTGTGTTCAAATTTTAAAAATCCGTGACTTTTACATGTTTTTTTCTTGAACCGGCCGGGACAGCTTGAATCCGGGAAAATCCCGGAAAACCGGGACATATGGCAACCCTACCTCTGAGTCTTCTGATTTCTGCTTCTTAACTTTCCCTTTCAGAGGATAAACTTGTCTGCTGCTTCAGAAGAAGACATCTTCCAGCATTTAGGTTTGGAGTATATACCTCCGGAAGAGAGAAATGCTTAATTTTTTTCCCCTCTTTGATTATACCTGAACTCTCTACCTTACCCCAATGGAAGAGAAGCACAAGCTATTTTTGCACCTGATCACCGCTATTCATGCATTTCTTTCTCCCCCCCCCCCATTGAAACATAAGCCTATTAGAACCACGGAAAAATCCCCCTTTTTAAACGTCTGCAATCAGAATTTAAAAGAATCGATTAAATAAAATAAAGTCAATAAGAATCTTCTCTCTGTTTCTGTTTTGTGTTTTTCTTCCCATCTGGGAGGACAATTTTTGTATTACGTCACAAGCAAAATGGGACCATATAAAACTTCTTTTTTTGGAGAAAGAGCACAAAGAGAAACATAGGAATGAGCGGCGGTGAGGCTGGAAAATATCATTTTTAACGGACTAGGGAGGAAAATCAAATTTTTGCTAACTTGGTTAGTCAAATTTAAACGAGGCACCAAGTCCCGAGCATAAAGTGGCAAAGGCTCAGCCTATGAACTGTACAGACTTTTTAAAAAAAGGATGCACAAAAGAAAGAAATAATTGTGGCAACCCAAATTCCCTGCAAATATGGTTGAGTACATGAGAGTTTGAACCCTGGCCATGCAGATTAAAAATCAACTCACAGCCTTGAATAGCTGAACATTTTGTTTCTGTTTCTTAATCTGTTTTTTTTCAAGAAATTTCAAGCTCTATTTCCTCTATGAAAACATTTATGAATCATAGTGAAGTATTATAGGAACTGAAATTAAGTTCTCACTTGGCAGTACTTTGCAGTGTTATTTTTGCTTAAGCTGGTCGGTGGTTTAAGTAGCTGGTTAGTAGTTCAATTCCCTCACCAGCCTATAATTCCTTGGGCAACAATCTCAGGGCGCCCACTAGAGCCATGATGGCGAACCTTGGCACTCCAGATGTTCTTGGACTTCAATTCCCAGAAGCCCAAGCCCCCTGTGAATCCACATGAAGGGGTTTAATGCGATTCATCCAGCCCGCGCTGCCTCGTCACTCCTGGAAGCGGAAGTAAAACGCGCCCATATGGAGGATAATGAAGGAATTAGCTCCCGTCTCTGCCCCAATTCCTGCCAACCTAGCAGTTCGAAAGCAAGAAATTGCAAGTAGATAAATAGGGACCACTTCGGTGGGAAGGTAAACAGCGTTCCATGCGCTCCGGTGTCAAGGCATGCCTGCCACATGACTACGGAAATGTCTGCGAACGCAGACAGCACTGGCTCTTCAGCTATAAACAGATGAGCACTGAACCCTAGAGTCGGATACGACTGGCTTTCGAGCAAGTGCGACCTTTACTTTTAATATTTTTCCTTGTCCAGTGAGTTCCTTCCTCCATCTTCTAATGTAAGCCGCCTTGAGGGGTAATCGCATCAGGAGGACAGGGTATATAACCTAGTGGCACAGTGGTTAAATTGCTGTACCTGGCAAAAAAGATTGTGAGTTTGATCGTGATGGGGATCAAGGTTGACTCAAGCCTTCTATCCTTCTGAAGTTGTTAAAATGAGTACCCAGCACATTGTGGCAAAATGCTAATTAACTTGTGAATCACCGAGAGAGTGTGCAAACACAATGGGGTGGTATTATACGCATCCATGCTATTGCTCTTTATCTGGCTATAGAACCAACAGGCAGCCCCAACAAGATGCAACCGGCGGCCGTTGGCAAAGACCTGACAACCCACCTGCTTCCGTCACTGTTGGCTCTGGAGGTTGTGCCCTTGCGCGACTCCACACCTCCGTAGCCCATCTTCCATGAATGGAGCCGAAGCCAGTGTGACTCACCTGGCTCCCCCTCCGACGGGGACTCTGCCCGGTCAGGTCCAATCAGTGTTTACCCCTCGATTTCCCCCACGAGCAGCGTTGGGGGGTCCTGCATATTTCATGGTGGTTCTTGTTGCGACCCTGCAACTCTGTCTCCTTGGCATAATCAGCCGCCTTCCCCTCCTCTCAGATAGAATTATTTATGGCCATATCCCGCTACGGTGAGGATGCAAAGCATGTTTTTATTTCTCGTTTCCCACTGTTCTTGGCTGGGAGAATTTCACCGCAGGGTCAGTCAGAGTATCAGCACCTTTCCAAGGGTAGTGAAGAGGCTTGGCTTTCCATGGGTCAAGGTGGAGTGGGGGGAGTGGGTGGGTAAGAGGGGAAATTCAGTTCCTGGAGGGGTATTTGGCCCAGCGGAAATAGCTGGCGAAGCTTTGAGCAAAGGGGAACAAAAGGTTGTGGCCCATATAAGAAATGATCACTAGGATTTCCAAATGTTTACCAGCAAAGTGCAGAGAGCTAGGGCTGGACTTGTGGCTACTAAGGAGAAGTTGTACTTCTTCTGTCGTATCTGGCTCCGACTTTGGACTGCCAAAATGAAGCCATCTTCTTGGCGTTATCGTTGGCCAAAATTAAATCCTTATCAGTACATATTTCTGGCAGTCATTGGCAGAGCAGTAAATGAACCGGATTCTGTATCTCTCCGTATTCATACTATGTGTGGCTGTCCACCATCAGCCCCCACTTGAGCATGTTGGTCTTGCGTTTAGACACTCCAACCCTCAGACTATTCAGGGTCCTCCAAGCAACGTTGGGGAGGTTGAGTTACTCAGCGACATCCTTAAAACAAACTCCTAAATGGAGCACAGAGGAATACTTGGTTTAGGGTGGGATGAGAAAGGATTTGGACCTTCTGGTGTACATGCTGGGGAAATTAGGTGAAGATCAATGGGGACGTTGCAGAAGAAGGTTCATGGAAACACCCAGATTATGTCGTCTTAACACCAATTTGTCGTCTTCCTTAATTATTTAGCACTCTTCTGGTGAAAACGCCTGCTTCTTCTGGGAGGGTGAATCTAAGGTCAGTGGATGGTGAACTGCGATTGAACCTTGTTTCTAGAATCCATGTGCTGCATTTCACAGGATCCCTTGGGCTGCTCGAGGGAGAAAACCATGCTTTTACTCACAGGCTGCACCCACGGATATGAAACACCATTCACTAAGAAGCTCTCCCTTCTTTTGAGAGTGGTGTGACTTGGGCAACACTTATTTTATACCCTGCTGGATGGGAATGATGGATGTTGTAGTCCAGCATATCTACTGGGAAAGGATGCCAGCCATTCACAAGCACATAGAGTACCTAAACGAGAATGTTTGCAGGGTACAATAGTGGGACACTGACCTCCAAATTATTGAGCTCTAACCAGTGGGCTAGGGACTGCGGTGGCTTAGTGGTTAAGATGCTGAACCTGACAATTGGAAGGTTGCCAGCTCAGCAGTTCAAGACCCGAGTGCTGTCCCATCATCTGTCCTAGTTTCTGCCAACGTAGCAGGTTGAAAGCAAGACATTGCACATAGACAAATAGGTATACTTCGGCGGGAAAGGTAACAGCATTCCATACACTCTGGTGTCTACTCATGCCTGCCACAACACTGGCTCTTTGGTTGTAAATAGAGATGAGCACTGAAACCTAAAGCTGACTTACGACTGGCCATACGACTGGCTGTTGAGCAGGGGCAACCTTTATGTAACCCAGTGGTGCACAAACTACGGCCCGTGAGTCCAAACTATGGCCCGTGAGTTTTAACTGATGTTGTGAGCTGCCTTGGGTTGCTTAGGCAAAAAAGGCGGTTATATAAATCCAATAAAGAATTTAAAAAATCGGCCCACAGAGCCAATTCATCCGGCCTGCGCCATCCGTGCCACTCCCGGAAGCAGAAGTAAAATGTGCATGTGCAGAACGCTGCTGTAAATGACCCATGACTATTGTAAACGTGCTTACGACAGCCGCAGGTCATTTACAGCAGCATTCTGTGCCCCACACATGCATGTTTTACTTCTGCTTCCAGGTGGGAGGAACCATGTGACTGGCCCGTGGGCCGAAAAGTTTGGGCACCCCTGATCTAATAGGTTGATAGGTTGCAGCGGCTGTATGGACACCATGTGGTTTTTTGGTGGTTAAATATAAAAGACACAGTCCTCAAAATGTACATTACTTCTGAAATAGTTATAAATTACTACAGTACTCTGAATAGCTCTATCTGTTGGTTTTTTTAAAACTATTTTTATTGAAATTGAACGAGATGAATACAGTACATACTGGTTGACAAATTTAGCCCATCAGCTGGTGCTGTCAACATCAACCATCAGCTCTTAGTACCGGCTGGAGGGATTTTATGTCTAAAACTGAGGATCCCAGGATGATTGTTGGCCAGATGTTGTCTCTTAATCAAACTGACTCCACATGGTTGTTGAAAGGGACATTTGGTGAGAGTTGCCATTTGTACATCACTCTAGAGTTCCCTACTTGTTCTTCCATGCCTAGGCCAGACGTGAAACTGCCACAATGAAGGCACCTTTGGGTGAGCTCATTCTGCAGTTCCCCTTCGCCTGACCTAGTGTGAGAAAGATTAGCCAGCAACACAAGGTTGCCATGACCAGGGTACAGTGGTGGGCATCAGCAGGTTCGCATCAGCTCGCCAGAACTGGTAGCAGAGATTCTGGCTGGCCCCTCTGCCCATCCAAGTTTTGAAATAAAGTACAGTACAGTAGTCCTAATTTGGGTGCAACGCAGGGCTTTCCCCCTGGCTACGCCCACCATACCATGCCCATAGTGTGGTAGTAATTTTTTTTGGATCCCACCACTGGGTACACCTGGTAGTGGTTCAAAAATACCACACTCTTAGGCTTTTTCGGTGTCTTGATTGTCTTGAAAGAGAGACCAACGCAAACTGGACTAAACGTTGAGTCTTGGTGTAATTTGGGAGTGGTGGGCCATGTCTTGGGCCAGGCCCATGCTCCCTTTCCCCTACCTGGGAGTACAGGTGAAACTCGGAAAATTAGAATATCGTGCAAATGTTCATTCATTTCACTTAAAAGGTGAACCAAATATATGAGATAGACTCACTCCATGCAAAGCGAGAGATGTCATGCCTTAATTCGTTATGATTGTGATGATCATGGCGTACAGAGTGTACATGAGATTATGTGATGATTATGGGGTACATGAGATTGGGCGGTTGGGGTTTTCATAAACTGTAAACCATAAGCATCAATACCATAACAAAGTTATGCCCCATCATCCCCGGACAGTGCAGTTCATGCTTGGGGCGTAACAGAAACTACTCCGAAAGTTGAGAAAACCAGTCAGGTGGGAAGCTGACTCCTGACTGTCCTGTTTAGAGCTTGGGAAAGTTGCTTTTTTGCTTTTCCCTTGATGTTTTTTACTCCTTCTATTTTGGTGTGTGTGTGTGTGTGTGAGAGAGAGTGATTTTAAAAAGTCTCCTTCCCATGAATGGCCAGACATGCCTCTGGACCACTTCCACCACCCACGCCTGCCTGCTGCCTAACCAGCGCACAGTGAAAGCATTAAGGCGCCCCTTTGCGCTCCTCTCTGCCCCCTGCCCAATACAACTAGGCGGATTGTTCCTCCCCAGGGAGGGAGGGAGGGAGGGCAGGCATCCGCTTTCCCCCTCCCAAGGAAGGGAAGGGGGCCAGGCAGGCAGAGAGGCAGGGCAGGGCGGGCGAGGAGGCAGGCAGGCAGTGCCAAGAGCGAGGGGCGGCACGGTGGCTTCTTCCCCTTGCCTGAGTGAGGAGGATTATCCATCCCTGAGAGTGAAGGACGGGAGAACAAGGCGGTAGATCGCCTTGCACAGGTGAGGCTGCGAGGATAGGTGGGTGATTGGGTGGGTGGTGTGGGGTGGGATGGGATGGAATGGGGTGGGATAGGTGAGTGGGGGTGGGGTGGTTGGTTGGTTGACTGGATGGATGGAGTGTGTAGGTAGGTGGATTGGATGGATGGATGGGGTGGGTGGCTGAGTAGATGCATGGATGGGTGGGGGTGTGTGGGGTGTGTGCATGGAATGATGGATGGATGAATGGGTGGATGGATGGATGGGGTGTGTAGGTAGGTGGATTGGATGGATGGATGGGGTGGGTGGCTGAGTAGATGGGTGGGTGGGGTGGGGTGGGTGCATGGATGGATGGATGGTGTGTGTAGGTAGGTGGATTGGGTGGGTGAGTGAGTGGATGGGTGGGTGGGGTGGGGTGGGTGCGTGGATGGATGGATGGTTGGTTGGTTGGATGGATGGAGTGTGTAGGAAGGTGGATTGGATGGATGGGGTGGGTGGGTGGGTGAGTGGATGGGTGGGTGGGTGGGTGGATGGATGGGTGGGGTGTGTAGGTAGGTGGATTGGATGGATGGGGTGGGTGGGTGGGTGAGTGAGTGAGTGGATGGAGTGTGTAAGTGGCTGGATTGGATAGCTGGATTGGATGGGTGAGTGGCAGGGTCGTAGCCAGGGGCCAGGGGCCGAAAACCCTCCTGAACTAACAGCCCCCCCTCCCCAACCCGCCCCGGGATGCCAATGTTATATATGATGGGCTGGTGGATGTAGGTGGATGGATGGGCTGGTGGATGTAGGGGTTGGTGGGTGAGTGGATTAATGGGTGGACAGTGGTGGGCTACAAAAAAAATTACTACCACACTGTGGATGTGGTATGGTGGGTGTGGCCAGGGGGAAAGCCCTGCGTTGCACCCGAATTAGGACTACTTTATTTCAAAACTTGGATGGGCAGGGCCAGCTGGAATTTCTGTTAGCAGTTTTGGTGAACTTGTGCGAACCTGGTGATGCCCACCACTGTGGGTGGGTGAGTTGATGGATGGATGCATGTGGTGGGTTGGATGGGTGGATGCATGCATGCAGGAGTCAGATCTTGTCTGCTTCTCCCACCTTTGCACAGCCTAAGGAGCCAGTTTTTTTTTTTGGGGGGGGGGAGGGTGGTGTCTCCTGCCAGACTTTCCCCTTCCACCTAGTTGGCCACTGTTTGGGGTGCTTTGCAGAGTCCAAAATAATTTTGGTTGCACTGTCTGGAGCTGGGTGTGTGGTTTATGGCACTTGCCGCCTTCTCCATAATGTTAGGGAGAGAGCGCACTGGGAATCATCCTTTCAAAAAGTGACCCCCCCCCCCCAACACTGCACCCTTGGGGACATTAATATTTTGCCTGACACTTGTACCCCTGGAACCCTCACTTTTGTTAATACGAAGACTATGGCTTGGATACTCATTTTTCCAAAGAAAAGCGTGTTTTTCCATTTACGGCTTGAGACAGGACTCAATAAACTCTCATTATTTGGATTCTAAAGAATAGGGAAGCATGTTTTTTCCCCTCCCAGATATGCTGGATTTCGTTACAACTAGAATATTACATAATAATAATAATAATAATAATAATAATAATAATAATAATAATAATAATAATAATAATAATAATAATAATAATAATAATAATAATAATAATAATAATAATAATAATAATAATAATAATAATAATAATAATAATAATAATAATAATAATAATAATATTGCCCAACAAATCTTGTTAGGTTTTAAAGATGCCTGGATATATTCATTGCCATTAGTTCCAGACCTACCTTTCAAAAGGCTAGTTCCCATTGGAAGGCGAGTCCATTATGTTCACAACCTACCTCCCAAGTACATATTCCCATTATGTACTGGGAAATAGACGTGTCAGGGGCTGCAACTATTCCGCCCCTTCACCTTTCTCTCTTGACTCCTCTTCATCTTGCGTCACATCCTACCTGGCGAACCGTCCTGCAGAATTTGGAAGCCTTCTCGATCTTTTGAGACTTCTTGCTTCCTCCTAACCAAAGTGTTGTTCTGTTGCAGGTTTTAGAGGTTGCCTGACGGGCTAGCATGTGTGCCCCCAGTTCCATCACAAATCTGTACCCTTTCAGCTACTTGGGTACCTTTATCTCCCACTGCCCTTAACATGCACCAACGAGGACTTACATTGGGCCAATGACAAAAGCCAAGAAAGTGGCATAATTTTGGCAGTCCAGGACTTGATCGGGACATGAGAGGGAAAAGACTGCCCTTATTTATCTATCGCCATGCCGACTGGGAAATGCAAGCGCTGAAGTCTGAAGGCAACCCTCATGGCTTTGGAGTTTTGTTTTGTGCCAACATAAATGAATGGCATTTGGAGCCCCATATTTGGGGCTCTTGGCGCAGTGAGTCTCCTGGAGAGAATTCAATTTATTTCAGTGGAAGATGAAAACTCCGCAGAAGTGGGACAGGAATGCTGTTTTTGGACCTATTTCTCCAGCAGTGGTAAATCTAGGGGAACTTTGTAGATCACGTATTTGGTTCTAACTTGTATACATTTCTCTTTGCTTTCTTGCTTCCGCTTATAGATCTGCTTTTCCCATCTCTTCCTCCTCCTCCTCCTCCTCCTCCCTTGGGCATTCTCTTTGTTCTTTAGGCGATTTTCTCTTCCAAGTCTACAACCACCATTCATTCCTCCTCCACGGGATGCTTTGTCTCCTCCAGCTTCCTACTCTTTGCGACCCCCCCCCCCGCCCCGTCTCTTGCTTGTTTTAAGCACCTGTTTCGACGAGACCCCAATTACCTATCCAGTCTATCTTTATTTCAGACAAGAATCCAGCCATGCAGAATCATCTTTATTTTTTCCCACCAGGTGGAATCAGGTGCAAGTTAATGGAGAATCAGAAATGCCCCAAGGACGTTATGAGTCCAATTACCTAAGGTACCCCAAGAGCCATAATTTGCGTATATCCATTTACAATGACATCAGAGTTACTGCAGATCAGGGAAAACAACAAAGAGTTTTGTGGCACTTTAAAAAATAATTATCATGTTTTGTATGGAACAAATTTCCACGGCTCAATGGCCATAAAAGCAGAGGCGAAATCAAGCATGTTAGTTTTTCAGGTTCAACAAGCCTCTTACCATACAATACTTTCTCTCTTTTTAATGAAAATGTCTGCAAATTGGAGTCTAACAGCCTTATGTGAAGAGGGAGGTGGGGTGGGGGGTCTTGTTGCCAGTAATGAAAAGTCAGAAATAGATCCATTTGGAGCAACTGCAAATCATAATGTCATTTATTAGTAGATCCAGATATAGCTTCTCTTCGCCTCTACGTTAATTAAACTTGAACCCTCTATCCAACCACTTGCTTTGTTTGATGTTTTGGGCATGCTTAAATTGCTGGAGTTAGTGCCTGGATTGGAACCTCAATCATTTCTTATCACAGACTATATGGCAAAGGCCCATTGGTGTTGTACTCCTGGAATAACAAGAAAGGCTGTGATTTGCCCACTCTGGGCTTAGATCATGCGGTAATGGTCACCCCTTGCTCGAAAGCCAGTCGTATGCGACTCTAGGGTTCGGTGCCCATCTCTGATTTCAGCCAACGACCCAGTGTTGTCTGCATCTGCAGATATTTCCGTGGACATGTGGCAGGCATGCCTAGACACCGGAGCGCTGTTTACCTTCCCACCGAAGTGGCCCCTATTTATCTATATGCAGTTTCTTGCTTTCAAACGGCTAGGTTGGCAGGAGCTGAGACAGAGGCGGCAGCTCACTCCGTCATGCAATACTCAGGTCTCAAACTACTGACCTCCCAGTCGTCTGAAGCATATCAGCCACCACAGTCCCATTCAATGTTTCTCCCTTTAAATTCATTTCTCTGCCTTTCCCACTGGCCTGTTTTGTTAAACCCGCTTTCCGTTACTTGGAAGGACAACCTTCTTTGTCTTGTCCATCAGCATATGGTGCTGCCTGGTCTTTTCTCTCTCCAGAAACGTCTTCCTCTTCCAAAGTTTCTTCTTGAATCAGGAGTCCTTAATCTTGTCTCCTGCTTTCCTGGCCGATGCGTAAACCTCTCTTCTGTTCCTCTATATTTTAGCACCAGTTACCCTGGTGACTTCCTTCACACACCTCTGCCCACTCCTGGGACCCCAAAGGTGCTATGCTCTATCATTAACAAGTGTTAGGAAGTGGGGGAAAATACTCACCAGAGAGATCTTGCTCATTAGAGAGAAACAACAGGGCAACCTGGAAACAACCCTCTGACAGCAAGTGCCCATAGGTGACGAACCTATGGCATGTGTGCTAGAAGGGGAACTCAGAGCCGTCTCTGTAGGCACACATGCTGTTGCCCCATCACAGAGTTCGCCCTGCCCCTCTGCCATGTGGTCCAATGGGAGCGCTTCCTCCCTCCCCCAGCACAGATTTTGTCCCGCCCCTGCCATGTGGCCCAACAAGAATGCTTCCTCCCTCCCCAGCACAGTTTGCCCCACCCCTCTGCCATGCGACCCAATGAGAGCGCTTCCTCCCTCCTCATCACAGAGTTCGCCCTGTCCCTCTGCCATGCGGCCCAATGGGAGGGCTTCCTCCCTCTCCCAGCACAGATTTTGCCCCGCCCCTCTGCCATGCGGCCCAATGAGAGCACTTCCTCCTTCCCCCAGCACTTAGTTTGCTCCTCCTCTCTGTGTGGCGGGTGGTCAGCCTGTTGAGTTTGGGCACTCGCTTTCTGAAAGGTTCGCTATCACTGCTATAGGCTGTCACCCTGACCCACCTCCTAGGCCAGACGACTGCAGGAAACGCACAGGTCACAAATGCAAAGGGGAGAGCGCAATGGAATAAATATTGAAGAAGAGGCCGCAGGACAGATTTCTGGCAAAGACCCTTCCCACAGAGGAGGGTGATGGTCCCCAAGTGGATTAAATCCCATTTGAGCCCATCTTGATGGAGGGCATCAGCTTCATCCATCCTGGCCTGGGGATGATGACGAGGACTTTGTGTGCCAAAAGTGCTCAGGACCAGAAAGTGACTCGCGGAACTGGATCAGTGGTAAGAGGGTTACGCTGTGTGATGCAGGCCAATGGAAGACCCCCACAGCATTATATTGCTCCCAGGACAATCTTTGTGGCTGATCGCCATGACAAAAGCCAACATTCGGAATCGGGTATGGCAAAAGAATAACAATCAACCGCAGAGTTGGTTCCAATTTTACAGTGACGCCCGGGAACATTTTTGGCAGTGATTAGCCAGTGGGCCAATGCAGATTTAAATCCCCATTCAGTTGTGAAGCTTAGAGGGTATCTCTTGACCTGCCACTGTCCATTATCTCTCTCTCCCAGCCTACTTTACAGGTTGCTAAGAGGATAAATACAGGCAGGGAGAGAACTACGTATGTTGATGCTTATAATTCCCTGGAGTAAGTACAGCATTCAATTTAAAGACATACAGAACCAAGCTACAGCATGGAAATGGAGAGATCATTTATTGGGGTCTCACTCGACATACCCCCCCTCTCTCCAGTTCCCACTTCAGCTGAAGGTGCATTTTGAGACTGGGCTGCTCAACTTCTGCCTCAGTTGTCTGCTTCGTAGGTAGGAGCAGCCCAGAAGAGGACATCTTTGAGTGCACAAGGATATGCCTAAGCAGCTTTTCCATTCCTGTTGGTCGCAAAATAACACTGGCCCAAGAACAGGAAGGCGTGCTAATTTATAAACTAAATGCACTCATGAAGGCTGTGTCTAAGTTAGAAAATCACCCATAAGGGAGCATTTCTATCCATGGGTATTGGCTGCTTAAAAACCCTCCACCCAATTGTTTCTGCTTCCAGGGGGCAAAAAAATCTTCTAGCAATCTTGCCACCATGTAAAAGATAGATTAATCCCCACCCCAAATACATGCATGGTATGTAGCACAAAATATGTGTGGAGATTATTGGGTGCACCTACCGCTCAGCTGCAAGGAGGCTCAACAGGTGGTCCTCTCGACATTTTAGACTTCAGGAGTTTAAGTCTCAAACTGCTGGAACTGTGTATGTGCAGTAAACCCATTTGTGTGGATTCACAGACTTGGGCTACTGGGAATTAAAGTTCAAGAACAGCTGGAGTGTCAAGGTTGGCCATCAGTGTTCTAGAGTCAACTGCAGTTAAAACAGCCGTATCAACACACCATCGAAATAATGGTTTGCATTTTTGTATCCTTTGCATCCTATGAGAATCCAGAAAAAGCTTCCTCGTTGGTGATGCTACTGCAAATTTGCACCTTAAATGTCTCTTTTCTTAACCTGGATGTGTTTAGCCTTGTGTGTTGTTTAAATTATAAAAGTCTGCAGATAGTTGTTACTTTTACTATGGTTTCATATGGCAACTAACCAATTACCCGGCCTTGCTCGGGTTCTCCCCCCCCCCCCCCAATACATGTGTCCAGCCGCCTGTGTCAGGCCCCTGCCCAGCTCACGGTGATATCACAATCAGGTGATCTACCTGGGGCTATGACATTAGCATCACTGTGCCCGGCCACCTGTGTCAGGCCCCTGCCCAGCTCAATTACATCACAATGATGTCACAATCAGGTGACCTACCTGGGGCTATCACTATGGATCACTACCACTGAGACACATACATCCTCCTGTTGAGTATACTTCCCTTTGCAGATCCATTTAGGGGCATACACCCCCCATGGGGCTCATGACCCCCGCAGTGACCATCCAGCACGCCCAAGGTACATGTGTGCCACGTTAAAGCACGATCGGTGCAAGGGTGTAGATTTGTGTTAATCACATACAAGAGGACACTTCTGCTTTATATAGATAGATAGATAGATTTACAGGCCACCTACGATAATATTCTCCTCTTCCAACACCCACACAATGATTTTTTCATTATTTTTTCAAGTAGCAGAAACGACTCGAAACGAGGCAACTGGCAAAGCAAGGGATCCTTTTGTTGGAGTAGTTTCTGGAAGTCACATTGGTGGAACTGGGCAGCAGAATCCAAAAAAGAGGCTGCGTAGCCATTTTAAGTGGGCAGAAGTTACTTTGCAAGAAAAACCCATATATGGAGTAGCTGATTATTAATAATCTACTATATGATTATTTTGGCACTGCCCGTCTTAAAAGAAGATTAAGATGGCCAGGCCCTGCTTGCTGCTTTTACTTCTGAAGGTGTGCAAAATCTATCCAGAAGAGGAAACCAAGAGCTCTGAAAGATGGGATACCCGATGGGAGAGAAACCACTCCCTGGTCACAAGGGATGGCTGGAACCAGCGGCTGCCCCGAGGGATCGTCATAGGTGTGCGGAAAGGAGGCACGCGGGCTCTGCTGGAGATGTTGGGTTTGCACCCTCAAGTGGCAACTGCTCACTCAGAGGTCCACTTTTTCAACGTGGAGGAGAATTACCGCAAGGGACTGGATTGGTACATCCAGCAGATGCCAGTCTCAAGCCCCGCTCAGATCACTGTGGAGAAGACCCCAGCGTATTTTTCTTCTTTCCAGGCACCAGAGAGGATCCATGCCATGGACAGCTCTATGAAGCTGCTCCTGATTGTGCGAGACCCTGTGGAAAGACTGGTGTCCGACTACACTCAGATCTTGAACAACCGCAAGACGCGGCACAAACCCTACCAGTCCCTAGAGCAGATACTAAGGCGGGGCCAGGGACTCAACACGAGATACAAGCCGGTGCAGCGCAGCCTCTATGCTCTGCATCTGGCCCGTTGGCTAGACTTCTTTCCTATGACACAGATTCATGTGGTAGATGGCGGGGGCCTAATCCGGGAGCCGCTCTCAGAAATGCGCCCCGTGGAGCACTTCCTGGGACTGGAGCCCTACTTGGGGCCAGAAAACTTCTACTTCAACCAGACCAAGGGCTTCTACTGCCTGCAGGCCAGAGGATATCATCACTGCCTGGACAAATCCAAAGGGCGACCGCATCCCATTATTGACGAATTGCTGCTAGAGCAACTCTGCACTTACTTCAGCGAACATAATGAGAATTTCTTTGCCATGGTTGGGAAGACATTCAACTGGTGCTGAAGCCTGCTTTGAAGCTTACTAATAGACTCAAGTGGCGAGATAAAGACACTTGGAAGAGGATAAAGATTATGGTGAAGATCTGTGAGTCTTCTTTCAAACAAGGTGAAAAACGAGCTGTATGGAATCGAACAGTTTTTACATGGAACGATCAGAAAATATCTTCCACACAGGATCCTGCTGAGAAAGAGAGAACTTGGACAAAATTGTTGGTCAAACCTAGTGGCAAATAAACCCGTGTCTTTTACAATTAAATCGCTCAGGAAATGCTGTTTTTGGGCTTACATCGTTCTTATAGTTCCGTGATGGCGAACCTTGGCACTCCAGATGTTCTTGGACTTCAATTCCCAGAAGCCCAAGCACCATTTGAATCCACACGAATGAGTTTACTGCAATTCATCCGGCCCGCGCTGCCCTCATCACTCCTGGAAATGGAAGTAAAACGCACCTGGATGGAGGGTTAACCCGGAAGAGCCTTAACTGCATGGGCGCATTTTACTTCCGCTTCCAGGAGCGACGAGGGCGGCACGGGCCAGATGAATCGCAGTAAACCCATTTGTGTGGATTCACAGGGTGCTTGGGCTTCTGGGAATTGAAGTCCAAGAACATCTGGAGTGCCAAGGTTCGCCATCACAGTTATAGATTGTGTGTGACAAAAACAAAAGGTGAAAAGCCATGTCTTCTTAGCACAGCTGTCTATTTCCACAGGACACAAGCAGTTTGCAGAAACTGCATCCCAAACCTTTGTCCCCATCAACCTCAACACTTGAACCCTGAATTTGTGTTCAGCGGAAGGCATTTCTCCCGAGAATAACACTGTGCTGTTATAAAATCTGGCTTATTGAAAGATACATGACAAGCAATATCCAGCCACATGAGTATCCTGCCTCTTATGAAGAAATTAAAGTGTCTTAACAAGTCAGACTACAAATCAATCCAGCCCAGCTGACTGCACTAGCAGCTTCCTGTCGACCGTTTCAGTCAGAAGACCTTCCTTCCAACCAAAAATATATTCTTTTAAACAGAAACTGAACTTAAAAGACTTCCTGCTTAATTGACCTAACTCTCTAAACATGACAGAATCATGTCTCAAGTCTTTCTTGTAGCATACATGTACAAGAGTAAAGACAGGTTAGATTTTAAATCTGGAATTCATGAGTAGTCCATAATTATTAGTGTACCTGTTTCTCCAGAAACCCTGCCTACTTTCATCTACCCGTCTTTCTGTGTGGATTATTGTTCTGCAGCAAAGAAGCAGCAGCATGGAATATCGGGAAGTGAGCCATCCTGGAGATACATCAAGGAATGGATCCCAAATGTTGAGCTCAAGTTTATAGAGAAGCGCAAACCTCTGCCTAATGTCTACCTCAAGAGGGCAGACCAAGCTTTCTAGACAAATTGAAAAAACCTTCATTGTATCTGCATATAACCATATCAAACATTTATTGCAAACTGATCATACAGACTGAATAACTGAACACACTGGGGGAATGCAGAAATCAGTTCTTGAAATCCTAACAAGATGAAAGAGTAATTCTTCATTCCACCCTCTGTAAAGTGTACATGGCAGCATGTCTTCTTTCCTTCTGTGTCCCTATTTCACAGAAAATCAGTCCTTTTTTAAACATGAATGCATCCACTAACATTGTACCCCACGAGAAAGAATGAAGAGTTACACTATCCTGAACATTTTGGTAACAGAGGACTAGAAACAAACCGCCTGTCTTCCAGCTGTTTATCAGTCCAGGTTGTTTAATTACACTGGAGAACGTCAATATTCACCCTCATTATCACTGTACTTATTGCCAGGACACTTTATACTTCCATGACAGTCCTGTTTGTTTTCTGTCTTCAGTCACTGCAATACTAAATAGATAAAAGCACTCCATCTTTTAATAAAACTAAAAACTCAGCAGCACAGCTCAATTCACTGAACAAGTCACACTGGCGTCAGCATAACACTGGACCTCATTGACCACACATCCTTCCAGCCAATCAGCACACACAACCAAACTACCAAATCCACACCCGTCAGTTATTGCATCTCATCCATCTGTCTTTGCCTCATCTGGCATATATGTCCACTGTTTATTTTTTAATAGAAAAACTAGTCAGAATATATAGTAGTGAACTGGAACACAATATACACAAATCTATGGCAGCTAACTGCACCAGTAGGGACAAGGAAAACTGGAGACCAGCTTAACTTGGCTTACAGTGTTCTACTTCAAACCTTCTAATTTTTAAAGTGAGAGTAAACTTTCAAGTTAGTCCCATTCTGAGACCATGTAGTAGGGAATTATACAAATTTACATAAGGACAGGATGATGGCAAGAACTTTGAAAATGTTCAAGTAAATATAAGTTCATACCATTTGAGACCATTCCTACCACTAGGACTGTCAGGACTGTCAAAAATGTTATAGCATGAGATAGTCCCCCCCCCAAAAAAAAAATGTGGAAAGAAAACTAGTTCTAACTAAGGTCTTCCTATTATACATGACTGAAACAGGAACAACTGTACTGGTTCAAAAACAGATTAGAATTCAGTGTAAACCAATTTAAGCAAAACCAGGTTACTAGCTGTGTTTTGGAACACTTCTTGTGTTAGCAAATACGTTGCTGCATCTTTCCAAGAGGTTTTTGCAATTTCATTGTTTGTGCAATACACACGATTCTTTAGAAAGTATTTAAGCAAATTAAAACGAGTGTTTAAAAAGGTGTTTAAATTCTGTATATTCTCTAATGTTAAGTTAATTTTTGGACATTGATTTCATACACCTACCATAATGTTAACTCATAGGCAAGAGAAAATAATGTTAACCATGAATGTCAATCTGCCACATTAAAGTCTAAAATTTGGGAAGTTTATTTTAAAAACCTCAATAGAACCTTAGGGCACCAACCTTTTACTGTACTCATTTTTTTTAAACACCAGAATGACACACAAAAACAAGTTTTGTAAAAAATGGTTTTATCAGTTCCATTTTTGTATAAAACACATGGGAGAAATCTAGCCAATCAACACACAAATTGCTGTCACATAACAAGGTACTTTTTTTAAAGTCAAACTTTGAATCTAAAGAACATACAAATGTTTTAAGTCTACAGTCAATTGTCTATATTCTTCCTTTAACTATTTTTTTTAAAAAATTCCACATATCCCCATATCTCTTCTGTCCCAGTTACAGTACAATGACAGGGAGGAAGAGGGCGGTTTAAATTCCTCTCTATGCAGTTTTCTGCTGTCCCTTCTTTCCAATAAGAGACTTGTGGATGTGAGGAATTACACCTGCAAAGAAAATAATAGATTAGAACTGGTGAGTACATGATAATATTATCTATTATTCAGATATAAATCTAGTTAATGTTTATTGTCTACTTTCTTGAGAAAACCTCTAGCCCGTTTTGCAGACACCAAAGTCTCAAACTGTTCCAGTGGCTTTTATCAACTATTTAATAAAGAGTTTCAACTTGAGCACAGGGAAGAGAATTAGGAAGCAGGCACGTTGCTGCCTAAAATGCAATGTTTTACATTCAGTATAAAATGTGAGCCAAATAATATTAATCCATATTTCCTCCTAAGATCAGATAACCCTCATGATACCAAGATGGATAAGAAAATTATTGGAAAATATACTTAAATTACATTATTAGTTCTGTTACTGGTCTAGTTTTGAAGACCTAATGAAAGAAGTAAAACAGGAAAGAAAAATCTAAAGAGCTACAGTATTTTGAAGAGGGTGACAACAGAAAATGGAACGTTCTCCAAGAAAGGGACAAAAAAATCCAAAGAATTTAAGATCTATTTTGTCAAAACTTGCAGTATATGAGAACAAAAATTATTGTAAGAGACCAGAGTTGGAAATCATGGGGGTACTTTGGTTCTGTTGAAAGGCACATAAATTTGAAGAGGCCTAGAAGCCATCAATGGGCCTGGGAAATGAAAAACTGTCCATTTTGAAAATTGGATTGAGAAAATTGCCTGTGTTATCTGCAGGTGTGAGGTTTTCAAAACAAAGGCGATAGCAGTGGCTTTGGCATGACCCCCATAACTCGGATAATTCCAACGCCTGGGAAAAGAGGGTGTGGCTGAGCTGACCTGGGAAGACACCCTTAATTTCCATACTGGGTTCCTGATGGGTGCTGGTGCCTGATTGCCTGTTTCAGCCTGATGGTTTACCAAGTTGGAGAAAATGAAATAGTGCTTAGGATCACTTGCTGAGAGCGCCATGTATTAACCATAGGGTAAAATGCTATGCTTTGAAGCCTCCTGGCTTTTAGATAGATCTTCTTATTTTGGCTTCTGAGAATTTAATGCTGTTCCAATTTGTCGTCATGCCTTATGGACTATTTTTGCTTATCTCTGCCTGAAACGCTCTGTACTCTGACTTCTTACTTTTTATAAAACCTCAAGATGACTGGCGTGTGAATTGTTTTCTGTTTGCTACCAACAGAACTGTGGGACTCAGGTTCCACTAGTTCTCCCCAGTTCTCAAGGGAGTTGAGAGCCGGTGCAAGTAAATCCTGGGAGTTTAGCTAAGGCGTCTCTCAAGTAAAGTTTGCCTCACCCATTTTCTTTGGAAGCTCTGGAAGAGTGTCAAACCTTACAATTATTAATAAATTCATATTTTCCAAAAGAGAAACAGCACATTTAATTTGGACTCTTGGAAACGCACCGAACCTAATGTTATTATGGACACTTCTAAAGGAATGAACTAAAAGAAACAGTAATAGTTATGTCCATACAACCTGCAGAGCTCCTATGGTGAATGCAGTAGCAATAATTTGCTACAGTTTTGATGCAACTACATAAAAAGGAGCAAAGTCAGTTTTCCTCATACCCTCACCTAATGAGAGATCCAGGATTATTAGCAGGATATTATAGAGAAGCACATACTGAACAGTTGTATGAATAGTGAAGTTGCACTTTTTCAAGACAGTCAACTGCACCTCACATTGCTTTGAGATCATTCTAACCACTCCAGAAGCACCAACACCACATACCTCCACCAGCAATGGTTGCTTTAATAAGGGAATCCAATTCCTCATCACCACGAATAGCCAGTTGCAAATGACGAGGAGTGATACGTTTTACCTTGAGATCCTTGGAGGCATTACCTGCCAACTCCAAAACCTATTGGAAGAATTTCAGTATCTTAGTAATACATCATCAGGCTTAGAAAACAAATGAGTACACAAATGTAAATGCCTGCAAACTGCAGTAAGGAGATATTTATTTATCTATTTGGTAATTAGAGGGAAAAGCTCAGTATCTGCTACTAAATTTCTTAAACAGATTAACACTGAACTCTATTATCTGAAGTTTTAAAGAAAATAAAGAGAAACACATGAACTCTGTTATCCTCCTAATTAATTTTGGAAGCAAGATTGTAATAGAAGGAAGCATAGGTTGTTGTTTTTCAGGATCTTACAAATAATTATAGCTAAAAGTTATAATAAACTGTTATACCTATGAGCAGACACATTGAATTCAATAAATTTAAATAATTCTATTCAAAGTATGACCAAATTTGCATCTAACCTAACAAAAACATCTATCCTTTAATTTATTAAGATTAATATAAAGAAAAATGCCCACTATATTTTCTACTTCTCTCTACCAGGCACCCATCTAAAACTAACTTCTGAAAATCTGATTCACAAGGATTTACCACTTGAGAAGGTCTGATTTACAATTTTCACAAATATTACTATAAGGCAAGTAAAATCCCGAAATTTTCAATACATCTGCCTGAATAAATGATGGATTTAAAAACAAACACACACAACATAGATAATTCTTTATTTCTGGTTATATAACATACATACATCTGGCCCCAACCAAAGATTAGAGCAGTGGTTCCCAACGTGGGTGCCACGCCCCACAAGGGGACTTTAATTCCCAGAATCCTAAATCAATACATTGGCTGATCAGTGCTTTGGAGAATTGACTTAGGCTTCTGGGAATTGAAGTTCAAAAACCAAAGGTTGGGAAACACTGGGTTAGAGGAAAAACACAAGATGAAAAGTGTGCTAGCTATTTAAGCCCTTGCAATATCATTTGATCTATGTGACTATAGATACACACATTTAAAGAAAGCAGAAGCAATTAAATAGTGCCACGTGAAAGAGTACTTGGGCAAGGACAAAATTAAATCATGATTAAGCCATTAGATTATACTGTATTACGATTGCGTGGTCTGACAATACTGAGTTTTAAAACCTACCTCAGCAGTGAGGTATTCGAGAATTGCAGCACTGTACACGGCAGCTGTGGCACCAACTCTTCCATGGCTTGTGGTGCGAGTTTTCAAGTGTCTATGAATACGGCCCACTGGGAACTGAAAGCAGAAGGACTTGCTTAGCACGTCCGGCCAAAGCAACTATGAGGCGCTATTCTTCTAAAAGTTGAAAATCTGGTTCATTGAACAATTCTACCAGACAGGTAGACTGTGAAAAGGCACCACCTCTGTTTGCATTGCCATCAAATTTTTAGTTAGTTTTTACTGACAAGCAAGTCAATCACATCCCAAACAATATGTAGTTTTTATATCATACCATCACAAATTGGGACTGGAGACAAGGGGTTGATCTTGCTCAACAGAGTTCAAGAGAGTTCAGAGATATCAGTGTTAACAGCCCCTTATAACAAGACTTATTGGTGATCTGACTAAACAATATTGAGTACTTTAGGAGGCAATTCATGAAAGAAAGACATCCTGCCCTAAAATTTATCAGCATGTCTCTCCTATACTCTTCTTAGTCAACAAAGTTGAAGGTGGCTTTGCAGATGGAGGCTGAAAAAGAGACACAACGAGGAGTCGGGCTTTCTTAGTAATATCAATAGTTCAGCTGTGCATGTATATCTAGAGCAGTGGTGGCGAACCTGTGGCATGCAGAAGCCTTTCTCCTGGCACATGCACCATCAAGGGGAAGCCCCGCCCCATGCAGGCCAGCCCGCCCCACTTCCCCACCACCCCTCTCTCTCTGCCAAAGGAGAGGGAAGGTTGAAATCCTGGCCGGGAGGCTGCGGCTGTGAGAGGTAAGGTGGGGAGTACTGGGGGCGGGGGATCAGTGGGGGAGGTGGGAAGACCACGCAGGCTTCTCCAGAGCCTGGGAGGCCTTTCCGGCGCCCCAAACTTGTCAGGGGATGGCGCCGGCGGGGATTGGCATGACGGCTTGTCCGTGTGTGTGTGAAGCTTTTGTGGTGCAGGGGTGGTGCACATGCACAGTTGAAGGACACCGGTGACGCCTGCCACCCATCTCCCTCTGCCTCCTTGGGCACTCAGTCTCTAACAGGTTCACCATCACTAACCTAGGGTAAAGGGGAAGATATGTATGAATAGAAACAAGAAGAAACATAACTACACTTGCCTGAAGTCCAGCCCTTTGAGAGCGAGACACTGCCTTTGCCTTGGCTTTTCCACTATCTTTGCCAGCCTTGCCTCCAGCCTACAGGAAGAGAAGAAGAAAAAAAGATGAACTGGACTGCTGCTTACCACAACAGCATGAAGAAAAAGAGTTTCCAAGATGCCCATTTTGTCACAAATTGCAAAAATGCATGGATATACAAGTAAAATTTAGAAGTGACACTTCTACCAATGTACACATGCAATCTTGGCGGAATATTTAAAAAAGACAACCATTCTTTCTAAAGCAGATATTCACTTCTTCCTGCTAGGAAAAAAGTGTTCAGGCAGGACAAAAAATGCTGTGGCACCTGTTCAATTCCAATGTGAGTTCACACTGAAACAGAATACAGCACATAGTCTTTGAGGTACCACAAGATTGGTTTGTTTTTAGTTCTGTCTGTATAAGCTTGCACAGACTAACACAACTACTTCTTTAAAAAGTAGAAGCAAGAGTATTGTATTCTTAGATCTCAGTTAAATTTGCTCACAAGAATGACAAGCCACACTTTTAAGAATAGTTTCTATAAAGTCCATTTAGCATTATGGTATTAGTTGGCATCTAAGCTTCCCTCAGTATTAACAGTGTGTTAAAAAAGAAAAACTATGACTATTTGAATACCAGTCATCTTCAGTATGACCTTTAGTCATGAGGTTCACTTGATTAGCTTGAGCCAGTCATACCTCTGACTAAATTATAATGATTTTCCCCATGGAAAAAACCGTACGACGATGTATGCCACTAAGCGCTTTTCCCCACTGAAAAATCGCTGTACAGATTTTCCCATAGGAACGATCACTATATGGAATGCCTCCCCCCCACAAGCCTCATCGCTATGCGATTTCATCGCTGTATGGGGCGATGTTTATACAGAGTTCTACTGTACTTTGCACAGAACAAAACTCAAAATGGTTTAAATGTTTTAAAATACCTATTTTTACTATATCCATGTTTTTATTTTAAAAGGCATTGGGAAGCCAAGAACTCCCAAGAATTGTTCACCTGTGTATACCAGCTGTTTATTCATACTAATAACTTCTCTTATTACAAAGCATAAAGAAATTTAAGCTAATAATGTATGGCTACGTGCCACTGCAACTAAGTTGAATGATAGCTGTTGGTTATATTTACATGACAGCACGTCCATAGTTAAGAAGTACCATATAAAAAGTGGTGTACAGACAGAAGTTGTTCACTCAGTTCAGGGGGATGCAAAATTCTAGGGCTAAAGTCCAACCAATTCACGTTTAGTAGAAACCAATGAGATCTCCTCTTTTAGTGATTATGAAGCTTAAATGCCTTCTTTGTATCACTAATGTAGTCCTCATTTTCTAGTTGAAAACTGCTATTAATCTACATTTCAGAATTTGCTGTTTGAAAATAAAGAAAGGAACTAAAACATTGTTTGATTTGGTCAGATCTTTATTTATAAGGAAAGGTGTGTGAGATTTTTTCAGAGGGAAAAAGAAATGTTAGCAGGGCTTTTTTATTCCATGAGCCAACCTATTTGCCAAAGGACAATTTCATTCAGCATCTGACAATGCCATATTTAAACTCAATTGTATACACAACAGCGAAAGACAAATCTTCATTATGAAAACCTCACATTTAAAGAACTGCAATTTCTAAAAACAATGAAGACTAATTTATAGTCACTGTTTTTATTTCACAAGTGAAAATAGATAATAACAGTACTGCAAAAATCTAAATAACTAATTTTTAAAAATATATTGTATAAAATCTACATTAAAACAATTTTTAATTTATTTCTCTGCATTTTATTGCACAAAAATAAGGGGTAGAGTTATGGTGAATAAGACAGAAAAAATACAGGTACAATAACTATTAACTTATAAGGATTTTTTGCCTAAGACCTAGAAGTCTTGTCGATTTCTACTTAATTATAAATAACTGTATGCCATCAAGTCAATTTTGACTTATGGTGATCAGGGTTTTCCATGTAGAGAATACTCAAAAGTAGTCTACCATTCCCTTCTTTTTGGGGGTATCCTGATTTTGCAGCTTGCCCAAGGCCAGCTCCTTTCCTTGGAGGCACAGTGGGGAATCAAACACCCAACATCTGGTTCCATAGATAGATACCTAAACCAATGAGCTATCTAGCCAGTGTACCATTATGGCATCATTATTTATGAAGAAATAAAAAATATATATGTCATGTTTGGGGCTTCTTACACAGCTGTGCATACAATATTTGTCTAGTTTCTTCTCAATAAATAAAGACGCACACAATAATAGATTGGCAGGACTGGACCTAAATCAAGTTTTCCAAACTGTAGAGATGGCAATTTTACACAGGGTATAGAAGGCATGCCTATTTCACATTTGTGAACTGGAAATTAATTACACTTCCCGGGGCTGTAACACCAGGTTAAGGGATTAAGAAGTAACTTTATCTAATTGATTTTATGAGCAAAATTTTCTAAACACTAAAAACCAAGTAAAGCCCATTTGCTGATCATTAAGCCCATGCACCATGAGCTTGAGGAAATGCTGACATTTTGGTTTAAAAGTAACCCCTAAGAGTGCCATTCAGAGCTTTCTGGATATGGAAGACAACACAATGAGAAATTAAGATCACATAGTTTCCAAAATGTTTCAGAAATTCAGAGGCCTAAAGTTATGAAACTTAAAACATACTGGCAGAAATCCTTTTCTTAGCATAGTAAGGCCTATTGAATCAACAGAACATATGGAATAAGTGCATTTAATCAAGGAATTTATGAAACAGGTGTTTTTTTAACCATATCCCAACTGATTCAATGGGCCTAATCTAGGTGCTTATTCATTAACTTTCCCAGTTCTAAAGTAAAAAGAGCTAATGATTTAAACTGTCCATTCAATTGAGAGAAGATGAATCCCTGGGACATCTAACTTCTGATTCAAAGCTCTAGTGGTAAGAAGATGACAGAATCTGATCTACACATGAATGAAGTTAAGATGTCAATACTTTAAAAAAAATTCAACAGGAAAACAAAGATAGCAACAAAGTGGAGCTTTACATTACAGTACTGTATTTAAAATACCCTCCATGTTATGTATATCTCACGCCCAGTCTGCTACTTTATTCTATAGCTCTAACTTGGCTGCAACACTATAAATACTATTGGTATAACTGCAACTAAAGCAGTTATTTTTGAAGTGGTAGCCATGTTAGTCTGTGCAAGCCTATCAGAGAGTAAAAAAACAACAACAAAAAGACAAAAAATGTTGTGGCACCATAAAGACTAACTCCTGTATTTTAATTACAGAACAAGACCTGAAAAAGAAAGAGGTGAGATAAGGTATATAAGAATGCTGGACAGCCACTCAAAAGGACTGAATATCAATCAAGGATTCCTAAATTATTATGAAGTGTGATCTTCTACACTACTTGTGTAAACAATGTTATTGCTACCTTGTAGACTGATAACAGAAATTATTCACAGTATAGCCCTACTCTTTCAAGAATTAAAACATCATCACTTTGACCATTATCTATATCCTCATTTGATCATGGGGCCCAGCACACTGCACCTAAGAAACTCCTTGTAATCCCAATGTAGTCAGGTTGAATGGGAGTTTCACTGAGACAATGAACTGTCTTTTCAGCTTTCAAAACTGCTATAACAATCTGGTGCTGTCCTACTAATTTCACACAATACTTTCTAGGAACTATTCTTAGTACTACATTCATACACTGAAAATATATTACAGAGAGAAGGTGGTTATGATAAAGCTAGTTCAACAAACAATAAGGCCTGACTCTTATGTCTGATGAAGTGGATTTGGTCCATGAAAGCTCAACATTTAAAAATAGTAGTCTTTAAGGTGCCACATTTTTTGCTGTTCTGTTTACTCTCAGATAAAATATAACAGTTAGTCTTAAAGTGCTACAGTGTTTTTGCTTTGTTTATTCTCTGATGTTTGAAGCACAAACTAACAGGCTACTGTTCCAAAAAATAAAAAAAACCCAAAAAATAAAAAAACAAGGCAGTACTGTAACTTAATCCAATTGTTCATCTCTGCAAGCAAACCAACTTAGAATTTAATCAAGCCAGAAATCTAGTACAGTACTGTAATTTCAAATCTCCAGAGAAAACAGATAACCTGCCTTGAAACAGCCCTTTCAAAAAAAAAAAAAATGAAATACTGTAGTGTGACATGATAGCATTAAGCAGCAAGGCACATTTTAGTTGGGACAGTTCCTGTTGAAAGTCTGTTATGCAAAGACTAGTGAGGCACCTTTCTATATTCTAGCTACAATAAATCTGCTACGTCTGACTTTTAACAGAATGGTATTAGCCATATCAAGTCACTTACTAGAAGACAGAAGCAATAAAACAAAAAGGTAACAGTGAAAGTCCAAGCACCTATGACTGAATCAGCAAAAAAAAAAAAGAAAAAGAAAAAGAAAGGGGGGGGGAGACAGGGGACGGGACCCTATCAGGAAGATCAGCAAATCAAGTGTTAAACAGAATCCATATTTGGAAAACAGCAGACTTAGCACAAAGTTGTAACTACAAAAGCTGTTGAGTAGACAGAGACGGCCTTTCCTAGAGAAGAATTCCAAATGCCTCTTTTAAGTCTTGTTTGCTGACAACTTGGGATAGAAAACACTAGTTTTCCAAAACAAACTTCCATGCCATCCCATGTAAGAGGCACATTTGGACAGATGCCAGAGGTAAACAAAATCGCCCATTTGCAGCACATGTTCTGCTTGCTGACATGGAAATGAGTCCCACCCTAGTCTAGGGGCCCAATGCCCAACCAAACAACCTTAGGCCCTGCTTGCCTGGAATGAAATTCCACCAAAATTAGGGGGCATGAGGCCAAAGCCTCCTTTACTTGAAAGCCAGTCATATCCGACTCAAGGCTGTGGTGCTGATATCCATTTATTTCCATGGCCGTGTGGCAGGCATGACTGGACGTTGGAGTGCACAGAACACTGTTACCTTTCCTGCCAAATTTATCTACTTGCAATTTCTTGCTTTTCAACTGCTAGGCTGGAAGGAGCTGAAACAGACGATGGGAGCTCACTGTCATGTAGCACTCAGGTCTCGAACTGCTGACCTGCCAATTTTCCAGTTGTCAAGCTCAGTGTCTTAACCACTAAGCCAGGGACTGCAGTGGCTCAGTAGTTAAGAAGCTTGCCTTGTTAGCCAGAAGAGCAGCAAGTTGGCAATTCGAGACCCAGGTACTGCATGACGGAATGAGCACACGTCATCTGTCCCAGCTCCTGCCAACCTAGCAGATTGAAAGCAAGAAATTGCAAGTAGATAAATAGGGACTTCGGTGGGAAACGATCTTGGGAACATGAAAGGAGCCTCATTCGGGGGTCCCCTGAGCAGTTTCTCCAAAAAAAATCCTTCCAAACCAGAATAATTTCTGACATGAAATTATTACCACCACTAAGCCACCAAGGCTACTTTGGTGGTGGTGGCATACCTTCACGTTAAAAAATACGCACGGGCTGACGTAAGCTGCATGGTGAGCCACTTGCCCTTTTTGGCTCAAGAGTGGGCGGGGAGAGCCATTTCCAGGAGTGACGGGTGGAGGCTCCAACTACCAGGGCTGTCACAGTCTGAGCCGGTGGCGGGGGAACCAGTGGCAGAAACTGTCAGACTTCTTCCGTGTCTAGGCCAGGCGTGAAACTGCCAAAATGAAGGCACTTTGGGGGTGAGTTCATTTTGCGGTTCCTTTTGCCTGACCCAGTATGAGAAAGATTAGCCGGCAAAACAAGATCAGGGTACGCCCAGTTGTGGTTCAAAAAAATACCACCATCCCCAAGGAGGTTCTTTCTGTGTACCCCGCCATCAGACTCAAAACGAAGAAGTAAAAAAAAAAACCCAGCCTTGGCTTAACTGTGATCTAATAATAATAATAATAATAATAATAATAATAATAATAATAATAATAATAATAATAATAATAACAATAATGTGTCAGAAATTATCCTGGGTTGAAAGGATTTTTGCTGAAGAAACTCCACTCAGGGGGGCAGCCGAATGAGGCTCCTTTCATGTCCCCAAGGTCTTTTCCCACCGAGGGGCTCCCCTAGTTATCTACTTGCAATGTCTTACCTTTCGATCTGCTAGGGTGGCAGAAGTTGGGACCAAAGACAAGCGCTCATTCCGTCGTGCAGTACCTGGGTCTCGAACCCGCTGACTTGCCGGCCTTTTCGAAGCGAACAAGGCGAGCTTCTTAACCAATGAGCCACCGCAGCCCCGATGCCAACAGGGGGTTGGCTAGGAAGCCTCCACGCGGAAGGAGAAAGAGCGACGCTCCGGCCGGCCTGTCTACCTACCTACCTACGGGCATTTCCTTGCTTTGGCTAGCCCCCCCACCCCACCCCGAAGACCCTCCGCAGGGAGGCTGGCGCGGGATTTCGGCGGGGAAAGAAAGCCCGCCTCCTCCTGTGGGCCTGTCAAAGGCGCCCACCCACCCCACGCGCATCCCTTCCTCTGGGCACAGCTCGCGCTCGCACGTGACGCGCAACACGGGTCCACCTCCTCACGCCGGGGGGGGGGGGAGGAAGAAAGGGCTACTTGAGCCGCTTAGCACCTGCCACCCGGCGAGTCCTCTCCCTGACACGCGTCGGAGGCGTTCACACCTTACTTTTCCAAGTGGACGGTGGACTTGCAGGAAACGTCGCCAAACAGAAACAGGGAGTTACCAGGGGATGGTTGTTGTTGTTTTAAAACCTGTTTTTTTTCTGCCCTCCACACACCTTACAAAGCGAGCCTTCTCTCTGCCACATGTCCCCGGGAGTTATTAACGCCGCTCAAGTTGAACAACCGACGCCGGGACGCGTCAAAACGAAGCGGAGCGGGCCCGTCTATCCCGGACTCACAGCCCGCCAGGAACCGGACAACCTCCCCTCCCCTCACGGCCAGTTTTAGGGAACCCCCGCCAAGGCTTTCTGCCAGCCGGTCCTCCGTTACTTCTTTCCGCCCTTCGCTTCAGGCCTTCCCACCCTTCCCGCGCCCTCTCCTCACCATGGTGCCGTCGTTGCTCTGCGAAGGCCGGTCCCGATTCCGAGCTAGAAGAGACGCCTCAGAAAGTCAAGACGAGAGACAATAAACCCGCCTGAGCGCGAGGAGGAAGCCTGGCCTGCCGCGGCCAGGGCCAGCCAATCACCAGGAGCCGTGCTAGTTTGAACCTCCCGCCTTGGCCAATCCCGTGACGCCTTCTTACTTCCTCGCGCAAGCCCCGCCCCGAGGCCCGTTTAACGGCTGTTTTTTTTTTTTACCACCACCAACCCGCCCCCCTTCCTTTTCTGTCTTTTGCACACGGCACGTAACAGCGAGAGCCGAAAGGGGGCGGGAAGAAAAAAAAGGCTCGCTCCGTCCTGAAGCGAAAGCGTCGAATGGCAAGCCTTTGGACCAATAACAGAAAGCCGTCGCCGTCCAGTAGGCGGCACTGGCTGAGCGACCGAGCTGAGGACCAATCAAGAGCAAAGCCAGTTTCCCGCCCATATTGGTTCCCCCTCCCCCACTTGTTTGTTTGCGCGGAGAGAAAAAAATGGAGTCGGTGGCCCCCTCAGAGGAAGGGAGAGCCGTTATTTGTCGAGCCGTTATATGTCCCGTATTCAGGGAGGAGGGAGGGTTCGGTGTGTCACCCCGCAGGCTATGAACTTCCTAAGTGCCCTCTTCTTGAGGAAATAACGGTCTGTTCCGCGCCTCGAAATTAACGGTTCCTCAGGAGGAAACCTCCCCTATCCCACTGCACGCAAACATGAGGGAGCACACACTACTGTACTGTTGTATATCGGTTGTCTTACTGTAGCATATATTATAAAATATTTTTTTAAAAAAACATGAGGCAAAAAAAAACATTTTTTCCCCTGAGGAAAGAGGACCCGATTCACTATCGAGAAACTCGAATCTGTGCCTATTTTACTTTGAAGTAACCCCTCACAATAGTAGGGCTTCCTTGTGAGGAGGCATGTACACCCTATGGACGGTGGACCCCAACACCATCCCATAAGCAGTGGTCTCCCTCTTCACTGCCGTCTCCTTCAAAAGCTGCCAACAAGAGTCAACAGTTCAGCAAAAACTTGCACACTCAAGCCTGTGGGTTCCTTTTAGACTAGAGTCAATCCATCTCACATTCGGTCTTCCTCATTTCCTGCTGCCTTCCACCTTTCCCAGCATTATTGTATTTTCCAAAGAGTCTTTTGCCTTCTTTTCACGACTTGACTAAAATAAGACAGCCTCAGCTTCACCTTTTTTTTAAACCTCTGGAGACAGTTCAAGTTTTGACTTGCTCAAGGATCAACTCCATCCCCATGTTTCAAATGAATCAGTTCTGCTTCCTATCAGCTTGCTTTATTTTTCCAGCTTTCGCACCCACACAATTGTGTGAATGATCTTGGTCTCTTTTCTAATTGCTCCATCGCTGCCCTTCCAAGTCTCAGTCTTTTTTCTAATTTCTCCGCTGCAAGCCCGTTTGGGTTGATGGTTGAGCCAAAGTGTACAAAATCTTTCACCATCTCAGCCTCATCATTGTCAACATCAAAATTGTGTGGTACTATCTACAACAGGAGGTTCTGAACTTTTTCAAGTTGGGGGCCGGATCATGCCCTCAGTCAGCCTTGAGGGCCGGACAGCCATTTTGCACTGCCTGCACAATGGGGGTGGCCATTTTGTCCCAACAGCTTCAAAGGGATGGCCATTTTGTTTCTCGAATGCCCTTGGAGGGGTGGGGGGTGGGTCACATGAAATGGCACCGGGGACCGGATCTGGCCTGCTAACCTTAATTTGATCTACAAGCAATAATTTTTCCTTTCTTAACTGCTTTGGCACTTCTTTCATTCTTTAAAAGGCAGCTCAAGTTATTACTGTTTTTTTTTTGCTTCTGATGTTATCTGCATATCTTAAATTATTAATGTTCCTTCCACCAATTCTCACACCTCCTTCATCTATATCTAGTGTGGCTTTATGTGTTATATGTTATGTGTATGGACTGGACAGATATGGGGATAAAATACATCCTTATTGCATTTGACACCTTTGCCTATAGAAAACCATTCTGTCTCCACAGTCTGTTCCAATGATTTGCCAGAAGACATTCCCCCCCCTCTTTTTAATAAAGAAAGTATCCTATGTGCAAAAGGCCTGTGAGTTACAAATCTGATTTAAATCAACACTTTGACAGTAAACTGAGCATGTACACAGTGTTCCTGCTCACAGATTCTCTCCCCCAGCATTGAGGAGTTGTGTTGAATTTTTTAAAAAAAAAAATTTTGTATGCGCCTGTCTAAATTAACACACATAATTATATGGAAATCAGGATTGAAAGTTGAATGGCAAACTGGGAAAATAGGCCTATGCATGGTCAATACTTGATAAACCAAAAGCTGACATGGGAATTTTTTAAGAGCAGGAGTATTGAAGAAGGAAACTGTAGGATTGATCTTGGCAGTTCAGGAACAAGTTTTGCCAACAAATTGCATGAAGACAAAAATACAGCATGCATCCAACAATAGCAAATGCTGACTTTGTTACGAAATGGATGAAACAGTAGCAGATTATCTGATCAGAGGATGCAGCAAAATTCCACAGACTGATTATTTGCAATCCCATTGACAGGGCTGCAAAAATTATTCACTGGAAACTTTGCCAGAAGTTTGGATTTGAATGCAGTACTGTAAAACTTATTGGGAACGTCAGCTAGTGAATGCTTTGGAAAATGAGAGTGTCAAGATCCTGTGGGACTTTAAAATTCAAACAGATAGACGTCTGACTCACAACAACCTGATATAATTGTTATGGAAAAGAAGAATGCCTGGTTTATTGACATTACCATATAAGGAGATGCATGAATTGAAGACAAACAACTGGAGAAAATCACAAAATATCATGATTTACAAATTGAAGTTGAGTGTCTATGGAGGAAGAAATCTGTTATATCTATAGTGATCAGAGTCCTTGGAGCAATACCTAAAGGACTCCCCTTTCACACTGCGGGCCTGACCGTAAAACGCTGCCATAAATCGCATCCATGACAGACACTGCGGGCCTGACCGTAAAACGCTGCCATAAATCGCATTCATGACAAACACGTTTACAACAGCTGCGGGTGGATTAACAGATATTGTAAACATGTCTGATTCCACTTCCGGTAGCGGCAAGGGTGGCAGCAGGGCACATGAAATGGTGCCGTGGGCCAAGACTAGCCTATGGGCCATAGTTTGGCCACCCCTGCCCTAGATATTTGGACTTTTTGGACCGATTAGACTTGAATATCCTAACTCTACAAAAAGCAACTATACTAGGAACTGCCTATATGACACTGCCTCAACAGTTCTTTGGTCGTTGGTTAGGTCTCGAACTGTTAATTTTATACCAGTCTTCGACTGTGAATCTAATGATAGATTTTTATAGTAATAATAATCGTGTGCCATCAATACAATTCTGGCTTATGGCAACCCTTTCCAGGGTTTTTCTAGGTAGAGAATACACAGAATTGATTTCCCCATTCCTTTCCTCTAGGGCAGTGGTTCCCAATGTGGAGCACACACCCCACAGGTTAGTACATCATACCTGTCAAGTTTTGGATTTGGAAATAAGGGAAATTTCCTGACAAATAAGGGATACTTGATAGCTATGCTTATCCTGTGCTGCCCTCCAATGGTGGCAATAGGGCATTGCAGTCTAATTAATAAGGGATGACAGTGGGAAAGAGGGTAAAATAAGGGGTTTTCCTGACCAATAAGGGATACTTGACATCTATGGTACATACATTGGCTGATCAGTGCTTTGGGGAACTGACTTAGGTTTCTGGGAATCGAAATCCAAAACCCAAAGGCTGGGAAAACACTGCTCTAGGGTCACCCTAGGACTGTGCAGTTTGCCCAAGGCTATACAGGTTGATTCTTCTCCCTGGAGGTCCAGTGGGGAATAGAACTCCTAACTCTTGTTAGAGACCCAAACCACTCAGCTATTCAGTCAACTTAGAAGTCCTTGGCTGGTCCCTTTATTTTTCCCAACAAGGAAGGTGAACATTAGCCACAAGAGGGAGCAGGATTCACACGGTTTCAACCCAACTTGCTCCAGCATTCTGGATATCTGTCAGATGCCAGGGTGGCTGAGAAAAGGAAGGGCGAAAATAGCTGACTGATTTCCTAATTAAGCCGTTGGTACATCTAGCTCATTATTGTTCTCTGTTAGCAGCTTTCAAGCACTTTAAGGCAAGGCTGGTTTCCCAGACACCGACCGATTTGCGTCTTTTCACAAGGTCTTTATCACCGGGTTGTCATACTCCTTTTCAACAAGACTGACAGATATTGGAGGGGGACTGGAGAAGCTTAGGTTGTTGCTGTAGTAGACATGAAATTATTATTATTATTATGGATAAGAGCAGTGCTTTTGCTTCTGATAAATTTCTGCCCATCCCAAAAGGATTACACCTATATGCTTAATGGATTGTTTTGTATTGTAGAATTGATTAGTTTTTGGTTGAGATAAGTGCTTTTGAAAATTATTAACAAACTAACAGAGGATCTTCTCTGAAAGCTGGCTTTAAAATAAAATTTTCTAGACTCTGGGAAGGTTGCAAAGGGAGGCAACATCCTCTTGGAAGAGCCTACTTTTATCCTGGGATATATTAGGTCTCTTCATCATATGGGACCAGATGTAGCACTGGCTCCTCTTGCCTACCATGGACAGAAAACCAGGGTCAAAAGTTGGCATTCACACATTGGCATATTAACCACAATCACACACAAAGGCAGGCAGGCATGTTCACATATCCAAACAAATGGCAGTGGATAGTTTGAGGCCTTAGTCAGTGATGGCCAACTTTGGGACTCCAGATGTTCTTGAACTTCAATTCCCCAGAAGCACTGATAAGAAGGTATGTTGACTTGGGCTTCTGGGAATTGAAGTTAAAGAACACCTGGAGTTCTAAGGTTGGCCATCACTGTGCTATGTAAAGGTCTCTCTCACTCAACAGCCAGTCATATCCGACTCTAGGGGGTGGTGCTCATCTCTGGTTTTAGCTAAAGAGCCAGCGCTGTCTGCGTCTGAAGACATTTCCGTGGTCATGTGGCAGTCATGGCTAGAAGCTGGAGCACACGTAATGCTGTTACCTTTCTGGCCATTTTGTTGCTTTTGAACTGCTAGGTTGGCAGGAGCTGGATCAGACGACGGGTGCTCAGTCCATCACACAGCACTTGGGTCTCAAAATGTTGGCTGGCTGACCTTCTGCTCACCAAACTCAGCATCTTAACTACTAGGGCCTTGTTTGCTGTTACGAACAAACCATGATGGGGTAACTGCCCAAAGTGCTGGGCTGAACAAGCCAGCTTTCCACTGCATCTCATAGACAGCTATGGCAGCTTTCTACTCTGTCTGGGACCAAATGAGCTCCTCCCAACCGACTCAGTCATCCAATTTTTGCTTTTTCAAGGAGCTCTGAAGACAATAACTAGGGACTTGACATATTGAGCTGTCACGTGATGAAACTCCCTCTGGTCCAGAGATCTCTTTCCTGCAGTTGACACCAGCTTGCCTGCATCACTTGTTGGGCACATGCTGTCAAGCCTTGCTCCTGTGCCAAACTTCACACACACAATAGATTGCATTCAGGGTCTGTGCTGCACCTGCCCTCTGGGAAAGGGGCCAGCTTGTGGGGCAAGCCCATGAAGACATCAAAGTTCAGGGTAGGGACAGGGGATCCTGAAGACCTCCTGTTCTGCCCACCCACCCACCCTTAAAGGATTGTATGGAATGGGACGGGTGGGGTGGGGAGAAAGCCATTTGCTCCATAACCCCCCCACTGCACCTGTTGCATTGACTCGGTTATTTTCTGCATTGGTATCCTGGAGGCTGTAAATTAGCCAGTGGGATATCAAGATAAAAGAACTGGGGAAGACAACTCCAACAGTGGGGTGTGGAGGAAGAGGAGGAGGAGGAGACGAAGAAGATCATCTCAAGCTTATTTTGATCGATACATGAGTTTTCTTGACCTTAGTGGGTTTGTTGCTCAAAGATTGCAGTTCCAGTAGCATAGGAAAGCCTTTTGTGCATTCCTTACCCCACTAGAAATGCAAGAGGGCATACTGTGCATTGGGTGTCAATCCCACAGGGTGGATAGAAAGTGAGATTGATTACGATTAAGCAGCAGAAAAGGAGAAAGGGATCTATAAGTAATGCTGTTAAGGCCACATCGGAGGCCTCTTCCTCTTCCTGGGAAGCTTTACAGGATTAAGTGGGTCGTGCACATGATGTATTCTTGGCTGGAGAGAATTTGGTCCTGTTTCAGAACAAAGAGAGAGGTGACATTTCTAAGACAATGGAGCCAATTTGGAAGCCTCCTTCACATCTTCTTCTGCTGTATCCGAATCTGAATACTATATAGGTGATCATCATGGCAATCAGCCATGAAGACTGTCCTGAGAATAGCATGCAATGGCCTTTCATCTGCCTTCTGCATCACAGCATGACCCCACCCCACCCCACCCCGTACCACTGGTCGAGTTTCACGTGTCACTTTCTGGTACTAAGTCCCAGGCCAGTATTGATGAAGCTGCTGCCCTCCACCAAGATGGAGTCAAATGGGATTTAATCCACTTGGGGACCATCACCCTTCCCTGTGAACCTTGACACCCGATAGTCCTTTGGGTTGTCAGGTAAGTTAACTGCTACCTGACACTCAGCGTTGAGTCGCTGGCAGTATGGTCTACTCTATTACTATAGTAGGTTAACATTTTGGGGGGTGGGGTGGGATGGGGAGTGTTCTGTGGCAGAAGATTGTTGTAGAGTCCCAATACAGACAATTTGAAGGAAGGGAAAGCCAACCAAGAAAAGCATGACTCGGACTGCTTCTCCCACCCTAACCTAGATCCTATGGAGTCCTTCCTAGCTGCCTTTCCCCTGTCTCAAATATCCGAAGCAATTTCCAGCCCACTGACCCTACACAATCCCCAGAACAGTTGTGACACTGTTTTCACTCATTCAGACAACAATGGAAATATGAAGAGGTTTATGACTGAAAAAGGGCAGATTTGAACTCTTCTTCTTTCCAGAGACAGCTGTTTGCCTGGCCGCCATGGGGGTGGGTGGGGGGATACTAGATTAGTGAGATCTTTGACTTGATGTGACACAATTCTGCTTGCCTTTGTGCATCAAATGTTTGTGATCTAAGCTGATCCTTCTCTATGAACTTCTGTGGAACCCAATGATCTTCAATAGAGGCATTACAGCAGGGATTCTCAACCTGCGGCCCATGGGCCAGATTCGGCCCATGACACCATTTCATGTGGCCCACCATCATCTCCACCATGCCATGTGGTGGAGGAAGGGCAAAATAGCCATCCAGCCCCTGAAGCTGTCTGAGGGAGCGTGACCCAATGGCCCCCGGCTTGAAAAGGTTGAGAACTCCGGCATTACAGACTGTTCCATCATCTCAAGAGGTTAGGGCTGATGAATGCATAACACCAAATTTGTGGAAGTTTCTCCTGATGGAGGGGGGGGAAATGATGAAACTCACTCTGGTTCACTTTCTCCACTCGTTTAGCTTTCAGTCCCTGGTTTTTCTCCAGGGACTTTGGCTTTAATAATTTGTTTATTTTTAAAAAGCACAATTTTTAAAAGTTGTCTTAAAGAATGTTCCTCTATTATATATCTTTTTTCTAGATTTTTAAATAGTTATTTTTAATGAATGCAGATTTATATATTTTTATATTGTTTTAACAGAGAACAGTTCTTAAATCATTTTAATTAACAAAGCAGCCAATATAATTCTAATACTTTCATGCCTATTTTGGATGAGGGCAAGGCAACATTGCATTTAGCCAATCATAGATGCGCTTTCTATAGTTTCAAAAGTGGACGTCAAAACGCATACATTTTAAATGCAAACTCGCCAGAATTCAAGACATAAAGAAGATGACGGGTGTTAAGTAACTTTCAAAAGTAACTTTCTAAGCTCTATTCAAAAGAAAGCAGTTATGTGAAGTCTGCAAAGAATACACTGCATGAACTCTTTAAGGTATTTAAACCCCCGTAGCTCAAACATTTCTAAATATAATTCTGGACCATAGCATGAGGATATTAGCCTACAACTCCCAAACCTCATAAGTAAACAGTCAATTCTAATCTTTGTTCAGTTATGCTTTTAAAGTTGTTTTAACAACTGGTTCCAGGGAAAGAGTTCTTTGCGGTGGCTTAGTGGTTAAGATGCTGAAATTGATGACTGGAAGGTCATCAGGCCAGCAGTTCAAGACCTGACTACTGCACGACGGAGTGAGCTCCTGTCGTCTGTCCCAGCTCCTGCCAACCTAGCAGTTCGAAAGCAAGAAGTTGCAAGTAGATAAATAGGTACCATTTCCATGGGAAGGTAATCAGTGTTCCATGCACTCTGGCATCTAGGCATGCCTGCCACATATCCACAGAAACATCTGCAGATGCAGACAGCACTGGCTCTTTGGCTATAATCAGATATGAGCACTGAACCCAAGAGTTGGCTATGACTAGCTTTTGAGCAAGGGTGGCGTTTACCTTTATCTTACCCAGGGAAAGAGCCATGGGACTAATTATTGATAAATAGATCCTTACTAGCAGGGGTACCCGGCGTTGCCCGGGTGTTTGCCATCTAGACTGGCCACTAGATGGTGAGCTTTCTCAAGTCTTTGTGCCCCCAGCATAGCAATGAAGACCATAGTAGACCAAGCCTATCCAAATAGGGTTCCACGAGGGACTGCTTTCCAAAGTAGGAGGGGGAAATCACACAAGATATTTTCCCCCCAAAGTATTGTTAAGCGATTCTTAGGATTTTGCTTTAAACGGTTTTGTTGACAGGCCGAGTAGGAATCAGGGAAGCCCCTGTAAAGTAGCAAAAGGGGGCTTCGATCCGCCACACGTCAACCTGACGTGTGAAACACGGATCAACAAAGTAAGTAAGCCTTGGCTAGATGTACCGCAACTGGACTGCTAAAGTCCAAAAACAGTCTACTGTGCTGTCTGTGCAGATGTTTCCTGATGCAGAAAATATATCTCCTTTGTCAAGCCGGCCCGTCAGAGAGATTCTGAGACAAAGGTTTGGTTCACCCAGCCTGACGTAGTTCAGGCTGCAGACATTGTTACCGTTTGGAGATCTGTAGCGCCAGGGATGTTCTGTGGAATAAAGCCATGCCCTCCTGAACCACAAGAACGGTGTGCATTACGTAGTGCATAGGCTTTAAAGTGCCATTTACCTACTGCCTAATTAGATTTCGGTTTTCCCCATGCTGGCTCTGTGGTGCTTTTATCTGCTCTTCCGTATCATTTCTCTGCTATTATTGCATCTGATTGCCTTTTAGTGTGCTGCTACGTCGTCATCAGCCCGGAGGCCTCTTCGAGTGGAAAGTAAGGTTTGGCTGCTGTAAATAAAGGAATAAAATAAACAGCTCCCTCTCGCCGGCTTATTTATTTATTACATTTGCAGATTTCTCACTAGCCCAGGGGTGCCCAAACTTTTCATGCCGTGGGCTGGTCGCGTGGTTCCTCCCACCAGGAGCAGAAGTAAAACGCGCCTTGCAATCTGTTTTGCAACAGGATGAGATAGATTTTAGGCTGCCATTTTCTCTGCTTAAACCGGGGGTGCCTAAAGTACTGCCCGTGGGCTGGATCTGGCCCCTGACACCAATTCATCCGGCCTGTGCCGCCCTCGTCGCTCCTGGAAGCGGAAGTAAAACGTGCCCGTCCGGGCCGTTTTACTCCCACTTCCAGGAGCGATGAGGGTGGCGTGGGCTGGATGAATTGGCATTGGGGGCCGGATCTGGCCCACAGGCCATACTTTGGACATCCCTGCACTAGCTTGAATTCAAATGAAACAATGTTTTAAAAAAAATGATAGTAAAGGTAATGGTCAAGGTCTTCCTTGTTCAAAAGCCAGTTGTATCCAACTCTAGGGGTTGGCACTCATCTCCGTTCCCAGCCAAAGGGCCAGCGCTGTGATACTGTTACATTTCTTGCCCAAGCTGTACCTGTTTATCTACTTGCAATTTCTTGCTTTCGAACTGCTAGGTTGGCAAGATCTGGGACAGATGGCTGGAGCTCACTCCGTTGCGCAGCACTCGGGTCTCAACCAGCCGACCTTCCAGTCGTCAAATTCAGCATCTTAACCACTGAGCCACGACAGTCCCAAAATTCATTGTACAAAGGGACAAAAAAACGACAACAGCCACTTAACAAGCTGGGTAAAAGCAGTAACGGTTTACTCTATTAATAATAATTTCGTGTCAATAATTATTCTGGGTTGAAAGGATTTTTGTGGGAGAAACTCCACTCAGGGAATGCCCAAATGAGGCTCTTTTCATGTACCCAAGAGCTGGGACAGAGACAGGTGGCTCAATCCATCATGCAATACCCGGGTCTTGAACTGCTGATTGGCAGCCTTCCAGCTAACAAGGCGAACTTCTTAACCACTGAACCATAGCAGGAGAACCTGGCCAGACACCACATCAAGGCTACACACAGGGAAAACCCATTAAGCTGGATTCTTTTTCCATCCATATTTTCTATCAGTCTCTTCTGTGAACAATAAGAAATTCACAATACAATGATGAGTCCACAGCACATCGTTTTGGGACGGTCAGTTGAAGGGTAGCCAGGAGACTCTGGCTGAGCAGTGGTTTCACGCCTGGCTTCGGCTACCCCCCCCCCCACCCCCCCCAAAATGTTCCATTTGGGCTTCTCTCCCAACTGCTCCCAGTTGTTATGGTTTTGTTTGAGTCCTGAGTCTCCAGTTCCCAGGAATGACAGGAGGGTTCCTGAGACTGGGATTTGTGCAAGAGGAAAACCAAGATGGGAATAAAGGCAGGAGGAATGAAGGGGAGGAAAAGAAATGAAAGGAATGCAGGTAGGATGGATTTTGTTCCATCGCATAGTCGAGTCCGACCCTCTGCGACCCCACAGACCACTGCATGCTGCCAGGCACCCCTATCTTCCACCATCCTCTGCATCCCGCTCAGCTATATGCCCATTGTGTCAACAATGCCATCCAGCCATCTCATCCTCTGCCGCCCCCTTTTCCTTTTGCCTTCGATCTTTCCCAGCATCAAGGCCTTCTCGAGTGAGTCCTCTCTTCTCATTCAGTATCCCAAAGTACTTTAGCTTCGTCTTCAATGTTTGTCCTTCCAAGGAGCAGTCAGGGTTGATTTCCTTCAGGATCGACTGATTTGGTCTCTTTGCTGTCCAGGGGACTTTCAAATTTCTCCTCCAGCACCACATCTCAAAGGTGTCTAATATTTCTGCGCTCAGCTTTCCTAATGGTTCAGCTCTCACAGCCATACATTACAACCGGGAATACCATTGCTTTGACTATGCAGATTTTACAAGGTGATGTCTCTACTCTTAACTCTGTTCCCCAGGTTTCTCATTGCTTGTCTCCCAAGAATCAGTCGTCTTTAGATAGATAGATAGATAGATAGATAGATAGATAGATAGATAGATAGATAGATAGATAGATAGATAGATAGATAGATAGATAGATAGATAGATAGATAGATAGATAGATAGATAGATAGATAGATAGATAGATAGATAGATAGATAGATAGATAGATAGATAGATAGATATTTTTTATTTCATGGCTGCAATCCCCATCTGCAGTGATCTTGGATCCTAAGAATGTAAAGTCTGTCATTGCTTCTACTTCTTCCCCGTCTATTTTCCTCCACCAGTACCACATTTCAAAGGCATCTATCCCAGGGGTAACCAAACTTTTCGGGCCGCAGGCCAGTCATGTGGTTCAGGGACTATGGCCCAGGGGCCGGATGAGCGCATTTTACTTCTGCTTCCAGGAGCGACGAGGGCTTCACAGGCCGGATGAATTGGTGTCGGGGGAAATTTGGAATCCATATGTTATATATGCCTTGACAAACAAGGAGGGAGTCAAGCCAGACCCGGAAACGTGTAAATTTTGGGAAAGTTACAAGTTTTTCTTTTAATTTTGAAAGATGAATTTTACAAATTCCAATGTACAGCAAGTTAATCGTTAAGTTAATCGTTAATGTATTGAAAGAAAAAAAGAATTGGTGTTGGGGGCCGGATCTGGCCCCCGGGGTGTAGTTTGGGCACCCCTGGTCTATTCGATGGGGGGAGGCAAAAAAGAAAACGAAGAAAACTCAGGACGGAAGGAAAGAGAGAAGAAAGGAAGGAGGAAAATTAAAAGGGAAAAGGGGAAAAGGCTACAGTAGTTCCTGGAGGCCTGCGGCATTTGAAACTCAGCATGCAAAGCCTGTATCGATCGAGAGCCCATTAATCTTTTTTTTTCTTCTTATGGCTGCGCTCATTCATGGGAAAATGTTCGGAACAGATGGAGGCACATCGCAGGCGAGGGCATCTGAGGACACGGCAGGCGGGAAGGCGCACAGGCTGCCTCTGCCGTCTCCAGGAAGCAGCACGCCGCACGGAGAGGAACGTGTGCTGAGCATGCTCAATGCACTTGTGATGGCTGCTGCTGCTGCTGAAGGACATGGCAGAAAGCGGTGGGAAGGTTTTCCTCCACCCACCCCCCACCCCCCAGCAACAAGCACTGGCTCTGAGCAGGACTCCTCCAAGTTGAAGCTGCCAGGAGAGCCAAGCAGAACAGCTGGAGGTGCATGGGCCGTGCACATAGCAAGTCCACGGCGACTCAAGGCCCCATCCACCAGCCCTTCTTCTGTGCACTGAACCACACTCTACCTCAGGAGTGCCCAAACTTTTCGGGCCGTGGGCTGGTCACGGGGTTCAGTGGGCCGGTCACGGGCTTCAGCGGGCCCGTCATGGGGGGTTCCTCCCACCGGAAGCGGAAGTAAAACGCACCTTGCAACCTGTTTTGCAACAGGATGAGATAGATTTTAGGCTGCCGTTTTCTCTGACCTAAACCAGGGAGGGGTCCCAAACTACGGCCCATGGGCCGGATCCAGCCCCCCGGATGCCAATTCATCTGGCCTGCGCCGCCCTCGGAAGCAGAAGTAAAATGCACCTGCTGGATGTATTTGCCATCGGGGGCTGGATCCGGCCCATGGGTCATAGTCTGGGCACCCCTGCTCTACCTGGCGCAGCTAACTCAAGAGCTGCAGGACAAAACGGAGAGAAGGTGCCACACATAAAAAGCGACTTGGCCAAAACTCTGACTGCTTTTGTTCAGAGAAAAGAGTCGGCTAGATTTTTCTGCTTTGCCCTCAAATGTTTTGAGCCATTGCTTTCCTGTTTTCTGAAAGCATTAAAGCCTCTGGACATACATGCAAGTTTGACTCAACTTTCCGTCCTTCCAGGATCAGTCCAATGAGGACCCAGCATGTTGGGGGCAAAATGCTAATTACCTTGTGAACCACCCAGAGAGAGCACTAAGCGCTATGCAGTGGTATAGACGTGTCATTGCTATTGCTATATCCTTGTTAAATATTAGCAATGTTCTAATTATGGGCTATCTACACTGTCTATTTCTGCCCCTATGCTCTATCAAGTTCTTCTTTGTGGTCCCCTGTGAATCCATGTGAATGGGTTTACTGCGTGGATGCGTAGCAAACCCGTCCGTGTGGATTCACGGGGGACCACGAAGAAGAAGAACAGTTACATGCCAGCAACCTGACCATATAGATCCCTTGTGGTGCAGGGGTTCAGTTGCTGTCCGGCAGCCAGAAGGTTGTTAGTTCGATCCTGACCATGGATCAAGGTTGACTCAGCTGTTCCTTCTTTGCAACAACCACATACAAGAACAGGGCAGGGAAGAGGCTAATGGCACCTTCCTGACAATTCATTTTTAATTCACCTGGAAGCATATAAGTGTAGAACCAGCGATGGTGAACCTTGGCACGTCTGCTGTTCTTGGACTTCAAATTCCCAGAAGCCCAAATCCCTGTGAACCCACATGAATGCGTTTACTGCACAACTAAACCCATTCGTATGGATTCACAGGGACTTGGGCTTCTGGGAATTGAAGTCCAAGAAGAGCTGGAGTGCCCAGGTCTGCCATCATGGGTGTAGACTATATACAGTGTTCAGATTCCCTGTATGTAATCCCCCCCCTGTGCCAATGGTCTGCAAGTGTTCAATTATGTGGGGAGAGGGGTGCATGAGCATCTTAAGACTAACGCTGGGAGAGTGCATGCTGCTCGTGCGTACACGAGTGCACACACAGCGTGTCTGCAGCAAAGCAGAAGATGCAAGCCTTCCACGCCTGTCGATCCGACCTTTCTGTGCTGTGACTTTGTGACTGCTGCCTCCTGGAAATCCGTTCTGCACGTCTCTGGAGTAAGCTGAGAGAAATGGAAGGAGAAAGATCTTTTTTAAACCCCAGAACTCCAAAAGCACAGGCTCAAAGGACGCTCTGCTGGAATTAGCTGCATATTAATCTTGCCTGCGGTTTTGTGCTCGTCCATAGCTAGACACAAAAGAAAAGGGATGCATTTAGCAGCAGCAGCACCGATGCTCCATCTCTGCATTACAGCCGCGCAGACGAGGCTTTCTAGATGGCAATGCTCAGGATTCTTTGGACAAAAAGACACCTGAAAGCAGGGGTGTTTAACTGAGGAATCTGGGGTGCTGTCATCTTAGTGGTTAAGAGGTTTTTCTCTAATATTCAGCCTATCTCTGGCTTCCTTTAGTTCAGGGGTGCCCAAACCTTTCGGGCCGCGGGCCGGTCATGCGGTTTAGTGGGCCGGTCATGTGGTTCCTCCCACCGAAAGTGGAAGTAAAAAACACGTCTTGCGATCTGTTTCGCAACAGGATGGGATTAGATTTTAGGCTGCCATTTTCTCTGCTTAAACCGGGGGTGCCCAAACTATGGCCCACGGGCTGGATCATACCTGCCAAGCCTGGCTCTGGAAAATACGAGACCTGCGCAGAAGGGTACTGCGCATGCGCAGAAGGGTTCGGTGCATACGTGCATGCATGCGCAGTAACTTCTTTCCCCGCCGGTCAAATTACGGGATGGCGGTGGGAAAGTGGAGGAAGTGGTGCAGAAATACGGGGAATCCTGGCCAATCTGGGATACTTGACAGTTTTTGGGCTGGATCCGGCCCCTGATGCCAATTCATCCGGCCCGCGCTGCCCTTGGCGCTCCCGGAAGCGGAAGTAAAACATGCCCAAAACGTGAGCCATCGTTTTGGGCAGGTCCTGCACTCTGGAACGATGGAGGGAAGACCATTCCCTTCCTCTTTCCCATTCCCTTTCATGTACTGTACTTGAAGAGTGCTATCATCATCATCATCCTATCCCCTTTCAGTCTCCTTTTCTTCAGCCTTTCCTCTGAGGGCTCGGTTTCCAGTCCTCTCATCATCCTTGCAATTGACTATGACTGTGGTTCTGATGTACACATTTCTCTTGTTGAAACAAATTGTTTGTGTTACTGGGATTGATACTGATGTGTAATTTGTAATTGTACTATATATTTTCTATATTTTGTGTCTTTGTGAACTGCCCAGAGTCGCTCTGCAAGTGGGATGACATACAAGTCTAAAAAATAAATAGAAATAAAAATGAATGAATGAATGAATGAATGAATCCTTGTTGCCCTTCTCTGTGCAGGAACAAATGCATCTTTCCCACTGTTGCCTCCTGTGGTTTGTGGCTTCGTCTTCTCCTTTCATGTCCGGGTCAAACGTCTGTGTGTGTGTGTGTGTGTGTGTTTCCGCTCACCCGGGCAGGCCTTACGTGCGCGCCGAGTGTACTACTGGCAGCTCCTGCGATTGTTCCTTTGGGTGGGGAGGGAGGGAGGAACGAAAGAGGAACGTTTGTCTTTGAGCCCTGGTGGCGCAGTGGCTCAACTGCCATACTGCAGCCAAAAGGTTGCGAGTTCGATCCTGACCAGGGCTCAAGGTTGACTCAGCCTCTTCTCTTCCATCCTTCCAAGCTCAAGAAAATAAGAACCCAGCACGTTGGGGGCGGGGGGGGGGGCGCAAAAGGCTAATTAACTTGTGAACCACCCACTAAGCACGATGGGGCACCATGTAACTGTCATTGCTATGGCTAATTCTTATCGCAAAGGGTTATCAACCTTTCTGCACCACAGGCCGGACCACGCCTGCCCTGCTCAGACAGGGCACATTGTTTCACATGCGCAGACGCGTTTATGGCTGCCGTAAACACCTCCGGGGGTGCTGCCGTGGGCCAGATGATTTGCCAATCTGGGCTAGATGGTTTGCTGCTGTGGGCTGGGTATGGCCCATAGGCTGTAGGTTACGAACCCCTGTCCTATTGTCATGGGTAGTCATGGCTAGTCATGCCTGCAGGCATGGCTAGTCATGCTTGCTCCATGGCCATGGAAATGTCTGCAAAACGGCAGACAGCGCTGGCTCTTTGGCTATAAACATCGATGAGCACCATGACCGAACCCTAGAGTTGGAATCAACTGGCTTTCGAGGAAGGGCAACCTTTACCTTTACCCTTCTCCCCTGGGCCACCCTTTTGAAGCTGTTGGGACAAAATAGCCACCCCCATCATGCAGGAAGGGCAAAATGGCTGCCCAACCCTCGAAGATGACTGAGAGAGTGTGACCCGGCCCCTGGCTTGAAAAGGTTGGGAACCCCTGCCTGCTTTAGGGGTATACAAATGTGAAAATTAAATTAAATTAAATTAAATTTAGCACCCTCCGATGTGTGTTTCTGGTGGTGATATCCATCATCAGACGTTCCCTCTGAGGTTACATTCACATAAACTCTTCCCCCACCTTTCGTTGCTCCATCTTTTGTATTCTCTACTCAGTAATTGGGATAATTACCTTGTGAACTGCCCAGAGAGTCCACTAAGTTCTATGGGGGGTGGTATAGAAGTGTCATTGCTATTGCTGTCACCACAGGATGGGAGGGGGGGGGGCTCGGCCCTGGTCTCTACCACCACCACCCATGTTCATGGTTTACGACAGGGATGCCCAATTTTTTTGGGCTGTGGGGCTGGTGACTGGTTTCAGCGGGCCGGTCACGTGGCACCATCCACCAGAAGCGGAAGTAAAACGCGCCTTGCAATTTGTTTTGCAACAGGATGAGATAGATTTTAAGCTGCCACTTTCTCTGCTTAAACCGGGAGTGCTCAATCTATGGCCTGTGGGCCAGATCTGGCCCCCAACACCAATTCATCCAAACCCTTGCCGCCCTCGTCGCTCCTGGAAGCAGAAGTACGGGCGCGTTTTACTTCCACTTCCAGGAGCGATGAGGGCGGCGTGGGCCAGATGCATTGGCGTCGGGGGCCGGATCTGGTGCACGGGCCGTAGTTTGGGCACCCCTGTTCTAGATTCTCGTTGTGGCTGTGGACATGGCCTTCCTCCGGCTGGCTAAGATCGGGGAGGGGATAGGGGGAGAGTCAAGCCCCCCCCCCCAGCCCCCCAAGACTCGACCCCGGCCCAGCCTTCCGGGAGGGGGGGGAGTGCGGAGAGCCGACCCCGGCCCTGCCCTGGCGGCGCGGCGCCCCCCCGCGCGCTCTCCGTATGACCGTGGCAGCCGCTGCGCCGCAGAGCCAGCCAGCAAAGGCCGGCCGGCCGGTGGTGGGTTCATCTGAGGTAACACAAGGGGGGGGGGCGAGGAGGAGGAGGAGGAGGAGGAGGAGGGCGGGGCGCGCGCGCAAAAGCTCGCTCCCGGGAAGGCGGCGGCGGCGGCGGCGGCGGCGCCCGCGCGTACTTGGCAACAAGGGAGAAGAAGCCAAGCCGGGAAGCTGAAGGGCGCTAGCCTTTTCTCGGCCTCCTTCCTTCCTTCTATCATCTACTCTTCTTTCTTTCTTTCATCCACTTTTCCTTCCATCTATCCATCCTTCCTTCCTTATCTACTCTTATTTCCTTCCTTCCTTCTATCATCTACTCTTCCTTCCTTCCATTCATCCTTCTTTCATCTACTCTTCCTTCCTTCCTTCCATCTATCCATCCTTCCTTCTTTATCTACTGTTATTTCCTTCTTTCCTTCCTTCCTTCCATCCTTCCTTCCATCATCTACTCTTCCTTCCTTCCTTCTTTCATCTACTCTTCCTTCCTTCTTTCATCTACTCTTCTTTCTTTCATCCACTTTTCCTTCCTTCCATCCATCTATCATCCTTCCTTCCTTATCTATTCTTATTTCCTTCTTTCCTTCTATCATCTACTCTTCCTTCCTTCCATTCATCCTTCTTTCATCTACTCTTCCTTCCTTCCTTCCATCTATCCATCTTTCCTTCTTTATCTACTGTTTCCTTCTTTCCTTCCTTCCATCCATTCATCCTTCTTTCATCTACTCTTCCTTCCTTCCTTCTTTCATCTACTCTTCCTTCCTTCTTTCATCTACTCTTTCTTCCCTCTATCTATCTATCTATCTATCCATCCTTCCTTCTTTATCTACTGTTCTTTCCTTCCTTCCATCCTTCCATCTATCATCTATTCTTCCTTCCATCCATCCATTCATCCTTCCTTCCTTCTTTATCTACTCTTTTTCCCTTCTTTCCTTCCTCCTTCCATCCATCCTTCTATCTTCTACTGTTCCATCCATCCATCTTTCATCTACTCTTCCTTCCTCTTCCTCAGGTGCCGCATCCATTCTGGATATTGGCCATCCTCATGGCGATAGACTTCCTGTTCTTTACTCCTGGGAACGGTGTCTTCCGAGGACCTTCCACACCAGTCTCTCAGGTTCTTCAGCCGTGAAGTCCGTCTATGCGCAGGGCTTCCTCTCGCCCCAGGGATCTTTCCTTGCAGAGCAAGTTGGAATATATCCTTGGCACTCCAGATGTTCTTGGACTTCAATTCCCAGAAGCCCAAGCCCCCATGAATCCGCACAAATGGGTTTTACTGCAATTCATCCGGCCTGCGCCACCCTCGTCACTCCCGGAAGCGGAAGTAAAACACGCCCGTACAGTTAAGACTCTTCCGGGTTAACCCTTCCTCCGTACAGGCGCATTTTACTTCCGCTTCCAGGAGCGACGAGGGCAGCGCGGGCCGGATGAATTGCAGTAAATCCATTCATGCGGATTCACGAGAGCTTCTGGGAATTGAAGTCCAAGAACATCTGGAGTGCCAAGGTTCGCCATCGTGGGAGTATATTCTGTACTTTATGTTCTTCCTCAAGGTATTGGAGCTTTCTTTACTTAATGGTCTTAAACAGTTCTTGTTCTTTATCTGTTCTGCACAATAGTTCTGTTAGTCACACGGTCAATTCATGCTCTCCTTAGCAGCTGACTGTAGATCCACATTTCAAAAGTTTCAATTCTGTTTTCAGAATTCAAGCCTCCACGCCATAGAGCACGGGTTCTCAACCTTTTTGACCTTGGGCAGCCGTGTGCATCTGCTGCTTCCGCTTCCGCTTCCGCCACCACCTTTCCCCCCTCTGCCTGGCTTGGCATGTCCCTAACACCAATCTGTGGCAGGGCAGATGTTGTAAACTTTTATACAACATTTGCCCAGGGGTGTGCTGGGCACCTTGGGAGGGCGGTGGACAGGAAGTGATGGAGGCACCTATTTGGGGGTAGGGGGGAGAAATCCCATACATTCCCATTACCTCTGCCTGCCTCCGGGGGGCACCAGTCACTGGGGCGCACTGGGATGACTCCCTGTATCCCAACACACCACTGCATCTGCCCTGCTATGAAGCGGCGTTATGGACATGCCAAGCTTGGCAGAGGAGAAAAGGATGGTGGCGGCGGTGGGTGGTGGTAGTGAGGGCATGTGCTGGACGGAATGGTGCCGTGGGCTGAACGCGGCCCACGGGCCGTAGGTTGAGAACCCCTGCTATAAAGCAACACTGGGAATCCGTAACATCTCACTATTCGGATCTTTGTAGCGAGAGTTAGACAAATGCATAACAAATGTCGGGTTTTTTTATGAAGGTGCAACTTGCTTTTTCTGTTCGTACTTTAACCCCTACCTCGGGATCCCAATTTTCATTTAACATTTCCTTCCCTTCCTGCAGCTCCCAAATAACTTGTGTGGGGTTTTCTAAATTCAAGAGATGGGGGGAGAAAGGATCTTATGTACCTAATGTGTAAAAGAATTGTCTAGGGAAAATGTGATCCATAAAACCCAACAACAGCCCAGACTCTCTGAACATGCTCAAAGGCAGCCATTTCTTCTTCCCACCTGTGCAGGTGGTTTAAGTCCTCCTCAGCCCCCGGCCAGGATGGATGAAGCTGCTGTCCCTCCATCAAGAAGGATTCAATTCACTTGGGGACCATCACCCTTCTCTGTGGACTTTGGCACCCAACGCCATGAGTCCTCAGGGTGGTCAGGTTAGTTCACCGCCACCTGACGATTGGCATTGAATCGCTCGCAGTAGGGTCTATTACATAGCAGGGTAAAAGCACACATGTGTTGTAATGGCGTGTGCTATGCAGAAAACCGGAGACACACCCAGAGCCGCCACTTGAAGATGGTTTGAGGTAGAATGGGCAATTAAGAGCTATTAACTCTACAAAAGACCTGTTCCCTATTTGGCGATATCCACCGATATAGTTGCCTGAGTTTTGGGGCTCTCCTTGTGAGGGAAATAGCTGGCTATGGGAATTCTTATGATAATGGAGAACAGAATGTGCCAGGGGTGCAGCTTGCCTATCTTGTCATGCTTGCTGAACTGACCCTCCGTCAGTCATGGGACTCATCGGATAACCTTGGGCAAATTATTCTCCCTTTGTATCCTGATGCCAGTGACTGGGCATTTGTGAACATAAAGTGCATAGGACAGCCTTCTAAAGAGTCTTACTGGGGGTAAAAGGTCACCTTTGCCTGAAAGCTAGTTGTATCTGACTCTAGGGTTCAGTGCTCATCTCTATTTACAGCCAAAGATGTTCCCATTGTCATGTGGCAGGCATGACTGGACACTGAAGTGGACAGAATGCTGTTTACCTTCCCACCAAAGTGGTACCTATTGATGTACTTGCAATTTCTTGCTTTCAAACTGCTAGGTTGTCAGCAGCCAAGAGCTCACTCCACTGCACAGTACTCGGGTCACCCAACTGCTGACCTTCCAGTTGTCAAGTTCAGCGTCTTAACCACTAAGCCACCAGAGTCCCATCTTACTGGGGGCTATAAATGTAACTCACAAGCCAATTCCCCTTCCTCCGTTGAGATCTCTTTCGATTTGTGGTGCACAGAAAAACAGGCGGTTTGTTGCATTTATAGACCGCCTTATCTCCAGGTAGTGTACATTGGCTCTTCTTCCCCACTGTTTTTGCACAGCAGCCTTGCGGGGTAGGCCGGCTAAAAAGAAAGATGCCTGGCATAGGGTCAACCCCTACATTCGACAGCTTAATGGTGCGTTGAACATGGAACTTACCAACAGTAGGAAAAAAAGAGAACATTTGGATTGGAGAGGAGAAAACTCAAGAGGGTGAGAGAATGATCTACGGGCGTGATGGCAAACCTTGGCACTCTAGATGTTCTTGGACTTCAATTCCCAGAAGCCCCTGTACGGGCGCGTTTTACCTCCGCTTCCAGGAGCGACGAGGGCCGGATGAATCGCCGTAAACCCATTTGTGTGGATTCACGGGGGCTTCTGGGAATTGGAGTCCAAGAACATCTGGAGTGCCAATGTTCGCTATCATGGTTATAAGAGTCTCGGGCGCAATAAACCCATGCATGTGGATTCAGAGACTTGGGCTTCTGGAGACTGAAGTCCAAGAACACTTGAAGTGCCAAGGTTGGCCATCACTGATGGGGATGGAACTGAAGGGACAGGAGCAAAGTGGTTTACAAAGGTCATTTACAACTGGGGAGCCTAATCCAGGACTCCCTCCTGCCTTGCCAAAACCTCCCATGTGGAATGTGCGGAATGTGGAAGGGAGACAAAACTATGGAAGGAGGGAAGCTGGCTTTAGTCAGTAAAAGGGCGGCAGGCAGAGGAGGGTGAAGATAAGCAGATGCCGTGCTCGCGAGTGCCGCACTGGCAAAACTCCACAGGGGGAGCATGGGCAGGAAATACGTGCAGCACACCCTGTTCGAGACACCGCTTAATAGCCTTTTCATGAGCAGCAGCCGCGAATTTGCTATGCAACTCATTTTTTTTTTAAAACTTAACATTAGCAGGACCTCATTTCGGCCTGGAACCTCACGGCCTGGAAAACCCTGCAATGCACCTACAGTAGCACCACCCGGGCAACCAGACCTCTTTCTTTTCTGTAGACAGGTGAACATTAGGGCTGTGGCATATCTTGCTCATCCTCTCTCATCCTGTTTCAAAGGCTGATGCAGCAACTTTAAATCAGGATTTTGTGTGGCATCTAATTTTGTCTCTCAGATTCTTCAGGCCCCCGCAACTCCCCCCCCCAAAAAAAACATTTTTTACTTTGAATGATTAGCTGTAACAATCTACTTTTCATCACTCATCTCAACAAACACTCTTGAGGGTACCCAAGAGCAAACCCAAATTAGGAAGAGGAAGGAGCTCACTGGACGAGGAACATTAAAGGAGGATATGGTGGAGGGACTCAACCTCCTCAACGTCACTTGGAGGTCTCATAAATGCAAGACCAACATGCTCAAGTGGGGGCTCCTGGCAGACACCATCACGTGGTGTCAATGTGGAGAGATACAGAATCCATGGGCTCATTTGCTGGTCTGCCGATTCCTGCCAGAAACATGTACCGACGAAGATTTAATTTTGGCCAACAACAAAGCCAAGCAAGTGGCTTCATTTTGGCAGTCCAGGTTTTGATCAAAAGGAGGATCTCTTGGTTAAGTTACGCAGGGATAGCTATGCAACAGGATTTCAAGCAGATCCTTACTGGTGGCCTGGGTCAAACTAGAGCACACCCAATGCGGCCCCAATAGTAATGCACAGCCTTAAATGGTATCACATAAAACATATAACCCGCCTGACCACCCCCCAAGTAACAAAAACACAGAGACCTCGGGTACATGGTTCATTCACTTTCCCGCATACTTTTATTTGTTACAAACATACAATTTTTAAATATAGACTGTAAAACTCCATTTGCAAAAACCTGCTATGGTAAGGAGCGCTCAACTAGCATGAGGAGTTCTTTAGGTCATTTGGACTTTTTGCTAGTTAGCTAGTGGTAAATCCAGGACCTGCCTATGTGACAACAGCCTGCACTGTTCAAGGCTGCGATCGACCGACAGTGCTCTTTAAAAAGCAGGCCAGCTAACCCCTCTCCCACCCCCATAAGCCCCACCACGGGGAAAACCAGAATCCAAGCTTCAGCCAACGGGCAGCAAAACAAAGAGAGGCCGCTCAGACCCTGGGATTTCAAAACCATCTCCAACACGCTGCTTAACAGGTGAGAAAGGATATTTATTTGAATGGGTGCTGCACTTTAAAAAACATTGCCTTAGGTTCGAAACTGCACCGTGCAGCCTTTGCATGTGTGTGTGTGTGTGTTGCCAGTTAAAGTGCATTTAATTTTTTTAATAAAAAAATAAACGAGAGGAATAAACTTTATATTCTTTAATTAAGGTACTTAAAAGTGAACTTTTTGGTCTCTCAGCAGATATTCTTGAAATCAGTCCTATTTTTTTTTACTACAAATTAACTTCTAGCATTTATATAATATATTCATAGTGGGGAGCTTTTATATGTATTTATATAAAATTAGAGCTACTTTTGCGTTTACTATCTAGCAGAGAAACAATTTTATAAATACATACACATGTACACAGACATCTTTCTATGTATACAATGTACAACCATGTGTATATTTACATATGGGTTGATTGGTTACATCCATTTATGATCAATTATATCACTTGCACGCTCCCCTCCCCCCCTCAACTTTATACCAAATTAAATTAGTCGCTCACTACTGAAATTATACATTCAGCCCAGCAAAACTTCAACTCCCTGAGGGCACTATTCCAAACCCCCCCCCCCAACCCCTAGTCTTTGTAACTTTGCACTTTTACTTTTGATAAATCTTTAAGCATAAAACTCAAGAGAATGAAATATCTGCAACAAGCAAAACCTGGGATGAGGAAAGGCAGTGGATTGGGATACCTTCCTCTGGAAAAAGGATTTTGGTGGTACAGGTGAAACTCGGAAAATTAGAATATCGTGCAAATGTTCATTCAGTCCAGCCATGCAACTTAAAAGGTGAAACAAATATGAGATAGACTCATTGCATGCAAAGCGAGAGAGTTCAAGCCTTACTTTGTTATAATATTGATGCTTAGGGCTTACAGTTTATGAAAACCCCAACCCTCCCAATCCCATGTGTCCCGTAATCATCACATAATCTCATGTACACTGTACGCCATGATCATCACAATTATAACGAATTAAGGCATGGCATCTCTCGCTTTGCATGTATGTAGTGAGTCCATCTCATATATTTGTTTCACCTTTTAAGTGAAATGAATGAACATTTGCACGATATTCTAATTTTCCAAGTTTCACCTGTACCTTCCTCTGAAAAAAGGATTTTGGTGGTGGTGGTGGTGGTGGTGATCTAAGCCAACGAAAGCTCAGCTGAGGTGCCAGACAATTCAGTTGGGAGACCCACACTGGAAATCAACCCGGCTATTCCACAGTTATTCCACAGGTCTTGGCAAAACATGGAAGACAGACCAGCAATTCATCACTGGCGATATATTAGCAAAAAAAAAAGCCCAAACAAATTGCCTCCCACAGCAAGAACTGAGACTCAAATCCCCCCCAACTTTCCCAACCAACGGAAAGCAATTCTACAATGCACTTGGCTTGCCTTAAATCCTATGCATTGCAGGGAATTTTAAGATGCATGTTAAGATAAATTCTCCTGTCAAAACAGGGCACCAGACCAGGGTTGGCTGCAAATGTCCAATCTCTCCCTGTGGCTGTGGAATAGACAAATGGGCCCTTCTCACTGAAGAAACTGAAAAGCTTCCTGGAGTCTGAAAAAAAAACCACCACCCCTGTTTTACATTCATGCAAAAAAAAAAAAAAACCACTCTTTTTAGACTTTATACCCGTAACTATGCAAAGAGCAAGGTGAATCCAGATTTAGCATTACATTTGGGAACAAATCCAAAGGGATCCATTGAAACCCTTGGGGAGCAATGTGAGCAATCGCCCCTCCTGCCACTTGTAGCATCCACGTGTGACTCTCTCTTAGCCATTTAACTTGCCAAACCAGTGGGAAGGGCAAAGTGTCAAACCAGAAGAAATAAGTCAGGAGGATCATTTGGGATCCCCATATATTAATTAAGGGATTATTATTATTAAAATTGTTTGAACATGCCTGAGTTAACAGTTTCCGTTCCGAAGACATAGCAGTGGTGGTGGTGGTGGTGGTGGTGGTGGGGAATCAAAGTGATTAAGCTCTAGTCTTCTCGTAAATTGCACATAAATTCAAATAATGGGATTTTCTAACCAGCTGGGCCTTTTCCAGACAGAAAAGCAGGGAAGAAAATGAAACATCTATCCTTGGAAATTAGTCTGGATTAAAGTAATACACAGTGACTTGCTGTTTAAAATTAAGTTTTCTCTGAAAGTTTTGAACAGTCGACTTTGGCTACAAGAGTAAAACTGAGGCCATGGGTGCAAGGGGGGGGGGCATCAGCAGTAAACTTTCTTGCATTGTTACAATAGCTTCACAAACGTTCTGCTCCTTAACTATGGGCCGGTTACTTTGTATGTCAGTGTATATTTACACGCACACAAAGACGTTACGAAATTAAGGCTACATAGCAGCATATTATAAAATGGCTTTGACAAAGCACACGTCACCTTCCCTACAGGGAATTTAAGACAGAATTTTGTCAGAGTTTCCAAGAGAAAATTGAAAGCTCGAGTGCTACTCTTTTTTGTCAAATTGGAAGTAAAGGGCCTAAACCATATATATATGTTAGCAAAATATAAAAAATAATCACAACTGGAATTGATTGGAAATTAAATTAGCCAACATTCCAAAATATTGCATCGCCATGAACATTTTGGTATGTTAATGCTTTTACGGTATTATAAATGCAACAGGTAGCCACTAATAATAATAATAAAAAAAACTGAGAACTGGGGGCAAGTATAGAATTATTGTCTTCAGGAGATTCTGGAAGCAATCCCAGAGATTCTCAGCTATACTTCTCTCAAATCTAGTTTTCCTCTTCAAAATCAGGTAAGTATGAATTTGTATAACTGGTCTTAAAATTGTCCACCACAGTAGATTACAGGCCAAGAAAAGAGAGCTACTTTTGGTCTCTGTGAAGCAGGGGTGGCCAAACTACAGCCCGTGTGCCAGATCCGGCCCCAGATGCCAATTCACCTGGCCCTCGTCACTCCTGGAAGCGCAAGTAAAACATGCCTTTATGGGGCGCATTTTACTTCTGCTTCCGGGAGCGACGAGGGCTAGACGAATTGGCATCGGGGGCCGGATCTGTCCTACGGGCCATAGTTTGGGCACCCCTGCTTTAAGCCGAGAAAATGGCAGCTTAAAATCTATCTCATCCTGTTGCAAAACAGATGGCAAGGCGCGTTTTACTTCTGCTTCCGGTGGGAGGAACCACGTGACCAGCCCGTGGCCCAAAAGTTTGGGCATCCCTGATGTAAAGGATCAGTATGCAGGCACCCTGGGAAATTCTGCAACTTTCCCTCTCTCTCCACTATAAACCACTTTGGAAACTCCTTTCCCGCCCCCATAAACACCTCGCCATAATATATGTTGGGTTACTATATAAGAAAAACAAGCCTAATGCCAGGTCAAGCACACAAAACCAGTTATTCAGGGTTGTTGTTTTTTTTTAAAAGATCCCGGGCACTGTTTATGTGATATAACTTTTCCTTCTATAAAAACAGAAATCCAACCATGACAGCTTAGAGGGGGGGAAATCCCACATCTCTATATATTAAAACAAAAACAATCCAACTGTATTAAGATGACATTAAGTCTAGCACCATTACAGATCACTGTCATTCTACAGGTATGAGAGGTAGTAGTTCGTGGCTGCATTCTGATGTTTGAATGTTTGCTTCGGATATTAAACTTCTCTGGGCTGGAAGTCCTGTGAGAAAAGCTGCCATGTTTAAGCCACCCCATAATATCCCTCCCCAGCCTCAAAAAAAAAAAAAAAAAGAGCAATCTGTCACAGTCCCTTTTTTTTTTTTGTTTTCAGTCTTTCTGGATTTGTTAAAACCCATAAAAATGCAAAAAACAAACCATCAAGGGAGATGGGAAAGATTCTTCTCTACCACAAGGTTTCTTTCCTCTGATCATCATTCATAAATCTAAGAAATCATCCAGAAGCATGCACATCGATGTAAACCCCATCTGACGATTAAGATGATTCGGCTCAAGGACATTTAGCTACTGCAACTTTTGCTGACACCAAATTAACATAATTAGTAATGTTGGATAAGAGGTAAAGTTTCTAACACCCCTATCACATCTGGAATCAGACCATCAAGAAGTACATGGAGTAAGGGAGCTACCATGTATTTACACCACAATTGCATCGAAGTGAGTGGGTAACCAAGAAAGAAATGCACAAGGTGTGTTGCTATGTTTGACATCCATGCAGACTTTGAGAAGTTTGAGCATCTAGATGCAGAACAGCCTGCATGTACCCCGGGAAGAAATAAATCAACACAACAGGTGCCATCCGATTTGACAGTTATTTTCTCTCTCTCTTAATTCATTGAAGGGGGGTGGGTGGGTGGGTTACAGACTCCCTGACATCTCCATACCAAACTATGATTAAAATATATTTAGGGTACAAAGCCATTACACCAGAACAGAGACATGTCCCAAGGTTCTGCCCATAAAACTCAGACTTGCTTTGCACACTGTGCTTTCAGAAATCATTCTGAATACTCCTTAAAAAAAAAGAAATATATTAAACACCAAAGAATACCAGGGTGTTTAAACTTTCAAATGTTTAGATCGGTAGCCCTATCCCTTTTACAAAACTAAATGTGATTCTTAGCAAACATTTTTCAATACGTTGTACTTGCTTTTAAAAGGAAGCATTTCAAGAACATGTTTATTAAATATGTGGAATTAGAATCATTTTGAAGCCAAAAAGTGCCAGTTTCATATAGGGAAAAACTAGATTCTTCTCCCTTCCACTACGAGTCAAGGCCACAAGTTTGTTTCTCAAAGTAAGAACTAAAAAAAAGGAGTATCTGCTGAGAGATTAAATTGTGCATCAGATAAAGTACCATAATCTTTATGTTAAAACATTGAAATGTCAGCACTTGTCTATGCACTGAACAGTTTGCCACCAAAACCACGTGACTGCCACCCTCATAAAAGTAATCTGAGTTAAGCCACTTTTCCAAAGTCCCACATAGTCAAATACATCACAAACCCCTCCCCACTTTTAAACAATGGGTACAGCTCTCTCTCTCCCCCCCTTTATCCCCAGCTGTTTTCAATGCCTGAAACATGCAGTCGACAAATGGGACCACTCAATATGAGGGGCTTATCGTAACCTGCTCCTTTCGCCCATTATTATAAAAACAAAAAGGTAAGGAAAGTGTAATGAAATGAATTTTGGTGGAGGGGGAATTGAAGCAGAATCTTTTTTTTTTAAGAGATCTGAGATTTGTTGCAAAGAGGATTCTAGGGTAAATAACAGTAGGTGCTTTTTCTTTGAGAAAAGGCAAGAACCAACCTTCCACTGTTATGCCTGTAACCACACTGCAACAGACCATTATGGAAAGGACATGAGCCAGTAACTAGATGTCGCCAATAGCTACAGTTGTTTATACCAGCATGCCTCGAATATTTACTTTTTTTTTGATGCTATACAAGATTTACATTTTATTTTGTACAGCAGGTGACTGGATGGCAGGAATCTAGAAATGTGAGATATTGCAGGAACTCTCCAGGGAAATTGCCAATTTCTCTCTCCCCTGCCCCTCTTCAATCCAGAATCTAAGAAGCCAGTGGGAACCACAAGCAATTTGAATCAACATCTTCTCATATGTGGCAGCTTAAAGCCAACAACTTTCTAAAATGTTTAATGGGACTGAGCTAGTTTAATCACAGGTATGCTGGATGCAGCAGCTTGTAAACTGCACTGAGGTATTGTCAACATCGCTGCAGGAAAAATAATAACAATGATGATCAACAATATGAATTGACTGCAGCACCAAGAATGGGAAAGCTCTTACCCAAACTGACATTTACAGACAAGGATATAAGCAGGAATAAGGAGGTTCACTCATTTTATACGTGATCTGCGTAATATGTTTTTCCCAATGTGACCAAATATACCCATCACATAAACAGCAGCTATTCTAAACAGGCCGAAGTATGCCTCTCTAGAATTCGCAGACTAACCACAGACCAACTATCAGGCTTAGAGAGCAATGTGATTTTTGAAGATGTTGTTTGTACATGGTGTGTCACTGGGGCGGGGAATGATTTCATGCAAATGATTATTCCTCTTTTGCTACGAGGACAATTGATGCCTCAAAATGACTCTGAAACCACCATTGCAGCTGCTGCTGTCTTAAGCACAAGAGTTGCAAGCTTTTTTTTAAAGGGGGGATGGTGGTGGTGGTGGTCCAAAGCCGTCCAATTTTTAAGCTCCCCCCCTTTTTGTCCACTGCCCCCACTCTCCAACAACTTCCTCACTGAACTCCTGCATCGAACAAGCTCTTGAACTACCCGGACTAATTTTCCCTCGGCAAGAAGTCTAGCCACTTAGCCCACTATAGTGGGACAACATCAGTACTGTATTAGTGAAAAATCTGAAAGCCTACCATTTTTACTAAGCTGGGCTGCAAAAAGCCCAATGTTTTGATTCAAAGCCTCTTACTAACACACTGCATTGTCACCACCATTTGTGTGCCAATCTCTATACTCCACATGTATGGGTTTGACAGGTTTGATGACTCCAAAAGACTTTTTGTGGTTGCCAAAGCCAACACCATATATGGCAGCGTTCTTGGCATACAACTGATATATGCTTCTGTCTACTTCCACATAACTTCTTCGGCAGGCTAATTATAGCTTATGTAGTCACTGGCCCAAGGACTGTCCAAACCCTGTCACTACCACACAATACAAAGGTAAGGCTAGTTACTGCAATTCAGCCAAAAATAATAATATATCTCCTGAAAAGGAGAGATACTGCATCTTTGCAAGAACTAAACTGACTCACAGTATCTGAGCAACAAAAAAGGAAGGAGGGGGAGAAACCCAAATCTCACTGAAGCAACAAAACATTGTTGGTCTATACAAGTATTGTACACTGTTTTAAAATGAGCAAAGAGTTATAGCAATATACACCAAGCTTCTGCAACCTCAATTTTCATTGCTGCCTAAACTTCTAACTAGTGAAGCAGTGTTTTTTCTGCAACCTTAGAGGGCTGCGGTATCCCATTTAAGCTGCATGTTGAAACTTCTGTTGTTGAAGATTGTTCTCCGAAGCAAAGAACTACATACATTTGAACAAAAATACATAGGTAAATACAGCAGGACATTATTGAAAACAGCTGCCTTGGAGAGTACAAAAATACAGTACAAGTATACGGATGTAATTAAAACATCAAGAAATACTATTGCTCCCATTACAATCCAGGAAACAAGTTCTTTGCAACGGAGAAAAATGGAAAAAAGATTCTTCAAGGATATCATAAAAAGATCTACCACTGTCACCGGGAGAAAAGAATGCGCTTTAAAGTAGACAATTATGTGTGTGCTGAACATTTTGCCATAAACTATTTGGACATTATTTGCTGATCTTCATAACACCTAAACAAAACCAATTTTTATAGTTGAAAATTCCAGCCCATTTCCTCATCACAGCCACAACTGAGTGAGGGAATAGTTTTTATATGTCTCCTTGCTTTCTAATAAATACAAAACAAAGACATTAAAGATAAGAGTAATACCAAAATAAGGTAATATGGGTATGCAATAAATTAAAAAGGCAGCTCAAATAAAGGACAGGCATGCACATTTTTAAAAGATTGTAGAGGAAGTTTACCTGCCTCTAAGATGTTGCACAAATAATACCTGAAACTTTGCAATGAACAGTGTATTTTCCATTCAATTCAAAGTTGCTAGTATATAATAATGTATCTAAAAAGACCTTTCAGAGGGAATAGGACTGAATTCATTCCATTAAAAAAAATAATCATTTTAGGTAAGAAACCATTTAAAATATAGATGAAAAAATTCTTTGGGCAGGGAGACCCAACTTTGCTTGAGCAAGACAACTTGAGAAATTGGCAGTAGCCAGTCTTTAAGAAAAAGTCCACGGTGGCAAAAATGCTGCTAGGATAATTCATTATTGTAACACACCTTGGTTGGTTTGGTTTCTGCTCTCTATTAGATGACTTTCAAGCTCCTGCAGGGCATATGCTTTGCTCTGAACAATCCATCTCTTCCAATGATTCTTGCCAGCTTGGTTGTTAACATAATGTGAGGTACTAAGAAAATGGAGTGGGTTCTCTTTTTGTTTGTTTAAAAAAAAAAGACGGTGAAAAGAATAACTGCTGCTGACTTCTGGACCTGAGCTGTCTGTTTCTCATAGAACAAGTCCACCTAATTTGCATGAGGAAGTCTTCGAATTTTCTTCTCAATCTTTTCACAGACCCGTAGCCAGGTTTTCTTTTGCCAAATTAACAATTTGAGTGTTTGTTTTTCCAAAAAAAAAAAAAAAAACCCAGCCTACTAACCAGATTCCACATATGTGACTAGATCATCTTTGGAAGCCTGCAAGGGGGAGGGAGGGGGGGAAGCAGCCTCCCATTTCCACCAACTACTAAAACCATTTCGCTCTTTCACCTTTTTTGGAGAGGAGGGGGAAGAACTGAAGTGAGCTGCCACCGCCAATACACACTCTGCATTCTTTGTGCTTTATGCCTGTTTCTCTTTAGCCTACCTGATTGCAACCCCCATTATTTATTTATTTTAAAAGGGATCTTCAGAACCTGCCAGTTAATTCGCTTATCAATCCCAGCCCAGGGAACTGGAGCGCAGCCATCTTCGTCCCAGAAATAAGCAATTCCGGAAAGAAATGAAATGTCCAGATATCGGTTCCACCTTCCCTTGCTAGCCTTCTGAAAATCCTCAGCATTCACCCCACCCAACTTCTATAGTAATTACACATATGCCGCCCCATTAGTGCGCATTGCACTTCTCTGGGCGGTTCACAAATTAATGATGGTCCCTTCCCCGTTCTATTTAATTCCCAACTCCACCTCTGCTATGTCTACGATGACTGGTTTGTTTGTTTTTTAAACCAGTGACCCTCTCAGGCCATGTCTTCCCTTCCCAACCCTCCCTTCACTGCCCCCACGGGTGTGGAGCACTGTAGCAGGCTTCTCCCCTTCCTTCAAAAGGCGCTCAGTGGCCACGCAGTCTCCAGAATGCTGGTTTCAAGAGTGAGAAGGGAGGGAGGAAGGAAAAAAACCACAACAGCAAAGGAAGGAGGAGAGAAGGAGATCAGATCCAAGTACCTTCTCATCTTCTGCAACAAAACATTTCAGTCCTCAGGCAGAGGAGGAGGAGGAGGAGGAGGCGGAGAAGGAGGCTTCTTGGGCAGATTTAGACAGCAGGGATCTGGTCTTCTCCACCCCTAGGCAGGGGTGGAGGTCATCTGAGGTCACGAGGGGCTCCTCTGTGCAGGGTAGAGAGAGAAAAGGATGGTGTCAGGAACAGGTTTCGAAGGCTGGGCCAAACTGGCTGGCAGATGCCGGATCCCCAGGGGGGGAAACAAAGAGGTCAGAGGCAGCAGCAGGAATTTGGGATGAGGGCAGGCTGTGTGAAGTGGTGCGGATGGATCCGTGGGTAGAAGCAGGTCATCTTCAAGTTTGTGGTCTTCCTCCCTGGGGATGATGATGATGATGATGAAGAAGAAGAGGAGGAGGCGGCAGCAATAGTGGGGAAGAAAGCTGGAGGAAGAGGGGATTTTTTTTCCCAAATCAGATTTCGTTCCCGTTTCCACCCACCCTTTCCGTGGCGACCACCCCACGGATCGGGGCGTCTGAGGAGGGTGGTGGGGTAAAAGGGTGGTTGTTGTTGGTGGGTCGTCATCGCCCTGGGTGGCCCAGAGAAGACAGGGGGAGAAGCTTCGCCCCAGCAGCAGCAGCAGCAGCAGCTGCCTGCCCTCAGTCGTCGTCCACGTCGTCGCCGTCCGAGTCGTCGCCGGCGCCGCTGCCGCTGCCTGGCCCTGCGGGGCCCCCGCCCGGCCGCCGGTCGTAGAGCTTGTCCCGCTGGCGCTCCTGGATGTCTCGCATCTCGTCTGCGTAGCGGCAGAAGGCGCCGCCGAACTTGGCCCAGGCCTTGTAGGGCACCGTGATGGCGTTGCGGTACGAGGGCTTGACCTCGCTGACCCGCAGGAAGACGCCGTACTTGTTGCAGCCCACGTCGAAGAAGAAGCGCTTCGAGTCCACCGTGATGGAGGTGCCCTCGGGCAGCTCCCCGTACAGGCCGCCGCCGGTGCCGCCGCCTCCTCCGCCGCCGCCGGTGCCTCCTCCGCCACCTAGCTCGTCCTCGTCTGCGCCGTAGTCGTCGATGAGCTTGGCCAGGGCGTCGCGAAACTCGATGAGGCCCTGGGCGGGCAGGGCGATGGTCTGGCCGCTCTGCAGGCCGGGCCCTCCCCCTCCTCCGGAGAAGCCCTGCCCGCCGCCGCCGCCGCCTCCGGGCCCTCGGTTGATGGTCTGCCGGATGCGGAGGAAGCGCCCGCGCTGGTTCTCCTTGAGGTCCAGGTAGTACTTGCGGTTCTCCCGCACCAGGAACTCGCTCTTCAAGGCCCGCCGGGGGCCCCCCGCTCCGCCTCCGTCTTCCCCGCCGCCGCCCCCGGGCGAGGCCTGGGCCAGCTGTTCGGGGCTGCTGGGCCCCAGCTGGGCGTAGTGCTCGATGAAGTCGCCCAGGTAGTCGCGGAACTCGGCGGCCACCGCCATGGAGAGGGTGAGGCGGCTCTTGGAGCCCCCCGCGCCCACCTCGGCGATCTTCAGGAAGCGGCCCTTGGCGTTCTGCTTGACGTCCAGGTAGAAGCGCTTGTTCTGGATGTCCAGGCGCTTCGAGGCCAGCTCCTGCGTCTCCTGCTCCGGGCCCGGCCCGCCGCTCCCGCCGCCGCCGCGGTGGCCCTGGAAGCCCCCTCCGCCACCGCCACCGCCGCCGCCGCCTCCGCTGCCCCCTCGCTCGCTCCCGCTGTCCCCGTCCGCCATTTTCTTCTTCGTCGTCCTCCTTCGAAGCTCCTCCTCAGCCACCGCCGTCAGGCCCCAGCCTGGCCTCCTCGCCCTCTCTCCTCCGTCTCCCTCGCTCTCTCAGTCCTCCGCTCGACGCTCTCTCTCCGTCCGCTCAGGCTCCTTCTCCGCACTCACTCACTCACACTCTCACTCTCTCCCTCCCTCCCTCCTCTCGCCCGCCTGTGCCTTCCCCTCACACGCACGCACGCACGCAACCGCGCGCGCGCGCGCACACACGCACGCCTGCCCCCGACAGCTCCCCCCTCCCCCTTCTGCCCTGCGCGCACCGCTCGCTGACTGACACTAACTCGCGCCCGCGCGCCCTCTCTCGGCCTCTTCTTCCTCCCCACTTCCGGTGCCTTGGCTGAGGTATACGGGAAAGGGGCCACGTCGGAAGCTGCTGCCAACTTTTTAAAAGTCCCGCCCCCTTGTCTTCTTCTTTTGCTCCCTCTTTTACCCCTCTCGGGTGTCGAGCAAGACGTGAGGTTCTTAGTCTGCCACTCTGTTGTCTCTGTAGTAGGCGGGTCATTTAAAATTGATTCCATTCCATTCCTTTCCCTCATAATCTCATTCCTGATTTCATCCCTTCTAGTCACTCCACCAGCCTCGCTCGGACATCTCATTTCCATAGTGAGCAACTGTTGCTTATTGTTTTGTTCAGTGATACATGGGCTGCTAAGGCGTTCTCTCCAAATGGACAAACCACTTCATTTGTTGGCACTGTATGTAATCCAAGATTGGATGTTTCAGTTCTTTCCCTCATAACTTCATTTCCGATTTCATCCCTTCTAGTCACTCCACCAGCCTTCCTCGGACATCTCATTTCCATAGTGACCAACTGTTGCTTATTGTTTTGTCGAGTGGTACGTGGGCTGCTAAGGCGTTCTCTCCAAATGGACAAAACCACTTTATTTGTTGTCTCTGTATGTAATCCAAGATTGGATCTGTTTCAGTTCTTTCCCTTATAACCTCATTTCTGATTTCATCCCTTCTAGTCACTCCAGCAGCCTTCCTCAGACTTCTCATTTCCCCATAGTGACCAACTTTCACATGTTTTGTTGCATGGTATGGCTCAAGTGGCTAAAACGCTGAATAGGAGGCGGAAGGTCAGCAGTTCGATTCCTGAGTACTGCAGGATGGAATGAGCTCCCGTCTTTGTCCCAGCTCCTGCCAACCTAGCAGTTTGAAAGCAAGAAATTGCAAGTAGATAAATAGGGACCACTTCATTAGGAAGGTAACAGTGCTCCATGTGCTCTGGTGTCTAGTCATGCCTGCCACATAATCATGGAAACATCTGCAGAAGCAGACAACGCTGGCTCTTCGGCTTTGAACCCTAGAGTCGGATATGACTGGCTTTCCAAGGAAAACCTTTACCTTTATGGACTGCTAAGGCATTCTCTCCAAATTGACAAACTACTTTTTTTTTGTTGCATCTCAATGACGTGCAAGATTGGTTCTGTTCCAATTCTTTCCCTTATAACCTCATTCCTGATTTCATCCCTATTGTCACTCCAGCGTCCTTCCTCAGACATCTCATTTCGGTTGGTGACCAACCTTTGCTTATGTTTTGTTATGAGTCTCCATGTTTGGTACTAGTAACAGAAGGTGGGAATGAATAGGCCTGTGACGGCGAACCTTGGCACTCCAGATGTTCTTGGACTTCAATTCCCAGAAGCCCAAGCCCCCTGTGAATCCACACGAATGGGTTTACTGCGATTCATCCGACCCGCACTGCCCTCGTTGCTCCCAGAAGCGGAAGTAAAACGTGCCCATAGGGAGGAAGAGTTAACCAGGAAGAGTCTGAACCGTATGGGTGCATTTTACTTCTGCTTCCGGGAGCAACGAGGGCAGCACCCCTCCGTGTGGATTCACAGGGTGCTTGGGCTTCTGGGAATTGAAGTCCAAGAACATCTGGAATGTCAAAAGGTTCGTCATCACGGGAATAGGCTTTCCCTTTTTTACCTCATAAAAGACGGGTGGGGGTGGCGCGAGCCTTCCCTTGTTTTGCCTCAGTGCGCGCGCACCGCTCGCTGGCTGGGCTGGCACACACGCACACTCTCTTCCCCATCCCTTTCTTCATGGACAAGTACCCACACTTCCGGTGTCTTGTGCCTGGCTGAGGTGCGGGGAAAAGAGCCACACCGGAAGCGAGGGCAACCAGCTGCCAACTTTTTAAAAGTCCCGCCCCTTTTCACTTTTTTTTTTAACCTTACAAAAAAGACGGTTGGGGCAGGGGGGGAGGGGAAGGCGCGAAGAGGTGGCGCGAGGCGTTCCCATTTTGCCTCAGTCCGCGCTCTCCCACACTCGCGCCTGCGCCCTTGCGCGCTCCCCTGCCTTGATGACGTCTTTTATTCCTGTCCCCCCTCTCCCCACCCTCTGCGACAAGAGGGAAAGTCGGCCGTTCTCGCCCGGCGGGAGCGCGCTTCGGCCGCCTCTGCGCCGGCCCGCCGCGCCCGTTGGTGTTAGTCTGTCTCTCTCTCTGAGGAGAAATCCGTCGCTTCAGCCTCGGAGAGGCTTCTGGTTTATTTTAATTCAAACAAATACATACTACAACAATCCTACGAATAAAAAAACCCTAACTAAAAATAAAAATACAATGACAAAAAAAATCATTACATAAAAACAAATATGTGCACCCCACCACCAATGGGACATTATTTGTATTTCACTTACAGTATTATCCAAGCACGACAGTCTCTTCTATCCTTATCCCCTATTTCAGAAAAGTTATATATTCTTGTCCTGGTTTTACCTCTTGTTTTAACTAATACATGGTTAGCAAACTCCCCAAATCTTAAAATCATTTTTAACCAGTCCCTCTTTAACCTTATCATTTGTAGCTATACAAGTAAAACCCTGACTTACAAATGCCCCGAGTTACATAAAATTCGACTTACATAATGATTTTGTGCTAAAACTATGTCCCGATTTACATGATTTCCTATGCGTTTGCTTCGAGTTATATATTATTTTTCCTATAGGTTTTCTTTGAGTTATGTAAAAATTCATTTCCCTATGGGTTTGCTTCAATTTACATAAAAATCATTTTTTCATGGGTTTGCTTCGAGTTACATACAAAAACGATTTAAGCAAAAACCTATGGAACGGACTCCCCCCCCCCCCCCCGGTAAGTAGGGGTTTTACTGTATTCCATGATTCTTTGTGCCAATCCTCTAATACAAATTTAGTATATATTTTCCAATTTCTAGCCATCAACAACCTCATAGCTGTTAACATTACAATAATCTCTTATTTCTATCTAGCTTTATATTTCCAGAATTCATTAATAATGCTATTCTAGGAGACGTCTCTAATTTTAAAGGCAATATTTGGTTAAGTTCTTCAAAAAGGGCTGCGGTGGCTCAATGGTTAAGAAGCTCATCTTGTAAGCTGGAAGGCTGGCAAGTCGGCAGTTTTGAGACCCAGGTACTGCATGACGGAGTGAGCGCCCGTCTCTGTCCCAGCTCATCCCAACCTAGCAGTTTGAAAGCAAGAAATTGCAAGTAGATAAATAGGGACCACTTCAGTGGGAAAAGGTCTTGGGTTCATGAAAGGTGCCTCATTTGGGGCATTCCTCCAGCAAAAAATCATTTCGACACAGAATAATTTCTGACACAAAATTATTATTACACTAATTATTATTTCTTCAAAAACTTTCCCCCCAAATACCCCATCCATGATGTAGGGGGAGGAACACATTATTGCGCACCCTGAGGTATAACTCGTAACGATGCATGTGAGTTAGCAACATTTTGGCACAGTGGCACACCATTTTAACTTATTTCGATGTTGTTGTTTTTTAAATAGGTCTTTTAAAAATTAAGCTGACCAAGCAATTTTAATGCAAGCAAATTAGGTGCTTTAAAAAAAGAGTGCATGATGCAACGTTTCACATTGAGAGATGGGGCTCGCGATAGATACTATATGGAGCTGGTGATGTGAAGTCATAAGAGAAGCCATGACTCAGTGACAGACAGAACTTGTGTGTCCCAGTCAGAAGGTCCTGGGAACAAAGGGTGGTCCAACCGTGCTGAAATTTGAGTAAAGTTTGGGTTCCCTGTAAACCACCTTCTGAAGTCTCTGCCACTGCCTGCCTGAGGTGATGTGATGTTATGACATACTTGTGACAGTTTCAACTAGAGTGTAGGACCTGTGATGGCTCAGTGGTTAAGAAGCTTGTTAGCTGGAAGGCTGGCAAGTTGGCAGTTCAAGACCCAGGTACTGCATGATGGAGTGAGTGCCTGTCTCTGTCCCAGCTCCTGCCAACCTAGCAGTTTGAGGGAAAGAAATTGCAAGCAGATAAACAGGGACCACTTCGGTGGGGGGAAATCTTGGGGACATGAAAAGAGCCTCATTTGGGCGTCCCCTGAGCGTAGTTTCTCCAGCAAAAATCCTTTCAACCCAGAATAATTCCTGACACAAAATTGTTATTGTTATTAACTAGAGTGGAACAGAGAATGCAGGCTAGGCTCCTTCTAAGAGGAAAATAAAAAGTTCAGTGTGGCTGGGACGACAACTGTGCTGCTATATAGAACAGAAAAAGTAGTGAGAAGAGGGCTAGGTGGCAGAGAAAACTAAGGCAGACCAAAGCATGGTCAGAGGTGGAGGACGCAAGACACCAAGAAAAGAGTGTAGAACAGGCATTGACTATCTTGGGCTGTTCGTTTTCTCTGAAGCTATCCTGGCCAAAAGAAATGAGGTTAAACTGCTTGCAAGTCAAACTAATCCACTTAGCATATTTTTAGAAGAGGCACTCCTTCAAGTGGAGAAATTCTTCTGTTTGTCAGAGCGTGTGATTCCCTTCAACTTCCTGTCGTGCCTGTAGCATACATTGCTTTGCGATTGGTCAAGGAAAGGTAAGTATGTGCCTAATGTGCGAGTCTGCATTCTGGAGCAGTGCAAGCACCTTTGAAGAAAATGGTATGGTGGAAGGGAAACCTGAGGAACATAATGTCCACTATGGCACTACGTGAAGATTGGGGAAACGGCAGGTTAGGGTGTAAGTGTGGAATTGCAGAAGTGAGCTAACCAGGAAGAATGAGAAAGGTACTATCTACAGAGTCTAGGAACAGGAAGGACTTTGGTCGATAAGGGGAGTGGACAGTTCAGGGAACTTTGGAAGCTTAGATGGTGTAGACCATGGATTCTCAACCTGCGGCCTGTGGGCCAGATGCAGCCCATGGCACCATTTCATGTGGCCTCCCACTGCCTCCACCACACTAGGAAGTGCCATGTGGTGGAGGAAGGATAAAATGGCCATCCGGCCCCCAAAGCTGTCTGAGGGAGCGTGACCTGGCCCCCAGCTTTAAAAGGCTGAGAACTCCTGGTGTAAACAAACCAGCTGACTCACTAATATAGTTCTTGATATGATGACACGGGACTCATAGAGGCTCCAAAGTTAAGAGAAAAGTCTGTCGAGTGTAGGATCTTTTGTCACTTCAGGGCTAGCTAGCAATATGTGATCAATTTTGCCACCTATCATTCATTAAACTGCATGGCGCTTCCCTGGATTTGGAACTAGAAACCAGAAGGAAATAGACTACCAGACAAATTTGCATTGACTCGTTAGACTTCCTGCACAAACAAGCAGGATTAAAACTGAACTCTGTGTTAGACTTTGTTTTTGCTCAAGAAGCAATTTAAAGCAAACAGATCTCCATTTCAGAGATAACAATCTACACTTCTTGAAGATCTGCAGAACCAGCGTTGCGCAAGTGTTGCCCTGGGGCGGAAATGAGGACTTTCTTCACAAGAATGCCCTCCGCTCAAGCTTATTTTGGTTGCGTCTCATCCAGTGAGAGGGATTTAAGTGATAGTTTTGTGCTCTCAGCATACCTGTCAAGTTTTGGATTTGGAAATAAGGGAAATTTCCCGGCAAATACGGGATACTTGACAGCTATGATTATCCTGTGCTGCCCTCCAATGGTGGCAATAGGGCATTGCAGTCTAATTAATAAGGGATGCCGGCGGGAAAGAGGGTAAAATAAGGGTTTTCCCCGGCCAATAAGGGGTACTTGACAGCTATGGCTCTCAGCCATTTGAGATGTCATTTTCTCCAGCTCCAGAAACAAAAGCAGGTCACTTAGGGCCAGGAGGTCTTTTCCTTAGAGGCCGCATTGCTTTTCCATCCCGTTTCCACCTTTCAAGTGTTGCCTGAATTGTGGCTAAGTCTGGGGAAAAAAATACGATGCGGAGTGGCTGCCAAGTGCCTTGACTGGGAATGTGAAACACGCACCTCTTGGGTAGCCGACTTGTGCTTAATCTAATAGTTTAAAAGAGAGCTGATACATTGCTGTTGAGGACAGAACATTATGAAGATTGCTCATTCATAGGGTTGCCATAAGTCAGGGGCGACTTAAGGGCATGAAGACAACAATATGTTGCAGATAACAAGAATTATTCCACCACCACCCCCTCGAAAATGGTCTTGGGAGACCTCTGCTGAGAAAACACCACAATGATAAAGTTGGGTTTTGAGGGTGCTTTTCTCTCCTCCCACCCTCAACACCCAAGTTTATATTCCTTGATTTCTCAATGGGAATGTCAACAAAAAAGCAAATCGTTCTAATAAAGTGTATGTGTGAATTTTTAAAGGGGAGAAGCAGGGAAGGTTCTTGAGCCCCATGGGGAAACTGTGCTCTCATAGTCGCATCACCTGATGGTTTCAAGACTGCCAATTTGGATAATCATAATTTCGTGTCAGAAATTATTCTAGGTTGAAAGGATTTTTGCAAGGAGAAACTCTGCTCAGGGAACGCCCAAATGAGGCTCCTTTCATGTCCCCAAGAGCTGAGACGGAGAAGGGCGCTCATTCCGTCATGCAGTACCCGGGTCTCGAACTGCCAGCTTGCCAGCCTTCCAGCCAACAAGGCGAGCTTCTTAACCACCGAGTCACAGCAGCCCTTGCCAATTTGGATGCCCATGAATGAGAACCAATGTCAGTTAAAAAGATTTTTTTGACTTATTTTGTAGCATTTGCCTGATCAGGTTTTACTCCTGTCTTTCTCCTCCTCGTGCTTTATCAGATTCAAAATATTGGCTCTCGTCATGATGATCAGCCATGAAGATTGTCTTGGGAACAATATGATGCAGTGGCCTTCCATTTGCCTTCCGCATCGCAGCGTGACACCCGTACCACTGGTTCAGTTCCTTGAGTCACTTTTTGGTTCTGAGCCCTTTTGACACACGATGTCCTCCTGAGCCTCAGTCCAGGATGGATGAAGCTGCTTGCCCTCCATCAAGATGGATTCAAGTGGGATTTAATCTTTTTGGGGGGCCATCACCCTACTTTTACTCCTGTCTTTAGGGACTTGCTTTGATCTTTGGATCATCCACTGTGCTTTACTCCTGGAAACTGAATGTCAGCCTTGTGGGATAATGAATGTGGCTGCTGCATGGTGCCCCAGAAACCTTTGGTGTTTCTATTTCGTGCTGATTTTAATGTGCCCACCCTGCCCCCTCCTGTCTAACTTTTGCTCAGCGCCTGCCATAGGCACATTAGGCACATACCTCAAACACCCCCAGCTGCTGCTGTCTGCATAGGCTGGCCTGTAAATGGATCCTTGAGGTATTAGTGTTACAGTAGGTAACTGATCCTGGGGACCAAAAGAAAGGCTGGGGGTGGAAACAGATGTCTATTACTCTAAAGATAGATCCTTCTTTTGGAAGTTTCAAGGATAGTGGCAGGGATGGGAGAAAGTGTCTTTCTTTGCCTCAACCTCTGGCTGCCTGCCTGTCTAGCTGGAAATTTAACCCAGATTTTAGAAATGTGACCCTTCTGGCTGGGACTGTGTCTGGCTGTGTTTGATGCCACTTTACTTGTTATATGCTGGAATTTACCTTACAGAACAAACTCCAGGGGAAAAGTTCCCAGCCACAGAACTGGGGAGGTAATTGACCTCTTCCTGGGTCACTCACACCCTCCTCAATTAAGTCGTTGGCAGATGTGTGATGCCAGAAGGTTTGTCTTGCATCCGTCTGTGGCTCAGTAGAGCCAAATGTCAGGGCAATAAATCTGGACCCCAATCAGGAATCTTCTGTTATTACTGGCTGAAAAGAGTCACACTGATTTGCAGACTTACCTGTTGTGCCGGCCAACCCTTGTGTGCCTCTGTATCTGATATGTATAAAATGATGCCATGAAGTCTCACTCTTGTGTCTGACAAAATGCACTTGATCCATGAATATTAAAATACAGGAGTTATTCACAACTATTTTTGTCTTTTTAAATATATATATATATATATATATACTAGTAAAGGTTGCCCGGCGTTGCCGGGCTGTTTTAAATGGTGTTGGAAAGTTGTTGTTGTTGTTGTTGTTGTTGTTGTTGTTGTTGTTGTTAATGTTTGTAAAGAAGAGGTTAATCAATATTTGAAATTTTTAAAATGTTTATTTATACAAAAAAAATTTGATGGCCTGTTTTAAACTGTGATGAGTTTTGTTTGGTGTTTTGGTTTTGTGGATGAAAAAAAGAATAAAGGATGATATACTTTTTCGAAAAACTCTTGGGGCCTTTTGTGTGGGGCTATTGTGTCTTTTTGTATTTTTTTTGTTATTGTGGTCAGCAAGTGCTGCTGGTAGGGGTTATCTTGTATTTTGACTGTGTTTTCTCTCGTGGCCTCTGGGTGGAGCTTCTTCCAGCAAGTAGTCTCTTTCTTTATTCATTTCTTTTCCAGTCGTTGTGGTATGAGGTCGTGTGGTGGTGAGTTAGCTGTTTTTCTTTATTTGGGGTGGTGGTGGTGGTTGGATTTTGTGGTGTTTGGCTGGGGGCTGGGTGTGTTTGGAAATGTTTGTTGTTGTTTACTTTTTGGTGTTATTTTTGTTTGTTTTTGTGTATTTTTGAATGTTTTTGATTGTTTGTTTTTGTGATTTTTGGTGTTGGTGGGGGGATCCCCTCTCAGATAGACTCCTTTGGTCCCCCACCCACCCTCTGAACCCCAGGGGAGCCAGTAGGAAAGGGGATTTCCCCCCCCCAACTCCGTTTTTAAAGAGAAGTAACCACTTGGTTTCTTCTCTTTAACATGGGGCGTGTGTGGGGGGGAGGGAATCCCCTCTCTGCCGGGTCCCCTGGGGTGAGGAGGGTGGGGGAGATAGACTCCTTTGGTCCCCCCCACCCTCTGAACCCCAGGGGAGCCAGAAGAGAGGGTGATTCCCCCCCCCAACTCCGTTTTTAAAGAGAAGTAACCACTTGGTTTCTTCTCTTTAACATGGGGCGTGTGGGGGGGAGGGAATCCCCTCTCTGGCGGGTCCCCTGGGGTGAGGAGGGTGGGGGAGACAGACTCCTTTGGTCCCCCCCACCCTCTGAACCCCAGGGGAGCCAGAAGAGAGGGGGATTCCCCCCCAACTCCGTTTTTAAAGAGAAGTAACCACTTGGTTTCTTCTCTTTAACATGGGGCGTGTGGGGGGGAGGGAATCCCCTCTCTGGCGGGTCCCCTGGGGTGAGGAGGGTGGGGGAGACAGACTCTTTTGGTCCCCCCCACCCTCTCAACCCCAGGGGAGCCAGTAGAGAGGGGGAGCACAACACCCCCCACCCACCCAGTGATATTAAAGGGGAAACTCTGATTAGGAGCTTCAGGCGCCGTTGGAGAGGGGGGCTTTGTTCCCCGCGGCTTGGCGGACTTGCTCTCCCGGTGTTTTTGTTTTTGCTTTATTTCTTGGGTCCTGGCTTCCTCAGCATTCTGCGCGCTCATGGCGCGCAGGACGCTGGGGCTTGTAGTTATGGGTTGGTGCTTTGTGTTTGTGCTGTGTTTTTTTTAAAATGCTTTTCTTTTGATTGGCTGCGGCGCGTTTCCGAACGCTGCGCCGTGCGAGAGCCTCTCAGCCTGATTGGCTCTGGGGCGGTGCGGCGCAAGGAATGTTGGGAAGTGAAGTTGTTTCCCTTTCTTCGCGTTTGTGGGGCTGTTGCCCCACTGCCGGTTTTCTCAATCCTTCGTTGACCTGCGTACCCAGATCGGCCGTGTGCACGAAGGGTGAGTGCAGGCAAGTAGGGCGAGGCATAGCAACCTATAGCCAGTTCCAACGGTTAACCCTTGGATTTATAGGTTAAGATTTTGTTTTCTCTTTGATATACAATGGAACCTTGGTTAACAAATGGCTCGGTTAACATAAACATCGCATAAAAAAAGGAAATCCATAGAAAATAGTGGCTCGGTTTACGGGATTTCCCCCCCCAAAACAGATTGATTGGTTTTCAATGCAATCCTATAGGAAACCGCGTTTCGGTTAAAGGATTTTGGTTTTCAATGCATCCCTATGGGAAATTGCATTCAATGCATTCCTATGGGAAATTCAGTTAAAGTAATTTTCGCTGTAAGAAACGTCCAGGAGAACACATTAATTGCATTAATCGAGGTTCCACTGTATTACTTTACTTGCTGTGACCCTTTCCCACTGAATCCTGGGGCTTGTAGTTTTGTGAGGGCTTTAGACCTTTCTGCTAGAGATCTCTTTGTCACTTTCTTGAGTTGCAGCAAAGACGCAAACTGAAAAGTCGGCTCTTCTCTACTTTCTGGAGGACATGGGAGAGGACCCCTCCCCCCAAAATAGGAGGACTGTAACTACATTTGGATGTTGAACCATCACTCCAGAAGCAACAGCCGATTGCTTCTGACATGAGCCAAGTAGCTCTCCTTCTCAGCATAGTATAATGGTTAGCATCTTGAACTATGGCTTGAAAGACTCAAATTCTATCCCCAGCAAACCATAAAGTACCATGGGTACTCAACATGTTTGTGGCAAAATGCTAATTACCACGTGAACCGCCCAGACAGTACACTAAGTGCTTTGGGGCGTTATATAAGTATAATTGCTATTCCTATGAGTGTCCAAAAAATGCCAGTATCTGGATTGATGCATTTAAACAACTGAGTCTTTTGTAAACCTAATGGCTCTTAATTGCTTGTCCAAAACACACACACACACACACACACACACACACACCCCTTTCAAATTCTTTGCATTACAACAGGGATCAACATTTTGGTCCAACCTATTTCTCTTCCAACTGCTCTAAAGATGGCAGCTAGGATCAGAAGGAACTGCTAAAGTCAGTGGGATGGTCAGTAATGTCATAGATGTATTACTTTATAAGTGGTCGGGTTTTAACTACTTACACTACACCTCTGTTTAAGCCAGTTATTCTCTGTTTTCTCCTGCCCTACCTCACAATATTGTTGTGAGGAACATGTGGGGAGCGGAATCTTGAGTTCATTGGAGAAAAAGCAGGATCTAAATGTAAATAGTAAGTAAATATGAATGACCAGGGGGCCCTATCCTGACTCTGAAGAGAGAACGATCCACTATTTGGAAGCAACACAGGAGGGAGTCATTTCATGCATGCTTAACGAACAACCTCTGTTGAACAATAGAGCTGGCTGGATAGCTTTGGGGTTGAAGAATCTGGCTGTAGAGCTACAGGTTGGGAGTTTGATTCCCCCCCCCCCCCCCCGTGCCTCCTGGGAGAAGAGACAACCTATGTAAATTTGGGTAAGCTGCACAGCTCCCTAGAACAGTGATGGTGAATCTTTTAGAGACTGAGTGCCCAATCTCAACAGGCTGCTGTCTGTGTCGCAAAGGGGCGGGGTGAACTCTGTGCGGGGGGGGGAGGGAGGAAGCTCTCCCATTGGGCGCCTGAGCAGAGGGGCGGGGTATACTGTGTGCTGAGGGGAGGGAGGAAGTGCTCTCATTGGGTTGCTGGGCAGAGGGGCAGGGCAAACTCTGTGCTGGGGTGATGGCACATGTGCCCACAGAGAGGGCTCTGAGTGCCCCCTCTGGCGTGCATGCCATAGGTTTGCTACCACGGCCCTAGAAGAAGGGAATGGTAAACCACCTCTTCCTGCTGTGCACTAAATGGCAACAGTACTCTAATTCCTTTCTGCAGAACAGCAGCGATAGCATTCCTTCTAATTGTCTTCCATTCTGTCATAGGTGTGGAGCTAGACCTGTACCTGACATGAGCAAAAGAGAGATACTGTATGGGCAAATATAGGGTAAACTCAAGGCATGCAGATACGTCTTTTTAAAAAGATTCCCATCCATCACACAAACACTCCAGAGATCACTTCATGGCATGGCATGGCAGATTGCTGCCCCTCACCCAATCCATGGGTTAAGTATCCCCATTTTCAGTTATCCTTGGGTCTATAAATATTCCGAAATACATAATATAGTATACTGTATATGTATTTCTATGGTGCATTACCAGAGCTGGCCACTAGAGTCCACTGTGCAATATAAAATGCAGAGGTCACTGTTATCCAAGTTTCAGATATCCACGGTAGGTCTTCAATGTATCTCTGGTGGATAAGTGGACGACCTGTAAAAGAAATAAGTTTCAATCTGATGGAAATACTCCCAATCAGGAAAGTGTTACTTTTGGGGGCTATAGCTCCTGAAACCCCCCCCCCCCATGGCACCATAGAGTAGTAGTATTTCTAGTTCAGTTCCCCTCTTCTTCGAGCATCGTTGCCTTTTCCAGGGCATCTTGTCTTCTCATGAAGAGTCCAGATTCATCCATCACCCTAGTTTTGAGGTTTATGACTTTATACAGTGGCAGATTCGTGTCACTAGATGTCGCCATTGGATCAATGTTGACTGCTGGGCTGGACATGATCTAGATTAGAAGATGCAGCTTAATAGGTGCAGGGATCGCAACCTAAAGACAATCGCATCCCACAACCCCGCGCATGGGGAAACTGTGATATCATGCAGCTACTACAATGCTTAAATCAGTTCTACATTGTTCTCTCTCCTCCCAGTTACCCCTAGAACAGTGATGGCGAACCTTGGCACTCCAGCTGTTCTTGGACTTCAATTACCAAAAGCCCAAGTCAGCACTCCTGCTGATCAGGGCTTCTGGGAATTGAAGTTCAAGAACACCTGGAGTGCCAAGGTTCACCATCACGGCGCCTAGTATAACAGCAGAGTGGATTCTGTCACTCTTAGCACAGTTCCATAGGTATGTTTGATGGCCAGTTTTGCAAGAGGTTTAGGTGTTGCTCTTGAGCAGATTCCTGGGTTCAGGGATCCGTGATGTTAGCAGAGCGGGACATTGAGAAACGCTGTGCTTTAAGCATGCATTTACAACCAAGGGATCATCATAACCCTCAGATTTACAGGAAAACCTCACTAATCTGCTGTTCCAGAATTAGAATAAGTCTTCCTGCCAAGCCTCCAGCGGTACTCTGTGTTCTTAGGACTTTTTCACGCACAAAGCTTGACACTGTCTATAAAGCATCTTCTGTGCAGAAATGCCAGCACCATGTTTCAACTCCATACGGATGCCATCTCCCCTATTAGAGCATCCTGTGAAGAACCTCGTGGCTATTTCTAGAATTATTGGGGGAGTGGAGAGAGAAGCCTGCATCCCCAGATTTTGGAAATGTTACTTTTGCAGATGAAAGCACCCAGAATCCCCCAGCTGGCATGGTCACTGCAGCTGTATCTGTGTATCATTCAGATCAGAATCGATGTTGGCAAAATAGAAAACTGTCCTGCTTCAGACGCCACATGGTGATCCTACAATTGAGCCACCAAAGAAGGTTTTGAGATAGTATTGAAGAAAGGTAGATTGACAGGCAGGATACAATCTCCTCCTCCTCCTCCTTCTTTTTCAGGTGCCGTATCCATTCCAGATATTGGCTATCCTCATGGCGATAGTCTTCCTGTTCTTAACTCCTCAGAACAGTTCTTCCAAGGATATGTCACTCCAGTCTCCCAGGTTCTTCAGCAATGAAGTCCATCTACGTACAGGGCCTCTCTTCCCAGGGATCTTTCCTTGCAGAGCGTGTTGGAGGATTCTATACTTTATGTTGTACTAGCTGGTTACCTGGCTTTGCTCAGGTTTTTCTTTTCTTTAACATAGGCCAGCCTTTCCCTCTTGGAAACCTTGTGAGGTGTATGTGGGTCACTCCTGCCTCCCTTCCTCTCTCTCTCTCTTTCCTCACCTTTCCCAGGTGAGACATACATCTCAGAGGGCTACAGCTGAGCTAGTCAGATGATGTCACAATCTGGGACTATGACATCAGACAATTACATCACTGGGAAACACACACATTGTATAGATCAATTGGAACACAATTTGGGGGGCATACACCCCCCCCGGGGCTTGTGACCCCCGCAGTGCTGATCTTGCCAGCCCAAGGTACGTATGTGCCAAATTTCAGCGGGATTGGTCCAGGGATGTGGGAGCCTTTTGAGCACATACAAACCCACACCTCTGTTTTATAGATATAGATTGGAGCTTTCTTTGCTTAATGGTCTTAAAGAATTTTTGGTCTTTGAGATACAAAATTCAATGCATTCCTATAGGATTGCATTCAATGCATCCCTATGGGAAAGTCAAGATAAGAATTTTTCAAGATACAACCAACCACGAGGAATGAATTAAATTCATATGTAGAGGTTTGACTTGTACTATTCAGATCTTTCTAGTGAGAGCTTAGATCTCTACTGCACGATCACTGGAGAATAATTGTTTGCTCCGTTGTAACTTTCATAGGAAAATCTGCAAGAGAATTATGCCAAAACCTCCCAAATGTGCTGCTGTGTGAGTTCTCGAGCTTAGACACAGGGGGTATGTTGAATCTGAATCAAATGCTCCCATCTATCTTATGGAATCATTTTCATAAATTACTTGGATGATGGAGTGCAGGGAATTCTCATCAAATTTGCAGATGACACAAAACTGGGTGGAATAGCTCATACTTTGGTAGATAGGCGCAGAATTCAAAAAGCTCTTGATAGGCTTGAACACAACTGGGTCGAAACCTACAGAATGATATTTTAACAGGGATAAGTGCAAAGTTTCATATCTGGGGGGGGGGCAGATGCATGGTTACATGATGGGGGGAATTGACTCAGTAAAACTACAAGTGAGAAGGATCTGGAGTTGTTCTAGATCACAGGTTAAATATGAATTCCCAATAGTTGCCCAGGAAGCTGAAAAGCTGAAAGGTCTCACATTGGGTGTGGGTGTGGGCTGCCATTGGCCAAAGAGGCTGAGAGATGGGATTCTGTGTCCAAGAGCTTCATAGGCGAAGGGGAGGTCAGGTTGACATCCTTCCTTGCCCAGAAAGCATCAGGGCCAGCCCAATCATTAAACAGAGGGAAGCAGTGGCCTCAGGTGCCAGTTGATGCAAGGAGACAGGAAGGTCCTCAAGGAGAAAGCTTTGAGTTATCAGTTTTGCCTCCCACCTTCTTTCCCTCAGCCTTCTCTCTTCCCTCACCTTTCTGGCAACCAGGTTGGTTTTTCGATAGCAGTGATGGCCAACCGTGGCACTCCAGGTGTTCCTGCTGATCAGGGCTTCTGGGAATTGAAGTTCAATTGGCACCTGGAGTGCCAAGGTTGGCCATCCCTGTTCTATAGGGAATAGAAAGGGGCAGCATCTTGCTCTTTGACTCAGGCAGCAAGAAGACCTGGGCCAGTGCCAGAGAGCTTCCTCTTCCATTTATGACAAAGAGCATTCAGGTCTCAAGCGCCTCATGTAACGTGGGGGGTGGGGTGGGGGTGGGAGCTTGGAAAATCTCCTTTTTTTAAAGTTGTAAGTTCCCCATGCTGGCTGGGGGTTGCAGTTTAAAAAACACACACATGAAATAGTACACTCCAAAGTGCAATGTCTCATGTGTAGACAACCCTTTACGCACACGTTGCTTTAACACATCCCAGTTGGAAAGAGAGATAAATGGAATACGGTTGCCATACAAACCACACCGTTTCTATGACAACCTCCTCTTGGGAAAAGATGCTTCTTAGGGCTCCATGGCAACAATGCTCCTTCTTTGTGTGTGTGTGTGTATGTGTGACCTTCAGGTAAGTTGATCTGTATGTACCCATCCTTCACCCAGGTAACACCTACGTCTGGTGGGTTCAAGAGTTGTGTTGTCATGGACACCTGGACAAAAAACGCCGTTGTTACTCTCACGTAGGACAACAGAACCGACAGCCGGATCTTACCTAGGTGACTAAGGAGAATTAGCAAGATGAGCTTTTTTCTTCCATAGCTTTGCTCTGATGACCCAGGGACCTTTTTCATTCCCTTCTGCCCTGATTGGGATGATGGACATTGGAGTCATCCTCTCTCACTTTGTCCTAGCTGGGAAACGTAGTTCTTTCGGGGCTAAATTCCCAGAATTTCCCACCTACGCTGCATTTTGATGCGTCTGAGGAAATACTTGTACTCGCTATAGTAAAAGGCCACTGGAAGGCCAGGCCACTGCATTATTTTGTTCCCAAGACAATCTTCATGGCTGATTGCCATAATCTTCTTCTTTCGTGTCCTGATCAAACCCTGGACTGCCAAAATGAAGCCACTTTCTCCGCTTTGTCATTGCCCAAAACCAAGTCCTTATCGGTGCATGTCTCTGGCAGTCATCAGCAGAACACTAAATGATCCGGATTCTGAATCTCTCCACATTCACACTGTGTGTTGTTGTCTGCCAACAGCCACCACTTGAGCCTGTTGGTCTTGCATTGAGGGACTCCAACCCTCAGCCTATTCAGGGTCTTCCAAGTGACGTTGGGGAGGTTGAGTTCCTCAGCTATATCCTCCTTTAATGTCATTCCTTGTCCAGTCAACTCCTTCCGCCATCTTCTAATTTAGTTTTGCTCTTGTGTCCTCTCAAGAATATTTGTTCTTGCCATAAAGCTCTTCCTGGATCTGTGTTGGTGGACTTGAGGCACATATCCATTCAGATGATGTCGAGGGTCCTTCTCTTGGCATCTGCTGCTACTTCTCTCCTGATCTTAGGTGGAGTAATATCAACAAGAGGGTATATTTTCTCAACTGGTGTAGGTTTGAGACATTCTGTCACTATACACATTACCATAACGATAGCCAATGTTTGGAGTCAGGTACAACACGTGGAGAAGATGAAGTTTTCTGATAAATGGAAAAGGGGTAGCAGCACCCTTAATTTTAGGCCTGAAGTCCCCCATCCTTGACTGTGTCCCCATCCTTGTGTGAGGTACATATATTTCCAGCTCTGCTTCCCTAACCTTGACTGAAATACAAGGCGGAAGAAGGTTCCCACATTGGTTCCACCTCCTTATGAGTCCTGGTTCGCACAAAGAAACCTTTGAAATGCCAACATTGTTGGTTTTTAATGCCTTCCCAGGTTGCCTTCGGTTTAATAACCACCCAGAAACAAAACCAAAAGTATCAGTGAACAGTTTGCAGCAATGAGACCCCGTGCGCAAATGCTGCTGTAGCAGAGAGATAATAAACTGGTTGTTCCTAACTACCATGATTGCATTTGTTCAATGGCGGTGGTGCTCTTGGGGGTTGGGTAAAATTAACACCTTGGAAGCAGAACATGCTGATAGCAGGGAACAGCTTATGCAATCCCCTTAATCTTGGTTTCAGGATATCTATATCTATAAAACAGAGGTGTGGTCTTGTATGTGCGCTAAAGGCTCCCACGCCCCTGGACCAATCCCGCTGAAATTTGGCACATACATACCTTGGGCTGGAAAGATCAGCACTACGGGGGTCTCGAAACCCATGGGGGGCATACGCCCCCCCAAATTGGGAAGCAATTAATCTATACAATGTGTGTGTTTTCCAGTGATGTAATTGAGCTGATGTCATAGTCCCAGGTAGGTTGAGATTGTGACATCATCTGACTAGCTCAGCTGTAGCTCTCTGAGTTCAGCAGTAGTTTTCACAGTAGGTGGAAGGCAAATAGGGGGTCTGGTCGGGCCAGCACTGCAGTGCTGATGGAGGCCCTTGAGAGGGCCGGGAGGGTGTGAGAGCTGTGGAGGAGGCCAGACCCCCTCTGGAAATGGCCACCCAGCCTCTGTGGCAGCAGCGGCGGCCACAGTGAGCAAAGCCGAGGAGGGAAGGGAAGGTCTGAGGGCTCCTCAGGGACACATGTATGGGAAAGATAAGGGCATTAAGTGACCGTCGATGGAGAATCAGGATGGGTGAGGGAAGAGAGAGATGAAGGGAGGGAGGCAGGGTTGGCCCACATACACCCCACGAGGTTTTCAAGAGGGAAAGGCTGGCCTACGTTAAAGAAATGAAAAACCCGAGCGAAGCCGGGTAATCAGCTTGTATTTACTATTACAGCACCCAGCAGAAGAAAGACAGGCAAGAAGCTGGACATGTGGCTTTTCCGCATGATGCTTTGTTGAAAGATGCTTATTGAGTGCCTAAACAAGCTGTGTTTAAAGTGGTGTTTGAAAACAACCACTTCTTTTAGCTCCACGCCATCACAGCTCCCCAAAGGGCAGTCTGGAATTTGCTGTTTTTCCTCTTCCTGCCCGCACACCACCCCTGCAGCTGTGTTAAGGAATGCTGATACACCCTGTTTCCTCCAGCCGGGTCACATTCCTCTGCTTACTTTAAGAACCAGCTGCATCCCAACAAAACACTGAAGGAAGGAGGCCAAGGAACGGTCCAGAGATTTATGGGCAAAGGAGAGAGGAAAATCAGAAGGGAGTCAATGAGTTGCGTTTTTGGTTGCCTCCGAGGACCTGACGGCTGGCTGGGTTCCGGTGGGCTCCAAAGCAACCGAGCTAGTACTGACCAGCCTTCCCAAAGACCAGGTGGAGAATAAAAAGCAGCAGGGCTGTCCGTGGAACAGACCTTTTGGAGACGTTTGTAAAAAGAAATTTACAGATGGGTTCACAGAATTACCTAATCACTGTGTTGGACGGAGCTTTTGGTCCATCGAGTCCAACCCCCTGCTCAATGCAGGAGCCTGAACCAAAGTAAGATATATTATGACAGGTAAGGGTCCAATTCTCTCTTGATAGCTTACAGCGTTGGAGCGCACACCACCACTCGAAGCAGTTGCTTCCATTGTCATACTGCTCTAACAGTTAAGAAGTTTCTCCTGATATTCAGCCTATATCTGGCTTCCTTTAGTTTGAGCCCATTATTACCTGTCCTGCCCTCTGGGGTGATGGAGAACAGATCCTTCCCTTCCTCTTTATCTTTCAGGTATTTGAAGGGTGCTATCATCATATCCCCTCCCAGTCTCCTTTTCTAATAATAATAATTTTGTGTCAGAAGTAATTCTGGGTTGAAAGGATTTTTTGCGGGAGAAACGCCACTCTGGGGACGCCCCAATGAGCCTTCTTTCATGTCCCCAAGAGCTGGGACAGAGACAGGCGCTCAATCTGTCATGCAGTACCCGGGTTCCGAGCTGCTGACTTGCCAGCTTTCCAGCTAAAAAGGCGAGCTTCTTAACCACTAGGCTAAACATGGCCAGTTCCTTCCTCCTTTCCACCTAGGGCTTTGATTTCCATTCCTCTGATCATCCTTGTTGCCCTTCTCTCTACCTGCTCTAGTTGTTTGCATCTTTCTTAACCCCCTGGCAGGGGTTGCAATTTACCTTAAGAGGAGAGAAAAAGTGCATGCACGCTCATGCACATACACACATACACACACACACACACACAAACCATTCTGTAGAGTGGGAGGTACAGGGAGGTAAAGGTCACTCATACCTGAAAGCCAGTCGTATCCGACTCTAGGGTTCAGTGCTCATCTCTGTTTCAAAGCCTAAGAGTCAGCACTGTCTGCTTCTGCAGACGTTTCCGTGGTCATGTGGCAGGCATGACTAGACACCAGAGCGCACAGAACGCTGTTTACCTTCCCACTGAAGTAGTCCCTGTTTATCTCAGTGCAGTTTCTTGTTGTTGAACTGCTAGATTGGCAGGAGCTGGGAGAGAGACGGGCGGCGGTACTCATTCCGTCCTACAGTACTCAGGTCTCAAACTGCTGACCTCCCACGTCCCAGTCAACCTCTTAACCACTTGAGCTACTGCAGACACAGGGAGACTTGGTCACCAATCAGTCTCTTTATTCCAGAACTCACATGGCTTATATGAAAGAGGAAAGGAAGGCAGTCTCTCCGCAAACACATAGAAAAAGAGAGAGACATGTTGGAGGTAGTTCTCCAGGAACAATACATTTTGTGTGTGTGTGACAGTACAACGTTGACCTTAGAGCTACATAGATTCCCCCTGTTTTCTTATGCGCTTGCTCCTGGCACAGAGGGTAGAGGTAGCTTACTCGGAATAAAGTGAAAGTCAAAACTCTGGCTGTTCTCCTGCAGATCTAGATTAGAAATTAATAAGCAACAAGGATTTCTAACAATACAATTTTTCGTTACAAGGCCACTGATTCATAGGATTGCCATACGTCAGAAGGGATGTGATGGTATGTAATGACAAAAAAGCCTCACATCTCCGGAACGGAGTCCACCGCCAACTCTAATGTCCTGTTCCAAAATTAAAAAATGCACCTTTGGTAGCTGTGGTGCATCATTACTTCGCATTTACACGAGTGTTTTATGTGGAGGTGTTTCAGCCTCTGAGCATGTCTGGAGTGCTTGTAAAGGTTTCCCTTCCTCGAAAGCCAGTCGTATCAGACTGTAGGGTTCAGTGCTCATCTCTATTTCAAAGCCAAAGAGCCAGTGCAGGACTAGACACCGGAGTGCACGGAGCGCTGTTCACCTTCCCACCAAAGTGGTCCCTATTTATCTCCTTGCAATGTCTTGCTTTCGAACTGCTAGGTTGGCAGGAGCTGGGACAAAGACGGGAGCTCATTCCGTCCTGCAGTACTCGGGGAATCGAACTGCTGACCTCCTGCCTTCCAGTCAGTGTCAAACTGAGGGAATGTGAAGGCAAATTCCCCTTCCCCTGGAGCCCCCCAAAGAGAACTTGTAGTCTTCTCAAAATGTTATTATCTTGTGATTTTCCAAAACCAGATATTTCTTTTCAAGATTTTTTTTTTGGGGGGTGTCTTTTGATAAATATCTAAAAATTACCACACATAGGAGCTTTCAGGAGAAATAATTACCTCCATTTTTTTGGGTGGGTTCAAACATTTTCCAGGGTTAGAAAAAGCCCCCGTTTCGTCTGATGAAAAACTTTCCCCTTCTGCTTGAAACATTCGCCCAGTCTGGTGTAAAATGCAATACCATGTTGGACAATTTGTGATGCACGTGGATATTTTTGCTCTTGTCATTAAACAACAGCCACAAAGAGGCTTAACTGGGTTTGGAAATGTGAAGAGATGTCTTTTTATTTTTATTTTTTAAAAGAACCTTTTTTCTCCATTCAAACATTCAACAATAACCTTCCTTTGCCGTGGGAAGGAAGCTACTTTGGCTGATCTCCCGTGTCACCAAAGAAAAAGGGCAGCTGTGTACTGTCCAGATGTGTACTGGTTTCCCTGCACATTACAATGTGGTGGGGACGGGGAGTATGCTTCGGACAGGGATAGATTAGGGGTTTGATCCTGGCGCTGACGGAGAGAATAAAGAGCCACTGACCCAAACCTTATTCCTTATATGCCTTTATACCAGGGGTTCTCTACCTAAGGCCTGTGGGCTGGATCCGGCCCATGGCACCATTTTATGTGTCCCCCACCCCTCTAAGGGCTCTAATGTGACAATTAAATTAAATTAAATTAAATTAAAGAAACAAAATGACCAACCCTTTGAAGCTGTTGGGACAAAATTGCCCCCCCCCCTGTGCAGGCAGGGCAAACTGGCCGTCCGGCCCTCAAAGCTGACTGAGAGCGTGACCCGGCCCCCAGCTTGTAAAGGTTGGGAACCCCCTGCTTTATACAGTGGCCGCAGTCTTCTCTTTGATAGGATGACAGGAGACAAAGCATGGCAATTATGCCTAATTACTAAACTCACATCTCATTTTGCAACAGCACATAGAGTCTAGTATCTGTAATTTTATGGGAAACAGCCTGTTCTATTGCCTCTCTTTGGGACCGATTATCCTCAATTTTGGTGTGATGGAGACGGCGACGGAATGTCACTGTACAAGATCCAGCCCTCCAGGATTATACGAGGCTGAAACTTGGTGCTGCTAGCGTTCCAGTACACATCTGGACTGCAACTAGACTCCCAACCTGTCAGTTTAAAGCAGGAGTTCTCAACCTTTTTAAAATGTGGGCCAGGTCACGCTCCCTCAGATAGCTTTGGGGGCCGGATGGCCACTTTGCCCTTCCTCCACCACATGGCACTTCCTGGTGTGGTGGAGGCAGTGTGGGGGACACATGAAATGGTGCCATGGGCTGCATCTGGCCCACAGGCCACAGGATGAGAATCCCTGGTTTAAAGGATTATCACTTTTATGGTCAAAACATTATATAGAACCTCCCCCCGCCCTCCTCAATAGCATTGGAGTTTTGAGCATTCAGAATTGTGCTCAGCCTTGCAAAACTCCAGGAGTGAAATGAAAAATGGCAAGATTATGTCCAGATTTGAAGGTTGGCTTGTTGAGTTTGGATTCTTCCCCGGCTGATGTGTTGGCCATCACTTCTTGAGGAAGACATTTCTTCCCTTGTAGCCTCCTCCCTCTCTTTCCCATTTCTTCCCTTCCTTTGTCAGTCCGGCCGTAGATCTGGTGAAGGAGGCAAGAATATCAAAAGTGTTGCAGCTGGGAGGGTAAGAGAGGCCCTCGGACGTCAACCACTGGTCTGTTTGCCTCGACATCTCTGGGGGTCGGCGGCAGCGGGAGTCAAAAACAAAGCCAACCACCACTGGGCATCCTTAGTCACCTGCAAATTGCTTCCTGCGAGCTTCAAGGCTGGAGGAGCTTTTGACCGGGAGGAAGGAGCACACGTCAGACCAGAGCCCTGGATCATGCCACACGACAGGTGTGAGGGATGTGACTCATCCACGGAGGCCACGTGTTGTCCATTGCACTGAACTGGTCTCAACATCCCCCAGGACGCTTGGCGGCTGTGCTTCTCCAACTCTTACTCTTCAGTCATTGGGTATGATGATTATCTATATTAATGTTGATATAACAGCAAGCAAAAGGGGTGCAAAAAGTAGATCATCCTCCATGTGGTGCACCCCAGGGCAACATGACATTGTCACGGCTAAATAGTCTAAACCAGTGATGGCGAACCTTGGCACTCCAGATGTTCTTGGACTTCAATTCCCAGTAGCCCCCATGAATCCACATGAATGGGTTTACTATGATTCATCCGGTATGTGCCTGTATGGGCATGTTTTACTTCCACTTCCGGGAGCGATGAGGGCAGCGCGTGCCAGATGAATCACAGTAAACCCATTCATGTGGATTCACGGGGTGCTTGGGCTTCTGGGAATTGAAGTCCAAGAACATCTGGAGCGCCAAGGTTCACCATCATGGGTCTACACATTAGAATAAGATGACACTGAACTGCCGCGTGCGGCCTCCCAATCAAAAGCTACGTAGAAGAAGAAGATATATACCCGTACCCCTGATCCACTTCTGTGAGTCACTTTCTGGTCCTCAGCCCTTTTGGCACGCAAAGTCCTCCTCGGTCCCAGGCCAGGATGGATGAAGCTGCTTCCCTCCATCAATAGGGATTCAAGTGGGATTTAATCCACTTGGGGACCCTCACCCTTCCCTGTGGACTTCGCCACCCAAGGCTGTTAGTCCTCAGGGAGGTCAGGTTAGTTAACCGCCGCCTGACAATTGGCGTTGAGTCGCTGGCAGTAGGGTCTACTCTATTACCAGAGCAGGATAACCTGGCTAGACTGGATATACTCGGAGTAAATAAAATGGCCTGTCCTTTGTAACCCCGTTGGAAGCTTTTCCTACATAGAAAGATGGGTTTCTAAATACCGAGTGGGGATAATAGCTTCTCTCTCCCAAATGTCCTGGAGTTTGAGCCAGAGGTTGCATTTGGCCCTTGGTGCCGTTATCTCAGCATGTGGGGGGAAGAACAGCTCATGTTCCTTTTGGAGGACTGTAACTATGCTATTCAGAGCTAAGATATGAACCAATCCCAAATTGGAAAGCCGGCAACACGAAGCTCCTCAGCTTCAGCTCCGTACAATCCCGGAGAGAGTACTGAGAGTGACATTGGGTCCCTCGTCCCCATCACACCAAAATTGAGGATAATCATCCCTAAAGAGAGGACAATGGGACACACTGTTTCCTGTAAAATTACCGAGGCTATTTGTTATGTGCTGATGCAGAATGAGATGTGAGTTTAGTAATTTAGGCATAATTGCCATGCCCGAGTGACTGCCTTGGGAAGAGATGGCTTCATCTCTTGACATCCTCTCAAAGAGAGCAAAACCAAATTAGAAGATGGAGGAAGGATGGATCGGCTATGGGTATATATCTTCTTCTTCTACGTAGCTTTTGACTGGGAGGCCGCACACGGCAGTTCAGTCTCATCTTATTCTAATGTGTAGACCCATGATGGCGAATCTTGGCACTCCAGATGTTCTTGGACTTCAATTCCCAGAAGTCCCAAGCACCCTGGGTAAGGGACATCATTAAAGGAGGATATAGCCGAGGCACTCTACATCACTTGTGACAGGCCCACTGAACCACATAACCGGCCCACAGCCCGAAATGTTTGGGCACCCCTTGTCTAGAAGACAAGGAAGGACAGACCTGAGAGCAGAAAAAGGAAGACGAGTGCAGCCTAATGAGAAGCCTATGAGTTTTTCCGCTTCAAAACACAGGCTGGTCAAAGCACAAAATTGTCGCTTACTTTATTCTTTCTCAATGGGATTTAAACAGAAACATATAATAGAGGCTGTTGAATGACAGAAATCCCCGGTGATTGTTACAGTTCAAGCAAAGATGGCTGAAAAGGAAAAGTCTGTTTTTCTGTCTCTCAGCAGTTAGTGGGCAAATGTCTTCACCAGGGAGTCAAACTGTTTCAAAAGCCAGGACTTTGCTGCGGGGAAACTCTGAGAATTATAGTTTTGGAAAGGGAATTCTCAGCAGCCCCGGTGGACTGCAAATACCAGGCTTATTAATGAACTATACCCGTGATGGCGAATCCTGGCACTCCAGATGTTCTTGGACTTCAATTCCCAGAAGCCCAAGCCCCCTATGAATCCACACGAATGGGTTTACTGCAATCCATCCCACCCACGCCACCCTTGTCGCTCCCGGAAGCGGAAGTAAAACGCGCCCGTACGGCTAAGGCTCTTCCAGGTTAACCCTTCCTCCGTATGGGCGCGTTTTACTTCCGCTTCCGGGAGCGATGAGGTCAGTGCGGGCTGGATGAATCGCAGTAACCCCATTCATGTGGATTCACAGGGGGCTTGGGCTTCTGGGAATTGAAGCCCAAGAACATCTGGAGTGCCAAGGTTTGCCATCACGGAACTATGCAGTCATGATTCCCATAGAATAAGATCATTTGCATGGGAAGCTATGTGGCAGAGACACTGATAAACATCCCCAAGTTACTCCAGTGGAATGCAAAAGAAATATTATTTTTTTACATGCCAGCTAACATTTTCAAGCCCTTCTCTTGCAAATTTTTTAAAAGTCCAGATTGAAACAGCTAAGTTTCATAAGGTTGACCGGTGCTTATTCTGGACTGGCATGATGATGGTCAAGCAGACCAAATGTAAATGGAAACCACTAAGTGCCCATCTACACCACTGATGCCCGAACATACTTCAGTTTCTGGGGTTCTTTGGATGATGCCATTCCTGTTAAACTGTATTCAAACTGGTGCACAGTTTTAGTGTAGCTACTATATGCTGGGCGAGTGCTGACATTCAGAAAAGAAGCAGTGCTGTGCTTAAAGTGGGACCTATTTAACTCTCACCCCAGTGAAGTTGGAGATGGAATCAGTCTCTGTGAATTTCACTCAAGGTCAGGAGGCGAGAAACATCTGGACTTTGGGAATCCCAGGATTCAAACCTATGAAGAGTGTCGGTCAGAGGTGTTTAAAGCTGAACCAGGTCCTTTTCTGAAACCGGGACTAGAGGTTGAAGGCCGGATCTTCTGTGCCTTGTATTTGAGGCAGTTTTTCCAGGTGTGATCAGGTTCTTTGGGAAAACAAGCTTACCTCTGAACATGGACAAAGTGTTCTTCTATTGCAGCGGTAGCGAACCTATGGCACGCGTGCCAGATGTGGCACTCCCAGGTCTCTCTGTTGGCAAGTCGTGCGCAATCGCCACAGCACCGAGTTCGTCCCGCCCTTTGCCCAGCAGCCCAATGGGAGCACTTCCTCCCTTCCCCCAGCACAGAGTTCACCCTGCCCCTCTGTTCTGTTGCATGTGCTACACACCGAACATGTGGGAAAACACCACATAGAGGCTGTGTGCATGGGCACCACTGGTATGTTCTGTGAGTGAGAAGTGACAGTAAAACAGAATTCTTCTTTTTCTTTTCCCACACAATCGATCCATGCATATGCAGCTGAAGAGAGCGCATATTCAAAAACTGAGGATTTAAAACACATGAATGCTATTTGCCAGGAATTCCTCTTGCTCCTGCATGTAGGAGTTTAGGCATTAGGTACATTCAGCTGTGGTTGGGAAACTGGAAGCACACTATTAGCATAGACAACTAACCCAGAATGTTTTGGTTTTTTTATGTTTATAAATAGGATGCCTTGCTCGTTCATGTTCACTAAACATAGTCATTACTGGGAAGCAAAATCCCTGATTTGCTTTTGGTATCCCAAAGATTGCAGCATGTTTACCAGGGCGTGAGGACCAGTTAAGAAAATGATTGATCAGATGTGGGAGTGAAATTGCAGATATCTCAACTAGGTGCTCTTTAGATGCAGGACGGGTGGGGAAACCATGATGCTTCAAAGGCCAGTGGCCATAACTCCCCTACCTTTAGCCCTGTTGATTGTAGACGTTGTGTGTTGAACCGTGTCTTCTATTCCCTGCTGCTTGCAATGCATTTGCTTCTGAATTTTCCCGTGCTGTCTTCCCAACCGTTAGCATTGGAAATCCAGAATTAAAGCAAACACAAATCTGTAACATAATTTGGTAGAAATCATCATGGAATCTCTGTCCGGAGTGGAAAAGTCTAAAAACTCATACAGGCTACATAGAATCTGTGGTGGGTTTCTTTTTTTAAAAAGTGACGTCAATCAAATGGAAAGATGCGGGCAACGCCAGGTACCCCTGCTAGTGATTTAAAATAAACAAAGGCAGCCGTGTGATCCATACACAAAATAAATGCAGGAGGAAGGCGATACCTTTATAGCACTGTTTCCAACCTTTGGTTTTTGGACTTCAATTCCCAGGTGACTCCGTCAAATCCCTAAAGCACTGATCAGCCAATGTATTGACGTAGGCTTCTGGGAATTGAAGTCCAAAAACCAAAGGTTGGGAAACACTGCTTTATAGGTAAAGGTAAAGGTCTCCCTTGCTCGAAAGCCAGTTGTATCTGACTCTAGGGTTCAGTACTCATCTCTGTTTCATAGCCGAAGAGCCAGCCCTGTCTGCTTCTGCAGACGTTTCCGTGGTCATGTGGCAGGCATGACTAGACACCGGAGCGCACAGAACGCTGTTTACCTTCCCACCAAAGGGGTCCCTATTTATCGGCTTTGGCCGAGTGGGCGGTATATAAATTTGACAATTAAATTAAAATTAAATTAAATCTACTTGCAATGTCTTGCTTTCGAGCTGCTAGGTTGGCAGGATCTGGGACAAAGACGGGAGCCCATTCTGTCCTGCAGTATTCAGGTCTCGAACTGCTGACCTTCCAGTCAGCGTCTTAACCAATTGAGCCACTGCAGTCTTTATAGGATCACTTTAAAAATTAATAATCAAACATTGCGTGAGCTTTCGTGATGCAAGATCACTTCTTCAGGCATGCATCAATTTCTTGTGGATAGGGTAGGAAGATTATAAAGGAAAGTCCCAAATGTTCATGGCATGATGTTCAGCCAGGTTTTGTCTCTTAAATGTGAGCTGTGGTGGTGGGGGAACAGCAAGCTGCATCTTTTATAACCCCTCCCTCCCCAATTCAACAAACACAGGAAGCCAAGTATCTGCAATATGATCTTGAATCGCAAAAGCTCACACAGTGATTGCTTTTTGAAGTGATGCTATAATAATAATAATAATAATAATAATAATAATAATAATAATAATAATAATAATAATAATAATAATAATAATAATAATAATAATAATATTTTTGTGTCAGAAATTATTCTGGGTTGAAAGGATTTTTGCAGAAGAAACTCTGCTCAGGGAACACCCAAATGAAGCTCCTTTCATGTCCCAAAGAGCTGGGACAGAGACGGGCACTCAATCCGTCATGCAGTACCCGGGTCTCGAATGGCCGACTTGCCAGCCTTCCAGCTAACAAGATGGGCTTCTTAACCACTTAACCACCACAGCCCCAGTGATACTATAAAACAGTGGTTCCCAATGTGGGGCCCAAGCCCCACAGTGGGATTTCAATTCCCAGAAACCTAACTCAGTACATTCACTGATCAGGGCTTAGGGGGAAACTGATTTAGGCTTCTGGGAATCGAAGTCCAAAAACCAAAGTTTGGGACACACTGCTATAAAGGTATCGCCTTCCTCCTGCATTTATGATTTTAAAATCTGATTGTTAAAGAAAACCCAGAACCATCCTGGTAACCACAGGAGACCTAAGATGGCAGCGTGGGCAGAAGAACTCAAGCGGAAGAAATAAATGGTTATTTCAAGGGGATTTTTTTTTGTTGTTGTTTGAAGACGATTCATGAAGCACTTCCACAGATAAAGTCCTTTTGAGATCAATGGGCAGTGGTTCAGCCATAGAACTACAAAGCGAGCACTGTCGGGAATCTCTGCCATTGAAATCCAGGCAGGTGGAGATGTTACTAGCGGCCACTGTTGAGTCTAGTTCAAAAAGCCCAACTTTCATGCTCTCTGAACCTTCCCTGCGCACAACCTCTGTAATATTGACTACCCATTGCTGTCGATCAGAGCTGATAAAAAAAAAAATCTGCTCCTTTTGAACCACACTTCCAGCCAGCGGGGTTGCTAAATTGCAAAGGCTGCAGTCGGAAGAAAAGAGGGATACTGCATGTCCACGTTTTGATGAAGTCTCCAGAATAAAGTGACTCATGCTGTTTGCAAGCGTTTGGTCTGGGTGGTGCGCTTGGAAGGCCGCCTTGCTGACAACCAGTGGTATTTTCGTATGTGCAAAATTCACAAGGAAGTTGGTAGCTAATAGCCCATCCATGCTATTTCTAGCGTTAAAAAGACTTGCTTGATCTGCTCATTAAATGCACCAGCAGGGAGGAACTGAACCTACCATTTCGAATTATGCATTCCGCTGCCTTTTGTGATTCCAGTGACTTGGCTGGTGCTTACGACCACAATTCCCGTCCAGTATTCCCAGTGTTTGCACTTGCTTCACACAGAGGAGCCTTCTCGCCAGGCCTTGCCTGCTCTTATGGTGTTGACCAGGGATTCTCAACCTGTGGCCCGGATGAGGCCCACGGCACCATTTCATGTGGCCCGCCGCCACCTTCATCACACCAGGAAGTGCCATGTGGTGGAAGAAGGGCAAAAAGGCCATCCAGCCCCTGAAGCTGTCTGAGGGAGCATGACCCGGCCCCTGGCTTTAAAAGGTTGGGAACTCTTGGTCGTGACGGTTGTACTTGCGGAGGCTGGCGGTTCTGTTCCAGTGTCAGGAGATCACTTTGCTGAGGGTTTTAGTCCAAACTGCACTGGTACTCTCCAAGGGTTCGGCCCAATTTCCCCAAATAAGTTCAGCACCCAACATAAAGTTCAGCCCAGAACCCGGAGTGGATTCACCCTTCCCATGGACACTGGGATATTCTCTACTACTCTGTGGATGGTTGTGCAAACCATTGCAACACTGTGGGGTACTAGTCTCTTCTTGAATGTTCAGATTCCTTGATCAAGCCAGTACTGTGCATGAGAAGGGGGGTCACAGCAATAGACCATACGATGTGCCTTCACCGCAGCAAAAGGTGGACAAGAACCGTTTTGTAAAGTGAAACATCCAGAAATTCATGCAGTTCTCATAGCTCCCAGGCCCTGCTGGAAGCCCCACAAGCTTTGCAGAAAAGATAGAACTCAGTATATATACTTGTGTACTTACATAATATGTGCCAAGCGCCTACAGATGAGAGTAATATGATATTGGAGAATTGATTTTTTTTCTTCCCCCTTCCAACCCCACTAAGGTCTACATCAGGGATTCTCAACTTGCGGCCCGCAGAGACATTTCATGTGGCCCACTGCCGCCTCCACAACACCCAGAAGTGACAAGACATATTACTTGCGCAAGAGTAGGCCCATTGTCCTTAAATGGATTGCACACTGTGAGCATTCACTGAATCATCCTTTTTGTCAAGCATCCACTGCCTGGAGAGAGTTTTATTAACCATGACTTCCTCATCCCCTTCTTTCTTTCCTAGAAAAATGTGCAGTGAAGACGAATTGTAATTTATGCTGTTCGGATATAGAGAAAGTAAGGCAGGATTCTTAAAGCTCAAACCCCAAGATCCAGTGGTCTTTGAGCAGGATGGGATCTGTGATTCAGGAGCCCAGGTGGCACAGTGGTTAAACTGCTGTCCTGCAACCCAAAGGTTGTGAGTTCAAAGGTTGACTCAGCCTTCCATCCTTCCGAGGTCGGTAAAAAATGAGTCCCCAGCATGTTGGGGACAAATTGCTAATTAACTTGTGAACTTCCCAGAGATCTGCTAGGCTAGCGGGAGCTAGGACAGAGACGGGTGCTCATTCCGTCATGCAGTACTCAGGTCTCGAACTGCCAGCCTTCCAGCTAACAAGGCGAGTATAGAAGTGCGATTGCTTTGCTTTGCTTTAGTCCCCATCCAGAAGCTGAGTTAACCAGCAACCTAATCTTCCTTTACTGCCAACAATGGGATCTTTGCCATTCACCACTGCAGTCCTCCATCTTGGGTTTTCCAGATGTTTTGCCTGTCATCTCCTAGACATCCCGGCCTGAATGACCAAGGGGTGGGGATTTGGGGGTGGAAGTCCAAAACCTCTGGAGAACCAACTCACTGCTCTATCTCTCACTTGAGGCAGGACAAGACGGGCTGCGCATCTTTCTGTTACAGCTGGGAAGTCCATGAGGAACAGCTAGGAAGAATACCATCCCAGCCACCGGCCACTAGCATTGGTTGGCTAACACTACTGGCCCACTGTGGCTAAGGGTATGGAAGCCTGTGGCCAAGGAACTCTTCCAGGTCTAGAATGCATCCCTGGTGCTTTTCAGGAGGTTCTGTTCATGGAAGGTAGCAACCAAGACTCTAAGACCCCTTCCATTGACCTGTCTGAACGGAGACGCTGGAGAACATTCCCTACAATCTTCTGTGGCTGCATTTAGCAAGTAGAAGTGAGGAATACTAAACAAACCTCTCTTGGGGGGAACTTTGCCATGACTGATGGGACTTCCTGTCATAGGCATCCTTTATGCAGATCAGCCTCTGAGATAACCCCTAGTCCAGTGATGGCCAACCTTGGCATACTAGGTGTTCTTGGACGTCAATTTCCAGAAGCCCAAGTCAACATACCTGCTGATCAGGGCTTCTGGGAATTGAGGTTCAAGAACACCTGGAGTGCCAAGGTTGGCCATCACTGCCCTAGGATTAAAAAACCAGTGGCTAAGACCCCAGGGGAACTTCTCGGTGACGTTGGCTCCTTTGGTGAGGCTAGGCCGTTTTTTTCATAAATCTCACCCTCCATTTCCCTTCATTTAAGGGGCTAGATTCTCTCAAGAGCTTCCCACATGGGAAGGTGGCCTGGAGATTTTCATCCAAAGAGCAAAGAAAGGATCTGTTTGGTTGTCTGTGCAATTCTCCCCACCCCTCCCGCCCTCACTATAACTCACGTTATTTGGACAACAGTTTTCAGATAATCCCTGATACAAGTTAGGTTCAGGAAGGGAAGGCGAGTTTTAAAGGAGTTAGAAAGGTGAGAAGGAAAGAGATGCTTTCTGTCCCACACAACGCTGCAGATGAAGGAATGGCCTGGTTGTGAGACGTTAGGATGAGAACCTGGCCATCATGCATCAACGCCGGTGCCCACCCCGCTACGGAGCGAGGCCTTAGAGATCTCCGTGCTGACGGTCGATAGAGGGAAACTCTCATATTTGTCCTTCTCGCTGCTGCAGCTGCAGCGGTAGAGCAAAGCTTTGACTTCCTTTTGGAAGTTGCTGTTGAGGAAGCCGTAAATGATGGGGTTGATGCACGTCGAGGCCATGGCCGTGAGGTGGCAGAGGGAGAAAATGAAGTTGTGGTAGCACACGGAGATCTTCTCGTGGTCCCAGTCGTAGAGGGCGTTGAAGACGGTGAGGGGGAACCAGCAGGCGGCGAAGGCAACGACGATGCAAGCCAACATGAGGTTGACCTTCCGGTGGCTGGTGGCCCGGGAGCCGTCCTTGGACCGCTCCACCATGTCCTTGCGGCGCTGGAGACGCACGAAGATGCGGAAGTAGCAGGCCATGATGAGGAGCAAAGGAAGGCAGTACTGGAAGAGCAGGAGGAAGGTGGTGTAGGCCAGGCGGTGGTGGTCCGAAGGCCACTGCTCGACGCAGGCCAGGTGGTTAGCAAAGGTGTCAAAAGGGAGGCTTAGGTTTTGGAAGGGCTCGTCGGTCAGGATGGTGAAGGAGAGGAAGGGCAGGGAGATGAAGCAGGCGACCCCCCAGGTGAGAGCGACAGCCAGGTAGGCATGGTTGGCCGCCGGTTTCCACCCGGTTGGGTTGATGATGAGCTGGTGCCTCTCCAGCGCGATCCAGACAAGAGAGAGGATAGAGACCGTGACGGACACACACTGGACAAAAGGGCTGGCCTTGCACATCACTTCTCCCAAAATCCAGTGGTCCATCAAGGTATAAATGAGCGTGACCGGCATACAGACCAGGGAGACAAGGATGTCCGAGCAGGAGAGGTTGGCGATGAAGATGTTGGTGACGTTTCTCATCTCCTTCTGCTGAACGATGACACATACAAGGCAGAGGTTGCCGATCAGGCCCACAGCGATGACCGCGCTGTAGGCCACGATCAGGAAGGTGTCGTTGCCCACGGAATCACTGCAGGACATCTCGTTTTCCTCCAGGAAGCTCAGCTGCTCCGAGAAGTTCAGGTAGAGGAGATTCATCAGCTGGTCCATAGCACGTGGTCCTTCCAGCCAAGGTCCAGCAGCAGATCAGCTAAGTTGACTCCTGAAGGAATCCTGCCCTCGTCTGCGAATTATCCTGAACCAAGGAAGGGAACGGTTAGTTACTGCATGTCTATCCTGCCTGCCTTCTGGGAAACGTCGGAGGTTGCATACAGGGACCTAAATGTGTTTCCTCCCGGACAGACTCCAGGGATTGACCAGATTTGCACCTGCCAAGTTTGGGGCTTAGGGACTGCAGTGGCTCAAGTGGTTAAGATGATGAACTCGCTGAATGGAAGTTTGGAGTTCGATTCCCAGGCACTCCATGATGGAGTGAGCTCCTGGCTCTGTCCCAGCTCCTGCCAACCTAGCCGACCTTTACCTAGTTTGGGGCTTAGTGGTTAAGACTTGATAACTGGAAGGTTGGCAGGTTAGCAGTTCGAGACCTGAGTGCTGTGCGACGGAGTGAGCTCCTGTCATCAGCTACAGCCCCTGCCAACCTAGCAGTTCGAAAGCAAGAAATTGCAAGTAGATAAACAGATACCACTTCAGTGGGAAGGTAACAACATTCTTTGCCCTCCGGTGGCTAGTCACGCCTGCCACATGACCACGGAAATGTCTACAGACACAGACAGTGCTGGCTCTTTGTCTGTAAACTGAGGTGAGCACTGCACCCTAGAGTCTGATGCGACTGGCTTTCACGCAAGGGAGACCTTTACCTAAGTTTTGGGCTGCATCACCTGCTTTGACACAGCAGATCTGAGCATTTCATCCTCCAATGTACAGCCTCAGCCAGTGGTGAGCTAATTGTTTGCTAGCGATTCTAAGAGCTAAATCCAGAACATCTGGAGGCCAAAAGGCTGGAAGCGATTGCTTACGACCTCACCCTAGCTTGCCCCGGTCATATATTTCAGTCTAATCCTCTTGGATTCTAACTTATCCTAGAATATTAGGATGGGAGGAAACAGCAGGGGAAAAAACACTGAGTATTTTGAGGGCAGCATTTCTTCATGAGAGGGTTGCTATTTAGCTTAAGGTTTCAAGAGGCGCAGCATAGTTACCACTGATTGCAGTGAAGCACAAGATGTAAGGCAAGGGACTCTTTCGGTGCCATTTAACTCTGTGGGCCTGGAGCTCTTGGCATTCCCCCCCCCCAGAGGATAAACCCATATGGCTTGTTTGTTGTACTGGAACCTGCCAGAGCTGCTTCTGCTAGTGGGATACTTCACTTTTCCAATGCTCAAATGCCGTTCCCCTTCCTCACCGCCTCCATTACACCTTGCATCGAAAGTCTATGAAAGTCACATACCTGTAACCATTTCCACAAACTCCTTGTCCCTACTATACTGTAGCTGGTACCTGAGCAAAATGAAATGGCCAAAAAGGGGGAGATGGTTATCTTCTAAACATCTTCTTCTTCTAGGCAAAGAAGAAGATGAAGAAGAAGATGTTTAGAAGATAACCATCTCCCCTTTTTTTGGCCATTTCATTTTGCTCTGGTACCAGCTACGATGTAGTATAGACAAGGAGCTTTGGCAAAGAAGATGATGAAGATGAAGAAGAGGCATTAGAGGAAGAGGAGGAGCAGAAACTGATTTCCCCACGAACAGCCTATTCTTGCAGTCTGCCACTAATTGTGACCCAAAGGATTTGAGAGCACTTTTGTCTTAAATAGGCAGTTAAGAGTCATTCTCTTTTAAAAAAAGACTTGACTGCTCTGCTATTTCCACCACCACCCACTAATAGGAACCGATTCATCTGCCTACACATGTTGGACGCTTCTCCTGCGTCGCAGTGACTAGAGGGAATGTTATAACGAGTGCCAACTTTTGCACGCTTACCGTTGCACCACTGGGGCCCAGAACCACTTATAGATCCTGCACAATCCCTCTCTTTGCCCTGCTGCTGCAGAGTCCAGCCCACTCTCACGGCTCAAGGAGGTATGCTGGCATCCTTTCCTTTTGTGCCCTAGTTCTGCATAGAAAGAGAAGGGTGGTGGACCTGCGGGCTGCAGGCTTCTCTTGGCAAGGCTTGCCATAGCAGATGCCCACGGGGCACCCCTGCCACCTGGGCAGTGGGGGGGAGAAGGGAGAAGCAGGGAGCAATCTTTCCCTAGGGCTGGCCAGGAAGGCTCCAGACTGACCCAATTCTGGGGGCAGAGAGGATCCTAAAGATTACATAAGTTGATGCCGGGAAGATGTTACTCTGAGTTTTCAAAGGGAGGGAGGGATCCAGGTGGACATTTAGCAGGCAGATTTAAATTTAATTTAATTTAATTTAATTTTTGGACTTGTATGCCGCCCTACTCAGGTAAGACCGGATGGGTGGGAAGGTGAGGCGTCCCTGACCACAACATATGCATAGACCATCCATCCATCCATCCATCCCACCCACCCACCCCTTCCTCCATCCCTCCTCCTCCCTTGATTTGCCCATCACTCACCTAAGATGCTGAGCCAGTTCATGGCACCGAGCAGGTGGGCAGATCCTCTCCTCTCTCTCTCTCTCTCTCTCTTTCGGGAACGCGCGTCTTCTCCTGCCACACGTGAACGCGCCTTCCACACACACCGGGGTCGTCCGCCCCCCCCCACAGCCCCCCTCTCCCACTCCTCCTCCTTAAACACGAGATGCTCCAGAGAGCTTTGGGCATCCGAAATGCCGCCCGCGCGTTTAAGAAGCCCGAGGACCCACCCCTGCGCAACACCCCCTTCCCGGTCCGGGTGTGCTTTTAGAAGCCCACCCCACCCCACCCCTGGGTCCTGCCCCCCTTCCCTTCCCCTTCCCCACCCACCGCCTCCATCCAGCGAGCCTGGGCAAATCTGCCTCCTCCTCCTCCACGTGGGTACCACTCCCCGGACTCTCCTCCTCTTCGCCCGCCTCCATCGCTTTGCCCAGAAGCGAATCCCGGGTTCTCTTGGGAGGACACGTGAAAGGGAAGGAGGGGTGGGGGCACGGGGGGGTTAGGGGTTGGGGGTCCCCTTGGCACAGCCAGACACCCCCCCACCCCTCCCACCCCTTGTTTTGACTGCCCCTGGTCTTGGCAGCGGAGCCAGGAAGGATGCTGCAGCTGAAGCTTGGGGGATATTGCTCATTTCCTCACTCTGCACGTCCCAGAATTTCATAGCCGGCTGATGCTCCATGAAATGGGCAAAGGGTATGCCGCAGGGTAGAGCCAGGGGTAGTCATAGCAATGGCAAGCACACTTCTATACCGGCCCATAGTGCGCTTCCTTAGGGCGATTCACAAGGCCATTAGCATTTTAGCCCCCCCAACATGCTGGGGATTCTCTTTTACTCACCTCCGAAGGATGGAAGGCTGAGTTGACCTTAAGCCCTGCTCCGGATCGAACTCACAACCTTTTGGATGCAACACAGCAGTTTAACCTCTGTGCCACCAAGGGCTCTATAACGACAGGTTGCTGACCTGCAACTCTTGTTCTTCTTCGTGGTCCCCTGTGAACCCACACAAGTGGGTTTACCGCGCAGTAAACCCATGCATGTGGATTCACAGAGAACACGAAGAAGAACTTGATAGAGCGTAGGGGCAGAAACCAGACATTGTAGATAGCCCATCATTAGAACATTGGTATATTGAACAAGGATATAGCAATAGCCATTACACTTATATACTGCCCCAAAGCACTTAGTGCGCTCTCTGGGTGGTTCACAAGTTAATTAGCATTTTGCACTCAATTAGCATTTTGTACTCATTTTTCTGACCTTGGGAGGATGGAAGGCTGAGTCAACCCTGATCCCTGGTCAGGATCAAACCCACAGTCTTTTGGTTGCAGTACAGCAGTTTAACCACTGTGCCACCAGGGTAACAGGCAAATGCGTGGGCCAGTGGGGTTGATTTGACACACACAGGTAAACACTACACCTGAGCAGAAAACACACCTCTCCTTAGATCTAGGGGTTGTCTTCCCATCCGCTCTTTGCTCCTACGCCTGGTTTCAGAGCCAGGCAGGTGAATTATGGAGAGCTATAAACTGAACTTAACAACTTCTGGTTGCCAGGTCAGCAGTTCGAGACCCGAGTGCGGCATGAAGGCATGAGCGCCCGCCGTCTGTCCCAGCTCCTGCCAACCTAGCAGTTTGAAAGCAACAAAATGTATTTTACCTTTGTTTTGCCTAGTGATGTTTCTAACTTTTTTTGTGGGGTTTATTTGTATTTTAACACAAACATCTTAATCCGTTGCGATTTTAAACGTATGTCCTTTTCAGCTGATATATGCTGCTTTGAACTTCCTCACTGGAAGAAAGCCTGGGTATAAATAAAGTAAGTAAATAAATAATAAAACAGTTCAAGTGTTGCCTTTTTGGGATTGCAATTCCTGGAACGCCCAGCAAATATGGCCATGATCATTCTGTCTGAGAAATTTTGAGAGTAATCATCCCCAAAAATTACTTTTCCAACCTCCAAGAATGATCACCATTACTTTTCTCCTTTGCAGCCTAAGACTGATTCTTCGGTGTATCACAACTAGTGGTCACTGTCACGCCAATTTAGTCATAATAATATGATATCTGGAAGGGATCCTATAAATCCGTGATGGCGAACTTTGGCACTCCAGCTGTTTTTGGACTTCAGTCCCCAGAATTGTGCAGTAAACCCATTTGTGTGGATTCACAGGGACTTGGGCTTCTGGGAATTGAAGTCCGAAAACAGCTGGAGTGCCAATGTTCGCCATCACTGCTATAAATCATCAAGTCAAGGCAGCACAATGGGGGGAATTGAATTTCCAACCTCTGGCTCTGCAGTCAGATACTTAAACGGCCGAGCTGTCCAGACGTTCCCACAAGAGAGTTGTGTGCTGTTCATATTCATAATAATTCTTAAGATTTGTGTCCCCGTGTCCTGAGTGTTCAAAAACAGCAACATAAATTATGGCAATTCCATTGCTCTCTTCTGAACCGGCTCCTGCTGTTGTGTTGTTCACATCCTCTTCGTCTGTCCCGCTGGCGTTCGCTTGTGCACTTGTTTATATTTGTGCAATGAGAAGCTTCGTAGCCCAAATAAGTCGCTGCAAAAAGCAGAACAACAAAACAAAACAGTTTTCCTTCTTGTTCATTTGGCCATCCTTTTATTTTACATCAATACAGGCTTGGTTGGTTGGTTGGTTGGCTGCCTGATAACATTTATATCCTTTTCTGTCGTTGGGAAGATTCTCATAGCAGCATGGATAAGGTGAAAGAAACCAGACAGTCCTTCATTTATATGATGGAACATAAGGTTGACTCAGCCTTTCCTCCTTCTGAGGCTGTTAAAATGAGGACCCAGCATGTTGGGGGCAAAATGCAAATTATCTTATGCGCCTCCCAGAGATTGTGGGGCAGAATCGACGTTTGCTATTCTAAACAGTTTGATACAAAACAGAACAGGGATGAGAATCAAAAGCAGTGTACAATGGAAAACAAGAGACCCTCTTTTGTCATTGAAATGTGGTAGCCGTGTTAGTATGTGTTTCAAGCATAAAGGTAAAGGTTTGCTCGAAAGCCAGTCGTATCCGACTCTAGGGTTCAGTGCTCATCTCTGTTTCAAAGCTGAAGAGTCAGCGCTGTCTGCTTCTGAAGATGTTTCCATGGTCATGTGGCAGGCATGACTAGACACCGGAGCGCATGGAGCGCTGTTTACCTTTCCCACCTAAGTGGTCCCTATTTATCTACTTGCAATGTCTTCCTTTCGAACTGCTAGGTTGGCAGGAGCTGGGACAGATGACGGGCGCTCATTCCGTCCTGCAGTACTCGGGAATTGAACTGCTGACCTCCTGCCTCCCAGTCAGTGTCTTAGCCACTTGAGCCACTGCAGTCAAGCATATCAGAGAGTAAACAAAACAAAACAAAACAAAACAACAAAAGAGACAAAAAATGTTGTGGCACCTTAAAGACTAACTCCTGGATTTTAAATGTGAGCTTTCGTGAAACATGCCCACTTCATCAAACATAAGAGTGAAACCTCATGATGTTTGAGAGCACCGTAACTGCTTTCCAAAGATCATGCCTGTTGATTTTTAGCAGAGTTGGCGAGCTTTGGATTGGGGTTGCAATATTTTACAAGAGTGTTTGGTCCATCAAACCTTGGGAATACAGTTCAAGGAATTGGGGTGAGGGTAGTGTCATTGTTGTTCAGTCGCACAGTCGAGTCCAACCCTTTGCGACCCATGGACCACAGCATGCCAAGGGCCTCTATCATCTGCCATCTTCCGAAGTCCACCCAGATCTTTATCTACTGCATCATCTCATCTCCTTTGGCCTTTGATCTTTCCCAACGTCAGGGTCTTCTCGAGTGAGTCCTCTCTTCTCATTTGGTGGCCAGATTACTTGAGCTTCATCTTCAGTATTTGTCCTTCCAAGGAGAAGTTAGGGTTGGTTTCCTTTAGGATGGACTGATTTGATCTTCTCGCAGCCCAGGGGACTCTCAAGAGTCTCCTCCAGCACCACATCTCAAAGGTGTCTATTCTTCTGCGCTGAGTCTTCCTTTGGGTCCAGCTCTCACAGCCATACATGACTACTGGGAAGACCATTGCTTAGACTCTGCTGGGCGATGCCTCTACTTTGTATTATGCTGCCTAGGTTTGTCATCCACAGTGAGTGGGGGTTGAGGGATCCGCAAATGGCCAAGGAATGGAGTTGTGAGAAAGAATCAAACCGGCAGCCACCTGAAAGGCCATTGATGTCAAAGAAATTTCCGCCCATTCTCTGAGATGGAGGGGGACTCACCAAGTGAAGGATGCGATGCTGCTTGAACAGGAAATGCCTTGCAATCGATCGGAAAAGCTTTTGGTGGAAGGAAGATTTTTTTTTCTTTTTTGGCCAGGTGGTGGGGAAGACTCCGGGGTTTCCCAGGAATGTGGAAAGGATGCAGACAGAAGTGTAACCAGGATGCGGATCAAATGCCGCAACTAGCCCTGTTGCGTTTTCAGATTTTGCTATTGCCCCTAGAGGGTTCAGTGCTCAGCTCAGTTTCAAAGCCGAAGAGCGGAGCTGGGACAGAGATGGAAACGCACTCTGTTGTGCAGGACTCAGGTCTCGAACTGCCGACCTACCGACTTGTCACGTTGAGCATCTTAACCAAGGGAGATCATAACCTACACTTAAGGATTAGTACACTCTTGTTACCCCAAAAAGCAATGTTGTTATTTGCAACACTTTACTTCCTAGATCTTTTGGGGTGGGAGGTGGTGGTAGAAAGAAGACTGTCTGTTAGACATCGAAGCTGTGTAGAAAATATAAAATAAACCACTGCCATGCTAAAAAGAAAGAAATGTATGGGTTTGGAGCAAATAAAGATGTAGGATAACTCTTTTTGCATTCTCAGATCAGGGGTTCTCAACATTTTAGAGCCATGGGCCAGACCATACACTCTCAGACAGCTGAGTGGGCTGGGCTGGTGGTTCCTTCTACCATAAACACGGCTGTAAAATGCATCCAAGGCTGTCGTAAATACATTTACAACAGCCACCGGCGCATTTACGTCTGTTGTAAATGCATTTATGATAGTCCTGGGCACATTTACAGCTGTTGTAAATGCACCTGCTTCCACTTCCGGTAGTGGCAGTGGTGATATGGGCCACATGAAATGGTGCTGTGGGCCAGGGCCGGCCCGTGGGCCATAGGTTGAGAACCCCTGAGCTAGATACAAGTTGGATGAATTAGTTGCAGAGAAATGTCATCTCTAGATAATGATGCAAAGAGATCCTGGGCTAATCTAGTATGTAAGGTTCCTCCCCCCCCCCTTTTAATTGAAGGAAATTGATGTGTTTTCTCCCTTTGATAGAATGAGTCACACGGTATTAATTTCATTTTCATTTCTTTCTGCTGTTGATGTTGGTCTCATCAGAATGACAAATTCTGTTTCCAGAGAGCGCAGGCCGGATTGGACCGATGATTCAGACCAAATCAATAACATTTCTTCTCACCCTGCCATCTACGGAGGGAAACATAAGGTGGACGTAAGTTCTCAAGCCCCAATTATAACTATAATTCGCAGAAAACCTCACACAGCATATGAACCTCTTTTAGGACATGCAGCCCAGTTTTGGACTTCTCCCAGGCAGCCCATTATCCGGCCAGCTTCTTTATTTCTTCGTTTTTCTTTCGTGCCCAGATTAAATTTTAGATCGTCAAAATTAGAGTTGCCATAATTCTCTCCCACAAAACCGGGACAGAAGTATACTTGACAAAAATGGGTGGGTTATCTACAAAATAGCCTTTTTCTAAACAAACATAATATAACGACAGCTATAAAACACTTTCACATTAAATATATCAATACATAAATGCTGTCTGTTGTACTTCTGAGAGGTTGTGTCGTGCTCAACTCTTAACGCCCTCAGTTCCAGGAAACACACAGGTCACAGTGGTGGTGTGAGGCGAGGACATGAAGATTTGTCTCCAGGTGTACTCCAACTCCAGGTATACTTCAACTTTAATGTGACAGCAAATCACTCATTTGATGGCGAGAGTTCGAATTTCTTTTTACACAATCAGTAAGCTTTAAAAACCTGGAACTTTAACGTGATTTTTATTGAGCTGGCAGGGATAATTTTTCCAATCTTGAATCCGGGACAATCCCGGTTTTACGGGACGTATGGCAACCCTAGTCAAAATGGAACTACCTTCTTGGCTTTGTCGTTGGCCAAAAATAAATCATCATCGGTACATGTTTCTGCTAGTAATTGGCAGGCCAGTGAATGAGCCAATGGATTCTGTATCTGCCCACATTCACACAGGGTGTTGTTATCTGCTTGGAGATCGAACTCCTCAGCTCCTGGTGCACATGCCGTTGATTGATGTTGGCGTGCTGCATCCTGGAATTGTGGAACTCATGGGGACAGGGTAGGGACCATACCTGTCAACCGCGGCTCCGATGAATCCAGGACCTGCGCAAACAGGGTCTGCGCAGGTCGCGTTGTACGCATGCATGTGGAGAGCTACGCCACTTGTGTAGCCTTCTACGCAGGCGGCGTAGCCTTCTGCGCATGCGTGGAAGAGAGCTACGGAAGTGTAGAGCCCTTCCACGCATGCGTGCAACGCGACCTGCGCAGATGGGCTGCGCAGTGCGTCCTTTCCCCCGCTGCCAAATTACGGGTTTTTGGCAGCGCGGGTCGGGAAATGGCACAAATCGGCGCTGAATTACGGGGTAATCCCGGCCAAGTCGGGATGGTTGACAGGTATGGTAGGGACAGGTCCTAGGAATGCCATTGCTGTGGTGATCACGGTTAATGGTGGTCCATTAACCAAGTTGGCTGGTGATTCTGAAACTTTTAGTCTGGAGAAGTTTTCTTCAAGTTCTGTCTTTAGCAGTCTTGTAAAGAGCCAACCATCTTATTTTTCCTGTGGAAGTTAAGGATGCCGATGCTTCCAAACAGTCAATTTTTTACAAATTGAATTAAGATGTGGTCTTTGCTGCTTTGTTTTTGCCTTTGATATGCTGCAAATAACTTAGAATGGCAGGCACTGACAGGTGCATTAGTATTATGCATGCAAACCTAGTGACTAATTCTATGCATGTTAAAGAACGCAACGCCTGATGATGAGAAATGGGGACCTCGTTTTCATTTCGGATTCATGGCGTGAGTCAATTGAACTGTGCATCCTAAAAATCATGAATAATGGGTCATAATGGGCTTCAGACGCAAAGGCTGGGTTTATAACCTTTCTTGGGCAAATGTGGCTGTGAGACAGCTCACAAAAGAGAGGTGAATGATTAATTGATATTATTAGCCAGGTGGTGGGCTAGCTTGACCATGCATCTTAACAAGGCACATCATTTGCTGCTCTGTTTCAGGCAACAACAGGGACTGCAGCTGGCTTAGTGTTTAAGACGCTGAACTTGACGACTGGAAGGTCAGCAGTTCGAGACGCGAGTTCTGCACGGCAAAGTGAGCTGCTGTCGTCTGTCCCAGCTCCTGCCAGCCTAGCAGTTCGAAAGCAAGACATTGCAAGTAGATCAATAGGGACCACTTCAGTTGGGAAGATAACAGCGTACCATGCGTTGTGGTGTCTCATCATGCCTGCCACATGAGTACCTGCCATTCATCTGAGAAAGCAGGATTAGGTTTACCGAGGATTCCACACGGTGAAATATGTTCCCTGTTAAGATCCAGGATGCATTTTGCTGTCTTCCTTTCGTATGGTGTGAAATCCTGGGCTTCTCTGCATGTTGGAAAGGGAGGCTTCAGCTCAAAACCCATCTGGCACTAGCAGGCTTCTTTGCAGATGGCCTGAGTTTTGTCTTGATTTTGCTTCTTAGAGAACATTTCTGTGGGAGGCAGGTCTGGGAGTTCAAATTTGCAAGAAATAGGGTTCCTTGGCAAAGTCTGATTTCCTGTCTAGAAGGATGACCTTAACCAGAAAGATGAGGATAATGACTGAAAATGTGGCATGAAACAGGTTTTGTATGTCTCCTATATCTGGTTATAAGCCGAACAGCAACTCAAGGCAAGCTAATGACAGGAACACAAAAAACCAGTGGATAAAATTGTCTATTTGGGAAGTACAGTAGACCCTTGCATAACGACGTTACTTGGTTCCCCAAGTCGTATTGTTAAGCGATTTTCATTGTTATGCGGGTTTCTATGGAGTTTCCCACATAACAACATTTTTAGCATCGTTATCTGGATAACAACGGTTATTTTTAGCGTCATTATCCAGATAACAATGCTAAAACATCGTTATGCAGGGAACACATAGCACATAACAACATGTCGTTAAGCGAAAATGACGCTATTTGAATGCGTCGTTATGTGAGGGTTGACTGTACAGTATATTAAATGAAAATTGGGATCCCGAGGTAGACATTAAAATACAAATAGAAAAAGCAAGATCCACCTTCATAAAAGCGTGACACTTGTTATGCAGTTGAGATCTAACTCTCGCCACAAAGATCTGAATAGTGAGATGTTACGTATGCCCAGTGTTGCTACATGGAGTTGAAGCTTGGACATACTACAACATCTGAAAAGAGAATCAAAGCTTTTGAAATGTGGATCTACCGACGACCGCTAAGGATATCATGGGTTGACCCTGTGACTAATGTAGAAGTATTGCACCAGGTGGATAAAGGAAAAGACCTCTTGAAGACCATGAAGCAAAGAATGCTCCAATATTGTGGCCATATCATGAGGAACAACATAAAGTATAGAATATACTCCCAACTCGCTCTGCAAGGAAAGATCCCTGGGAAGAGAGGAAGCCCTGGACGTAGACGGACTTCATAGTTGAAGAACATGAGAGACTGGTGTGGAAGGTCCTCAGAAGATCCATGCCAAGGAGTTAAGAACCAGAAGTCTATCGCCATGATGGTAGTCAATATCTGGAACAGATACGCCAGCTGAAGAAGAAGAAGAAGAAGAAGAAGAAGAAGAAGAAGAAGAAGAAGAAGAACCTTGGCACTCCAGATGTTCTTGGACTTCAATTCCCAGAAGCTCAAGTCTCTGCGAATCCACGCAAATTGGTTTACTGGCACTCCAGGTGTTCTTGGAGTTCAGTTCCCAGAACCCCAAGTCTTTGTGAATCCACACAAATAGGTTTACTGTACTATGGACATTAAACCCATTCGTGTGGATTCACATAGACTTGGGCCTCTGGGAATGGAACTCCAAGAATACCTGGAGTGCCACAAGGTTTGTCATGGCTGTCCTATGAGTGCGTATATGAGTGTGTGGAGAAAGACACTCGGCACATTCCCAAAGGCCTGTTTTTTTTTTTAAAAAAAATTAAATTACACATTCTGCATCCCAATATCGAAACAGGAACTCTGAAGACTTTTCCCATAACAGAATCCGTAGGACGCTTGTTGGAACCCCCCTGAACGATGTTGATCGTACATGCTGTGACTTTTTGTTGTTGCAAAGGAAGTCTCATTCAGTCTGCTGTGATTCTGGTGTTCCTTCAACGCCTACTAGCAGCAATGACGATGCAGGAAAGATCTTAGTCTGCCTACCACGGAGGTGGCAGGAGAATTCCCTCCTCCATTCCTCAACTTCGAAGGGATTATTTGAATTTTAGGAGTCCACACCGTCCCTTCTCCTGGCTCCGATTTTTTGGGAGTGACAAATCCTTTCTCTGGGTTTCAGTCTGAACTTTGAAGCTGCAATCCAAGATGGTATAAAGCTGAGGGGAGCAAGAGGTAGGAAAAGAGGAAGACCGAAATGAGATGGATTGAATGGATAAAGGAAGCCATAGCCTTCAGTTTTGCAGGACCTGAGCAGGGGCTGTTGAAGAATGGACCTTCCGGTGGTCACTTAAGCCCAAGGACTGTCATGAGTCAAGAGCAACTTGACAGCCTGTAACAAGAGCCTCCGAGGTGCTGGGCTGATTTTGGGGGGAAGGTTTCAGCACCTGGGGGACTGCGGTGGTTCAAGTGGTTAAGACACTGAACTTACTGACTGGGAGGTCGGAGTTCGATTCCTGGGTACTGCATAACGGAGTGAGCTCCCGTCGTCTGCCTCAGCTCCTGCCAACCTAGCAGTTTGAAAGTAAGAAATTGCAAGTAGATCAATAGGGACCACTTTGGTGGGAAGGTAAACAGCGTTCTGTGCACTGCGGTGTTGAGGCAGTGCGGTGTTGAGGCAGATGTCCACATCTGCAGGCCTTTAGCTTTACCTTCAGCACCTGGACAGCTCCTGTGAACTTTGGACTAAAACCTGCAGCGGACTAAAACCACCCTGCATGGAAATCAGAATCGCTGGTCTTTAGGGTCCTTGAGCTTTCTCGGCTTAGCTCCCTGTTCTGCTAAGGAACCAGTTCCTGGCATGCGAAAAAGAAAGATATTTCCACATTCCACACTTCACCTTCCACTATCCATTCAGACTCTTCCCATAACTTGAAAGGCATCGCCCTTTTCAGGTTTTCATAAGACTACCTTAAAATAGAGGAAAATAGGTCTCTGCTCTTGAGGATCTTACAGTTTTAAATGGATATAAGCAGAGGGTTGGAATTAAGAGGGGAAGATGGAAGCCCGTGATGTGTTTTGGCTTTGGCTGCAGCACAATTTTGTTCCATGTATGAGAGTTGAGAGAGAGAGAGAGGAGTTTATGTAAATTAGAATATATCTCATCATCTAATGAGAACACACACAAAAAAAGCAAATGTAATTCTGCTGTGAAGATGCCCCTTGGCTTTATATCAGCAGTGATAAAATACACTTTGTCCCCAATTTTTCTCCTCGGTTGGGTTTCTGAAGTCTTATTCAATGGAAAGGTCTCCTTCCTTCTGCCTCCCACGCTACCCTGCTTGCCAGTTTACAGCCAATTTAGCAACTTTTCAAAGGCCTGAAGAATTAAGGTGTCACCAGTGACATTTCCTGGCCCAGTTCAGAAAATCCCCACAGCGGCTTCTGGCACGTCCCGGTCCTCAATCCCTACCAAATGGCATCCCATGCGCCGCCGTCTCCTGCACAAACCAGGGATGGAGAAAGGATGGGAAAGAAGAGAGAGGAAGGGGTGTTGAAATGATGATGCCCTTGAAACCGGGGCATCTCAAAAAGAGAGAAGGAGTCAGTGTGTCCGGAATTTTTAAAAAAAGGGGGGGTGATGGAGGATGATGATTCACCTCTCGACTAAATTGCAGAGATGTGTCCCTTAGCAACCAGGCGGAACGAGGATACCAAATGTAGGTTGGCCTGGTGAAGGCATCTAAATTAAGCAAAAAATCAAAGCAAAATTGGGGGTTTGTTGGCGTTAAACTCCAGAGACCTTTCTGGCCAAGGGATTAATGTGGAGGGGTGGGTGGGTGGGGAGACTCCCAAGGAACCATGGAAACTACTTTTTCCAACTATTGAGAAAAGACATCATAAGCAGCATGAACTCCAACCCTGTCTTCCACATGTTGCTGGGTAAAAATTGCCACCCAGTGGCATAGCTTGAAGGAGGGTTGGGAAGCGGAAGTAAAACGCGCCTGTACGGTTAAGACCCTTCCTCCGTACGGGCGCATTTTACTTCCACTTCCGGGAACGACGAGGGCAGCACGGGGGCGGATAAATCGCAGTAAACCCATTCGTGTGGATTCACAGGGTGCTTGGGCTTCTGGGAATTGAAGGCCAAGAACATCTGGAGTGCCAAGGTTCGCCATCACGGCCCCAATCTCCGTGAATTTAATCAACCCTCTTTTCAAATCCATCCAGATTGGGAAACAGATTACGGCAGCAAATTTGTCGCTTGAACTCTGCACTGTGTGAAGGAATCCCAGCCTGGCCAGGTTATCCTGCTACATGGATTAGAGTAGACCAGAGATTGGTGAACCTTGGTGCTCCAGATGTTCTTGAACTTCAATTCCCAGAAGCCCTGATCAGTAGGCTGACTTGGGCTCCTGGGAATTGGAATCCAAGAACACCCGGAGTGCCAAGGTTCACCATCACAGGAGTAGACCATACAGCCAGGGACTCAATGCTGATCATCAGGCGGCAGTTAACTAAGCTGACCAAGCTGAGGACTAACGTCCTTGGGTGCCTAAATCCACAGGGAAGGGTGCTGGTCCCCAAGTGGATTAAATGGTCCCACTTGAGTCCATCTGGATGAAGGGCAGCAGCTTCATCCATCCTGGCCTGGGGATGATGATGAGGACTTTGCATGCCAAAAGGGCTCAGGACCAGAAAGGGACTCGTGAAACTGGAACAGTGGTCCTATGGGTGTCATGTTGCAATGCGTAAGGCAGATGAAAGGCCACTGCATTATATTCTCAGGGCAGTCTTCATTGCTGATCGCCATGAGGATCGCCAATATTTGGATTCGGATACAACAGAAGACGTGTGAAACAATACATCCCAACCTCCGCCATCCTGTCTTGAATTTCCCACCATTTAGTTCCACGGGAAGAACGCACAGGGTTCTAGTATTCAATGGGGAGGGGGGGAGGCCAACCTCCCCTGAATCTATGCATACCTGTATGTTTTTCCCCCACCCTTCTCTTAATTATCTTACTTTTAGGCTGTGGCCAACTCTAAACATTGCAGCCTTTTCTGAAAGGTCTTCTAGCCTTTGGCCCTTTGGCTATATGGGTTGAGCTCCCTTCAAACGCAGATATTTTACGTCTCGAATCTGTGTTCCATCCCCAAGATGAACATGATTGTGAGTTTTAGTAAATGTCTGCAACACGACATGGAGTTTTCTTTAGAACACAGACAATCTTTGCCATCTTGTGGCCACAGAATCCATCACACCACAAAGAGAGGGGCAAGAGTAGAGAATCACGATTCAGAATAATTTAACAAGAAGAGGCTGGGCGTTCTCCTTATTTACCCAATGTTTGGTCACTTTTTCTCATACTATTGTTAAAGTAACGACCTTTGTGCAATTTACAATGTCCAGAATTTACCACTTGTTTACGAAGTTACATGCGCTCCATGCGCTCCGGTGTCTAGTCATGCCTGCCACATGACCATGGAAACGTCTTCAGAAGCAGACAACGCTGGCTCTTCGGCTTTGAAACAGAGACGAGCTCTGCACCCTAGAGTCGGATACGACTGGCTTTCGAGCATGGGATTTTTATTTTATTTTTATATTGTTATTTGATGTTTTGAATTTTTTTTATATTGTGTACTCTTTGATGTGATTAACTGATGTTTAGGATTTTATTGTATTGTACCTTATTTGATGTATTGTTAGAAACTGTATTGTAGTGCACATGTAGCGCATATTGTAGTATATATATATATTTCTGTAATTTTTGCGGACAGAGATTTGTAATTGTAGTTTTGGTGATTGATTTTTTGCTGTATTTATTGTATGTTATGTTACTGTATTTTGTATTATTGTCCGCTATGTAAACCGCCCTGAGTCAGGTTCGCCTGAGTGAGCGGTATTTAAGCGTGAAAATTAAATTAAATTAAATTAAATTAAATTAAATTAAATTAAATTAAATTAAATTAAATTAAATTAAATTAAATTAAATTAAATTAAATTAAATTAAATTAAATTAAATTAAATTAAATTAAATTAAATTAAATTAAGGGAAACCTTTACCTTTACTTACAAAGTTATCTTATCTTTTCCCAAAACTCAATGTGTCAGGTACTGGTTTGATACGTTTTATTATTTTTCAACGTATGCTCCAAAAAAAAAAAAAAGGTTTCCAAATACAAATTTATTTTCTTTCATTACTCCTTTATTAAAATTCTACTCCCAGGTGAGCTTATCAATTAAAGTCATTTTCCAACGGTGCAAAACTTCTACGTTAGTCACATGGTCAACCCATGATAGCATCCGTCTGTAGATCCACATTTCAAAAGCTTCAGTGTGCTTTTCGATGCTTTAGTCCAGGGGTGCCCAAACCATTTTGGCCGTGGTCTGGTCACATGGTTCAGGGGGCTGGTCAATGTGGCCCAGGGGCCCGAATCCGGCCCCGACGCCAATTCATCCAGCCCGTAAAGCCCTTGTCACTCCCGGAAGTGGAAGTAAAACGTGCCCATACGGTCTGGCCAGGTTTTCCTGCTATGGTCATAGAGTAGGCGCAACGCTGACGCAACATCAGATGGTGGTTAACTAACCTGACAACACTGAGGACTATTGACCTTGGGGGGCAAAGCTCACAGGGAAGGGAGATGGCCCCCCCAAGTGGATTAAATCCCATTTGTTGGAGGGCAGCAGCTTCATCCATCCTGCCCTGGGGCTGAGGAGGACTTTGTGTGCTAAAAGTGCTCAGGACCAGAACATGTCCTTGCTATTCCTATATCCTTGTTAAATATAACAAAGTTCTAATTATGGGCTATCTACGACATCTATTTTTGTCCCCACGCTCTATCAAATTCTTCTTCACGGTCTCTGTGAATCCACACGTATGGGTTTACTGCGCATACGCACAGTAATCCTGTTCGTGTGGGTTCACAGCGTCCCCACATAGAACAACAGGCACAGGTAAGCAATATGGCCTTAACAGAGGCCTGGTGGCGTAGTGGTTAAACTGCTCCCTTGGAGCCAGAACGTTGTGAGTTCGAGCCTGACGGGATTCAAGGCTGGCTCAGCCTTCCATCCTTTCAAGGTCGGTGAAAATGAATCCCCAGCACGTTGGGGGCAAAATGCTAATTAACTTAGCATTAACCCGAGAGTGCGCTAAGCGGCTCTGGGGCACTATAGAAGCGTAATTGCAATGACACTTCGTGTTTTTAAAAGTTTTAATTGGTGTGGGTGGGAGGTAGTTTTTCAGTGTTTTTTAAAGGAATTTTAAGGGTTTCTATGGTTTAAACATTGGGGTTTTTTATGTACGCCGCCCAGAGTCGCATGTCGATTGGGGCGGCCATACAAATTGAATAAATAAATACATTGCTATTCCCTGCACATTCTCCATTCTGCCTTGTTCTCTCGGGCAAAAGGGAGAAATATTCAGGACATGTTTGGTTTTCCAGAGGAGGCTGAGACTGCCACCTGTGTTATGCCAATGCAGGTGTTCAGCCAACCTGATGCATATTCCATGGGAGAGGCAAATACCTGGGAAGAGGTAAGGAGGATGAAGGGAGAGGCTTAGATCACCTGCAGAATTAACAGGTGTGGCGTCAACATTTCTGTATCTCATTCTTTACTTCTTGCGTTTCTCCTCCACCTTCCTCCCAGAACTGGGACTCAGCATCTTAAAAACATTGTTCTACAAATGATGGTTAGAAAAGTTGTCTTTCCTTTGGACTACATTTCCCAGAATTCCCCCTTGGCCAGTCATTTCTTGGGAGGTTACTTTAACTCATGATGGTGAACCTTGGCACTCCAGGTGTTCTTGGACTTACAATGCCTAGAAGCCCAAGTCACCACACCTGCTGATCAGGGCTTCTGGGAATTGAAGTTCAAGAACACCTGGAGTGCCAAGGTTGGCCATCACTGCAAGTTTAGGGGTTCTATTCAACTGAAGACCTTATCTCCCTCTGCATCCTTCCGGGTCTCATAGAACGCCACAATGAGCCTGGACTGGCTTGCCCTGTATTCAAATCCTGACACAGGACGGGAGCTCAAGTTTGGCAACTCCATCATCTTTCAGCTTGACTTGCTCTACAGGGTGAAGTGTAGGATTAGGGAAGGTTTGCATCATCCTGACTTTCACGGAGGTGGCACGTAAGTTTGAAACACACCGTATGTAAAATAAGCAGGTTTTTTTTTTTAAAAAAGCACAATTTCTTCCCAAGTGGCAAAAAGGATGTTTAGGATGGGATTATTTTATTTCAATCATGATGAGTGACAAGATGCAAGAACGGATGCCATGTGAGATTCAAAAATGAACATGGAGAGACAGAGGAGAATGATAACTAGCTTTAACAATTATTTTTGTTCTTATATGCAGGGGTGCAGTGGGGTCAGGGTTGGGGATGTGGTGAGGTCTGAGTATCAGAGACCAAGACCATGATGGCGAACCTTGGCACTCATTGTTCTTGGACGACAATTTCCACACCATTCGTGTGGATTCACAGAGACTTGGGCTTCTGGGAATTGAAGTCCAAGAACAGCTGGAGTGCCAAGGTCCACCATCACAGGACTAGGACATCTCAGACTCCCCTGCTTTCTCTGAGCGTTTACCTGCAGTTCCTAAGACACTATATTGCTTCCGGTGATCCCTGTTGTAACGCACAGTAGTTGAGGATGGTGTGGTTGTGAAAAGGTAACTAAGAGCCATTAACTTTATAAAAGACCTGCTCCTTCTTTCTTGAGACTGACTAAATCCAGCTCTCTGCATTTGTGGGGAAGGAGGTTGACTAAGGGGACATTCTTGATAACACTTCCAAATTGATGACTTTACCACTGCTTACAAATGTCCTTTCACCCAGTCTAGTCCTTCCCAATCCTGGTTCTCCCTCCGACACCCGGCAGACAAGACCATCTTGGCTATCCATGCCTTCATTTGGATTGGGGGGGGGGGGGGATGCCAGCCTTCAGTCTGTCTTGGAGAGGAAATGGTTTTCTGTGCTGAACCTGGAAACAGACAGAAACACCCCATGCGCCCCCCCCTTCACATTGCACACAGTCCACATCTAGCTCAGTCCGGCTTCATTTCCACTGTCCTCATCAAGCCGAGCTGAATCTTTCTCCGTGTCTTCTTTCTCCACAAAGTTGAGGATGCGCCGGTTGGCCTGGATTAAGTACTGCTGTTGGCGGAAATAGACTTTGAGCGCTCCCTTGATGGCAACGAAAGTGATTCCCCCCTGCCACGCAAAGAAAGAAAAGAACAAAGGAAGTGATAAATTACTGGAGTACCTTGAGATATGAAGTTAATCCATTCCTCAGGGTTCTTCGTATGGCAAAAAATCCGTCTCTCGAAGTGTGGTTTCCCATAGGAATGCATTGAAAACCAAATAATCCGTTCTGGTTGTCAGAAAAAAAAGCCAAAACAATGTATTTTTTCTGTTCAAAACTCTTCATAAAGTGCACTTGGGAATTTTTCGCCACGTTTCCCCCACTTTATTAAGAGATTTGAACAGATAAAAGACTCCCCACCATTTTTTTCTGATCTCCAGAGGGATTACATTGGTTTCAATGCATTTTCAGCACTTCCGACAGTGACCTCTAGTGGCCAGCTCTGGTATTATGCCCAACAATCAGCTGTAAGCCCTGGAAGTGCCCAACTGCCGCTTTTAAGTTGCCGAAACACACTGAAAATGTGACCGAAAATCCCAAAATCGGAGTGGGGATGGGTCTGGCACATTATCACAGCTGGCCACTAAAGTCCTCAGTCCTTTCACGAGAGATCTCACAAGCTGGATCCTCTCTGGATCGCCTCCTGACTCACCAGGATGGTGCGCTGAAGACTGGAGTTGACTCTGCGGAAGGTGACCCTGCCAACCAGGTTGGCAATGCTGGGGAAGACCAGCGCCCCGCAAAGTGTGCGCGAGATGGACAGGTGGTCACTCTGGTAGCGAGACTCAACCAGAGGGATGTGCAGAACAGGACGGCTGATCCCTGGGAATTGGAAAGAGAGAAAGAACATGGAAGTCTAAGTGTGGGAATGAAGACAGAGACACATGAGATACTAAACCAGGAGTTCTCAACCTTTTTAAGCCGAAGGCCGGATCATGCTCCCTTAGAAAGCTTCGGGGGCTGGATGGCCATTTTATTTTATTTATTACTGTATTTATATTTTGCCCTTCCTTCACCACATGGCACTTCCTGGTGTGGTGAAGGCAGTGGGGGACCACATGAAACGGTGCTGTAGGCCGCAACCAGCCCACAGGCTGCAAGTTGAGAATCCCTGTACTAAACCCAGGGAAGTTCAGCTGCCATCTACCTGCCCTCTCAAAATAAAGGAAGAAGGAAAAAGAAAGAAAAAGAAAGAAAGTAGTCCTTATGGCTGCAAAGATACATTTGAAGGTGTTTTTGAAATGGTTGCTGGGCTAGTCTGTGCAAGCTTATCAGAGAGTAAACAAACAAACAAACAAAAAGGACAAAAAATGTTACGGGACGTTAAAGACTAACTTCTGTATTTTAACGTTAGCTTTAGCGCAGGGGTTCCCAACCTTTTCAAGCCGGGGGCGCCGTGTCACACTCTCTCAGTCGGCTTTGCCGACTGGACAGCCGTTTCGCCCTGCCTGCACGACGGGGGTGGCCATTTTGTCCCAATAGCATCAAAAGGGTGGCCATTTTGTTTCTCAAATGCCCTTGGAGGGGGGGGACATGAAATGGTGCCGTTGGCTGGATCCAGCCCACGGGCCTTAGGTTGGGAACCCCCTACTTCAGTGGATCAAGTCCACAGAGAGGAAGAGACAGGTAGATAGACAGGCAGGTGAACAAAGACAGACGGACGAATGGATGAAAAGATGGCTGGCTGGCTGGATAGATAGATAGAATGCATGAATAGAGAAAGAGATGATGATGATGCATGAGTTGATAGATAGATAGATAGAATGCATGAATAGAGAGAGATGAAGATGATGCATGATTTGATAGATAGATAGATAGAATGCATGAATAGAGAGAGAGATGATGATGATGCATGAGTTGATAGATAGATAGATAGATAGATAGATAGAATGCATGAATAGAGAGAGATGAAGATGATGCATGAGTTGATAGATAGAATGCATGAATAGAGAGAGAGATGATGATGATGCATGAGTTGATAGATAGATAGATAGATAGAATGCATGAATAGAGAGAGATGAAGATGATGCATGAGTTGATAGATAGATAGATAGATAGATAGATAGATAGATAGATAGATAGATAGATAGATAGATAGATAGATAGATAGATAGATAGATAGATAGATAGATAGATAGATAGACGGATAGATAGACGGATAGATAGACGGATAGATAGATAGCGGAAGCACAGGCAATCATCCTTCCATAGGTAGCTAGGTAGGCAGACAGACAGATGGATAGACAGATGGAGAGAGAGATGGATGGATTGATAGAGAGAGAGAGAGAGAGAGAGGGAGGGAGGGAGAAAGAGGAGGAGGAGGAGGCCATGCTCACCTGGGACCAGGGCCTGAAGAGCCTGGAGTTTGCTGGCGTATTTCCTCCAGACGCGCAACACATACTCTTCCCACCGGATCATCTTCCCCAGGACCAGCATGACCGGGATGGTGGGAAGCCCCATGAGTAGAAAGAGTGGGTCTGCCCTCTCCATAATGTCCAGGCCTTTCTTATGGCCAACGACCTGCACGAAAGGAAGGCGGAAGGTGAGGGAGAGCTGAGAAAGGGGTGTGCCACGTCCTTTGAAAAGACAACTTAAGTCCTTGATTGAGTTGCCATTCCACCCCCACCCATCCTGCCTCATTTCTTTTGTCACCTAAATTTCAAGACTGGGCAAAAAAAAAAAACAAAAGTGTCCTCCCAAATATTATTGGACTACAACTCCCATCAGCCCCAGGCAAAGCAGCCCAGGGAAGGCTGGGCATTGCAACCCAACATCACCTGCCCAGTAATGAAGTTTAAGCAGCAGATATTATTCATCCAGCATCCTCTACATGGGGTGGCCTACCAGCATGGCCACAGTGGCTATGGATTATGGGGGTGGTAGTCCAATGCAGCTAGAGAGTGATAGGCAACTCCCCTCCTCCACTCACACACACAGCCTAAAGATGTGCCTTCTTCAGAGGATACCACCCCTAAGAGCACCCCTTTCTTGCCGCAGTGCAAATGCCGGCAGTTATGGAATGAGCCGGGCTGTGTCTCCTTCCATGAAAACAGGACTAACCACCATGCAGGTTGTCCAGAATAGGCCAGGGGGCTCAGGTGTGTGTGGGGTCCTGGGGAGGGGCACAGGAGTGGGGGGACCTGTTACGGAAAGATCCCAAGCCAAGAAGTGGGCTATTGGTCTGCCAAAGAATATACACCAAATAAAAGTGGTTATTTCTTTAAGGTGCCAAAAGATCTCTTCAGGGCCAAAGCTAAGCCAGGAAAGCTTCCCTTCCTCTGTCCAGGGTCCTGACTCTTATGGGACTTTGCCTGATTTGACCTGATTTTTGTTGCATATTTTAGCGCAAACCCGGCATGCAGCGAATACTACCACACTAGCCAGAGACAGGAAAGACTAGCCTGAACTAAAGCAAGTTGTTTTGCATTGTTTGCCTCTAATTACAGTTAGAAAGGTTCTTTCCTACCTCCTGGCCCTATTTGCATGTATTAAGGCTTTTGTGTTGCTCTGGCCTTCTCTCTCTTGCTTTCTGCCTTCGGGAGAGGTAGGATGTCCTTTTCGAGCGCCTCCATCGTCCAGGCCACATGGCTGGAAGAAAGGCCACCTTTGCTTACCTGTTTCTAAACTAACTCACCTGGATTCCTACATTATTAACCAGAGGCCACTTTGCCAAGACTCTTGAGCACCTACATCTTTTGCCCTCGCTTTGTGAGTAAGTGATACTTTTCTTTCTCTCGAGTATCTAGTCCAAGTGTGTTTATTAGCTGGGCTAAAAAGTGGGGCGAACTGGGAGACTTGCATTCAAACAGAGAGGCCTGAAAACCTGCCCGCCTTGCTATGCAGCTGCTACGAATAACTTAAAGCATTTTTGTCTCTGACAACCCGCCAGAGGGTTTGGGTGGCTAAGCAGCAACTCTGATCTATCCTTTATAGCAGGGGTGTCCAAACTTTTGGGGCTGCGGGCCAGTCATGTGGTTCAGGGGGCCAGTCACTATGGCCTGTGGGCCCAGACGGCAATTCATCCGGCCCACAAAGCTCTCGGTGCTCCTGGAAGCGGAAGTAAAATGCACCAAAGAGCCAGTGCTATCTGTGCCTGCAGACGTTTCCATGGTCATTTGGCAGGCATAAAACACACAGAATGCTGTTACCTTTACTGCTGAAGTGGTACTTATTTATCCACCTGCAATTTCTTGCTTTTGAACCTCTAGGTTGGCAGGAGCTGGAACAGATGTTGGAAGCTCACTCGGTTATGCAGCACTCAGGTCTCGAACTGCTGACGCCCTGATCAGGTTGTGGAGGGGAGTTCCACAGCCTGGGAATTGTAGCCCAGAAAATAAAGCTTTCCCAAGCTCTGGGGAGCCTAATTGGATGAAGATGTGGCCACCCAAACCCTTTTAAACTCCCGTTCTCGATAAACCTATATTTCTATTGACCGTGACTCAGCGTGGCAGCCCCATGAAAGCTTTCTTTCCTCCGGTTTGGGCTCAGACTGCCTGGGTGGAGGATGCCCTTGGATGTACCTCACCCCCAACCCACCCGGGGTTACCTGCATCACAGTCACAGCGCCATAGGTGACCGCCGACCAGTAGAGCGTTCCCACCACGATCCCAGCCGCAGCAAAGGGGCTGACTTTGGATAAAACCCGGTCCGCCTGCTGTAGGAAATATACCAAGGGCCCTAGGAAGGGAAGATCACGACATGGGGAAATGGCCTGCTGCGGGAATTCCTGGCCCCTTGGCTCTGTCAACGACACCACCCCCAGGACCTGCCCATGACAGGTATTCTCAACAGGCCAGATGCGGCCTGCAGCACCATTTCATGTGGCCCACCACCACCTCCACCAAACACGGAAGTGCCATGTGGTGGAAGACGGGCAAAATAGCCGTCCGGCCCCCGGAGCGGTCTGAGGGGGCGTGACCCGGCCCCCGGCTTAGAAAGGCAGAGAACGTTTGCTAGTCAAGGTCTCCCTTGTTCAAAAGCTCCATCCCTTACCCAGTTTGGGGAAGATGATGTGGTACTCCGTGCCGCACTGGGGGCAGCTAACGCTACCGGTGCTGTTGCCTTTCTGCTTCTCGTCCAGCCAACGCTGGAGGCAGGCCTGGTGGATCCATTTGGTGGAGCCTTTGCAGCGGCAGGGAGAGACCCAATCGGCCGAGCGGTCGTCGCTCTCGGTGGCAAAACAGACCCAGCAATGCCTGGAAGGGAGAAGCCAGACAGACACGCAGACAGACAGACAGACAGACAGACAGAGAGAAACCTCAGTTAAATAGCAATTCCACTTCTATATTGCCCCACAGGGCTTAGGGCAGGGTTCCCAACCTGCCTGTGGGCAGGATGTGGCCCACAGTGCCATTTCATGTGGGCCCCACACCCCCTCCAAGGGAATTCTAGAAACAAAATGGCCACCCCTTTGAAGCTGTTAGGACAAAATGGCCACCCACACCCCCCCCACCCCCATCATGCAGGCAGGGCAAAATGGCCGTCCGGCCTTCGAAGCTGACTGACCCGGCCCCTGGCTTGAAATGTTTGGGAACTGCTGCCTTAGTGGGCAATTTGCAAGGTATTTAAGCATTTGGCCCCCAACACGCTGGGGACTCATTTGAAGGATGGAAGGGGTTGAGTCATCCGCTTTCGAACTGTTAGGTTGGCAGGAGCTGGGACAGATGACAGGTGCTCACTCCGTCGTGCAGCACTCGGGTCTCGAACTGCTGACCTGACGGACTTCCAGTCATCAAGTTCAGTGTTGTAACCACTAAGCCACCAGTAAAGGTAAAGGTCACCGTTGCTCGAAGGCCAGTCATATCCGACTCTAGGGTTCAGTGCTCATCTCTATTTCAAAGCCGAAGAGCCAGCGCTGTCTGTCTGCTTCTGCAGATGTTTCCTTGGTCATGTGGCAGGCATGACTAGACACCGGAGTGCACGGAACACTGTTTACCTTTCCCACTGAAGTGGTCCCTATTTATCTACTTGCAATGTCTTGGTTTCGAACTGCGAGGTTGACAGGAGCCTGGGACAGACGACGGGCACTCATGGTCTCTCTCCCCTTAATAGGACAATCTTATTCCGAGTTCTTAGCTGCATCTGCCTTTCCTTGTTCCCCCAGGGGTGAGCATGACTTTGCTTCCCTTCCCCTTCATTTTCACAATGGGAGGTAGGTCACAGTGGGAGAGAATGGCTGTCTAGAGGTCTCCCAATGGGCTTCGTAGCTCACTGGAGAATTGAATCGGGATCTCCCCGACATCACACTGGATCTCAGGATTCCCTATTAATACTCAAGACGAGATCATTCAAAAGGATGTCCTTCTTGCTAAGCAGAGACTCTTCTGGCACCTTAACAAGTGACACATTTCTTTCCGCACTGTTTACTGTGAACTGCAGCCCACGTCCTCGTCTGGAGCCTTCGAGCTCGGGATGCACAACTGGCTCCCCTTGACACCGACACCAAGCTCAAATCTCATCCTCTTCCTCGCTCTATGCTATTGTTTTTCAGCACTGATAAACTATTATCTTCAAGTTCTTCTTTCGTGTCCCGATCAAAACTGCCAAAATGAAGCCACCTCCTTAGCAGTGCCATTGGCTGAAATTAAATCCTCACCGGTGCATGTTTCTGGTAGGAATTGGCAGACCGGCAAATGAGTCAGATTCTATGTCTCTCCACATTCGTTATTTGCCAGCATGATGCTCTTGCATTGAGGGACTCCAACCCTCAGCCTATTCAGGGTCCTCCAAGTGACGTAGAGGAGATTGAGTTCCTCAGCTATATCTTCCTTTAATCTCATTCCTTGTCTACTGAGCTTCTTCCTCCACCTTCTAATTTGGTTTTGCTCTTGCGTATACCCTCAAGAGCACTTATTCTTACCATAAAGCTCTTCCTGGATCTGATCTGGCGGACTTGATGCTCATCTCCGTTCAGAGGATGCCGAGGGTCCTTCTCTTGCTTAGTTCTCTCGGCGTCCGCTGCTACTTCTCTCCTGATCTTAGGTGGAGCCATACCAACAAGAGGGTAAATTTTCTCAACAGGTGTAGGTTTAAGGCAGGGATGGTCAACCTGCGGCCCGTGGCACCATTTCACATGGCCCACCACCACCTCCACCACACCAGGAAGTACCATGTGGTAGAGGAAAGGCAAAAGGGCCGTCTGGCCCCCGAAGCTGTCTGAGGAAGCGTGACCCCAGCTTTAAAAGGTTGAGAATTCCTGGTTTAAGGCATTCTGTCACTATGCGCATGGCTTCATTAACAGTGACGAAGGAGCCTACTCTGCTGCAGAAATGCTCAGGGCCAAAGCTGATGTACGCAGTGTGGATGGCTGGGTTCCCCATTTATAGTTCTTTTCATGTTTTTTTAAAAAAGAGTTTTAACATTGGACTGCATTACTACTGCATCTTAGGCTTTTCTAATTACCTGCTGTTTTATTGCACATCACACAATTCACTTATTCGGCTTTATTTTCCTGCACACTGTTTGCCAGTTTTGTGTTAGGCGGTGACGGGCACCTTTCAGGATGGCAAAATAATATCATATTGAGGATTGTTGAAAGTTGGACAGAGAGAGAGAAGGAAGGAAGGAAGGAGAAGGTGAATCACCCGTGATGGCGCCCACGCCTTGACTGTTGCTGATTGCCACCTCGGTTTAAAAAAGGTTTCTTCCACAGGGTTGGGTTCCAGAGCTGCCAGACTGGTTTGACCAGAGAGAAGAGTAGGTTGACAGGCTGGCATACCACAGAGTCAATAAACTCTCCTGCCAAAGGCCAGCCATGCCACAAGAAATCAAGGGGAAAGGGTACCCCATGAATCTCTTGGATTCAGATGTCTCAGGAAATGTGGCCAACCATCCATGAGAGCTTCTATAAAAATGAAACATGTTGCTGGCGAACCTTCGTGAATCTCTTGGGATTCAGATGCCTCAGGAAATGTGGCCAACTGTCCATGTGAGCTTCTATAAAAATGGAACATGTTGATGGAGAACCTTCATGAATCTCTTGGATTCAGATGTCTTAGGAAATGTGGTCAACCATCCACAAGAGCTTCTATAAAAACGAAACATGTTGATGGAGAACCTTCATGAATGCCTTGAATTCAGATGTCTTAGGAAATGTGGCCAACCATCCATGTGAGCATCTATAAAAATGAAACATGTTGATGGCGAACCTTCATGAATCTCTTGGATTCAGATGTCTCAGGAAATGTGGCCAACCATCCACGAGAGCTTCTATAAAAATGAAATATGTTGATGGTGAACCTTCATGAATCTCTTGGATTCAGATGTCTCAGGAAATGTGGCCAACTGTCCACGAGAGCTTCTATAAAAATGAAACATGTTGATAGCGAAGCTTCACGAATCTTTTGGGATTCAGATCTCTCAGGAAATGTGGCCAACCATCCATGTGAGCATCTATAAAAATGAAACATGTTGATGGCGAACCTTCATGAATCTCTTGGGATTCAGATCTCTCAGGAAATGTGGCCAACCATCCATGTGAGCATCTATAAAAATGAAACATGTTGATGGCGAACCTTCATGAATCTCTTGGATTCAGATGCCTCAGGAAATGTGGCCAACCATCCACGAGAGCTTCTATAAAAATGAAACATGTTGATGGTGAACCTTCATGAATCTCTTGGATTCAGATGCCTCAGGAAATGTGGCCAACCATCCATGTGAGCATCTATAAAAATGAAACATGTTGATGGTGAACCTTCATGAATCTCTTGGATTCAGATGCCTCAGGAAATGTGGCCAACCATCCATGTGAGCATCTATAAAAATGAAACATGTTGATGGCGAACCTTCATGAATCTCTTGGATTCAGATGCCTCAGGAAATGTGGCCAACCATCCACGAGAGCTTCTATAAAAATGAAATATGTTGATGGTGAACCTTCATGAATCTCTTGGATTCAGATGCCTCAGGAAATGTGGCCAACCATCCATGTGAGCATCTATAAAAATGAAACATGTTGATGGCGAACCTTCATGAATCTCTTGGGATTCAGATCTCTCAGGAAATGTGGCTAACCATCCATGTGAGCATCTATAAAAATGAAACATGTTGATGGCGAACCTTCATGAATCTCTTGGATTCAGATGCCTCAGGAAATGTGGCCAACCATCCACGAGAGCTTCTATAAAAATGAAACATGTTGATGGTGAACCTTCATGAATCTCTTGGATTCAGATGCCTCAGGAAATGTGGCCAACCATCCATGTGAGCATCTATAAAAATGAAACATGTTGATGGTGAACCTTCATGAATCTCTTGGATTCAGATGCCTCAGGAAATGTGGCCAACCATCCATGTGAGCATCTATAAAAATGAAACATGTTGATGGCGAACCTTCATGAATCTCTTGGATTCAGATGCCTCAGAAAATGTGGCCAACCATCCACGAGAGCTTCTATAAAAATGAAACATGTTGATGGTGAACCTTCATGAATCTCTTGGATTCAGATGCCTCAGGAAATGTGGCCAACCATCCACAAGAGCTTCTATAAAAATGAAACATGTTGATGGTGAACCTTCATGAATCTCTTGGATTCAGATATCTCATGAAATGTGGCCAACTGTCCACGAGAGCTTCTATAAAAATGAAACATGTTGATGGCGAACCTTCATGAATTTCTTGGGATTCAGATCTCTCAGGAAATGTGGCCAACCATCCACAAGAGCTTCTATAAAAATGAAACATGTTGATGGTGAACCTTCATGAATCTCTTGGATTCAGATATCTCATGAAATGTGGCCAACTGTCCACGAGAGCTTCTATAAAAATGAAACATGTTGATGGCGAACCTTCATGAATCTCTTGGGATTCAGATCTCTCAGGAAATGTGGCCAACCATCCACAAGAGCTTCTATAAAAACGAAACATGTTGATGATCTTCAAAGTACCAGAAGAATGCCCACAGCTTTCAAGCTCCCACCTGGGGCTGAGCATGTTGCACACAGCCTGGCCTCTTACTGGAATCACTGAATCACCCACAACTACAAAGAGAAGCTAAGCAAGAAGGTATATAGGCATTTTCCTTCTTCTTCTTTCGTGTCCAGGTCAAACATCAAACATCCAAAATAAAGCCACCTGCTTCGCTTTGTCACTGGCCAAACTTAAATCCCCATCAGTACACGTTTCCCGTAGAAATTGGTCGGCCAGAAAAAGAGCCAGAGCGCTCGATGGAGGCATAAGTTGCGTTATGTGAGATTTTGTGGGGTTTACATTTAAACCTGTAAACCACCCAACAAAGAAACAGAGAGAAGGAAGGAATAATTAGATAGATAGATAGATAGATAGATAGACAGACAGACAGACAGACAGACAGACAGACAGACAGACAGACAGGTGCATGTACATACAGATTCACAGGTACTGTACAATGTTTTTTGTAAGACGCATATGGTGATACCCAGTGTGGTATAATGAATGGACTAGGACTCAGGAGATGTGGGTTCGAATCCCCACTCGGTCATGGGAACTCACCGGGGTGGGGTAGTGGTGACTGTTAACCCTCCCTTAAATAGCTCCTTAATTCATTCGTTCATTCATTTCATTTCATTTATTAGACTTGTATGCCGCCCTACTCGCGGAAGTGACTCATATATGGGGCAACATATATTACAATGTTACAGTATCAAATATAAATCCAACAGCATAATATAAATATAGATACAATCAATAAGTCAACAAATCTAGCATAAAAATGAAAATGCAATACAAGGAAGGGCCAAAGAAACAATATATCACTGTTGCACGATATCTTAATAATGTAAGCTATGCAGAGGAAGGACTCAATGACGCTACTGGCAAGAAATAGCAAGGAATCGAAACTTTTAACGAAAGTGAAAAAGAATAAAGTGCCAAAGCCGGACTGCAGTTAGATATTAAGAAAACAAAAATCACCACTACAGCATCCGATGCTCTCCGGTGTCTGGTCATGCCTGCCACATGACCATGGAAAACATCTGCAGATGTAGCCAGCACTCTGGCTATATAAACGGATGAGCACCGCCCCCTAGAGTCGGACACGGCTGGCTTCCGAGCGAGGGCGGCTTTTACCTTGACCTAACACGCCCCTTCAGGGCCATGACGGCGCAGGACACCAAACAGGGGCCATGACACGCATCTAAACCGGACACACTCCGGTGCTATGTAACAGACTCTCGCGTTTACGACATGGATCCAGACGTGCTACACTTGCGTGTTTTAGCCCGCCCGCCCGCTGGGGATTGAGGTGGGGGAAAGGCGAGGATCCGAGTCGGCGTTCACACGTGCAACGCGACCCTTACCTCTCTGGGGCTTCCTCTCCGGACCCCCCGGCTGCTGCCATTGCCGGTCCCCCGATGCTCCTCCTCCTCCCAGGGGCCAGAAACGAAACCGTCCGGGCTCCGCTAAAGCCGCGCCGCTTCCTGGTTCGAGCCCCGCTCCCGGCGGCTGCGAGGAGGCGAGGCTGGCGCCAGGGAGGGCGGGGGGGGGGCACGGGGACGGCCGATCTCATCATCATCCCTCCCCCCCTGTGCGGAGGATGATGGGAGTTGTAGTCCCGGCCACCTCTGGCTCTGGACCGTCTGTCTGGGTCACATCGTCAAGAGATCCTCACTCATGGGGACATGTGCAATGCCAGTGCCACAGTGTCTGTTTCTCGCATCCATCCTTTGGATGCCGATGGGTCAGCTTGCAAGAGGAGTTTGTCCTGCAACCATTGTGCAACTCAACAGGGCCAGATTGCGAGTTGCCAAAAAGTTAGTCTGGCCAGGTTATCCTGCTATGGTAACTAGAGTAGTAGAGACCCAGCTGCCAGAGACTCAATGCTGATCACCAGGCAGTGGTGGTCAACTAACCTGACCACCCTGAGGACTCAAGGCCTTGGGTGACAAAGCCCAAAGGGAAGGGGCGACGGTCCCCAAATGGGATCAACCTCACTTGGTGGAGGGCAGCAACTTCCTCCATCCTGGCCCTGGGGATGACTTTGCGTGCCAAAAGGGCTCAGGACCAGAAAGTGACTCATGTGGAACTGGAGCAGTGGGACTAGGGGTGTCACGCTGCAATGCGGAAGGGCAGATGAAAGGTCACTACATTATATGGTACCCAGGAGTGGAGCAGTGGTACTATGGGTGTCACGCTGCAATGCAGAAGGCAAATGGGTGGCCACTGCATTATATTGTCCTCAGGACAATCTTCATGGCTGGTCGCCATCTGAGCAAGGGTCGGCAAATTTGGCTCTCCAGATGTTCTTGGACTTCAATTCCCGGAAGCCCTGATCAGCAGGTGTACTGACTTGGGCTTCTGGTAACTGAAGGCCAGGAACACCTGGAGACCCAAGTTTGCTGACCCCTGGCCATGAAAATTGCCAATATTTGGAAGCAGATACAGCACAAGAAGAATTAAAAATCTACAATGTTACTTTTCTTTTAGGCTGGCCATTGTGTGCCTTTGTACCTGATGTGTATAAACTGATGCCATGAAGTCTCACTCTTACCCGTGGACTTGATCCATGAAAGCTAACATTAAAATACAGCAGTCACGTTTTTTTGTTGTTTTGTTTACTCTCTGGTATACTTGCACAGACTAACATAGCTACCACTTCAAAAGTTTCAACTGTTTGTTACATTTGCATCCCCCTTTCCCATCAGGAACCTTAAGGTTGACACATAAGGGCTCTCCTCTTCCATAAAGACGGCTTTCAATTCTTCTTGTCAGTCACAAGAAAAGATTAATTGGCCCCAATCCTGTGGCTTCTAGAGCATGTCCAACCCATTGGTTCAAGTGGACCTCAAGGGAAGAGCTGGCTCACAAAATCCCCACTAAGTTTTACTCTTTTTTAGTTTTAAAAATAAAATAAAATAAACTACATTTTTCTTTTTAAAAATTTATTAGTTTTTTTACCAAATGAAACTATACAGAAAAAGAAAAACTATTTCAAGAAACAAAATATTAGGTTTCCCTTGCTCGAAAGCCAGTCGTATCCGACTCTAGGGTGCAGTGCTCCTCTCTGTTTCTAAGCCGAAGAGCCAGCGCTGTCTGCTTCTGCAGACATTTCCGTGGTCATGTGGCAGGCATGACTAGACACCGGAGCGCATGGAGCGCTGTTACCTTCCCACCGAAGTGGTCCCTATTTATCTACCGGCAATGTCTTGCTTTCGAGCTGCTAGGTTGGCAGGAGCTGGGACAAAGACGGGAGCTCATTCTGTCCTGCAAAATATTACACAACAAAAATTCAAGGACAATGCAAATTATGCAAAATCAGATTACAGCGAAATGAAAAATTAGAAAGTAAGATATTACTATTTATCAATTTAAATTTATTTCTGTTACAAAAACTATATATGTCTACTCTTATCACTGCCCTTATCATTTAACTGTATCATCTTTTGCTGTATTGCATTCACCCAGTGATATTTACATTGCTTCCGGAGAATGAGTTTGCTATTTATTACTATTTTGCATCCAAAATGTGTGGAATTCAGGCGCACATTTCTTTTCTTAGTATAAATAATTTTCCTTCTTTTTTTATTTGATCTTTTAATTATTTGACCTTTTTTTTTCTTTTTGAGTGTTAGTAGTAGGGTACCATTTCTGTTATGCAGTTTAATTTATATATACAGGATGTATATAGATTAGGTTAAGTTGTTTTTTTTTGCTGTTCTTTGTTAGGTAAAGGTAAAGGTTTCCCTTGCTCAAAAGCCAGTGGTATCCGACTCTAGGGTGCAGTGCTCATCTCTGTTTCAAAGCCGAAGAGCCAGCGCTGTCTGCTGCTGCAGACGTTTCCGTGGTCATGTGGCAGGCATGACTAGACACCGGGAGCGCACGGAACGCTGTTTACCTTCCCCACCGAAGTGGTCCCTATTTATCTATCTGCAATTTCTTGCTTTCGAACTGCCTTTTCTCAGCAGCGGTGATCTTATCCGACTTCGGATTTTTTTTTTCTGAACGCATGCACGTAACGTGTGAACGGAGAGAAGAACCTCTAGCCACCAGCTTCTCATCTGGAATACCAGCCACAAGCAGCCCTGACCCAAGCATTGCCCTGTAACACACTAAGAATCATTCTTTTATCCAGGACTGCCCAGCCGCTAAGGGACATAGTCCCAGACGCGCGTCAAGCGTCCCCACGTATCCACTCCAGACACGAGAGAACAAAACAACCCGCCCCTGCGCGTTTAAGAGCCGAGCCATGACGTCACTCCGCTCTCCCCCTCCGCCCATCTCTCGGGTCCACGCAACTTGACACGGAAGTCCCGCCTCTTCGCCGCTGAACGAACCAATAGCGGGACAGCTGTCAAACCGGGCGCCGCACCCTTGGCGGCGGCTTCCGCAGCCAGGCCGGCGACTGTCACTCAGAAAGAGGCCGCTGATTGGTTGGAGACAGCGGATGTAGGCTCGGGGGCCCCGCCTTTCTGGCCGCGGGGAAGCAGGGCATGTTAGGTTGCGCCGCGTAGAGGGTGGAGGAGGTGGCGGTGGTGGTGGTTACCGGGCGGGCCTCAGCAGCAGCAGCAGCGGCGGCGGCCAGCGCGGAGTCCTCCTCCTCCTCCTCGGCCCGGCCAAGCCAGGCCCAGCCGCCCCGGAGGCCCCCATGGAGTCCTACGATATCATCGCCAACCAGCCCGTAGTCATTGACAACGTAAGGCCGGAGGGAAGGGAAGGGAGGAAGGAGCCGCGCCCGGCGGGGCAGGGAGGGGTCCCCTTTCCTGGCCGCCGGCCTGGCTAGTGGTCCCTCAGGGGGAGGGAGGGAGGGAGGGCAGCCCCCTCTTCCCTCCTCCTCACCTTCCCATGGGGCTGGCTCCGTTAATTAAGGATGATGATAATTAAATAACGTATAAATATAATAATTAACACTACATAGTAAATTAAATATAATTATAATATTGTCATTCTCTTCAATAATAGCATTCTATTAAGCCCCCTCCCACTAAAATTGTAATTATAATTAAAATATATTATCACCCCTGTTAAGAATAGTGCTCTATTAAGCCCCCTCCCACGAGAATTATAATTATAATTAAAATATAATTATGACATTACCCCTGTTAATAATAATATTATATTAAGCCCCCTCCCACTAGAATTATAGTTAAGTATAATTATAACATTACACTTGTTAATAATAATATTCTATTAAACCCTCTCCCACTGGAATTATAATTAAATATAATTGTAATATTATCACCCTTGCTAATAATGATATTCTATTAAACCCTTTCCCACTAGAATTATAATTAAAATATAATTATAACATTACTTTTGTTCATAATAATAATATTCTATTAAGCCCCCTCCCACTAGAATTATAATTAAATATAATTGTAATATTGTCACCCTTGTTAATAATAATATTCTATTAAGCCCCCTCCCACTAGATTTATAAGTACAGTGGTACCTCATACAACAATTGCCCCGTATAGCAACGAAATCGCATAACTATTAGGTTTTGGGGGGAGAAATGCTGTCCCGCATAACAATTTTCCCTATGGAAAAAAACCATACAACAGTTTTTCAATGGGAAAAACCACTTAGCAAAAAAAATCGTATGATGCATCCCATAGAGAAAATCGCTATACGATGCATGTATCCTATAGCAATTGTTTTGTACAACAACGAGCCCCGTGGAATGGATTAAAATCGTATGAGGTACCACTGTATAATTAAAATATAATTATAATATTATCCCTGTTAATAATAATATTCTATTAAGCCCCCTCCCACTAGTATTATAATTATAATTAAAATATAATTATAATATTATCACCCTGGTTAATAATATTCTATTAAAAAACTCACTCCCACTTGAATTATAATTAAAATATAATTATAATATATCCACCCCATAATAGTATTATGTTATTAAACCCCTCCCACTTGAATTATAATTAAAAATTTATATTTATTATCATTAATATTACATAATTATAATAAGCAATTATACTAATTGATACAATATAATGAAAATATAATTATAACATTATCACCCCTGTTAATAATATTACAGTATTCTATTAAACCACCACCCCTCCCACTATGCAGGGTTGCATCCCAAACCTCGCTTTGCTTTTTTGCCCAGGGAGAGGTTGGGACTTTTCCTTTTACCCAAACTCACCCGCTTCCAACCCATAGGTGCAGAGAGGGGTGTGTGTGTGTGTGTGTGTGTGTGTGGAAATTAACACTGATGAGATTTCTCCCCCTCACCTCCCACCCTGCCGTCAGTTTTAGTGCTCTAATGAAAACATCGCCCTGCTGTCTTTTTTTTAATAGCAAAACTGGTTCAAAAATCTAGTGGCCATTTAAAATGCTCGTTTCATTTGGCCTGAGCTTTCCAAAGTTTTGGCTCACAAATCGAACAGAATGCCTTGAGCAGGGGTTCTCAACCTTTTAAAGCTGTGGGCTGGACCACACCCCCTCAAACAACTGGTCCCCCGGACCATAAACGCTTCAATAAAACACATCCATGGCTGTTGTAAATGCATTTACGACAGCTGTGGGTACATTTATGACTGTCGTAAATGTGACGGTGGTGGCGCGGGCCCCATGAAATAGTGCTGTGGGCTGGGGTCAGCCCACGAGCCGTAGGTTGAGAACCCTTGGTATTGAGTGTTTTAAGGTACCTTAAACTTTTTCTTCTGCTAAGCCAGGAATTGTTTATCAATTTTTTTGATCTAAAATGGCTATTAGAGGGGGTAGATTGTTATTGTAATGCAGTAATTTGTGTATTCAATGGCATTGCATTGAACAAGCAAGTGAAAAAGCATATGAGTTTGTAATTAGGGTTGAATATTCTATCCTTGATGGAATCTAGTGGAAAGAAGCAGGAATGGTTGAAGGGATCCCATAGTATGGGTTGGAAACAGATGTTTTTGCATCACAAGATAACCTCTGGTATCATATGTTGCAAGCAAAGAAAAGGATCATTTATAAACCTAATAAATAAATAAATACATACATGAATAAATAAATCATTTCTGTTTGAAACCCTGAAGAGATTTTGCTGAACAGAACCAAGAATATATCAGCGGAGATGTTTGGAACCGAAGGCCTTCCTAATCCAGCATCCTGATGTTCCCACGATATCCAAACAGATGGTTTTGGGAATATTGGGATCAGGGCATGAGTATTTTCACCTCATATTCCAAGGCAACTGTTCATTTTGACTTAGCATGTGATCCTGGAGGTAGTATGTAGCCCTCATGATTTCTAGCTCTTAATGGCTTTATTGTATTTTCCTTTAATTTGTCTCCCCTTGCTTAACACAGTACAGTACTAGTAACTAGATGTTCAAACAATCTGGATTAGTCCAAAAGCAGAGTCTTATGTATAATGGAATAATACAGTGCATTTTTAAACTTTAATGTAAGTTGATTCTTGAACACTATTATTTGGATTTAAAAAAAAACATTCTGCTGGTGTCATCCAGGCAAGCTTCACAGACTGGTTTATATGAAACCATTAAAGCATTTGTGAGCTAGAACATTTGTTGTTCTAGAGGAGTGTCATGGCTCAATAATTGAATACTTGCTTGTGTGCAGAAGGCCTGTCTCCAGTATTTGCTTTCTTGAGATTTGGTAGTAGGTAAGATTATTATTTATCTAAGACCCTGCCAGTCAGAGCAGGAATAAATGCTTCAGGTTAGTTTAGCATTTGCAAGTCCAGAAACCTAGCCAACACAGATGCTATCTTTCCAACAACATCTGGAAATCATCGAATCACTGAGTTGGAAGGAGCCTTTTAGGCCATTGAGTCCAACCCATTCCTGCTCAATGCAGGAATCAGAATCGAAGCAGATCTGACAGAAGGTTGCTTTCCAATTCTCTCTTGAATGAGCACTCAGTGTTGGAGTGCTCAACACCACTCAAGGCAGTGGGTCCTATTGTTGTACTGCTCTAACAGGTAAGACATTTCTCCTGACATTCAGCCTAGATCTGGTGTCCTATAGTTTCATCCCGTTATTATGCCATCCTGCACTCTGGGATGGTGGAGAACAGATCCTTCCCTTCCTCTTTGTGATTATCTTTCAGGTATTTGAAGAGCGCTATCATATTCCCTTCTCAGTCTCCTTTTCTCAAGGAAAATTACACTCTGCTGTAAGACAAGCCAATATTATTACAGTAGAACCCCGCATAACGAAAAAACTCTGTTCCACGGAGCTCTTCACTATGCTGTTTTTTCATTATGCAGTTCCCTATGGGAGATACCCCGCATAACCGGGGGGGGGGATGTTTGTTAAACGGGGTTCCCATTAAGCAGGTATACCCCGGTTACCAAAACCCCCACATAACGGGGAAAAAATCATTATGCGGGGTATCGCCTTTGCATAACGAACACTTCATTATGCAAATTTTTTGCTATGCGATGCGTTCGTTATGCAAGGTACCACTGTACAATAGTACCTCGGATAAAGTCCAATTCGGATAAAGTCTGATTCAGATAAAGTCGCAGTTTTCATGCACACGTGATGCATCGCATAAAGTCCAAAACCGCTTAAAAAGAGACGTTATCCGGGGTATTTGGTATAGGAACCTCGGATAAACTCCATTTTTTGACGTTATCCGATGCATCGCCCATTTGATTCAGATAAAGCCCAAAATTGGTTAAAGTCCAAACTTGTGGAACGGAGTTTGGACTTTATCCGAGGTTCTACTGTATTTGGTTTTTTTAGCCAGTGCTGGAAGGAAAACTGGGATTAAACTGAGAAGTTATAGGGCTTGTAGGGTTATTTATGTCCAAGGCAAAAGATGAAACTGACAAGTCCTTTCAGTTATGACTTCTGTTGGTGAGAAGGCAAATTCCTAGTCTCGCTTATTGAAAAGGACAAGAGATTTATACCTCCTTGTCAGATTCTTTTGCAGTGTCAAACATTGTTAGCAGTTGGGTCAAAATGTGAGTGAAACTTACCAGATCTATTGACCCACTTGCTCTTTTTCTTTGTTTTCTTTTCCTCTTTCTCCTGTTGCTACTACCAAGTCTGTTGCAGTCCATTGTAGTCCCGGTGTCAAATCCTGCATGTCTCATTTCATACGTGCCGCAGGAGATGGCTCCATGATCATAGTGTGTGGGTCACTTCACGGTAGGCTGGGATCCACCTTTAAATTCACGCCAATGGCATTTTTCCTGCTTCAGGGGGGAGGAAATGCATTCTCCTATTCGGGTTGCAGCCAACACCTTGGAATAAATATTGCACACATTGAAGAAGAAGCGTGTCTGGATTTTACAAGCTGTCGTTGTACTGAGATGTTTAGTTCTTGACTGTTCTTTGCCCAGAGTTGTCGGACATGTTTCTAGCCCATCACTGGGGTGTGGTTATGAAACAGATTTGCTTATTCATGCTACCAAAGACTAAGTCGTAACAGGATGGAGGGGAGCAAGCCAGTTTCTTAGTGGGTTGTGGAGGCACATCATACAAGTTGTCTTATAATTCTCTAAGCATGTCTAAAATCTGGATTTTTTCAGCTGCTGCTGCTGAGGGACACTTGATCTCTCTTTGTTGAGGGAAGGTGGCATGATTTTGAAATGCCCAGAAGTGCTGAATCATGGCCTCTCTTAGGGGTGGGGGGGAGATGTACATCTTTCTCTCTTGCAGTAGGAAAGCTTTGTCTTTGGCCTAGACTAGAGAGCTAGAAAAAGATTAAGCTTGTGACTGAGAGTCATTCGGGAATTCTATTCTTGGCATGGCTTCTGGTGCTATGGGCATTTTTTTTGCCTCTACTTACTCTGCCACATGTTTGATATGCAATGAGTTCACTCTTTAAAAACAAAACAAAAAAGTTAATCTTGAATATGAAATACTTAGTATTTGTACTAAAAATCCCCAACCCTTGTGTCGGATACACTGAAGCAGGGATTCTCAACCTGCGGCCCGCGGCGCCGTTTCATGTGGCCCACCGCCACCTCAGGAAGTGCCATGTGGTGGAGGGGAGGGCAAAATGGCTGTCCGGCTCCCGAACCTGTCTGAGGGAGTGTGATCCGACCCCTGGCTTTAAAAGGTTGAGAACTCCTGCACTGAAGTGTGTGTGTGTGGTGTGTGTGTGCGCGTGTGTGCGTGCGTGCGTGTCTTAGGCATTTAGGTGGAGGCAAAACCTTCCTAAGCAGTAGCATAGTGGTTAAGACGCTGAACTTGATGACTGGAAGGTCGGCCGTTCAGGACCCGTGTGTGTGTGTGTGTGTGTGTGTGTGTGTGTGTGTGTGTGTGTGTGTGTGTGTGTGTGTGTGTGTGTGTGTTTGTCTTTGAACCTGTTTCCTCAGGTCTTTGGGAAAGAAATGTCTCACCCGGTATCCCTTAATCTGGTCCACATCACTTAAACTTTCCTCTCTAGAGGATGACTTTCCACAAAAAGGGAAGAAATTCACAGTGCTAGCTTTATAGCAGCTGTCGAAATTGAGAGAAAGGTAGTGTGTCTTTTGCCTCTCTTGTAATAGTTTCTTTTTCTCCATTCAGGGCTCAGGAGTGGTCAAGGCTGGTTTTGCTGGAGATCAGATCCCAAAATACTGCTTCCCCAATTAGTAAGTCCTGCTGTGAAGTTGGTCATTTGCCTTGTGTATTTAAGTGTGGGAAATTTGGAGAGCTAGATGTACAGAGATAGATTTGTTTTTTTAAATGAGAAATTTAGAGACAAAAATCTCACCTGCCCTGCCTTGCGGAGAGATAACGACTATCTTTTCCCTTCCAGTGTGGGCCGTCCAAAGCATGTACGGGTTATGGCTGGGGCCCTCGAAGGAGATCTCTTCATTGGACCGAAAGCAGAGGTACGTTGCCTTGTGGTCGCGATCTCTGGCCCATCATCTACAATGGTTCCCATCCGGATGCAGTTTCTTTCTGCTGTTACCTCCAATTAGCTTCGCGAGCTCTGATTTGCAGCTGGGGAAGCTGTTGCACTAGGGGCAGTGATGGCGAACCTTGGCACTCCAGCTGTTCTTGGACTTCAATTCCCAGAAGCCCTGATCAGCAGGTGTGGTGATTTGGGCTTCTGGGAATTGAAGTCCAAGAACAGCTGGCATGCCAAGGTCGGCCACTAGAACAGTGGTTCCCAACCTTGGTCCCCGGATGTGTTTGTGACTACAGCTCCCAGACATCTTGGCCAGCACAGCCAGTGGCGAAGGCTTCTGGCCATTTTAGTCCAAGAATATCTGGAGACCCTAGGTTGGGAGCCACTGCACTAGGGCAGGGTTCCTTAAACCTGACTCTCCAGATGTTCTTGGACTTCAATTCCCAGGTGTGCTGACTTGGTAAAGGTAAATGAAGTCCACGAACCTCCGGAGAGCCAGATTTGAGGAACCCTCCACTTGGGCCTTCCTCCTAAACAGACGTGTGTGGAATGGAGCTTGTTTGGTTAATGGGGAGATGCTGAATTGATAAGAATAATATCTAGCACAGTGTGATGGATTAGAACTTGGGAGGCTTGGATTCAAATCATTGGCCATGGAATTAATAAAACCACTCCTTAAACATCTCACTTGCCTTAAAAGCCCTATTAGAGTCAATATAGGTTGACTCCATCTTGATGGCACGTAACAACATCAACCACAGTTCCATTTTCTTTCTCTAGCTGGTTGTTAAATCGCTGCAATGGATTTCCTGTTTTATCCTATATAGGAACACAGAGGATTATTATCCATCCGGTACCCCATGGAACACGGCATTGTCCGGGACTGGAATGACATGGAGAGGATCTGGCAGTATGTTTATTCCAAAGATCAACTCCAGACTTTCTCAGAAGAGGTAATTTTTTTATTTGCAAGAGGAATGTTTATGGCAGGGGTTGGCAACCTATGGCCTGTGGGATGGGATGGATCCAGCCTGTGGTGCCAAGTCATCCAGCTTCGCGCCCTCTCCCCCCCCCCACCAGAAGCAACATAAACAGTCATAAACGCATCCCTAGCTGTTGTAAACGTGTGGCTGGGGGAGCACCAGTCCGGCCCCCTCAACTGGTTGAGAGAGCGTGACCCACAGCGTAAAAAGGTTGCTGCTCCCTGGTTTATGGATAATATACTCGAATAACGGATGGGCATCACTCTTTCATTATATCTGCCTCAATAGTGGTATGATTTCATGATGGTTTTCAAGATGGGATTCATAGAGAGGGGCTGGTGAGAATTCATTCTGCTTACCTTCCCTCCAAAGTGGTCCCTATTTATCTACTTGCAGTGTCTTGCTTTTGAACTGCTAGGTTGGCAGGAACTGGGCCAGAGGACAGGAGGTCACTCTGTCGCGCAGCACTTAGGTCTCGAACTGCTGACCAGCTGACTTTCCAGCCATCAAGCTCAGGGTCTTAACCACTAAGCCACCACTCATGCAAATTGATAGAATAACATTTTTCAAAGTCATAAAAGCTGACCCAGTGGCATCATTATTATGGTGCAAAGTGGCTTCCACAGCAAGGAGCCTGAGAAGAATCTGATGCCTGTGGCGGCCTGAGCATTGTGCCAGCTCAGTACTTGATGTGAGTTTTCTGCTTCCTTTCCAGCATCCCGTTCTCCTGACAGAAGCGCCTCTAAACCCCAGCAAAAACAGGGAGAAGGCGGCTGAAGTTTTCTTTGAGACTTTCAATGTTCCTGCTCTCTTCATCTCCATGCAAGCGGTGCTCAGCCTGTGAGTTTCCAACCACTGGAAAGTGAAGGTGACGCGGTGGCCACTTTCCCTCTTCCCAGAATATGGTTCTTTAGGCCAGGGGTGCCCAAATTTTTCAGGTTGTGGGCCGGTCACTTTCAGCGGGGCGGTCACGTGGTTCCTCCCACCGGAAGCGGAAGTAAAACACACCTTGCAGTCTGTTTTGCAACAAGATGAGGCTGCCACTTTATCTGCTTAAACCAGAGATGCCCAAACTACGGCCCAATGGGCCAGATTTGGGCCCCGACAGCAATTCATCCAGCCCGCGCTGCCCTCATCGCTCCTGGAAGCAGAAGTAAAACATGCCCATACTTCCGCTTCCAGGAGCAACGAGGGCGGTGCAGGCCAGATGAATAAATGAGCTATTTTCCAGCCAACCCAGTCACTAGAAACCCCACTTCCCCTGCCCTGGTTTTACCAGTCATTGTGCTGTGATAAAGCGTGAGGAGCCTTGTTGGTGCAGTAGGTAAACTACTGTACAGCAGCCAGAACATTGTGAGTTCGATCCAACAAGATTCAAGGTTGACTCAGCCTTCCACCCTTCCAAGGTCGGTAAAATGAGGATCCGTCATGTTGGGGGCAAAGTGCTAATTAACTTGTGAACCGCCCAGAGAGTGTGCACTACGTGCTATGGTTTGGTAATAGAAGTGCCATTGTTATGGGTAAGATCTTTTCATGCTGTGGGATGCTACCCCATTGCTATGGGCATCCCAGGTCTTCCTTTTTCATGAGGCTGGCTAGGAGAATCCAGCTCACTGGAAGGACACTCAAGTGTCCACCAGCCTTTCTATCTGCTCCTCTTGCTGTGGGACCCACTTGCTGGGCTGACCTGCGTCTGTCTTGTCTTCCGCCGCTCTCTTCCAGTTACGCCACGGGCCGGACTACAGGAGTGGTGCTGGACGCAGGTGATGGCGTGACCCATGCCGTGCCCATCTACGAGGGCTTTGCCATGCCCCACTCCATCATGCGAGTGGACATTGCCGGGCGAGACGTCTCCCGTTACCTCCGGCTGCTGCTACGGAAAGAAGGCTACGACTTCCACACTTCTGCAGAGTTTGAGGTGGTGAAGACGATCAAGGAGGTGAGCAAAAAGCCAACGAAGGCCTACGGGAGGGAAAGGGGAGTCCTGCCCCCCCCCCCCAGCCTTACATTCTTGCCTCTCTTCTCTCCCTGCAGAGAGCTTGCTACTTATCCATCAATCCGCAGAAGGATGAGGCCCTGGAGACAGAGAAGGTGCAGTACACGCTGCCAGACGGAAGCACTTTAGATGTAAGTCGCTACATTGGAAAGTGGGTCTTTTTCCTGGGGGTGGGGGCAGGTGGTAAGAATGATTTTTCAAACAAAAAACAGTAGTCTCCCCCCTCCCCAATTTGCAAGAAAGATCATTGCAGCATTAAGCAAAGCCAGCTTGCTTTTGGATCACAGTTCCCGGAATCCCGCAGCCATTATGGCTAGTGGTCAAAGCTGACTGAGATTCTGCACCTGGCTGAAATCGAAACTCTTTCCAGAGGAAGATTGGCATTTCCTTTTTGGGGGCAAGAGCATGATTAATTTAGACTTCTCAGGGCCACGAAGAGCTCTTCGTAGCGACTGAGAAGCAGAAAAGCCCCCTCCACCCTGGCTTGTTAGCATAGGATCACAGAATAACTGAGTTGGAAGGGGCCTTCTAGGCCAGTGGTGGCCAAACTGTTCAGGCCGTGGGCCAGTCACATGGTTCAATGGGCCGGTCACGTAGTTCAGCTGGCTGGTTATGTGGTTCCTCCTACTGGAAGCAAAAGTAAAACGTGCCTTGCAGTTTGTTTTGTAACAGGATGAAATAGATTTTTAGCCTGTGATTTTCTCTGCTTAAACCAGCGGTGCCCAAACAATGGCCCGTGGGCTGGATCCGGGCCCCGACACTAATTGATCCGGCCCACTCCTCCCTTGCCACTCCTGGAAGCGGAAGTAAAACGCCCGTATGGGCACATTTTACCTCCGCTTCCAGGAGCGGCAAGGGCGGTGTAGGCCAGAGGAATTGGTGTTGGGGCCTGGATCCAGCCCATGGGCTGTAGTTTGGGCACCCCTGTTCTAGGCTATCGAGTCCAACCCACTTGCTCAATGCAGGGATCCAAATCAAAGCGGATCTGACAGAGGGTTGCCTTCCAATGCTTCCAGTATTGGAGAGCTCACCATCTCTTGAGGCAGTGGGTTCCATCATCCTACTGCTCTAACCATTAAGACATTTCCCCTGATATTCAGCCTGTATCTGACTTCCAGTAGTTTCAGCCCATTATTACGTGTTTTGCAGATCTGATTATAAACAGATCCTGTCCTTCCTCTTTATGATTATCTTTCAGGTCTTTGAAGAGTGCCTACAACAGTGTTGGCCTTTTTTGCAGCCATACCACACTGTTGACTCATATTCAAATGTGATCCATAACAACTCCAAGATCTTTTTCACTTGTGGTATTGGTGACCAAATCTACCCCATGTTGTAACTGTGCATCTGGGGTCTTTGTTCCCCTAGCTGTAAAACTTTGCATTTACCTCTGTTAACTCATTCTGTTGGTTTCAACCCAGTGTTCTAGCGCCTATTGAGGTCTTTTTGAATTATGCTCCTATCTTCCAAGGCATTAGCTATTCCACCCAGATTTGTGTCATTTGCAAATTTGATGACTGGCTAAGTGGCTTTGAGTGTCACCCTGCAGAAGGGGGGGGGGGCTTAATTATGACCCAGATTGCCCTCTTCAGAACCTGTGGGGGTTTCTTGGCAGGTTGGCCCATCACGATTCCGCGCTCCTGAGCTGCTCTTCCAACCAGACCTCATCGGGGATGAAAGCGAGGGGATCCATGAAGTCCTTGCGTTTGCCATCCAGAAATCTGACATGGACCTGAGGCGGACTCTTTTTTCAAATATTGTCCTGTCTGGGGGATCCACATTGTTTAAAGGTATGACACTTCGTGGGGCAGCTTAGGAAGGTTGAAACATTTGATGAGTTTGGGGAGATCTATGCTTCTCCATATTTTGATTCATTGACTCAAACACTTTCTCTTTATCCCATCTCCACACATTCTCTGGAGGGTTGTCTTTGATGTAAAAAGCAGAGTTGCAAATTACAGACCAGTTAGCTATAGTATTTAGAGAGCCTCTGAACTAGCAGCTTCGGGAAGTAACTTGACTCTGAAAAGGGGGAGGTTGTATAATAATACAGTGCCTTACCCTAGAGTAGGCCCTATTGTTCTTCTGAGTTGCAGCCCCCTGGCTGGACAACCCAGGCATCAGATATGTGTAGATTCAGGTAGCGTCGAGCCAAGTAATCACTCCAAGACACTTAAGGCATTTTATAAGTGTATTGAAAGCATAGCAAAGCAAGGTACAGGATACAGTCCATCAAAGGATAAGGAAGCATTTCAAAGCAAAGAAACGAACCCAAATGGTTCTCTAAGGGATAATAATAATAATAATAATAATAATAATGAGAATAATAATAATGAGAATAATGAGAATAATGAGAATAAAGAACGGGGTATACTCTGTTCTGTTACATGGAATGCGTTCACACACACAAAAGCAGTTGACATTGCTGCTAATGAAGCCAAGCGTAGAGTGACAGGATGCCTCAAACCTACACCAGTTGAGAAAATATATCCCCTTGTTGGTATCGCTCCGTCTAAGATCAGGAGAGAAGTAGCAGCAGATGCTGAGAGAACTAAGCAAGAGAAGGACACTCGACACCCTCTGAAGGGATATGAGCTTCAAGTCCACCGGCTCTGATCCAGGAAGAGCTTTATGGCAAGAACAAACATTCTTGAGGGTACACAAGAGCAAAACCAAATTAGAAGACGGAGGAAGGAGCTGACTGGGAAAGGAACATCATTAAAGGTGGATATAGTTGAAGATCTCAATCTCCCCTACGTCACCTGAAGGACCTTGAATAGGCTGAGGGTTGGAGTACTTAAATGCAAGACCAACATGCTCAAGTGGGGGCTGCTGGTGGACAACAACACAGGCTGTGAATGTGAAGAGACACAACGTCCTGCCCATTTGCTGGTTTGCCGATTGCTGCCAGAGACATGCACTGAGGAGGACTTTAATTTGGGCAATGACAGAGCGAAGAAAGTGGCTTCATTTTGGCAGTCTAGGGTCTGATCAGGACACAAAAGAAGAGGAATAACAAAGGATGTGGAAATATTAGGAGGGCGTGATTGCCCAAAGATAACAGCAGAGAGCAGTTTTTGTGTTACAAGGCTGAAGGAGATAGTGTAGATCGGAATTAACATCTAGTAGTGGTTAGTAGCAGCTCTGCCAGTGGTTTAGTGGTTAAGATACTGAGCTTGGCGAGTGGAAGGTTGGGTTTTGATACCAGAGGGCTGCACTTGAGGACACGAAAGGAGCCTAATTCGGACATCCCCCAAGGAGTTTCCCCTGCAAAAATCCTTTTAATCCAGAATAATCTGACAAAATTATTATTATCTGTTCCCTTAGTGTTTTGGGCAGGTGCTGAGTGTACATTGCCTTAGGTTTTCCCTTTATTTTCTGAAGGTAAGAGATCAATACTGACCTGTGAATATATGACTATATTCATATATTATTTGGACTACAACTTTCAGAGCTCTGCAGTCCGCAGGGGAATTGGCTGTCTGATTGGCTGTCTCCCCAGGGAGGTTGCGTTCTGCAAAGTATAGGCTGAAAAAGAAACCGCCCGTAGCTTCAGATTGTCTGCAACAGTAAAGACTGGATGTACTTTGGGTCTTCTGTCTAGAGAACTGTGAGATTCTTACTGAGTAGTGATCCAGTGCTCTGAATCGCTTTGTCTCTTCACAACTCAGGTTTTGGGGACCGGTTACTCAGTGAAGTGAAGAAACTTGCCCCAAAGGATGTGAAGATTAAGGTAAAGTGAAAGAATGTGAAGCACGGGTCCTGATTCGAAACTCATGTTCCCTGTGGCGAAGTCCACAGGGAAGGGTGAGGGTCCCCAAGTGGATTAAATGGTCCCACTGGAATCCCTCTTGATGGAGGGCAGCAGCTTCATCCCTCCTGGCCTGGGGATGAGGAGGAGGACTTTGTGTGCCCAAAGGGCTCAGGACCAGAAAGGGACTTGTAGAACTGGACCAGTGGTACGGGTGTCATGCTGAAATGCAGACGGCAAATGGAAGGCCACTGGATTATTATATTGTTCCCAGGACAATCTTCATGGCTGATCGCCATGAAGATAGCTAATACAGTAGTACCCCGTATAACGAATGCTTCGTATAATGAAAAATTCGTATAATGAAGTGTTTTGATGCTATTGGCAATACCCTGCATAACGATTTTTTTCGTTAGACAGGGTTTACCCCGTATTATGAACATTTATTTCCCCATTATATGGGGTATACCCTGCATAACGAATTTTTTCCCTTATTTGGGGTATCGCCAATATAATTTGCATAACGAAAACAAATCATATGACAAAGAGGTCTGTGGAATGGAGCTTTTTCATTATATGGGGTACTACTTATTTGGAACTAGATGCGGCACCTGAAGAAGATGACCATGAAAGTTTTCAGCAAATGTGTGGTTTCGGAAAATAACACCGGACTTTCAAACGAAACCAGACATTTGGGAATTCTCTATCGAAGCTACCAAAAAGCTTGTTGGAGAATTGGTTTCCTAACATGGAGTTTTGGAGCCCTGAGCATATGAAGACAAGAAAGGACCCTCTTCCAGTTGGATGCAGGGAAAGGAGCTGCTTTGTCCAATGCCACTGTGAAGGTGGGGGTGTTGTATGTGGCAGACACACCTCTGCCTGCACACACTGTGTTGTGACTGATGTGTTCTTCTTTGCAGATCTCTGCTCCTCAGGAGAGGTTGTACTCCACATGGATTGGGTAAGAAAAGCCTTTTTGGCAAAACATGGGTGCAGGAGGAGATGCCTCATGGTAGGGGGCATGGAAACCAGAGCACCAGCTGGGCATTGCTGGGCCCTTCATTCTCCCTTGGGCAGGGTTCACTACTGAAACTAGCCTTGTGTCTGTAGAATGGTGGATTTTTCCATCAAGAAATGTTGCTCAGCATTCCTTTAAAAAAGTTGGGTTGGGTTAAGTGGTTTCCTTCCAGTCCCTTCTGCTTTGAATTGGCTCTGTGCTGTTTCAATACTTGCCACTCTGGCTGTAACTGATGGGGTAATGGCTATTGCAGACCAGCCGTTGGAGGGTACTAGAGGGCAGAAAGCTGGTTTGCATCAAGCTGACAGTGAGGCAAAACCTCCAGTGGAAACAACGTCTGAGTTTGCCCAGGAGGAGTGGGGGCAGCAGCTCAGGGGCAGAGTGCATATGCTTTGCATGCAGATCCTCCCAGGTTCAATCCCAGGCATCTCCAGGTAGGAAAAGGAAATGAATCCACCAGAAATCTTAGGGTCCTTCTTCCGTGTTTAGGCCAAACGTGAAACTGTCAGAATGAAGGCACCCTTTGGTGAATTCATTCTGCCGTTCCCTTTGCCTGATCTTCCTTCATTTGTTCCTTCCTTCTAATGTTCATAGAATAGCACTAAAACAAAACCTTCATGTGGCAATCCAAGGTTTGATTGGGACTTGAAAGAAGAAGCTTAGAAACATTATTTTAACGTTAGCTCAGAGTTGCAGAGGGAAAAAAAAGTATTATTTCCATGCTCTTGGCTACGTGACTATCATCTTCCTTCCTCTCTCATTTCCTGACTGTAGTTTTTCTTTCTCCCCCACAGTGGCTCAATTCTGGCCTCTTTGGACACCTTCAAGAAGATGTGGGTGTCCAAGAAGGAGTACGAGGAAGACGGTTCCCGAGCCATTCATCGGAAGACTTTCTAGGGCAGGGCTGGGGGGGTGGCAGCAGCGGTGGCAGCAGCGGCAGCAAAGCAACTGGTATCAGTGGGCAACTCATCCAGGTTGTGTCTTTCCCTTCTTAACCCTTTCTTGTCCAGGGCTGCTCCCTCCCTGCCGGTTGGGGCTACTCCCTGCCTTCCTCCGAGGCATCCCACTGTCCTGTCTTCGTGCCCCGTCCGATGCATGTGGCTAGCACGCACTCCCTGGGGAGATGCAGCCCTATCTCTGAGGCCTTCTGGTTGTGGTGGAGGGCAATGTCCTCAGCCGGAAAAGGGACGGGGAGGTCCACTTCGTAGCCTTCGGATCTGTTCCATAGATTCACCGTTGCTCTTGTGACCGGGTGCTTGTTGTGCCTACAGGCAAATCAGAATCCTGCCCACCCTGGAAGGGGGCTGCTTCGTGCCTCTGTCACTCTCTCTCTCTCTCTCTGAGCCCCCACATGCTTTGCAGTTGTTGGAAGACATTTGGATATTGATGTGCCATCTTGCCTTTTGTCATCCTCCTGTCAAATCATCAACAGTTCCCTGCTTGGTGGTGCCTGGTGGGTACGGAGGCAAGAAGACAGCAGTAAGCATTCTCAATCCTGTGCATTGGGAGATCGTGGGAGCTTTTCCAACAATCTTTCCCCATCTCCAAGCCTGTCCACCGCCTTCTCATGCAATCCAGTCCTTGCGAGTTGGATAGAGAAGAAGGGATGATGGTGAGGGGCAGGTTTGGCATCTCTGGGTAGAAGGAGGTGTGCTTAATTATAGCTGGGGAATAGGACGGGCGACTCCTTAGATTTCCTCTGGGTTATTCCATCCACAGAGGGAGTAGGGTGAATATGGTATGAAGGTCTTTTAGTTAGAAGCCACTCAAAGTGTTTCCCAACCTTTGGTTCTTGAACTTCAATTCCCAGAAGCCTAAGTCAGTACATTGGATGATCAGTGCTTTGGGGAATTGACTTAGGCTTCGGGGGATCGAAGTGAAAGAACCCCAAAGGTTGGGAAACGCTGTATTTCCCAACCTTTGGTGTTCGGATTTCAGTTTCCAAAAGCCTCAGTCAGTCCATTGACTGATCAGTGCTTTTGGAAATTGACTTGGGCTTCTGGAGATTGAAGTCCAAGAACCAAAGGTTGAGAAGTGCGGCTCTAAAGTGTTATTGTGGGAAGGAAGGCTTCAGCAAGGGTGCCTTCCTAAATCGGAGGTTCCTGCAAACGAGCATGGTGATATGAAAAAACAACCACCTTTTTGTTGTTCATATCACACACACACCCCGAGCCCTGCATCTGGCTAGTTGTTAGGACAGAAACTCCTGTTAGCTGTCAAAGGAATTGCTGGGATGGAACGAAGAGAGAGAGAAATAGACTGACATCCACTAAAGTTTTCATTCTTCTTCTTTTGAGAATCTTGGCTTCAAGTAAAGAGGAGAGGAGAAGGTTTTGAGGACTGGCTATTACACAGCTGGAGTTAAAAGAGAGAAAGGGTCACACTTAAGAAGCATTTGGGCAAGAGGAGCATCCTTTTGCCTCCCTGTAATCTGCTTTGGGGCCTTTGCTACCACCACCTAGCTCTTTTCATCTACAGTATAGTCAGCAAGAGCCAAAGAGCATAAGGAAGGTGACCATTCACTAGATGAATAACTTCTTTTGGGGTGGGGTGAGTATCAGATCTTATTCTTTTTGATTTAGAAATAGGACATGTACCACCACCACCACCCCAAGCCATCCTGTTCTTGATGGGAGAAACACAGGATGATGCTTAATGTGTATTTTGGCTCTTGGTTCCTTGGAATGGCATTTCTCTTGCTTGGCTCCTCTTTGGGAATGCCTGCCCTTCTCATCACACTGGGTTTCTGCCTGCGTAGAAGTTTCCAGATGCCCCTTTCGCTTCTCCCCACCCCACCACTAAGAAGCCCATGTCAGTACACCACCTGATCAGGGCGTCTGGGAATTTGAAGTCCAAGAACATCTGGAGAGTCAAGTTTGCTGGGTAAGAGCGAATAAAGTGCTGCCTTCCAGCTGTTGTTAGACTTCAAATCCCAGAATCCCTCGCTGTTGGCTGTGCCGTCTAGAGCTTAACATCTGGAGGGGCCATAACTTGCCTACTTTAGGCTCTCCCTCTTTCCATGTGGTGAGGAGCATTGCCCCAAGGTCCAGGCTGGACCTCTGGGGACAAATTCATCATGATTCCACAAGTTTAAAAAACCTTGCTTTTCGCGGCAGCTAGAATACCCAGCAGTACGAGAGGGAGTAGAGGCCCTGGGCTTCCCACACCAGCCAAAGGAAATAGCAGTTGCGAGGTTGGAAAGCGACCTGTCAGTCTTTCTCACTCCCCGATGCATTGCAGAGATAGCCTGAGATGAGAAAGGGTTAAATCTTTTTTTAAAAAAATGGATTAATTTTAAAAAAAAATAAACTGCTCTGGAGGGGTGAGGCTATAGCCCTCGAGGGCCAGTGGCTCCAGTCCCTCAAAGTGAAGCATGTATGTATGTCGGCTTCTCCATCTTGTCCACCTACAGCGATCCATATCAGACGAAGGCACGATCATCATTCTCCTCCCCTCCCCCCCAATACCACCTCTCTGGGCTGCAATGTACAATAATTTAACACAATTGCCTGTATTTTTATTTTGTAAATTCATTATAGTAATAATTATAAATTAACAGCCTGTGGCTTTGCATGTGTCTGAGACAGCTCTGTTGGTTTTCAAAGGTGGTGTAATGTCTTTTTGTGTGTGCTGAATTCTAACCACAGGTCCAGGAATAATTCAGCTGGCAGTCTTGGGGTTCATGTCACCCCTTGCGCTCCACAGGTTGCACTGGGAGGGAAGTGAACAGCGTGAGAGGGGTGTGTGTGCGCGAGAGATAGAAAGAGTGCACTTGGGGTAGAGAAAAAGGCACGTTTTGTGTGTGTGTGTGTGTGTGTGTGTGTGTGTGTGTGTGTGTGTGTGTGAAGTGCATGAGCGAGGGGGATGGGGTGGGAGGGACAGGAATGCGAGGAGAGGTGGGAGGGAAAGAGGGACGCATTGTGTGTGTTTGTCTCCAGGGTGAGTGGGAAGGGGAAGGGGGGAGTGCGAGGTGTGTGTGTAATACACACGCACACAGCGAAGCCGGGTAACTGCTAATTATTATTATTTGCCATAGAATGATTTGTGTGTGTATTGCTGTGTGGACATAGAGGGGCGGTGTGTGTGTGTGTGTGTGGGTGGGTGGAGGCCGGTTAGACACACACACATCTGGCTATAAACAGATAAGCACTGAACCCTAGAGTTGGATACAACTGGCTTTCGAGCAAGGGCGACCTTTACCAATTTAAGTCCAGACTGTAAAGACTCATGCTTGATCAAAACAACGAGCTATGGAGTCCAGCAATGTGTTTCTTACCATGCTCAACTATGCCCATGAACAGGAGTGGTATATAATATTATTTATTATTCAGCCCTTGGAAACGTCATTCCTTTGGACTACAAATACCAGAATCCCCAGGACGGCGCCCTGGCTCGGGCACTGCAATGCTTATGAGTTCTAGTTCGAGGGGTCCCCCTTCCTGCCCGGGATGAGGCGGCCACCCCTGCTCCCCTCCCTCCGGCCTCTCCCACGGAACGAGGCCCCCTTCGCCAAAATTTAGCGGCCTAGGTCGAAGAGAAGCAGGGCCTCGGAAGGCCGCAGCCTGTTGCCCCGGCAACGCGGACGACGAGGCAGCGGACACTGCTTACAACTTTTCCGGGAACTTACTTCCGGTCACATGATATCTTGCCCCTTGGACGTTCATCATTGGCTAAACCCGCCTAAAGGCGTGGCCGCAGTAGCCACGCCCCTCCGTGATTAAAATACACCAAGTTACGGAAAGCCGTGGGCGGGGCAGAGAGGAACGATGCTGGGCGGAGGGGATTCTGGGAGTTGTAGTTCCTCTCCCAAAGTCTAAACGAGGCCAAAAGGTGTGGACTCGTTCCGTTGTTTGCGAACAACCGAAACACCTAGCTCAGTTGCAAGACATGGAACTGACTAAAAGAGCCGATCTACAAGAGTCCTCTTTTAAAAAATGATTTTTTATGAAAATAAAGTCGATTTTTTAAAATGCGTGCCTAGCTTTTTATATATATATATAAATCGTGTCAGAAGCACACGAATGTGTTTTTTCTGGGCTGAAAGGGTTTTTGCTGGAGGAACTCCGCTCAGGGGACGCCACCGAAGATGGCCCCTATTGATCTACTTGCAATTTCTTGCTTTCGAACTGCTAGGTTGGCAGGCGCTGGGACAAGACTGAGGCGGGTGCTCATGCCGTCGTGCAGTCACCCGGGTCTCGAACTGGCAACCTTCCAGCTAATAAAGCGAGCTTCTATAAGCACTGAGCCACTGACTGCAAACGCGCGCATACATGTCTTCTACGCATGCATCATTTGCTAGTTGTCTTGACGTTCAGGTGGGAAATTAGCAGCTCCCGTCGTCTGGAAATTGCAGGTAGATAAATAGGGACCACTTCGGTGGGAAGGTAACAGCGTTCCGTGTACTCCGGTGTCTAGCCATGCCTGCCACATGACCATGGAAACGTCTGTAGAAGCAGACAGCCCTGGTTCTTCTTCGGCTTGGAAACAGAGATGAGCACTGCACCCTAGAGTCGGATACGACTGGTTTCTGAGCAAGGGAAACCTTTATCATTTCGCAAGAAGCTGCTTGGTTGCTGCTCGAACCCCTGCAACCGCAGGGATGATTCCCTATCCCATCAACCACATTTCCTATCGCTCCATCCATGCACATAACAACGCGCCCCTCCCAAGATGCGCGCACATGAGACCACCTGTCCCAGCAGGTGTGGTAGACTAGGCATTAGGCAAGCACGTGGCCGCCGAGCGCGGGGGTTGTTCTCGCTTCCCAATCCGGGCCTCGGATTGGCTGAAAAGACAGCCTCGGCCCCGCCCCTTCGAAGCTTGGTATTCCAGGTAGACGAGACCGAGGGACCACTTCGCGTAGCTCAGGTAGCTGATTGGCTCAGCGGTTGCCAGGCTCCATTCTCGTCTGCTGATTGGCTCCCTGGGCAGAGGGATGTTTCTCCATCCATCAGTAACGGACGTTATCTTTTGGAAACAGGGCAGAGCGACAGGTGGACGTTTCGGGGCGGGAGGGGGGGGGGCAGAGGCGCCCTGAGCAGCCTTAGGCTTTGGTGGGGGCGGGGGGGCGGCGGCTCAGGCTTCCTCCCGCCTTTGGTGCCCCATAGAACCCCCTTGCATCAGTTCGGGGGCTGCAGAAACCCAGCTGCAAACTCCAAAGTGGAGGTCCAAGGGACTGGGCGCCTCCCCTGCTCCGCAAGGACGAACCAGTAGCACCAGTAGGAAGGCCAGGAGCAAGCAAGCCAGCCACCAGTGGAACCCACACACCCCAGCCCATGAGAGCCAGGAGAGAGAGAGAGAGAAACTGCCAGCTGTCATTGGTACTGGATGGATGGATAGATAGATCATCTAGAATTGATTGATTGATGTGTGCAGGCACACACACACACACACACACACACACACACACACACACACACACACACACACACACACACACACACACACACACACTGTATATGTTTTCATATAGCAGTGGCTCAAGTGGCTAAGATGCTGACTGGGAGGCAGAAGGTCAGCAGTTCGATTCCCGAGGACGGCAGGACAGAGTGAGCACCCGTCTTTGTCCCAGCTCCTGCCAACCTAGCAGTTCGAAAGCAAGACATTGCAAGTAGATAAATAGGGACCACTACGGTGGGAAAGGTAATGGCGTTCCGTGCGCTCCGGTATCTAGGCATGCCTGCCACATGACCACGGAAACGTCTGCAGAAGCAGACAGCGCTGGCTCTTTGGCTTTGAAACAGAGATGAGCACTGAACCCCTAGAGTCGGATACAACTGGCTTTCGAGCAAGGGAAACCTTTACCTTTAAGATGCCTATGGTGATACCTAATGGTAGATGGCAGGCAGATGAATAGACAGATAGGTAGGTAGATGTGCATGTACATACACACTCACAAACATACATTTTCATAAGATGCATATGGTGATACACAGTATGGTAGATGACAGACGGACAGATAGATAGGTACATGTGCATACATGTGATGTTGATATATTCTCTCTGAATTGATTTATATTTGGCTGTTTGCATTATTTTGCATTTTGTACTGCTTTGTTTTTTATTATTGTATAATCTATGCTGTATTTATTGTTACTGGCCGCCTTGAGTCGCCGATTGGGCAGAGAAAGGCGGGGGTATAAATAAACCTGAAATGAAATACACACTCACAGACATATACATTTTCATAAGATGCTTATGCATACGGTGATACCCAGTGTGGTAGCGGATGATGGATGGAGGGGCCTCAGAGAGTGGAAGTACTCAAGAGTTATTCAAAGGTCAACGAGAAGCATTTGAAAAGGTTCTCTCTCTGTGTGTATAGAACAATTCCACATGCATTTCCCCTCAAACAGGATCCTGCTCCAGTTTAATTCTCATATAATGGAAGAGTATGGCCCAAATTTCCATAGGTTTATATGCACTCTGGTTCTGGTAAGGGCTGTCTGACAGAACCCTGCCGACAATTGTATCATTAAAGCTGGTTGTTATCAAAGGGCAGGTTAGTAAAAACATCCTGGGATGGTCAGATCGGTTACAATATGAGATGTTGCTAAAGGAATGTTTTCTGCTTAACCAGATTGTTTTTGTTTAGGGCAAAAGTCTCCTACAGTACTTTGTATCATAGCCCTGCTGTGAAAGTTAATATGCTACATACGGTTAGGTAGCAATAATATGAATTGAGATACTGTATATCTTGACTTAGAGATACAGTACAAGAATAGATGCCTTTGAGACGTGGTGTTGGAGGAGAGTCTTGAGAGTCCCCTGGACAGCAAGGAGAACAAATACAGTAAAACCTTGGATAACAACCACATCGCATAACACTAAAGTCAGATAACATGATATTATTATTATTATTATTATTATTATTATTATTATTATTATTATTATTATTATTATTATTATTATTATTATTATTATTATTATTATTATTATTATTATTATTATTATTATTATTAGGGGGTATGCATTGCATAACACTAAAATCCTATGGGATGCATAGGATAACATTCGCTAAAGCCTGTGCAGGTTACAATGCATCTCTATGGAGTTTCGACATTATCCAATGCATCCCATAGGATTCTAGTGTTATCCGATGCATGCATTGGATAACACTAAAAATTGGATAACACTAAGACTTGTGGGACCAAATTTTAGCGTTATCCGAGGTATTACTGTAGGTTGACCCTAGGCGAAATCAACCCTGACTTTGGTCATTAAAAGGTCAAATAGTAAAGATGAATCTAAAGTACTTTGGACATCAAATGAGAAGAGAGGATTCACTTGAGAAAGCCTTGATGCTGGGAAAGGTGGAGGGCAAAAGAAGAAAGGGGTGGCCAAAAATGAGATGGTATTGTAGACTCAGTGAGCACAGAGGTGGGTGGGCTGAGGAGGAGGGTGGAGGACAGGGGTGCCTGGCGTGCAATGGTCCATAGGGTCACAAAGAGTCAGAATCGACTGTGTGACTGAACAACAAAAGAGATACAAACTTCTTACCTCATTCCATCTATATACATTATATATTCTTATCTCATTCCGTATATAAATTGAGATGAGAATCAACTCACCCATGAGATATTATGGATGTGTTGATTCTTGTCTCAATATATATACTGTATATGCAGAATGAGATAAGAATGTATACCAGGGATTCTCATCCTGCGGCCCATGGGCTGGACGCAGCCCTTGGTACCATTTCATGTGCCGCACCAGGAAGTGCCATGTGGTGGAGGAAGGGCAAAATGGTTGTCCGGCCCTTGGAGCTGTCTGAGGGAGCGTGATCCGGCCCCTGGCTTTAATAGGATGAAAATTCTTGATATATACTGTACATAGATAGAATGAGACAAGAAGCTTGTTTCTCTTAAGTGAAGTTGAACCTTTTTGAACTTTGCCTTTGAACTCCCTTTGTTCAAGGTCAGAAATGAGGTGGCCTTGGAGATCGAAGTGCTCTACACTAAGTTTTTCCCCCTGTTTCCAAGCTTAGCATTGTGTTCGTTTATTCTATTGCGTAGAGCCTGGCTTGTTTGGCCTATATAAAATGCTGTGGGACATAAAATGGGGAAAAAAGGTGCAATCTATCACATTGATGGATGAGCAGTTGTACAAACCCTGATGCTACAAATCACATCATATGATGCTTTAATAGTGTTTCCTGTGCCAAGAACAGGGACCAACTGGGCATTTGAGTTTGTAAAACAATCTGGTTTCTGTGGCAGTATTTCTATTTCGGGGTCTGTTGTTGCTGGGGAGAGGTTTTTGTTTGTTTGTTTGCAAGTCTAGGCCTTCCAACCAGAGATGCAAGCCAAATGTCTATGTGCAGAATGGACTGGAGATGGGGACCTGCAATAGGTGGAAACTGCAGGTTGGGAAAGACTTGAGCATTGAGAAGAGGAGACTGCGGGAGGATATTTCAAATGCTTGAAAGACAGGCATAAAGAGAAAGGGCAGGATGTGTTCTCGATCACCCCAGGGCACTAAAAATTGGATAACACTAAGACTTGTGGGACCAAATTTTAGTGTTATCCGAGGTATTACTGTAGGTTGACCCTAGGCGAAATCAACCCTGACTTTGGTCATTAGAAGGTCAAATAGTAAAGATGAATCTAAAGTACTTTGGACATCAAATGAGAAGAGAGGATTCACTTGCGAAAGCCTTGATGCTGGGAAAGGTGGAGGGCAAGAGAAGAAAGGGGCGGCCAAAAATGAGATGGCTAGATGGTGTTGTAGATTCAGTGGGCACAGAGCTGGGCGGGTTGAGGAGGATGGTGGAGGACAGAAGTGCCTGGCGGGCAACGGTCCATGGGGTTGCAAAGGGTTTCTGGTAGTAATCGGCAGACCACATTCATGCACAGTGTGGTGTTGTCTGCCAACCGCCCCCACTCGAGCATGTTGGTCTTGCATTTAGGGACTCCGACCCTCAGCCTCTTAATTGGTAGATGAGGCGCACAGGGGATTAGTTGAAACACTGCACCCACAATTCCTACTAGTGCACCAAACGCAGGTGCAGGATTCATGGAAAGTAAAATCAATCGGAGATGGCATATCCCATCTATAGGAAGATACAGAGATTGACGGACAGTACATTTTTAAAGTGCTAATGGGAAAGCCTTTTATATATAAAATTTGCCTTTTAGGTGTCTTGTGTCCCCTTCCTTTTCTTTAGCTTGCCTGCATTTTTATTTTGCTACAGCACCAGGAGATCTATTGTGCCCTGTAGATAAAATACAAAACCAAACACTAGTTCAAGCATGAAAGAGATATTTAATTTAATTTAATATTTCAATTTGTTTGCCGCCCAATCAGGCAAGCCTGACTCATGGCGGCTTACACAGTCTAAAACCAAATATATACAGCCAAATTAGGGAGTGGGTACTTTATATGAAAGAGACTGCCATGGCTTAGTGGTAAAGATGCTGGACCTGACGACTGGAAGGCCAGCACATCAGCAGTTCGAGACCTGAGTGCTGCATGACAGAGTCAGGACCTGTCGTCTGTCCTAGCTCTTGCTAACCTATTATTTATTTAATCACATTTCTATCTGCCGCCCCCTCGCCGAGGCGACTCTGGGCGGCTTACGCATTAACATGACATCACTGAAAACAATTAGAAACATTATAAAATAAGCTTTTCAAAGTTAAAAGTTTATAAAATTATCAAGATTATTTTTAAAAAAATTCTGTTAAAAGTGCCCTCCGATACCACCTGACAAAGCTGCAATACCCTAGACGAGCCAACCCAACTGCTTTCAAACCTGGCAGTGCGAAAGCAAGAAATTGCAATTAGACCAATGGGTACCACTTGCATCCATGCATCTAGGTGCCTAGGCCTGTGTGCCACATGACCATGGAAACGTCAGCAGACACAGACAACGCTGGCTTTGTGGCTGTAAATGGAGTTGAGCACTGGGCCCTAGAGTCGAACACAACTGGCTTTTGAGTAAGGGAGACCCTGACCTTGACCTTATACTGTATATAAAGGAAGGAATTCCATTGATTTATCTCTCTCTCTCTCTCTCTCTTTTTAAAATAATCCTTGCCAGGTGGCTGGAAGTCTTCCAGTGGGTTCCCTAAGATAAGAATTCCTCCCAAAGATAACATTGCTTTTTGCCAAGGCTACCTGCAAGACAGCAAGCGCTAAACAAAGGGAGCGCAAGACTTTCCAACCACTCCGAGCCAACTAGAAGGAACAAGAGGCTGGAGTCTCCCTGTTCTCCAGAGCAAAAGCAGAAGGAGCATCTTCTGAGATGTGCACGAGGAGCCCTGGAAAGCTCAACTCAAGGGGCTCTTCCCCGTCAAGAAGCCAACCTGGTGTGCTGGAGGACATGCAGGACGACATGAGCCAGGAGGATCCCGCCACCCCCCAGGGAACCAGCGACACCCCTTCGTCCCAGAAGACCTCCTATAGCATGGAGCTGTTTAGGACCAAGAAGGACGTCCGCTGGTTCCAGATCCCCTTGTCTTCTCTGAGGAGGCCCAAAGCGCGCCTCTTCAGCGTCACGTTCCAGTCCAGCCTGCAGGAATACCAGCAGCTGCGGAAGAACAAGCGGCTGAAGATCGGACGCCCGTTTTCCATGCTGTCTCTCCCCAGCTTGCCAGCAGAGCTCCTGGACAGTTCGAGGAAAGCATCGTGCAAGCGGGTGAGCATTTCAAGTAAAGTGCTGGCGGGACAGAGATGAGCAAAAGGAGGAAGGCATCACTTTGCGGTTGGGTTTTCTTTCTTTCTTTTCTCATTCATTCATTCATTCATTTGTCGATCCGTCAATCCATCCATCCTTTCTCATTCATTCATTCATTCGTATTAATTCATTCGTTCGTTCATTCTTATTCGTTCATTCATTCTCATTCATTCATTCATTCATTCTTATTCATTCATTCATTCATTTTTTCATATTCATTCATTCATTTGTTGATCCGTCGATCCATCCATCCTTTCTTTCATATTCATTCATTCATTCATTCATTCATTCATTCTTTCGTATTCATTCATTCATTTGTCGATCCGTCGATCCATCTATCCATCCTTTCTTTCTTATTCATTCATTCATTCTTCATTCATTCATTCATTCATTCATTCTTAGCCGTTCGTTCATTCATTCATTCATTCTTTCTTTCATATTCATTCATTTGTTCATTCGTTCTTATTCGTTCATTCATTCTTATTCATTCATTTATTCTTATTCGTTAATTAATTCTTATTCATTCATTCTTACTTTCTTTTCCTGCCCTTTTGATGCAAGAAGCACTCACTGCAGCTTATTATATATAGATTACATAAATCTTTTATTGTCATTGTCCTCACAGAACAACGAGATTGGGGGGGAAAAAACACATATCAACCCAACAAAACCCAAACACAATACAACTATACAAAATCATCAACACACTCCCACTCCACATATACACATTTAACTCCTAAAAAGCTCTAAAACTCAAAAAACTCTATACAGAAGCTCCCTCATAGACTGCATTGCACTGCATTCAAAGCCAGAACCGCTTTTGAGTAGAAACTATTTCTCAATATATAACTGGATCAGTGGTATCGGATCAGTGGTATGGGTGTCATGCTGCGATGTGGAAGGAAAATAGAAGGCCACTGCATTATATGGTTCCCAGGACTATATTCTTCTTTGAGTGCCATATCTGATTCCGAATATTGGCTATCATCGTGGTGATCAGACAGACACAAAGATTGTCCTGGGTCAACTAGGATCTGTGACAGGATTGGCCTTTTGACCTCTGGAGTTTAGCCATTCCTGAGTTCACCCCAACACGTCTAGGCTTCACCATTCCTCTGATGCCATCCTTTCCCCAGATATCAAACTTTTTTGTTGTTGTTCTACAGCATGGCATTCACGGACGCTTGGGAGCAGGAGAAGCTAAAGTCCGCAAAAGGCTTTCGTCTTTTAAAAAAGGTAAAGATCTAAAACAGGGGTGCCCAAACTTTTCGGGCCGTGGGCCAGTCACATGGTTCAGGGAGCTGGTCACTATGGCCCGGGGGTCGTTTCAGCCCTGACACCAATTCATCCATACGGGCGCGTTTTACTTCCGCTTCCTGGAGCGATGAGGGCTTTGAGGGCCGGATGAATTGCGGCGGGGGCCGGATCCGCTCCCCTGGGCCATAGTTTGGTCATCCCTGATCTAAAACATGACTTTAACAATGCAAAAAATAAGAATGAAAACCTTATTTTAAAAAATAGTGTTTGGTGCTATTGAGTTTTTGAGTAAAAAAAAAATCACAGGTAACAGCGTAAAGGTCTCAAAAGCCAGTCATATCCAACTCTAGGGTTCAGTGCTCTTCTCTGGTTATAGCCAAAGAGCCAGCACTGGTCTGTGTCTGCAGACGTTTCCCTGGTCATGTGGCAGGCTTGACTAGACACCACAGTGCGCAGAACACTCTTTCCCTTCCCGCCCAAGTGGTCCCTATTGATCTACTTGCAATTTCTTGCTTTCGAACTGCGAGGTTGGCAGGAGCTGGGACAGACCACGGAGCTCACTCCGTTGTGCAGCACTCGGGTCTCGAACTGCTGACCTGCCAACATTCCAGTCATCAGGTTCAGCGTCTTAACCACTTAAACCACCACAGCCCCCAAGTTTAATAATTGGAGGTAATATGGTTTAGCCCCTCTGCAGAAAGAAAGAAGTGTTTAGTAAAGGTAAAGGTGAAAGTCACCCTTTCACGAAAGCCTGTTGTATCCGACTCTAGGGTTCAGTGCTCATCTCTGTTTCAAAGTCGAAGAGCCAGCGCCGTCAGCTTCTGCAGCCGTTTCCGTGGTCATGTGGCAGGCAAGGCTAGACACCAGAGCACACGGAGCACTGTTACCTTCCCACCAAAGTGGTCCTTATTTATCTACTTGCAATTTTATTGCTTTCGAACCTTCCAGCATACTGTATTACAGTCGTCAGGTTCAGTGTCTTAACAACTAAGCCGCCAGAGAGTCCCTCGGTTTTGCCAGATGAGAATGTCTCGCGAACGCATGAGTTCCAGCAGAGGGCAATGTGCCCTTTGAAACCTTACTGAACCTGAGCATTTTTTCTTGCTTGAATTTCCCTCTCCAGATAGACTTCTGGCTCTAGAAATGGAGCTATTGTGGAATGAAACCAAGTAAATCGTATCAGAGAGTAAACAAAATAATTTTTTTACAAAAGGCAACACATGTTGTGGCACCTTAAAGACTCACTGCTGTCTTTTAATGTGAGCTTTCGTAGATCAAGTCAACTCCCTGCGAATCCACACTAATGGTTTTTTACTGCGCGTATGCGCAGTAAAGCTCACCTGAAAGCTCTCATTAAAATACAATATAGTAAATTGTAAAGGTTCCCCTTGCTCGAAAGCCAGTCGTATCCGACTCTAGGGTTCAGTGCTCATCTCTGTTTCAAAGCCGAAGAGCCAGCGCTCTCTGCTTCTGCAGGCGTTTCCGTGGTCGTGTGGCAGGCATGACTAGACACAGAACGCTGTTGGCCTATTTATCTACTTGCAATTTCTTGCTTTCGAACTAAGGTTGCCATAAACGTGTCTGCGGCTGCTGTAAACAAGTTAACGACTGCTGTAAACGTGTTCACAGCTGCTTCCAGCAGTGGCGGCAGCAGTTGGAGCGAGGGCAGGGGCCGGATGATTTGGGGCTGCAGGCTGGATCCGGCCCATAGGCCGTAGCTTGCCGACCCCTGTTCTACTCTCTTACCATAGCAGGATAACCTGGCCAGACTGACCCTTTCCTAACCCTAATTGGGGACCCCCTAGTATTCTGCAGTGGTCTCCCACTGAAATATTTACTCAACCAGCTGAATTAGGGAGTTGTGGCAATAATCCTTCCCTGTCTCTTCTTCAGAACCCCAAGAGTTGCGCACAAGGTTGAAACAGTGCCAGTCTTCGGTTCGCTGTTCACTGAAGAGGTACATCTTCTGCTCCAAACCTCCTCGCCAGCAGCAGAGAGAAGCATCTAGTAGGAGCTTCAAGGAAGGACCGGGGCAGGTAGACCCTGGGTGCTTTGAGCAGAACCAGGCTTCGGAAGCTCCTGGCCTCTCTAGTCCATCTTCCTCTGATGGCTACTCTCTAGCAGAGACAGCGGGGAGTGATCGTGACGTCCGGATGTGGAGCGACACCAACTCTCCACCGGGAGAAGGAGCAGAGGACTACGAGTTCCCTCCAGACTGGAGCCCGCCACGGATCGAATTCCTGTATGATGAAAGCCCACCTCCCTTGAGCCCTGCCCCAGGGCCTGCGCCTGAGTCACAGTGCTTCGGAGAGATGCCGGACCTCAGCACATGGCCAACGGAGCCGCCGGTGCTGGAGTTCGCCGCCGAAGCATCCCCGCTGGTTGGTGGGCGCTTGCAGCTGCATGAAGATTCCATCGTCGTGCAACCCAACGGCCACGAAAGTGTGCCAAGTCCAGAATATTCTGAGCCGTTTTTCTCTCAAGTGGTCGACGAGGAAGTAGAAGGTCTTGAAGACCCAACTAGAGAAGAGGAGAAGATCTTTGGTGTTGAAGGACACCCGTCGTTTCCATCTCCCATTTATCCACTGGTAGCGACCTCCTCTGTCTGCCTTAGAAATAGCATCTCAGCAGTCTCTGACGAGTTTTCAGGAGAACCAGAGAGCATGGCCTGTGGGCCAGATGTTCCCCACTTCGAGCCAGAGTTCCCAACTTCGCCCATCTCCACCCACCTGTTGATGCCTTCATCCAGGATGTCCTCCAGATGCACCAGCTCACCATCCTCCTATGACCTTTCCGACGGCCCCGAGGGAATGACCCTGAGTGGAGACATGGAAGAGGATACAGATGACAACAGCCTCCTGTCCTTTGAGCAATTCCTCCAGATGAGCGACGGAAACCCGAGCTCTGTGGAACCCAACGCCACGGTAACACAAGAAGGGTCAACAGACCAGTTTTGCAGTGCACAATTTGGATTAGCATCGCAGGGGATCAGTTTAGAACTGTGATGGTGAACCTTGGCACTCCAGCTGTTCTTGGACTTCAATTCCCAGAAGCCCAAGCTCCCTGCGAATCCACATGAATGGATTCACTGTGCAGTAAACCCATTCGTGTGGATTCGCAGGGACTTGGGCTTCTGGGAATTGAAGTCCAAGAACAGCTGGAGTGCCAGGGTTCACCATCACTGGTTTAGAATGTACCTGTAGCACGCAGTTATAGCGGTTTGATTCCCGTTTAGCCGTCATGGCAGGATCCTAAGGAATCCTGGGATTTGTACTTTGAATTTTGTGCTCCGCTTCAGGAGACTGCACTGGAGTTCTTTGAAATAGACTTAGACGTTCCTCTACAACCATGATGGCGAACCTTGGCACTCCAGATGTTCTTGGACTTCAATTCCCAGAAGCCCAAGCACCCTGTGAATCCACACGAATGGGTTTGCTGTGATACATCCAGCCTGCGCTGCCCTCATCGCTCCCGGAAGTGGAAGTAAAACATGCCCGCTGTACGGAGGAAGGGTTAACCCAGAAGAGCGTTAACCGTACGGGTGTGTTTTACTTCCACTTCCGGGAGCGACAAGGGCAGCGTGGGCTGGATGAATTGCAGTCAACCCATTTGTGTGGATTCACAGGGTGTTTGGGCTTCTGTGAATTGAAGAACATCTGGAGTGCCAAGGTTCGTCATCATGGCTCTACAAACTTTGCAACTCAAGAATCTGTACAACCGAGCTAGGATAGTTAAGATGGAATCATACTGCTTATACCTGAGGAGTAGAGATACTTGGGGAAATCAAAATGGTGCGCTCTCCTCCTCCTCCTCCTCCTCCTCCTCCTTCAAGTGCTGTATCTGATTCCGAATCTTGGCTCTCCTCATAGCAATCAGCCATGCAGATTGTCCTGGGAACAATATAAAGCAGTGGCCTTCCGTTTGCCTCCCGCATCGCAGTGTGACCCCCATACCACACTTACAGTGGAGTTACCGCAGCGCATGGAACCTTGTTTACCTTCCCACCAAAGTGGTCCCCATTTAGCAGCTGGGACAGGTGATGGGAGCTCACTCCGTTGTGCAGCACTTGGGCCTCAAACTGCTGGCTTTCTAGTCATCAAGTTCAGCATCTTAACCACTTAAGCCACCGCAGTTCCCCCCCCCCTTTTAAGAGGCTTAGATGGCAGCAATTATGATGTCTGTGGCAGCTCTCTAAGGCAGGGGTTCCCAACCTAAGGCCCATGGGCCAGATCCTGCCCATGGCACCATTTCATGGCCATCCCCCTTTGAAGCTGTTGGGACAAAATGGCCACCCCGCATCGTGCAGGAAGGGCAGCATGGCTGTCCGGCCCTCAAAGATGGCTGAGAGAGTGTGATGTGGCCCCTTGCTTGAAAAGGTTAGGAACCCCCTGCTCTATAGGGCATCAGATGGCGGTCCCATTGCTACTTGGTGCATCAGGCGTGGTGACGGCCTGCCTTGCGCTCACCTGCTGAAATGGTTCTCTTTTCCTCTTTTGCACCCAGATTCTTCCCCCGAGTCCTGGTTGTTACCTCAGCAGCCTAGACAAGCTCCTGGAGGAAAAAAGGTACGGTCTCTGGGAAGCTCCGTGGGTAAAATATGGGATTTCGTAGCTATAACCCAGGGGTGCTTTGGTGTATGCAAACCAAGACACAGGACACAGCCTCGGGCTGGGTTAACTCAGGTTTATTGCATCGTGGACAGAGGGAACATGAGGTAATGGCGGATCGATAGCTCTTTATATACAGTAGTAGTGCATTTGAACGTGGTGCCATGGTAGCCCATTGGCTACTGTCTGCGTGACGTCATTGCGGGTCACGCCCTTCTTGTCCAGGTGTAGGTGGTGGCGGGAAAACTTCCCGCGCTGTTGCCTTTGATGAGTTCGGACCAAGAGAGCTTGGACGCTCGCTGCTGCCAGCTGGTGGTCATTAGCTCGCGTCCTATTACAGGGTTTATATGATACAGCTGAAGGTTACATAGTTGCTATAGGCAAGGTTACATTGGCTCAGATACATTGTAATCCATGTGGAAGGTAAAACCATCAGAACACAACACCCCTCCCCCCTAGGACGAGACAAAGTCTCGAGCCCACACTTAAACACACTCCCCCCCCCTTAGGAGACAAAGTCTCTCAGCCAAGATGGCTTATTTCGAACACGCTGGGGTCTCGATGCGGGCTGCCTCTCCCCGGGTTTGCTACCTTCTCTTTGTCCCCTGGTTTCCTGTCCTGTAATTGGAGAGGGAGACTCGTTAGTGGCTTGCCGCGGCTCCGCGGCGTTGTTGGGAGGTGTGCTCTTTCTTAGGGAGGAACCGGGGGCACTGGGGGCTAACGAAAAACCCCTCTTCTCGCTTGGATGGGTGGGGGAACACTCCTGAAAACCCCCCCGGCTCGCAAAATCAAAATCAAAATTACAATCGGGGGCAGCGGTCGCGAACTCCTCTCCCCCTTCCCCGGCCCCTGATAGGACTGGCGTATCAAAAGGGTATGAGTCGGGGCCGCTGCTTCTTCCTTCCCCCCTTGCTTGGGACTGTTGTCCACTGCTGTCTCCCCCTTGGGTTAAACGGGTGGGGGAGAACCCTAACGCTGAATCCTGTTGCTGAGCCCCACAGACTGGCCCACTCACTCGGTGCCTCAGTTGGTCTGCGTGCCTCCTCCAGAGGAGGCCGGTGTTAGTCTCGACCCGGTACGACACGGGCCCCGTCTGTTCTACAACCGTCCCTGGTACCCAGGCCGGCCCTGCGCTGGAATAGTTCCTGCAGTGAACAGGGTCCCCGGCGGCGAAACCTTTCGAGACTGCCAACCCTATGTTTTTCCCTTTATCCTCGACTCTCGTCGGGTCTAGCCTGGACAGGATCGTGGTCAGTTTTCGCCGCATCAAGAGCTCCGCCGGCGAGTAGCCTGACGCTAAGGGGGTTACCCTATACGCTAAGAGGAACTGGCATACTTGGTGATTCAGGTCCCCCGGGCCCATGCGCCGCAGCGCCTCCTTTGTTGTACGCACCAGCCGTTCCACTTGGCCATTCGTGGCCGGGTGAAACGGTGCGGAAGTGACATGCCGAATGGCGTTTGCCTCCATGAATGCTCCGAACTCAGCGGAGGTGAAGCAACTAGCGTTATCGCTGACTAAAGTGTCGGGTAAACCGAATGTGGAAAAGACTCTCCTTAGCTGGCTAATTGTCGTGGCGGAGGACGTGCTCTTTACTGGGATAACCTCCAGCCACTTGGAGAACGCATCCACCACCAGGAGAAACATGGTTCCTTGGAATGGGCCAGCGAAATCTACGTGCACTCTGGACCATGGCCCCCTTGCTGTGTCCCACTCCCTATGCGGGAGACGGGCCGCCTCAGGTCGGGATCCCTGGCATGCCTCGCAAGTGCCGACCATGTGCTCAATGTCCGCGTCCAGCTGTGGCCACCAGAAGTAACTCCGGGCCAGCGCCTTTGAACGAACTATGCCCGGGTGGCTGACGTGCAGCAGTTCGAGCACCCTCGTCCGCAGGGGCGTAGGGACCACCACCCGTTGGCCCCACAGAAGGCACCCCCTCTCTAGGGACAACTCTAGCTTTTTTCTAAAGAATGGGTCGAACTCTGTACTCGGGGACGATGCCGGCCACCCCTTCTGTACCCATGAACTAACTTTCTCCAGCGTTCTGTCCTTGCCTGTCGCCCTAGCAATGTCGGCTGGTACTATTGGGGGTGCGTCTAAAACCTCAATTAGCAACACCTGGCGGTCTCTTTCTGCTCTCGCCTTTTGGTCGTCCGACAAGGGCAAAGGGGATCTCGAAAGTGCATCAGCATGGCTGATCTCCTTTCCGGGCCGGTACTCCAACTCATGTTGGTACGCGTTGAGGAAAATAGCCCATCGCAGCATTCTCGGGGACAGGATCTGCGGCGTGGGCTTGCTTGCCGTGAAAATCCCTAACAGTGGCTTGTGATCGGTCACGATTTTGAACGGGCGGCCATACAAAAAATCGTGAAATTTTTTGGTTCCCGCTACTATTGCTAACGCCTCCCTGTCGGTTTGTGCGTAATTTCGCTCCGCTTGGGACAGGGACCTTGAGTAAAACGCTACCGGGGCCTCTCTTCCGTCCTCCAACACGTGGCAAAGCACCGCCCCCACCCCCACCGGGGATGCATCACAAACTAGGACCACTGGCCGTTTGGGGTCGAAGTGCGTCAGGATTGCCTCAGATGTTAGGAGTTGCTTTAGCTCTTTGAACGCCCTCTCGTGCTCGTCACCCCACATCCATGCCTCCTCCTTTTTAAGTAACCGATGGAGCGGTTCGGCCACGGACGCCTTCCGCGGGAGGAATGTATGGTAAAAATTGAGGAGCCCCAGGAAGGACTGTAGCTCGGTTTTGGATGTGGGGCGAGGGGCCTTTTTAATGGCTGCTACTTTGGATTTAGACGGTTTAATCCCCTCGGGTGTGATCCGGAACCCTAAAAACTCGACCTCGGTTTCGAAAAAGACACATTTGTCCTTCCTCAATCTCAGCCCCGCTTTCTCGAACACGGTCAGTACTTTGTCCAACCTCTTTGCCAGTTCAGCCTCACTCCCCCCTGTTATCAACACGTCATCAAAATAAGGCAACACCCCCTCCAGCCCCTTCAGGAGGCGTTCCACAAGCGACTGAAAAAGGCCGGGTGCCGAGTTCACGCCAAACTGTAACCGCGACACCTGGAACGCTCCTTTATGTGTAACTATCGTTTGTGCCGCGGCCGTGGCGGGGGTCACAGGAAGTTGCTGATAGGCTTGTGCCAAATCGAGTTTAGCGAAACACTTTCCCCCATTCAGCCTGGCCAAAAGGTGGCTGATCACTGGCACCGGGTATGCATTAGGGCGGATCGCCTTGTTAATTGTACACTTATAATCAGCGCAAATGCGCACCTCCCCGTTAGCCTTTAGAGCCGTTACAATTGGAGTTTCCCACTCCGCGGAATCAACAGGAATAAGAATCCCCTGGCCCACCAGTTTGTCCAGTTCCGCCTTAAATTCGCTCACCTTCTTCGGAGCGATGATGCCCACCAGCGTCCGCTTGGTTTCCATCCCGAGCATTCTGGTGAGGATGGCCCTCTTCCTCTCCTCGTCGTCTCCCTTGACTTTGAGTTCCACCAGTGCCGCCTGGAAGTCCATCTCAAGCAGCTCCCAGTCTTGCGGTTTGGTGATGTTGAACCCGCTCTGTGCCCTGGCTGTTCCGTGGGGATCCATCATCCCACCTTCGTCGCCAATTTGGTGTATGCAAACCAAGACACAGGACACAGCCTCGGGCTGGGTTAACTCAGGTTTATTGCATCGTGGACAGAGGGAACATGAGGTAATGGCGGATCGATAGCTCTTTATATACAGTAGTAGTGCATTTGAACGTGGTGCCATGGTAGCCCATTGGCTACTGTCTGCGTGACGTCATTGCGGGTCACGCCCTTCTTGTCCAGGTGTAGGTGGTGGCGGGAAAACTTCCCGCGCTGTTGCCTTTGATGAGTTCGGACCAAGAGAGCTTGGACGCTCGCTGCTGCCAGCTGGTGGACATTAGCTCGCGTCCTATTACAGGGTTTATATGATACAGCTGAAGGTTACATAGTTGCTATAGGCAAGGTTACATTGGCTCAGATACATTGTAATCCATGTGGAAGGTAAAACCATCAGAACACAACAGGTGCCCAAACCTTTCAGGCCACGGGCCAGTCACATGGTTCAGTGGGCCGGTCACATGGTTCCTCCCACCGGAAGCGGAAGTTAAAAAACACACACCTTGCAATCTGTTTTGCAATAGGATGAGATAGATTTTAAGTTGCCATTTTCTCTGCTTAAACCAGGGGTGTCCAAACTACAGCCAGTGGGCCAGATCTGGTGCCCAACACCAATTAATCCGGCCCACGCCACCCTTGTTGCTCCCAGAAGCGGAAGTAAAACACGCCCATACGGGAGCGACAAGGGTGGCGTGGGATGGATGAATTGGCGTCGGGGGCCAAATCTGGCCCACGGGCCGTAGTCAGGGCACTCCTGCTATAACCCAAAGCAGTTCATTCTGCAGGCAGCCTGGTTCAGTGGGGCAGAAGTGATACTGAGAAAAAAGATTTTTGTTTATTTCAGACACAATGCACACCAGACCTTTATCCTTCTTGCACATTTGCATAGAGGTGGGATTTGCATGCCCGGAATTAAATATTAAAATATCTGAAATATTTAAAACATTTAAACATACCCTATAAAACATTAAAATCAATTATGCTTCCGCAGTTGCGTGCAACATATCAAAGCTAGCTTTTGCATACTGTGCCAGTACGATGGGTAGAAGTCTAAAAATAATTGATTCTGAACGAAAATTAGTTTCCCCCCGGCATATGGATGTTCCCCACTCATCTCCTGCTGGTGCGTAAGCTAAAGCCGGGGTTCCCAACCTTTTAGGGCCGTGGGCCGGTCACGTGGTTCCTCCCACCCAGAAGCAGAAGTAAAACACACTTGGACATGCGCAGAATGCTGCGTGGGTCATTCACAGCAGTATTTTGCACATGCGTGGGTGCATTTTACTTTCGCTTCCAGGAGCGGTGAGGGTGGCATGAGCCGGATAAATTGCCGTCGGGGACAGATCTGGCCCACGGGTGGAGGTTGGGAACCCTTGAGCTAAAGACAGTGGAAGCCAGAGGAGACCTACAGCAGATGATCTGGCATGGACAGGGAGGATAATTCTTTGCCTGGACTACCTGTGGGGAGCCAAGTCATAGATACTGTGATGTCCCGCTGAGTTTTCTAGCGGTACCTGCTTCATGGTTCAGTTTTTCCATCCAGTCTCCTTTCGTGTCCCCAAGATCTTTTCCCTCCCACCAAAGTGGTCCCTATTTATCTACTTGCAATTTCTCGCTTTCGATCTGCTAGGTTGGTAGGAGCTGGGGCAGACGGCGGGTGCTCATTCCGTCATGCCGGGTCTTGAACTGCTGACTCGCCAGCCTTCCAGCTAACAAGGCGAGCTTCTTAACTGCTGAGCCACTGCAAGCCCCAAAGCACTGATCAGCTTATGCACTGACCTAAGCTTCGGGGAGTGCAAGTCCCTCTGTGGGGCGTGTGTGCCCCACATTGGGAACCACTGGTTTAAAGGCAAACCACCCACAGAGGAATGATCTCCCAAATAGGTGGCATATAAATATAATAAACAAACAAAGGGCCAAAATCTATTCCAGTCTTTGCCAGCGAGTTTATCTTTGCCCGGTGTTTATCTCCCATCCAGGTGCCGGGCTTGGTTTTAGACCAGATGTGCCACTTGTGGGGGAGGGACTGCAGTGATTTAGTGGTTAAGAAGACGCTGAAGTTGGTGACTGGAAGGTCGGCAGGTCAGCAGTTCGAGACTTGAGTGCTGCACGACGGAGTGAGCCCCCGCCCCTGTCCCAGCTCCTGCCAACCTAGCAGTTCGAAAGCAAGAAATTGCAAGTAGATAAATAAGGAAACAGGGAAACAGCTTTCCATGTATAGTCATGCCTGCCATAGCAATCTGGGTCATGTGCTATGAAAATGGTCTGGAAGCCGTGGGCGGTCCGTTTAGGTTCATATCTTGTTCTCATACCGCGACCGACCATGTCCTTTCCGACCTGTAGGAAACAAACCCGGGAGGACAAACAGCTGGATTGGAGCCTGGGGGAGAAGCTGTTACTCTTCAATCCACTCGGTTCGGTGGAATTGCATGGCGAAACGGAGGCCTCCCTCCCTGAAGCTCACAGGTAATGTCGGGGGAATGGGGGCCCATTTGGCAGTCCCTTCCTGTCCACTTGGGACCTACCATAGACAAAATGAGATGTGAATCTCTTCTCCATTATAGTGGACTTTGGGGCCAGAGCAGAGGGTTGTGGACATACTGTATATTAGAGGAGGAGAAAATCCAATACATTTGGAGGAATCTGGACGTATGCAGATATACATTGTACATGCATGTGTGCGTGCATTTACATTGTAGAATCTGGGGGCCAAAAGCAAACAAACCAGCTTCCGGGAGCGACGAGGGTGGCGCAGGCCGGATGGATCACAGTAAACCCATTCGTGCGGATTTGGGGGCTTGGGCTTCTGGGAATTGATATCTGGAGTGCCACGGTTCGCCATCACAGGGATAGTGTCTTCTAAAGCCTGGAAGCAGCCACTGAAAAGTCCTTCTCTCGTGTCCTCACCCAATTGAACCCGGGAAGGTGGTGAAACCCAAGAGGAAAGGCTCAGAGCTGATTAGACTACCAGTCTCAGCTATGATAAGACCAGGGCTTGCTTGCATGCCTATAGCTCTCTAGGTGGTTTGGCCTGTAACAGTGGTGGCGAACCTATGGCACATGTGCCAGACATGACACTCCAAGGCCTCTCTGTTGGCACATGTGCTGTCACCCCAGCACAGATTTCGCCCCGCCCCTCTGCCCAGCAACCCAATGGGAGCGTTTCCTTCCTCCCCCCACCACAGAGTTCACCCCACCTGTCTGTTTGGGCACTTGGTCTCTAAAAGGTTCGCCACCACTGGCATATAACCTTTATCATCATCAGCTGCTAGCATGGACAACAGTCAGAAACGGTGTGAGTTATATAGTCGAAACGTGGTTCGTCCATCTGTTGATTTCTCTCTCTCTCCCTCTGAGCTGAATTTAAAGGACTTCCGATCCTTTTCTTCCCCAGGCTGATCCTTGAGCGGTTTTCCATTACTCAGGATACAATCCCAGCGCTATACCCCGGGGAAAGTATTTTCTGGCTGCCTTGTTCCCCGAGAGCACCTGCAGCCCTGGACACTGCTGGGTTGAAGCCACTGAACCAACTGGAAAACCTTTTCTTCAGGTGAGTTTCCCCCACGTGTTACAGTGATGGCGAACCCTTGGCGCTCCAGATGTTCTTGGACTTCAATACCCAGAAGCCCTGATCCGCAGGAGTGCTGACTTGGGCTGCTGGGAATTGAAGTCCAAAACCACCTGGAGTGCCAAGGTTGGCCATCACTCTAGCGTACCCCATGGAACTGAAGCGAACTGAGGTTTCTCATTAAAGATGGACAGAGATCCAATGCCACTGTAGGCCTGGTGCTGACTTGTCCCTAAGATCTTTCCCCACCAAAGTGGTCCCTATTTGTCTACTTGCAATGTCTTGCTTCCAAACTGCTAGGTTGGCAGGAGCTGAGACAGAGACGGGCGCTCATGCAGTACCCGGGTCTCGAATTGCCAAGTTGCCAGCCTTCCAGCTAACAAGGCGAGCTTCTTAACGCCTGAGCCACCACAGGCTCTATAAATCTAATTGCTTTCGGAGAGGGGAGTGTAAAGGGAAAGGAAAAGCTCTCCCTTACTCAAAAGCCAGTCGTGTCCAAGTCTAGGGTTCGGTGCTCACCTCCGTTTACAGCCGAAGAGCCAGCGCTATCTGCATCTGCAGATGTTTCTGTGGTCACGTGTCAGCCATGACTAGACAAGGGAGTGCATGGAATGCTGTTTTCCTTCCCATCAAGGTGGTACCTATTTATCTACTCGCAATTTCTTGCTTTCGAATTGTTAGGTTGGCAGGAGCTGGGTCTGACAGCAGGAGCTCACTTTGTCGTGCAGCACTCGGGTCTCGAACTGCTGACCGGCCACCCTTCCAGTCATCAAGCTCGGTGTCTTAACCACTAAGCCACTGCAGTCTCTCAACCTGAGGATAGTGCCTTCTAAAGTCTCGGGGAATGAAAGAAGCCACTTTAAAGCAGGGGTTCCCAACCTTTTCAAGCCAGGGGCCGGGTCACGCGCTCTCAGTCATCTTCGAGGGCCGGATGGTCATTTTGCCTTGTCTGCATGATGGGGGCGGCCATTTTATCCTTCCCAACAGCTTCAAAGGGGTGGCCATTTTGTTTCTCGAATGCCCTTGGACAGGTGGGGGCCCACATGAAATGGTACCGTGGGTTGGATCTGGCCCGCAGGCCTTAGGTCGGGAACCCCTGCTTTAAAGCTTCAGCAGAATGGCCCTAACCAACCCCATCCACTCTGGACCTTTTGCGTCCTACCAAGGCCGAAGTGCTGTCATGTGCTCTCGGCCGTCCTGATGAAGTCGCAGGCTTTCATCCACCACCCAATTTTCTCTGCCTTCCACGTGTTGAGCATTTCGCTCGCTCCAGTTAGTGATCCGAACGGCACGGCTCTGTATTGCTTTCACTGTCGTGGGAAATGGAGACCTGTGGGCATTGGGATAATTGGCTTAGAAACAGCTTAAGTTGGCTTCCGCTGGCGGCAGCACCACGTTCCCCCTCCTCCTGCCGGCGTATTATTTAATAATAAGAATTAATAATTAATGGCTCTTTGGCTTTGCTGGAACAACGCGGAACTGCGGAGTCCAACGCAACATTACGGCGGCTGATTAATTAAGTCTCAGCGAAATGTGGAAGCAGCAACGATGCAGATGAAAGCGCACGTGTGCAATATAGGAAATCTGGGGAGACGTCCGGCAGTACAGCACGCATTTCCTTAAAAGTAAGACCGTATGGTGGAAGATTTTGCTTTTTAAAACTCTTCTTCCTTCTGCCGAGGGGCTAAACCACATTACTGTACTTCCAATTATTAAACTTGGGGACTATGGTGGTTTAGTGGTTGAGATGCTGAACCTGATGAATGGAAGGTCGGCAGGTCAGCGGTTCGAGACCCGAGTGCTGAGCTCCGTGGTCTGTCCCAGCTCCTGCCAACCTAGCCGTTCGAAAGCAAGAAATTGCAAGTAGATCAATAGGTACCGCTTCGGCGGGAAGGTAAACAATGTTCCATGCACTCCGGTGTCTACTCAAGCCTGCCACACGACCACGTGGGCTGGATGAATCTCAGTAAAACCATTGTGTGGATTCACAGGGTGCTTGGGGTTCTGAGAATTGAAGTCCAAGAACATCTGGAGTGCCAAGGTTCGCCCATCACGGCCCTAGAAGGATCTTCTCCACTCTCTGAGTTTCCCTATCTGAGCACCTCACCCTTGTGTCTTTGAGACGGTAGTCAAACCACTTCTCACGGCGTCCCACACGCATGTGCTTCACCGGGGTGCTCATTTACATGGGGAGCAACGGCGCATGGCCACTCCTTGTGTGTATTCTCTCTCATCGCAGCGAAAGTAGGTTACCTGTCATGTGCAGCTTCCCTGTGATAAATGGCAAACAAACGCCAAGCCTCGCATGGGGAGGGCGGCAGGCGGCAGAGACGGCTCCGGAATAACAATGAACCCATTGCTTTGCTGGACTCCAGCCTGGCAGGGCAAGGGGATAGCCGGAGGCCGATGGGCCGGACCCTTGCCGGATAGGAATTAGCCTGCCTTGTCTTCATTTTCTGGAGGAGAGAGAGAGATTGTGTTATAGAAAGTGGGTGTTAGGCTCGGACAGTGATGATGAACCTTGGCACTCCAGCTGTTCTTGGACTTCAATTCCCAGAAGCCCAAGTCTCTGTGAATCCACACAAATGGGTTTACTGCATGCAAAGTAAACCCATTCGTGTGGATTCACGGAGACTTGGGCTTCTGGGAATTGAAGTCCAAGAACCAAAAGTTCTTGACCTCAAAAGTCTTCCCCAGCACCATAGATCTATTCTTCTGCACTCAACCTTCCTTATGGTCCAGCTCTCACAGCCATACATGACTACTGGGAAGACCATGGCTTTGACTATGCGGGACTTTTGTTGGCAGGGTGATGTCTCTACTTTTTATTATGCTGCCTAGGTTTCTCATCGCTTGCCTCCTAAGAATGAATCGTCTTTTCATGTCATGGCTGCAGCAGTCACCCTCTGCAGTGATCTTAGATCCCAAGAAAGCTTTCATGGATCATGTCCACTTCGCCAGGCGTAAGAGTGAGACTTCATGGCGTTAAGTCGCGCCGTCATCAGGAGGGTCTGAAAAAAGATGGAAGAAGCAGGGCAAAGGAAGTGTTCAGGGGAAGACATTGTCTGGACATCCCGATGTTCTTCTTCCGTGTCCTGATCAAACCCTGGACTCCCAAAATGAAGCCACTTTCTTCGCTCGTTGGTGCAGTTTTCTGGCAGTCATCGGCAAACCAGTAAACCAGCCAGACACATTCACACAGACTGTTGTTGTCTGCCAGCGGTTCCCACTTGAGGACGTTGGTTGCATTTTGGGACTCCAACCCTCAGCCTATTCAAGGTCCTCCAAGTGACGTAGGGGAGGTTGAGTTCCTTAGCCATCTCCTCCTTTAATGTTCTTCCTTGTTCAGTGCGCTCCTTCCGCCATCTTCTAATTTGGTTTTGCTCTTGTGTACCCTCAAGAAGGTTTCTTCTTGCCATAAAGCTCTTCCTGGATCTGAGCTGGCGGACCTGAGCCTCATCTCCATTCAGAGGGTGCCGAAGGTCCTTCTCTTGCTTAGTTCTATCAGCGTCCGCTGCTACCTCTCTCCTGAGCTAAGCGGGGCAATACCAATAAGACAAGAGGGCATATCCCAATGAAGATGTGCAACTGAAGGAGAGCAAAACCTTCAACCTAGTTTGCTGTTGCTTACTTCCCTGAAGACCGTGCTTTCCCAACAATATCCTTCTTTGCCATTCCTTCCTCCATTTGGACTCAAGTTACTGCCTAGAGCTGGGGTTCCCAACCTTTTCAAGCCAGGGGCCGGGTCATGCTCTCTCAGTCAGCTACAAGGGCCGGATGGCCATTTCGCCCTGCCTGCACCATGGGGGTGTGGCCATTTCGTCCCAACAGCTTCAAAGGGGAGGCCATGTTACATAAGAACATAAGAGCAGCCTTGCTGGAACAGGCCACAGGAGCCCATCCAGTCCAGCATTCTGTCTCACACAGTGGCTCACCATTTGCTTCAGGGTATTATTCCCAAGCAGATGCCATCACCTGCTTAGGATTCCCTGGAAATGGCATGTTGTTTCTCGAATGCCCTTGGAGGGGTGGGGGGGTCACATGAAATGATGCTGTGGGCCAGATTCGGCCCACGGGCCTTAGGTTGGTTTAATGCTTTGTACTTTCCTGGCACAGAATTCGCCTCTTTGAGGTGTTGATTTTGAACAGATAGCTATATGGGGCCCCAACCCTTGGACTGGTTTCCTGACCTGGCCTATATTTAAGTACCCTTTTGTTATCCCACAAAGACTCCTTGGTGTGGAATGATAGGAGGCGCGTCTACACTCATCAATTCCCTTTCTGTCTGGGTCCAGCCTCATTGCCCCCCTAAGGACGGCAAGAAGCCAGCCTGACTCAGGCTAGACGGAGGGTCTTGACAAAGAGACACGCATCCCCTGCAGCAAGCATTTGGGACGAGTCACTTGGCCTATTGATAAGCCATCCTCCGCCAGGCGGGCCGGAAGTGGAGCACAAGGAGAGCCTGTCTGGAAGAGGGCGACTTCATTTCCCTTTGGGCCATGAAATGCCAGGTTGCAGCTGGCTGACCTCATGCAATGAGTGGACACCCGGCAGAAGTGACCGGCTGGTCTTTGGACAAGAATAGATGAGGTATTTTGAGAGTCTGAGGTTGCTCTCCCCACTTTTCCTACCACCATGGTGCCCTTTTCTTCTTAGGACTAAGCTGTTTCTTCTCCTTTCGTGTCCAGATCAAACCCTGGACGGCCAAAATGAAATCGCTTTCTTGGCTTTGTCGTTGGCCATAATTAAACCCTCCTTGGTACATGGGTCTGGCAGCAATCGGCCGACCAGCAAATGAGTCGGATTCTGTATCTCTCCACATTCACACCGTGTGTTGTTGTCCGCCAACAGCCACCACTTGAGCCTGTTGGTCTTGCATTGAGGGACTCCAACCCCCAGCCTATTCAGGGTCCCCCAGGTGATGTAGGGCAGGTTGAGTTCCTCAGCCATCTCCTCCTTTAATGTCGTTCCTTGTCCAGTCAACTCCTTCGTCCACCTTCTAATTTGGTTTTGCTCTTGCGTACCCTCAAAAATGTTTGTTCTTGCCATAAAGCTCTTCCTGGATCTGAGTTGGTGGACTTGAGGCTCATCTCCGTTCAGAGGATGTCGAGGGTCCTTCTCTTGCTTAGTTCTCTTGGCATCCGCTGCTACTTCTCTCCAAACTTCCAGTCTTCAAATTCAGTGTCTTAACCACTAAGCCATCGCAGTCCCATGTTGATAGTGCAGTATTGCCCTAATTCTTGGCGTATTCATGTACGTTTTCCAGATATCTCATCAAAACATCATGACTAAGCTGTGAATGTCTCATCATATACATACCAGATTTCATTCCTAGAACTGTAGACCCACGTGGTGCCCTAACGGTCATCTTGTCTATTGTCTGCGACTGCAGAATTCATGCGTAAAGCATTTCTTACAGATGGCCAAGCAACACCAGCTTTAAAACATTCAACAAAGTAGGGGCTCTTTGAGACAGTCAGTTCCACTGTCAAATAGCTCTTCTTATTGTTCTGCCGTATCCAAATCCGAATATTGAAGATCCTCATGGCGATCAGCCATGAAGGCTGTCCTGAGAATATAATGCAGTGACCTTTCATCTACCTTCTACATCACAGCATGATACCTGTACCACTGATCCAGTTTGATTGATTTGATTTATTAGATTTGTATGCCACCTACTCAGCATACACTGAGTTCTGTGAGTCACTTTCTGGTCCTCAGCCCTTTTGGCACGCAAAGTCCTCATCATCAGCCCCAGGCCTGTATTGATGAAGCTGCTGCCCTCCATCAAGAGAAGGAGTTCTCAACCTTTTAAAGCCGGGGGCCGGGTCACGTTACCTCAGACAGCTTTCGGGGCTGGATGGCCATTTTGCCCTTCCTCCACCACACAACACTTCCGGGTGTGTTGGAGGTGGGCCACATGAAATGGCACCGTGGGCCGCATCCAGTCCACAGGCTGCAGGTTGAGAATCCCTGATCAAGTGGGATTCAAGCTCTAGTTGTCAGGAATTCCCTTCTGATTTTCAGATGGGATTTCCCTTTTTTTTTTTGTACTTTGGATCCTACCCTCTGAAAAGTAAAGGTAAAGGTTTCCCTTGCTCGAAAGTCAGTCGTATCCGACTCTAGGGTGCAGTGCTCATCTCTGTTTCTAAGCCGAAGAGCCAGCGCTGTCTGCTATTGCAGACATTTCCGTGGTCATGTGGCAGGCATGACTAGACACCGGAGCGCACGGAACGCTGTTACCTTCCCACCGAAGTGGTCCCTATTTATCTACTTGCAATTTCTTGCTTTCGAACTGCTAGGTTGGCAGGAGCTGGGATGAAGACGGGAGCTCATTCCGTCCTCTGAAGCAACGCAAAAAAAAAAAACCAACTTTCTTCATCTTCTATGTCCTTCTGATATTTCTCCTTCATGGTTGTCATGTCACCTCTTTTACTTATCTTTTCCGAGCTAAACATGCTTCCCTCCCCTCACCCATTCATTCTATGGCTTGGTTCCCAGACAGTTTCATTATCTTGATAGCTTCCCTCTTGATAGTGTTCCGTGCACTCCGGTGTCTAGTCATGCCTGCCACATGACCACAGAAACGTTTGCAGAAGCAGATAGCGCTGGGCTCTTCGGCTTGGAAACAGAGATGAGCACTGCACCCTAGAGTCGGATACGGCTGGCTTTCGAGCAAGGGAAACCTTTACCTTTACCTTTAGCCTCCCTCTGGACATTTTTCAGCCTGCTAGTATCCTTCTTGTACTGTGGCGCTCAGAATGGGGTTCCAGGCTCAGCGTGATCAAAGCAGAACAAAGTGGAAGAGCCCTTTTGCTATCAGTTGATGCAACCTGAAACCACATTAACATTTTCTTATGGTTGTATCTGGGCAAAAGCTAATGGCGGTGTCGGCTGCCTGGCCAATATCTTTTTTCTCCCCTAATTCAGTTCATTCTGTCATTCCCAGACTCTCTTTATATTTACTGACGGCTTGATGTCATAGCTAAGAGGCATTATTTCTACATTCACGTTTTCCTCTACTCTTCCTCCACCTGCCAAACCAATCTGTGTTGTGCACTAAATAAAAAATATAGTTGCATTTCACTTTGGCATCCGGAAACCTGAGCGCGACCTCTGTTCTTTTGGAGAATAAATGATTTTCTCCTAGCAAAGGAGTTTTTCTTTCCTTTTCCAAGTTTGCAGCCAACCCTGCCGAGGAGAAATTCGTCATCACAATGGCCCAGATGCAGCCAGAGAGCAGAACGACAGCCCCGTGGCTCAGGGGGAAACCATCACTTCGCATCATTATGTTCTGAGCAGCTTAAATATATATTTCGTCCCAGATTTTAAAGAAACGTGGCATCAAGTGTCCGCAGAAAAGGTTTATTTGAAAAACAGTTGCTTTCAGCAGGGTTGCCGGGGATTCTTTTAAATTGTCTTTTCTCTCTAATGCACAAGACTTCTGCATGCGTCTTTTATTTCCGCGCACAGGGCTTTGTACAGAAAGAATGCTTTGAAGAAGTAGCGGGCTAACTTTTCCTAGGGTTGTTGTGCTGCTTTTAATTTTCGTTTACCTCTTCCCTGATTTAGACAGGCGTACCCTTGAGCCCTGGGAGAGCTATGCGGAAAGCCATGTGCGTTTCCTTTACCAAAAGATGCCTGCAAGGGAAAGGTTTTTACTAAAGGCTCAGAGGCTTCATTCTCTGCTCCTTTAGCTCTCTGTGCAGAAGAACTGGGCCGGGTAATCAATGGGCAATTTTTTTGACATTTTGCTGAATTGCCAGTAGTGACCTGTTGTGTATGCATGCAGTTCAGCTGCTTGCCATAGCGCAGCTGATGGAGCTCACGTGGCTCTAATCACCCAATGAGTAACTAGCGTGGGAAACCTTCCCGCCACAGGTGAACTATGTCAGGTATGCAGTACGTCAGAAAGACATCACTGGTACTTCAACCAATTGGCGCCTTCAGGCGAAATTCAACTGTATTGTACCATATATAAGGAGGCAAGCCTCCGCCACTACCTCATGTACAGATTGACCATGCTGCAATAAAGAAGTGTTTGGCCCACCTGCTGGCTCATGTGCAATCAATCTGCCTACATCAAATGACCCATCGCTGACAACATTGGCCGAATCAACATTGGGAGGGTTGGAGCAGAGAGATTGATCCAAACCGTCCTTTCCCTCACCAGACACATGCTCCTTGCAAAAGATGAGGGACTCCCTTCAGCCCGAGGGCCAAATTCAGATTACAATTCTTCATCTTCTTCAGGTGCTGTATCCCATTCCGAATGGTGGCTCTCCTCATGGCCATCAGCCGTGAAGATGGTCCTGGGAGCAATATAATAATGCAGTGGCCTTCCGTTTGCCTTCCACAGCGTGACCCCCGTACCACTGGTCCAGCTCCACAAGTCACTTTCTGGTCCTCAACCCTTTTGGCACGCAAAGTCCTCCTCGGCTTCAGGCCAGTGTTGATGAAGCTTCTGCCCTCCATCAAGATGTATTCAAGTAGGATTTAATCTACTTGGAGACCATCACCCTTCCCTGTAGACTTCGGCACACAAGGCCGCTAGTCCTCAGGGTGGTCAGGTTCATACCTGTCAAGTATCCCGGATTGTCTGGGAAATCCCATATTTTGGCGCATGTTTTTCCCCTTTCCCAGCGCTGTACCTTATTTAGAACGGCAGGGGAAGGGGTTATTGTGCATGTGTGCATGCGCAGAACTCATCTCCGCATGCACAAACGTGTTCTCGCATGTGCAAATGTGTTCTGCACATGTGCAAAGGAGTTTTTGCTGCGCATGCGCACCCGGGCTGGAGCAGTTCCCGTATTTTTCCGGAGCGGCGCTTGACGGGTATGGTCAGGTTAGTTAACCGCCGCCTGACACTCGGTGTTGAGTCAATGACAGTAGGGTATGCTCTATTATCAGAGCAGGAGAACCTGGCCAGACTGGTCAGATAGCTATAGCAATTGCACTTATATAGCACCCCACAGTGTTTAGTACACTCTCTGGGCAGTTCACAAGTCAATTAGAATTTTGCCTCCCTCCCCCCAACATGCTGGGTACTCATTTTACCGAATTCGGAAGGATGGAAGGCTGAGTCAACCTGGTCCCCATCATGATCAAACTCACAACCTTTTGGCTGTAGAACAACAGTTTAACCCCTGCACCGCCAGAGCTCTGAGAGACCACATTTTAGTGGTAGGCAGGTTTAGAGGCCAGGATGTAGTCTATATACAAATGTATGTGTATCTTAGCTCAAATCTGTCACTGCCAGTCAGACTTAAATATGGGCTTTTCAAGCTTGTAGAATTTGGGGGGGGGTTGAGGGTGATGCCATACAAAATCACAAGAAAGGGGCCTGAGGTTCCTCCCCCTACTATTAAAACAATAGTAGAACATTAAAAATGCTGTCATTAAGCATTAGAAAGAAGAAAAGTGTGTATACGTGGTCTTCATGGTGGAGGACATAAGCAAGTTGAATAATCTTCCTGGAAGGAATAATTAATCCTTGGCTAGCTGGACCAGTGGTTAAGATGCTGAGTTTGATGACCAGAAAGTCAGCAAAGCCAGTGGTTTGAGACCCGAGTGAGTTTGACATGACAGTTTGATGAGCTCCTGTCTCTGTACCAGCTCCTGCCAACCTAGTCGTTCGAAAGCAAGAAATTGCAAGTTGATAAATAGGCTTCGGCAGGAAAGGTAACAGCGCTCTGTGTACTGCATTACGGATTGAGCATCTGTCTCTGTCCCAGCTCTTGGGGTCACGAAAGGAGCCTCATTTGGGTGTTCCCTGAGTGGAGTTTCTCCCGCAAAAATCCTTTCAACCCAGAAGAATTTCTGACACAACATTATTATTATTATTATTATGCAGATGGAATCACCCTTCCTTTCTGTGTTTGCAGCTCCCACCTTACCTGCCAGTTGGCACTCCTCCGAGGTGGCTTCCTTGGCGCCTTGTACCTGGGCTCTGCCCGATGCCCTCCTCCTGTCCTGCGTTGGCTCTTCCAGGTAAGCCATGCCACTCGCTTGCAGGTGGAAAGTCTTGCCACGAGATGGCAGCCCCTGCACAGTGCCTGATCCAGGGAGGGGCACCCATGAACCACCCTCTTCTGTGCTCAGTGCTCGCTCCCATCACCCATAGGCACTGCCCAGCTTGCGGGCACTAATCAACTTCTTCTTCTGCCATACCCGAATCTGAATATTAGCGATCCTCATGGCAATCAGCCATGAAGACTGTCCTGAGAATATAACACAGTGGCCTTTCACCTGCCTGCTGCATCGCAACGTGACACCCATAGTACCACTGATCCAGTTCCCAAGAATCACTTTCTGGTCTTGAGCCCCTTTGGCACGCTAAGTCCTCATCAGCCCCAGGCCAGGATGGATGAAGCTGCTGCCCTTCATCAAGATGGATTCAAGTGGGACCATTTAATCCACTTGGGGACCATCACTCTTCCCTGTGGACTTAGACACCCAAGGCTGTTAGTCCTCAGGGTAGTCAGGTTAGTTAACTGACACCTGACGATCGGCGTTGAGTTGCTGGCAGTAGGGTCTACGCCAGTGATGGCGAACCATGGTGAGCTTCAATTTCCAGAAGTCCTGATCAGCAGGAGTGCTGACTTGAGCTTCTGATAATTAAAGTCCAAGAACAGCTGGAGTGCCAAGGTTCGACATCACGGGTCTACGCCATTACCATAGCAGGACCACCTGGCCAGACTAGAACTAATCAACTAGCATGATGATTAATCAACTGAAAGGCTAATCGCTGGGTTTAAGAAGCAGGCTCGGTCACTTGCGCCAACCTTCGGGGTCGCAGAACAACGTCTCCCCTTGTTCTCCGAAAGCAGATTTTCTTGGGTGGAAGATGGGGTGGTTGAGCACGCCCGAGAGGGGAAAGATTCTTTTAACTGCCAAGCCCCTGAAAACTCTCGCCAAGGACAAATGTCCACTATTGCCAACGTCCGAGGCCAACCGGTCACCTGTGTCTTAGCTTGGTCAATCTGTACCAGGGTCTTGGGAAAGTTGGTCTTTCAGACTGCCAACTCCCCAAACTTCCCAGCCAATATGACCATGGGAGTGGAATTCAGAAAATAAAACATAACTTTTACACAAGTTTTAACACCACCACCACCCATTTACTTTTTGTCCGGGTTAGAGGAAAGTAGCCAAACCAGGTACCTGGCTGGATGAAAAGTGGAAGGTTTTCAGTGCGGCAAAGAGCATGTTTTCATCTAACAATTATGGCTCCTCCAGTGCCATCGTGGTTAAGGCACTAGGCTTGGAAGAACGGAAAGACGGGCTCAATTTCTGAGAGCTGCATGATTGGGAACATGAAAGGAGCCCCATTCGGGCGTCCCCTGCAAAAACCCTTTCAACCCAGAGTCATTTCTGACACGAAGACAATCTAGCAATTGGCTTACTGGTTAAAAAGCTAGCCTTTGTAAGCTGGAAGGCCGGCAAGTCAGCAGTTCAAGACCCAGGTACTGCATGACGGTTTAACCGCCCGTCGACTGTCCCAGCCCCGGCCAACCCAGCAGTGCGGAAGCAAGAAATTGCAAGTAGATAAATAGGGACCACTTCGGTGGGGGGAAAGATCTTGGGGACATGAAAGGAGCCTCATTCGGGCATTCCCTAAGTAGAGCTCCTCCAGCAAAAATCCTTTCAACCCAGAATAATTCCCTACGTGAAAATTACTATTATTATCAAAGAGTCCTTGAACACCAAGCTTGCCAGTCTCTAAAGCAGGGGTGCCGAAACTATGGCTCACAGGCCGGATCCTGCCTGCAATGCCAATTCATCCGGCCCATGCCGCCCTCGTTGCTCCTGGAAGCGGAAGTAAAATGCGCCCGTATGGCAAAATTGTACAAACCTAGCAGGACTGTATTATGTACGCTTTCTCAGTATTTAGTTTAGCTCTCAGACACCGCTGGAGCCTCCCCCGCCCAACACACTCTGCTTGCTGCAATTGTCAGTAATGATTCCTGTAATACGTTTGGTGGACAAGGGAGCTTTTTAAGTTCAAATGTGTAGGAATAATTTATGTGGCTGGCTGTGGATTCATACGTCTTTATCCAGAAAGGGTAGCAACAATGATCTTGTTTCACCTAGAAAGCTCTAGGCAGAACCCCCCCACCCCACACCCCACCCCCAACCGCGGTTTCATGCATTGAAACTATTAAACCTTAATGACGCGAGAGGTGAACCATTGTGTGCGAGAACATTTTGCTGCTCTGGTAGATTGAGGCAACAAGTCAGGAGAGACTGAGCGGTCGGTACAGGAGTCTCCTTTTTTAAAGAGAGCTCGGTGGTTAAGAAGCTTGCCTTGTTAGCTGGGAAACCGGCAAGTCGGCAGACCCGGGCACTGCATGACGGTTTGAGCGCCTGTCTCTGCTCCAGCTCTTGCCAACCTAGCAGTCCAAAAGCAAGACCTTGCAAGTAGATCAATAGGGGCCACTTTGGTGGGAAAAAGATCTTGGGGACATGAAAGGAGTCATTCGGGCGTCCCCTGAATGGAGTTTCTCCAGCAAAAAAATCCCGTTTGTGCATGCGCAGAACACTTTTGCGCACACAGAACATGTTTGCGCATGCGCAGAACATGTTCGCAATGTGCAAATGGGGTCTGTGCATGTGCACGTAGCCCCTTTCCCCGCTGTTCAAAATACGGGATGGCGGCGGGAAAGGGGAGGAACAAGCATCAAAATATGGAAAATCCTGGCCAATACGGGATTCTTGACAGGTATGCACCCCACCCAAAGGGGCTCATCTGCCCATAGCTGTTGGCCCATTTAGGGAGTCAGGTTATTTACCACCACCCAACACTCAGTGTTGAGTCACTGGTTGTACGGTCTACTCCCATTACTGTAGCGGGACGTCTGGCTAGACTTGAGCCCAGGTACTAAATTGCAGAGTTAAAGCTGTGCTGGGGGCCAAACAACAGGCTCAGCAGAAAATGCAGTTAAGAGGGTCTAATGAGCCCAGACAGATGTGTTTCATCACAGCCGTGTGAAAACCATGGGCAGGGATGAGCGAGAAAGAGGTGCAGAAAGGAGACCCCCTGAGGTCTGGCAGCTTGGGATAAAATGGTGTTTTGACACTTGCAGTTTAGAAAAGGAAAGACTCTACGTAGAGAGAGCCAAGAGGAGTCAAACAGAAAGGTCGGTAAGGGCAAACTTACCAGAAACCAGAAGGTTTTTAGGAGGGAGGAGAACAAAATGTGCACCAGAACCTTAATCAGGCTCAGGCAATTCCCATGTTCCTTTATTCTTGGTAACGTTCCTTTTTAAAGGCTACATTAGCCCCAGATGTTCTTGGACTATAGATCCCATTGGCTCTAGACCAGTGATGGCGAACCTTGGCTCTCCAGGTGTTTTTAGACTTCAATTCCCAGAAGCCCTGATCAGCAGGAGTGCCGACTTGGGCTCCTGGGAATTGAAGTCCAAGAACACCTGGAGTGCCGAGGTTCACCATCACTGGAACAGACCAACATTGGCTCTCCAGATGTTCTTGAACTTCAATTCCCAGAAGCCCTGATCAGCAGGAGTGCCGACTTGGGCTTCTGGGAATTGAAGTCCAAGTACACCTGGAGTGCTGAGGTTCGCTATCACTGCTCCAGACCAAGGGTCAGCAAACATGGCTCTCCAGGTGTTCTTGGACTTCGATTCCCAGGAGCCCAAGTTGGCACACCTGCTGATCAGGGCTTCTGGGAATTGAAGTCCAAGAGCACCTGGAGAGCCAAGTTTGCTGTGATGTCTGTACGGAGGAGGGAAATGGATGCAGAAAAGTAGTTTCCTGCCAGTGTCAGCTATGTTCTCAATTTTTCTGTTTCATGGGCAGTCAGCAATTACTTTCGTTTTTGTTCTATAATCTCTTCGTAGGATTCTCAGAGTTCTAGACCCATGGTGGCGAACCTTGGCACTCCACGTTTAACCTTGGCACTCCAGATATTCTTGTTCCGGCCCGCGCTGCCCTTGTTACTCCTGGAAGCAGAAGTAAAATGCGCCCATACAGAGGAAGGGTTAACCTTAACCGTACGGGCACATTTTACTTCCGCTTCCGGGAGCGATGAGTGCAGCACGGGCCAGATGAATCACAGTAAATCTATTCATGTGGTTTCAGAGGGTGCTTGGGCTTCTGGGAATCGAAGTCCAAGAACATCTGGAGTGCCAAGGTTCACCACCACGGATCTAGACCCAAACCAGCAACTTTCGTGAGCGGTCCTCGTAGCTACTAGTCCCCATCAAAATTGCATTGCTGTATTCCTTATATACTGTTATGTTCTATTTACAGCTGATGTCTTCGAACATGGATATTTCAACAGAAGCTTTCCAAACCCTTTGGGAAATCAGCACTCATCGGATCGCCTCAGCCGGTCAGTGTGTGTGTGAGTGAAAAATGGTGTGGAAGAAATGTCCCTCTGTTGTTATTGTCAGCTTGCTTGCTGACTAAGGCATGCTGGGACCCGTAGTCCAAAGAACTAAAGTTCTCGTGCGCCAGGAAGAAAAGTTGCCTCTTGCACTGGAAATGGGTGGAGCATGGATTTGCAAAAAGGGCACGGAAGAGGCAGACTGCCATGGGCGACTTGGTCTTTTATTTTATTCATGAATAGAAAAGTATTGTACTGTACTGTAATTAGATTTGACAGTCTTTGCAAAGTAACCTTTCTACCTTTTGTGAGGTGCGTTGTGAAAAGGGGAACTCGGGTTTCAGAGACAGACCGGTTTTTCCACATTTTTAGATTTATTCTATTCCAGCCTGTGCAGGATCTAAGGCGGTGATGGTGAACCTTGGCACTCCAGCTGTTCTTGAACTTCAATTCCCAGAGAAGCCCTGATCATCGGGAGTGCTGACTTGGGCTTCTGGGACTTGAAGTCCACCGCTGTTCCGCGGATCATAGTTTGGGAAATGCTGTTCTAGAACATACAAGCATGAAAGTCAATGTGATACTGATGGCACAGAGTGCCAGACTGGAACTCTGAAGAACTGGGTTCAAATCCTTGTGAACCATCGAAAACCATTGGTTGTAAGGTAAAGGAATCCCTTGCTCAAAGCCACTCATATCTGACTCTAGGGTGCAGTGCCAAAGAGCCAGCGCTGTCTGAGTCTGCAGACATTTCCATGGCCATGTGGCAGGCAAGACTAGACACCAAAGTGCACGGAACGCTGTTACCTTTCTTGCCGGAGAGATACCTGTTCATCTACTTGCATTTTCTTGCTTTTGAACTGCTAGGTTGGCAGGAGCTGGGGCAGAGACAGAAGCCCACTCTGTTGTGCAACACTCGGCACTTGACCTGCTGGCCTGCTGAGTTTAGCACCTTAACCACAAAGCCAGTATTAGCAACGGCAAATTACGTCTCCAACTTCCTACATATCTTGAGGGTCTTTTGAAAGCCATTGTAAATCAACAGCGGCTTGAGAGCACATCTAAGCCATACCTGTCAACCTTCCCGGATTGGCATGGATTTCCCGTTTTTTGGCGCTGATTTGCGCCATTTCCCACCCGGAGCTGCTGAAACCCCTGAATTTGGCAGCGGGGGGAAAGGCGTTACTGCGCATCCCTTCTGCGCAACTCACTTCTACGCCTGCGTAGAAGGCTTTTACGCATGCGTAGAACCCTTCTACATTTGCGTAGAACCCTTCTACGCATGCGTAGAAGGCTTCTGTGCAGAAGGGGATCGTAGAAGCCTTCTACGCATGCGTAAAAGCCTTCTACGCATGCGTAGAAGCGAGCTGTGCAGAACGCTTCTGCACAAGTCACTCTTATGCATGCGTAGAAGGCTTTTACGCATGCGTAAAAAGCGACCTGCGCAGAACCGTTCTACACAGGTCCCGGATTTTCCGGAGCCACGGTTGACAGGTACGATCTCAGCCACGACTCCAGCTTTCTCACAGAACATCCTGAACATACCCAATGATACCCTAGTTTTCTCTTCTCGTAAAAACTCCCAGGAATCATATCCATCTGACCTGCTAGGTGAGAGATGTTAGGATTACGGCTGATACATATATCACTCGCCCGCAAACTGTGTGAGAGAAGGTGTAAAAATCGCTTCCAACAAGAAGCTTGAAACCTGCTGTGCTTGAAATTCCTCCGTTGTTTGGCCGGAGTGCCAACTATCCAAATTCAGAGCACATTACTTTGGATGAAACATATTGTACGTTTAACCCGAAGTATTGGGGGTGGATGGAGTGGGAAGGGGGCGGAGGGGGGGGAGTGAATATTAAACCGGAGAGTGCGTGAACCAAAAAGCTGAAATTGCCGGGGCCCCATACCTGGGTTTTAGAGTCTGTGTGTGGGCAGCCATAGGTTCCTAGAAGAGCTTGAGATGGTTTATGTTTCTCTGCTGTTTCCATGGAATTTGCTTACCTGAGTGCGCATCTCATTTGCACACACACACAACATTTCTTTTTCTTCTAAGCTCTGAAGGATAGAGACTTCAAACACAAATATCCAAGCTGGCCCCAGAGACGAGGGCATCTGAATGTTTTGTTTGCTTCCTACTCATCATCTTCTCCTTTGCATTTAAGCGGTGGGGCCCACAAACAAAGGCTGGTAAATCTAGGTGGGAGGAAAACAGCAGGTGCCAAAACGAGGTACGAAAGACCTGAGATTTTGATTTTGTGCCGCATCGAGACATGTGGAAAAGATGACAAAGGTTTCTGTGCCAGGTTAAGGACTGACAAATCAAACACCGCTTGACCTTCTTTGGATGGTAGAGTAACCTCTGTCATAGGATGAAGCAGGCTCTGTGAAAGGCAATACTGCACACGGATGATTCTTTAGAGTACACTAGAGTAGACCCTACTGTCAGCGACTCAACGCCGAGTGTCAGGCAGTGGTTAACTAACCTGACCACCCTGAGGACTAAAGGTCTTGGGTGGCGAAGTCCACAGGGAAGGGTGATGGTCCCCAAGTGGATTAAATGGTCCCACTTGAATCCATCTTGGCGGAAGGCAGCAGATTCATCCATCCTTGCCTGGGGTTGAGGAGGACTTTATGTGCCAAAAGGGCTCAGGTCCAGAAAGTGACCAATGGAACTGCTGGATCAGTGGTACTATGGGTGTCACGCTGCGATGTGGAAGAAAGATGAAAGGCCACTGCATTATATCCTAAGGACAGTCTTCATGGCTGATTGCCCATATTCGGATTTGTATACGGCAGAAGAAGATGGCAGGACCCTTTGCCATTTTTCTTACCAGCAGGTCAACATAGCTCTCCTTTTGGAAAGATTAAGTGCTGTGTTTTAATATAGTGGTACCTCGCTTAAAGAGCATAATGTGTTCCACAAAATTGCTCTTTGAGCGAGTTTGCTCTTTAAGCGAAACACCATTGTAAGTGACCAATTGTGACTTCTGGCGGAGGGGAGTGCAAACACCGATTTAGTTGTTAAGCGAGTTTTTGGTTGGTTTTAGTTGTTAAGCGAGGCGACCATTCGGAGAAAATTCTGCTCTTTAAGCGAGTTAGTCTCTAAGCGAGGCGCTCTTTAAGTGAGGTTTTACTGTATTAGCTCTCATGGACCAAGTCCACTTTGTCAGACACCGAATTGTGCCTTCGTCTGACAAAGTGGTCTTGATCCACGAGAGCTAACATGTACAGCAGTGAGTCTTTAAAGTCCTACAATGTTTTTTGTCCTTTTGTTTATTTTTTGTTTACTCTCTGATAATAATAATTTGGTGTCAGAAATTATTCTGGGTTGAAAGGATTTTTGCAGAAGAAACTCCACTCAGGGGATGCCCGAATGATGCTCCTTTCATGTTCCCAAGAGCTGGGACAGAGATGGGCGCTCAATGTGTCATGCAGTACCTGGGTCTTGAACTGCCGAATTGCCAGCCTTCCAGCTAACAAGGCAAGCTTCTTAACCACTGAGACACCGCAGTGGGTGAAACACAGACTAACTGGGAAGTGCGTTCTTCTTCATTATTATTATTATTATTATTATTATTATTATTATTATTATTATTATTATTATTATTATTATTATTATTATTATTATTATTATTATTATTATTATTATTATTATTATTACTACTACTACTACACTTGCACTTATACCCCGCCTCTCTAGGGAGAATGAATCCCTACACGAAGCGGCTAACACCATAAAGTCCCCCATACAACAAACAGACATTTTAAAAGTACCCCCCATAAAATTTAATTTCAACTCTTCCTTTTTCTGATAAAGGGAACCAAGGCAGCTTACATGGTTTTGAAAACAGCAAATACTGTAACAATTAAAAGTACAATAAATCACCCTATTAAGAAACAATTAAACATATGTTGGATTTAAAAAGGACTAAATACAATCCTTCAAAACCAATTTAATTTACTAATTATTTTAACTTTAACTTATTTGGCCAATTAAATTTTCTGCTCAAAAAGAGAGGGACACCAGGGAGGGTGTGCGCAGCCACTATAAAGTGCCTCTTTGTCTACACTTGGCAAAGTGACAACCAGAAGGTCAGCGGATCGGCAGTTTGAGACCCGAGTGCTGCGCGACAAAGTGAGGGCCCAACGGCTGTCCCAGCTTCTGCCAACGTAGCAGATCAAAAGCAAGAAATCGCAAGTCGATAAATAGGGACCACTTGGGCGGGAAGGTAAACAGCTCTCTGTGCGCTCTGGCATCTAGTCATACCTGCCACATGACCATGGAAACATCTGCAGGTGCAGACAGCGCTGGTTCTTTGGCCATAAATGGAGTTGAGCACTGCACCCTAGAGTCCGACACGACTGGCTTTCGAGCAAGGGATACATTTCCCTTATTGTCCTTCTGGACCCCAGTCATTTGGGGCCTTATGGGTCAAAACCAGCACTTTGAATTGTGCCTGGGAGTGGCAGAATTTTTAATAATGGCTTTTCATCATTATGCCTCTCAAAATTGCATGGACCAATTTTTGCCCTCCTTGTCCTAATGCGCAAGAAACTTGTCCCTCAGTCATGATCAATTGTTTTGCATCCTTGCAGCCTCCCATAATGTGTTTGCAATAAAAGATCTAAATGTTGTTTTTAAAAAGTAACACTCGTTTGCAACATGTTGTGTTTCCTCCGTTCGGCAACATGTTGCTTTAAATGTTGAGGACGTAAACTCAAATTTCCTTAAAGATACTTCCCCTAAAGTAACAGTATAAAGTAAATATTATTGTTAACCACAGAAATGTAGTAACATTATAGGCTGGTTGTTATCTTTGAGAAGTAACTTTGCTCATCCATCACTAGTGTGTTTAGGGTGATATCATAATTTGCAACCTATTTGTAGTCCAAACTCAGTTTGGGTCGCATATTGGCGCATGCAGATGTCCTGTTTTCACCAAGCAGGAGCCAAATGAGAGTTATGGGTAGAATATTGTTTATTAGGGTAAAGGTAAAGTTCCCCCTTGCTCGAAAGCCAGTCGTATCTGACTCTAGGGTTCAGTGCTCATTCATATCCATTTATAGCCAAAGAGCCAGCGCTGTCTGCTTCTGCAGACGTTTCCGTGGAGATGTGGCAGGCATGACTAGACACTGGAGTGCACAGAACACTGTTTGCCTTCCCACCAAAAGTGGTATCTGTTTATCTACTTGCAATTTCTTGCTTTCAAACTGCTCGGTTGGCAGAGACAGGAGCTCACTCCGCCGTGCAGCACTTGGGTCTTGAACTACTGACCTGCCGACCTGGGTTATTACCTACAAATAAAAGCACCGTGAGTTGAATAAGTACAAGCAAATCACATTACATATTATATGCGCTGTTGACTTAGCCGAGAGGTATTCAAAGCATGCTCTTCTAGAAGTAACTTCTGCCCCTCCCTATCATTATTTCTTTTTCTTTTTTTTTTTGGGGGGGGGCTTTTAGGAGTCACAGTTTGGCAATAAAATAGGATGTAGTAACCGCCTTCCAACCCCAATCCCCAAAACACCAAATCATAAAAATGAAAGACTTTCAGCAACATTTTTGGGGTATTTTTGGGGGTGCTGGAAATATCCACCCTGGGGTCCTTCCAGAGTTGCCCCTTCCGACTCAATTGCCCAATGAGATGGCACCAACTCACTCCATTCTTGCTGAATGGTCATATATCTGCAATATATGTTCTCCTTTATCAAGACTAGAAACTGTCAATATCTATGGAGTACCTGCAGTGGCCGAGAGGTTAAGATGATCCTCCTCCTCCTCCCTCTTTAAGTGCCGTATCTGATTCTAAATATTGACTCTCCTCATAGTGATCAGCCATGAAGATGGTCCAGGGAGCAAAATAATGCAGTGGCCTTCCATCTGCCTTCTGCATCACAGCGTGACACCCATAGTACCACTGATCCAGTTCCAGGAGTCACTTTCTGGTCCTGAGCCCTTTTGGCATGCAAAGTCCTCCTCCTCGGCCCCAGGCCAGGATGGATGAAGCTGCTGCCCTCCATCAAGATGGATTCAAGTGGGATTTAATCCACTTGGGGACCATCACCCTTCCTGGTGGACTTTGTCACCCAAGGCCATGAGTCCCCAGGGTTGTCAGGTTAGTTAACCACTGCCTGACAATCAGATTGCTGTTGAGCCCCTGACAGCAGGGTCAACTCCAGTGTTGGCGAACCTATGGCATGGGTGCCAGAAGGGGCACTCATAGCCTTCTTTGTGGCACGCGCAGCATCACCCCAGCAAAGAGTTCACCCTGGCCCTTTCGCAGCAGCCCAATGGGAGTGCTTCTTCCCTCCCCCCAGCAGAGAGAATAGCTGTCAAGTATCCCTTATTGGCCGGGAAAACCCCTTATTTTACCCTCTTTCCCGCCATCATCCCGTATTAATTAGACTGCAATGCCCTATTGCCGCCATTGGAGGGCAGCACAGGATAAGCATCGCTGTCAAGTATACCTTATTTGCCAGAAAATTTCCCTTGTTTCCAAATCCAAAACTTGACAGGTATGGCAGAGAGTTCTCCCCACCTCTCTGCCCAGCAGCCCAATGGGAGTGCTTCTTTCCTCCCGCCAACACAGAGTTTGCCCCCCTCCTCTGTGGGGCAGATGGCAGCCTGTTGCGTTTGGGCACTCGATCTCTGATCTCTAAAAGATTTGCCATCACCAGTCTACTCTATGACCATAGCAGGATAACCTGGCCAGACATGCTCCTTATGCCAAGCAATCTGTTTGGCTTTGTTATGGCTTGTGCTATTCTTAGTAGTAGTAGTAGTAGTACTGCCTGTCAGCACAGGCATAAGCTAATCTATTCATTCTTCACATTATAAAAACAAGATGATCCCTGTGAGTGTTTCAGAGAGAGAGAGAGGTTTGAGAATAAAGCCAGAGAGCTGCATTGATCTGCAGGATGGAGCAGCAAATCCATGGGTGGGCAAAAAGGCTTAATTGGGACCAGCTGTGATTGCACAAGATGCGCAAAGCTTTTTCCAACTTCTCCGAAAACTCTTCACCAGGCTTGATGGGGGGGAAAATAATGGGTAGATGGGAACTGGAGGACAGGCATGGAAACCCAAAAAATAAAATGAAATAAAATTGAGCGATCTGCATTTAACCTCTGTGCCAAGATGGAAAGCTGATCCCCTGCGGCTTAAACTATCTAGCTTGATTTTTGGACTTAGTGCTCCTCCTCCTCCAACCCCTATTTTACTACTGAGACTAATTAAAAGCTTTGAAGCACTCAAAAGCGTGCATATTTTGTCAATCGTAGAATCACAGGACAACTGAGTCGGAAGGAGCCTTTAGTGTAAGGGACCAAAGACAATGAAACAGCCGAAGGGTTGGCTTAACACAGGTTTATTGCATGATGATCCGGAGGAACATGTGGTAATGGCGGATGGGTAGCTCAATATATACAGCTGGCTATACATTTGAATGTGGCTCGTCGACAGACTATTGGTTGCTGCCTGCGTGACGTCGTAGAAGGTCACGCCCTTCTTGACCAGGTGAAGAGGTGGCGGGGAATCTTCCCGCGCTGCTGAACCAGGTGAATCTGAGCCATGAGAGCTGGACGCTCGCTATTGCCATCTAGTGGTCACTAGCTCGCGTCCCCTTATCAGGTTTACATTGATACAGCTGAAGGTTATAATGTTGCACACAGAAAGGTTACATTGATAACACATGGCTAAGGTACATTGTTAAAGGCACAGCTTTACAGAACACAACATCCCTCCCCCCTAGGATGAGACGAAGTCTCTCAGCCAAGATGGCTTATTGCATGTGCGTTTGGGCCGTGATGAGGGCTGACCCCCCCCCCCCGGGGGCGCTACTGCTTCTTTGTTCCCTGGTCCCTTGTCCTGTAATGGGAGAGGAGACTCGTTAGTGGCTTGCCGCGGCCTGGCGGCCTTAGGGGAAGGGAAGAACTCCATTGTGGGCAGACCGGGGGCAATCGGGGCTAACGAAAAACCCCTCTTCTCGCTTGGACGGGTGGGGGACCACTCCGAAACCCCCCCCCGGTTCTATAAATCAAATTCTAACTCAGTTGGGGTATCCGCATTTGTGGGGGAATTCCGCGAGATATGTATGGGGTCGGGTTCCTCCTCCTCGGAAAGATCCCCCAGGATATCTACAAGAATATCCTCCTCCCCCCTTGGTGGGGTCCCGCGGTCCCCTTTTCCTCCCCCTTGGGCTGAACGGGTGGGGGAGAACCCTAACGCTGATTTTTTTCTCTGTTTGGTCTGTGCCCTGCTCATCGGAGACCCTGCGTCGGAGCTGGTCCGCGTGCCGCCTCCATTGTAGCCCTGTGCTGGTTTCCACACGGTACGACACAGGGCCGGTTTGCTCCACAACTACGCCCGGTACCCAGGCTGGGCCCGCGCTGGCGTAATTCCTGCAATGCACGGGGGCGCCTACACTGAAACCCTTCGTGGCCTCTAGCCCAATGTTCCTTCCCTTGTCCTCTACCCTCGTGGGGTCTAGCCTAGTAAGGATGGTGGTCAGTTTCCTACGCATTAAGAGCTCTGCGGGGGAGTATCCTGACGCCAACGGGGTCACCCTGTACCCTAGCAGAAACTGACACACTTGTAGGTTCAGGTCCCCGGGGCCCATGCGCCACAACGCGTCCTTCGTGGTGCGGACGAGGCGCTCTACTTGACCATTGGTGGCTGGGTGAAACGGGGCGGAGGTGATATGCCGAACGGCGTTAATCTCCATGAATGCCCTAAACTCGGAGGACGTGAAACAACTAGCGTTGTCGCTAATTAACGTGTCGGGTATGCCGAACGTGGAAAAGAGCCTCCGCAAATGCGTAATGGTCTGGGCCGAGGAGGTGCTCGTGACTGGGATAACCTCCAACCACTTGGAGAAGGCGTCCACGACAAGAAGAAACAGGGTGCCTCTGAACGGGCCCGCGAAATCAACGTGCACCCGGGACCACGGCCCCTTAGCCGCGTCCCATTCCCTGTGGGGAAGGCGGGCCTCCTCTGGTCTGGAGCATTGGCAACTTTCACAAGTGCCGACCATGTGCTCGATGTCGGCGTCCAGCTGGGGCCACCAGAAGTAACTCCGGGCCAGCGCCTTGGATCGCACGATGCCGGGGTGGCTGACGTGCAGCAGTTTGAGCACCCGCGGCCAAAGGGAAGTGGGAATCACCACCCGCTGCCCCCACAAGAGGCACCCCCTCTCTAGGGACAGCTCTAACTTTTTCCTGAAAAATGGGGCGAACTCCTCCGCTGGGGAGGACGCCGGCCACCCTTTCTGCACCCAGGAGCTAACTGCCGCTAACGTCTTGTCCTTCACTGTCACTTTGGCAATGTCGGCGGGCATTACGGGGGGCGAATCCAGCACCTCTATCATAAGAACCTGATGGTCCTGCTCCCCCTTGCTCACCTGGCTGGGCGTCAGGGGGAGGGGAGACCTTGATAGGGCGTCCGCATGGCTGATCTCCTTCCCGGGCCGGTAGACCAACGCGTGCTGGTACGCGTTGAGAAAAATGGCCCACCTGAGCATCCTCGGGGACAGGATCTGTGGGGTGGGCTTATCTGCGGTAAAAATGCCTAGCAGGGGCTTGTGGTCCGTTACAATGGTGAAGGGGCGGCCATACAGAAAATCGTGAAATTTTTTCGTCCCCGCAACTATTGCTAGTGCCTCCCTGTCTGTCTGTGCGTAGTTTCTCTCCGCTTGGGACAGGGACCTGGAGTAAAATGCTATCGGGGCCTCCCTTCCGTTTTCCAGCACGTGGCACAGCACCGCCCCCACCCCCACCGGGGATGCATCACAGGTCAGGACTACCGGGCGCTTGGGGTTGAAATGGGTCAGTATGGCATCAGACGCTAGGAGACTTTTTAGTTCACTAAATGCCCTTTCTTGGTCATCGCCCCACTTCCATGCCTGGTCTTTTTTAGCAGTTTGTGTAGCGGTTCAGCCACTGCTGCCTTCCGGGGGAGGAAGGAGTGGTAAAAGTTGAGCAGCCCTAGGAACGACTGCAGCTCGGGCTTGGAGGTGGGGCGGGGGGCTTTCTTAATGGCGGCCACCTTGGATTTGGATGGTTTTATCCCCTCAGGAGTCACACAAAACCCCAGAAACTCAACCTCGGTCGTGAAGAAGACGCATTTGTCCTTTCGCAGTCTCAACCCCGCTTTTTCGAATATTGTCAGGACCTTCCCCAACCTCTTGGCCAATTCGACTCGACTCCCCTCCGTTATTAACACATCATCAAAATAAGGCAACACCCCCTCTAACCCCTTCAGGAGGCGTTCCACGAGTGATTGGAAAATTCCAGGCGCCGAATTCACGCCGAACTGAAGGCGCGTCACCTGGAACGCCCCCTTATGGGTGACTATGGTCTGCGCAGCAGCTGCGGCAGGGGACACCGTGAGCTGCTGGTAGGCCTGTGCTAAGTCGAGCTTAGCGAAACACTTTCCCCCGTGTAACCTGGCCAGCAGATGGCTGACTACCGGCACCGGATACGCATTCGGGCGGATCGCCTTGTTGATGGTGCACTTGTAATCGGCGCATATGCGGACCTCCCCATTGGCCTTTAGTGTGGTTACAATTGGAGTTTCCCACTCCGCAGAATCAACAGGCACAAGGATTCCCTGGCCCACCAATTTGTCCAGTTCCGCCTCTATCTTGTCCTTGAGTGCGAACGGCACCCGGCGTGGTTTGAGTCAAATTGGGCGGACCTCCGGGTCCAGGTCGAAAGTCACTGGGGGCCCCTTGAATTTCCCCAGTCCCTTTTTGAAAACTTCGGAGTGCGCCTCGCACACCTCCTGAATCGGGTCAGACCCAACGGCGTGCATCCCAACGGCGTGCACCCCCCCAATAAACAACCCCAGGGGCTGGAACCATTGAGTCCCGAGGAGGCTGCAATCTCCCGCTTTAAGCACGACTAGAGGGAGGGACGCGGCGTGCTTCTTGAATTTAACCTGAAATTCTCCAACCCCCAACACTGGAATGCTGTTCCCTTGCACGTCCCGTAGTGTGGTCCTCAGCGCTTTGAGCTTGGGTCGCCTGTGGGGGGCAATTCTCAAAAACTCCCTCTGGGAAATGATTGAATATGAGGACCCCGAGTCAATTTCCATTCTAATGGGAACCCCTTGAACTAGTACCTCAACAAAGTAGCGGGGGTGTCCCACGGACACGCTGAATACTGGGGCGTCATCCTCGCTGCCGTCGGAGATGCGGCCCACGCCGTCCTGCTTCCGCATGGCCTGAGCGCCGTCCTTGGGTCTCGTTGAGTGGTCTTGTCCCGCGGAACGGTCTGCTGAGCTTCTCCGGGTCTCGCGCCTCTTCCTGCACACCTTGGCGATGTGCCCGCGGCGGCCGCAGTTGTGGCACTCGGCCTTCCGAAACGGGCACTTTACGCGGTCGTGGGCCGCTCCACAGCCGTCGCACCGCCGGCTCTCTTTCCGGACCCTCCGGACGTCCTCGTCATCGCTGCTCTCCGCGGACGACCTCGAAGCTCGCCGGGCCGCATGCACCGGAGTCTCTGCCTTGCTCGACTTCGGCCGCCAGTCCTGGAGTTCTTGGACCCCAGCCTTTGTAGCTTCCGCGGCCTGTGCCGCTCTGACGACCTCCTGCAACGTGGGAGGTGGCTCTTGGTTCATTAATGTGCGCTGGGTTTCGGCGTCGTTCAGGCCGCACAGCACACAGTCCCGGAGGGTGATTTCGGCATTCTCCCATTTGCACGGGCCGGCCGCCAGCCGCAGGGCCGCCACGAATGCGGCGACCGTCTCCCCGGGCGCTTGGACTCGCCTCCAGAACGCACTCCGAGCGGGAAACATTGCCGTGGCGGGCCGGACGTGCTCACGCAGCATCTGCATGAGTTCCTTGGCCTTGAATTCGCTCACCCTCCTCGGTGCGATCAGGTCCACCAAGGTCCTTTTGGTTTCTTGTCCGAGCATCCTGGTGAAGATGGCCCTTTTCTTTGCCTCTTCCGTGACTTCGGACTCAATCAGTGCTGCCTGGAAGTCCATTTCGAAGATCTCCCAGTCGCCCGGTTTCCTGATTTCGAAACCGGCGTATGTCTTGGTCCCGTGGGCTGCCATTATCCCACCTTCGTCGCCAATTTAGTGTAAGGGACCAAAGACAATGAAACAGCCGAAGGGTTGGCTTAACACAGGTTTATTGCATGATGATCCGGAGGAACATGTGGTAATGGCGGATGAGTAGCTCAATATATACAGCTGGCTATACATTTGAATGTGGCTCGTCGACAGACTATTGGTTGCTGCCTGCGTGACATCGTAGAAGGTCACGCCCTTCTTGACCAGGTGAAGAGGTGGCGGGGAATCTTCCCGCGCTGCTGATCCAGGTGAATCTGAGCCATGAGAGCTGGACGCTCGCTATTGCCATCTAGTGGTCACTAGCTCGCGTCCCCTTATCAGGTTTACATTGATACAGCTGAAGGTTATAATGTTGCACACAGAAAGGTTACATTGTTAACACATGGCTAAGGTACATTGTTAAAGGCACAGCTTTACAGAACACAACAGAGCCTTTTTAGGACATCGAGTCCGACCCATTCCTGCTCAGTGCAAGAATCTGGTCTGTTTTGGGAGGTTATGGTCTCAAAATGCAAGGACCGTCTGTACGCCAGCCTGCTGGTTACCCCCACAGACAACACACAAGGGCCGGTTTGTGCCTGTCCCGTTGGCTCCCTGCCCTCTCCATCTTCCTTCCACATAGCCACCAGCTTGAAGCTGCCATTACACCCCATCCCACCCCGTGTCCCCAAACCCCTCCGCCAAAGTACCCCCTTCCTCGCCAGCCCATGCCAAAATAGGTCTCCGACAAGGAGGCCCCGCCAGGCGTCAGGTAATTGTGAGGTGAGGAAGGCATCCTGGAGCGGGGGGGGGGGGGGTTTGGCCACCCTCCTCCCAAAAGCTAGAGTTCCCCTTCTCCCTTCAAAGAGGCGATAATTAAGGGAGCTGTTCAGCTTTAAAAAGAAAAAAAGATAAAATATAACAGCTGCAAAGAAAGCAGCGGTTTGGTTAGTGGTAAAGATATGTTTCCCCTCAGACAATGATGCACTGTTATGACTTGACTCATTCTGAACAGCTGACGAGCTTATCGGCTTTATCATCGCCAGAGGGGGGAGCTAAGGACACCATGACTCCTCAGATCACTATTCTTTCTTTCTTTCTTTCTTTCTTTCTTTCTTTAATTCTACCTTCCTTCCTTCCTTTCCTTTCTTTTCCCTTCCCTTCCATTTTCTTTCTTTCTTTAATCCTTCCTTTAATTCTTCCTTCCTTTCCTTTCTTTTCCTTTCCTTTACCTTCCCTTTCCTTCCATTTTCTTTCTTTCTTTCTTTAATTCTACTTTCCTTCCTTCCTTCCTTTCCTTTTCCTTTTCTTTCTTTCTTTAATTCTTTCTTTCTTCCTTCCTTTCCTTTCTTTTCCCTTCCATTTTCTTTCTTTCTTTAATCCTTCCTTTAATCCTTCCTTCCTTCCTTTCCTTTTCTTTTCCTTTACCTTCCCTTCCCTTCCATTTTCTTTCTTTCTTTCTTGGAAGGGGAGTTACTGTGTCACGCCATTAGCTAAGATCATTAAACCTACACGGAAGCAAGGGACAGTGACTTATAGAGATGTGATAAGTTCTCGGTCCAGTTTATGTTCTACTCCTGCACATTTATTCTTATGGTGGAGGCGGCTGCTACTCATATCCAAGCACATGCTTTTCCAGTTAACTTGTTACATTAATACATGAACGTCTGGCCGCTCTGATAATGGAGTAGACTGTACAGCCAGCGACTCAATGCCGAGTGTTGGGCAGTGGTAAATAACGTGACTCCCTAAAGGGGCCAATGGCTACGGGCGGATGCGCCCCTTTAGATGGGATGATGGTCCCCCTCAGTGGAGGAAATGCCACTGGAAACCATCCTATTGGGCCCGACGGCAAAATGAGCGGAGGAGGAACTCTGATTCCCAATGGTCATGGAGGCAGAAGAGGCCATGCCAGATGGACTGGCTGTGGAGGTGCACCTTGTCCATATCCTCAAGGCTGCAGCAGTCCATTGCAGTCTTGGTGTCAAATTCTGCATGTCTCATTTCATACGTGCCGCAGGAGATGGCTCCGTGATCATAGCGTGTGGGCAAGCTGGGATCCACCTTAAATTCACACCAATGACATTTTTCCTGCTTCAGGAATAAATGCATTCTCAGATACGAGTTGCAGCCTCCACTGATGACGAATATCTGCCTTTTCTCTGGTAAGCAAAACAGGGCTTACCCTAATATTCCCGTTCCATATTTTAGTCTCTCACAACCTCTTTGTGAGGTAGATCAGGCTGAAGCAGTGTAACTGGCTTAGGGTTGCCTATTGACATGTTCCGTACCTAAGCAAGGATTTGAACCTGTGATTCCCAAGTTCCAGAACAATACCTGCATTCTTATGTCCTTCCTTTCTTGTTCCTATAAACTTGCAAGATGTTGGAAATTCAGGTATAGTTTCAGTCTGCATTTTCTGTAGGCATTTTTCCTAATGTGCTTCTAAAAAAAATACCCAAAATATCATCATTTTTACCCATACATGATTTTGTGCATACTGTATTTGATTTCTTTGAAGTGCAGTGCAGCTAAAAGTGTGGATTTCTGAGGCCAGTTCATCTTCATTTTGGAACAATCTTTTAAGGCAGAGGTTCCCAACCTTTTCAGGGGGTGGGATGGTCACGTGGTTGAGCAGGTCGGTCATGTGGTTCCTCTCACCCAGAAGTGGAAGTAAAACGCACCTGCGCATGTGCAGAACGCTGCCGTAAATGACCCATGGATGACGTAAACACCCCGGGTCTTTTATGGCAGCATTCTGCACATGTGCAGGCACATTTTACCTCTGCTTCCAGGAGCGGCACAGGCAGCACAGGCCAGATGAATTGGCATCAGGAAGCAGATCCGGCCCACAGCAGGCCATAAGTTGGGAACCCCTGTTTTAAGGTATACAATGAATCCTGAGATTGCATATGTGCTCCGAGAAGAGTCTGCTTTTACTCTTTTTGGCTGACATCTGAGCCAGAGCTGAGAAACATTCCTTTTTTTGGGACTTGCAGTTTCCAGACTTGGGATTCTTGGATTCAAAAAGTAACTTTCCCAAAGTCTAAGTGGGGAAAAATACTTTAGATGATCCAAGATGCCATAAGTCATACTTCTTGTCTGAAGAGGCTGAGTCATACTTCAAGAAAGTAATGTTTCCAGGCTCTGCTTCAAGCAGGAACCGCTCTTGTGCCGAGGAGATGGTTTATGAGGCCTTTGGCAAGTCACGACCTGCTTTTTCAGCTGTCAGAGCAACAATCCAGCGTGTTTTGGGTTTTCTTTGTGGCGAGGAAAGCACAGTTTTCCCTAAGCAGAGCCACTGAAAGAGAGCAATAGAGCAATTATAAACATGCTATAATGCAGTGGTTCCCAACATTGGACCCATGCCATACACGTCAAGCGCGGCTCCGGAAAATACGGGAACTGTTCTGGCCCGGGTGCGCATGCGCAGCAACAACTCATTTGTGCATGTGCAGAACCCTTTTGCGCATGCACAGAACCCCTTTGTACATGCACACCGCTGCCTCTGATGGGTGTGCATGCGCAGTGACCCCTTTCCCCGCCATTCAAAATATGGGGCGGCGGCGGGAAAGGGGAGGAACAAGCGCAGAAATATGAGAAATCACAGCCAATACGGGATACTTGACAGCAGCGATGCGCTGCAAAAATTTTTGCTGCCCCCACCATGGCCGTGGCTAACTCTGTGGGTGTGGCTAACTCTGTGGGCCATGCTCACTTGGCCTCCCTACACCATGGCCTGGGGTAGGGAAGTGGATATGGCTGTCCAAGTGGGGGAATTTCTGCTACTGGTGCCTGGGCACCTGTGGGCACCTGGAGCAGCTCAACACTACTTGACAGGTATGGCCCATGCCCCACAGGTGGTTTTCAATTCCCAGAAGCCTAAGTCAGTACGTTGGCTGATCAGTGCTTTGGGGAGTTGACTTATAATAATAATAATTTTGTGTCAGAAATTATTCTGGGTTGAAAGGAATTTTTTTGCAGGAGAAACTCCACTCAGGGAACGCCCAAGTGAGGCTCCTTTCATGCCCCCAAGAGCTGGGGACAGAGACGGTGCGCTCAATCCGTCATGCAGTACCCGGGTCTCGAACTGCTGACGTGCCAGCCTTCCAGCTAACAAGGCGAGCTTCTTAACCACCGAGCCACCACAGCCACTGGGAGTTGACTCAGACTTCTGGGAATTGAAGTCCAAAAAACAAAGGTTGGGAACCACTGACTGCTATAACGGAAAGGGTGCCAAACCTTGCCCGGCCACTTGCGCCCTAATTCCCAAATCAAAGTCCTCCAGAAACATATAAGACACCCTGCAAACCGGCAGAGGCACAGATTACAAAGCATTACCCCAGTGAAAAATACTTGAATGTGTTTGCCTGAAATAGAACCTTTGCCGCCACGACTGCTAGATTTTATTTATAAATGTAGATTTTATTTATTCTAGCAGGAGTATCACCATAGTTTCTGTGGTACAAAGATGAAGTGTGCAGAAGGGGTAGCCAGCCATCTCTCCCGGTTAACACATTAAGTGATGATGTGGGCTGGCTGTACGTCTCCAGCCATTTAAGGGCAAAAATATAACAGTTTGGAAGCTTAAAATGATGTTGGTGGCAAATGCAAATAATGATTTATTTGTACTTTTCTGGTATCATCCAGGCAGTGTTATTCTCTGCCTGGCTGATTAGACACCTGAGGTATCCTGATTGAATGAATGAATGAATGAATGAATTAATGAATTAATGAATTCTTCCGTGTCTAGGCCAGACGTGAAACTGCCAAAATGAAGCCACCTATGGGTGAGTCCATTCTGCAGTTCCTTTCGCCTGACCTAGTGTGAGAAAGATTAGAGGGCAACACAAGCTTGCCGTTACCAGGGTACATCCGATTGTGGTTCAAAAATACCACAATCTTCTAAGACTGTGATGGCCGACCTTGACGCTCCAGATGTTCTTGGACTTCAATTCCCAGAAGCCCAAGGCAGCACTCCTGCTGTTTGGGACTTCTGGGAATTGAACACCTGGAGTGTCAAGGTTCGCCATCACTGTTCCAGGAGGCTCTTTCTTTTGAATTATGCCAGATCCTATATCACAGGATCTCAGGGTGGGTTATCAAATGATTTTAAAATAGAAAACCATGGCCGGTGGAGCAAATTTACATTTGGGCAGCTATAGGCAGCCGACACATTTTCTTGGTAGAACATGCAGAAGGTCTGTAAAATGAGTCCCCAGCATATTGGGTGCAAAATGCCCAGTGGGTGCACCCAGCGAGTGCATTAAGCACTATGGGGTGGAATATACAGGTGAAACTTGGAAAATTGGAATATCGTGCAAAGGTTCATTCATTTCACTTAAAAGGTGAAACAAATATATGTGATAGACTCACTACATACATGCAAAGCAAGAGATGTCATGCCTTGATTTGTTATAATTGTGATGATCATGGCATACAGCATACATGAGATTATGTGACGATTATGGGGTACATGAGATAGGGGGTTGGGGTTTTCATTAGCTGTAAGCCATAAGCATCCATATTATAACAAAGTAAGGCTTGAACTCTCTCACTTTGCATGCAATGAGTCTATCTCATATATTTGTTTCACCTTTTAAGTTGCATTACTGGACTGAATGAACATTTGCACGATGTTCTAATTTTCCGAGTTTCACCTGTAAGGGTAATTTCTATTTCTATAAGAAGGCAGAATTCTTCACCCTGCACATGCAACACAGAATAAGTCATGGTGCACTTGAGTGCAGCCGTCACATTTAAACTAGAAGAACACAGATACAAATTAGAAGTGTGCACCTACTCTCGGAGAGGTACGGTCTCTGTGGCAGTATTCCCTGTGATTTTTGGGTGCGTCTTTCGCATTTGCTGTGTAGCGCAACTAGTAATAGCAAATCATCTTTCTCTTGTTCGCAGACAAAACTGGCACAGATTTTTGGTGCCCAAACCTGAAAGACATCATTGAAGCCTTCTATAATTTAGGAGCCAGCGCCTACACCTTGTTTCCTGCAGGGCTGGTTCAGCCAGAACTTAGACCTAAAGATTTGGAGTGAGTTTTAATTTTAAGATCATCCTTTCCTTTCCCCTCCAGTTGTTATATTATATGGCCAGAATCGATGATCCAGAGTAGGTGATTCGTTTCCTCCTGTTTCCCTTTCTTTTCAGCATTCTCACACAACGGTTTATTGGAAATAACGAAAATTAAAATAAATTATGCGCACGCAGGGCTCACAAATTTCACATTGGAATGCACTTGAGTTTACAGCGAAATGGAATATATTATGCAGATCACACGCGCTATGCAAAGATGATTTGATTAGATAAGTGTGAGCACTTAATAGTTTATGTGGGCTGTGCTCCCCATGTTAGGTGAACAGCTCGAACCTCATGAATTGAAGCCACAGAGAAGAAGAAAAAGCCCTGCAGTGTTTGCGGAAAAATCCCCCCAAAAAACAGTAGGGGGTACCGTTGTTGGAATGCTAAAATATGGAAAACAGGCAAGCTTTTAAGTGCTGCAGGACTCTTCATCAGGTTGGGTTCTTGCAGAATTTTGCTGCATGGGGTGGCGAAGGGGAAAAACCAGAAACGTCTTCTCTAAATGTTGGAGTTTTAGGATCCAAGCTGGAAAGGTAAAGAATCGGTCTGAGATGTGTTGTATCTGGCCGAACATCCTGTTGCGGTAATGGAGTAGACCGTACAACCAGTGACTCAATGCTGAGTGCCAGGTGGTGGTTAACTAACCTGACTCCCCAAAGGGTCCAACAGCTACGGGCAGATGCACCCCTTTGGGTGGGGTGATGGTCCCCCTCAGTGGTGGAAATGCCACTGGAAACCATCCTATTGGGCCCAATGGCAAAATGAGCGGAGGAGGAACTCTGATTCCCAATAGTCATGGAGGCGGAAGAGGCCGTGCCAGATGGACTGGCTGTGAAGGCGCACCTTGTCAATATCCTCGAGGCTGCGGCAGTCCATTGTAGTCCCGGCGTTAAATCCTGCATGTCACACTTCATGTGTGCCGTGGGTGATGGCTCCAAGATTATAGTGTGTGGGTCACTTCTTGGCCAAGCTGGGATTCATCTTAAACAAATTCACACCAGTGACATTTTTCCTGGTTCAGGGGTGGGTGGGTGGGGGTGGGAATGCATTCTCAGATACAAGTTGCAGTCGACGATGATGAATCTGAATATAAATGTTCCTCATGGCGATCACCCCATGAAGACTGTCTTGAGAATATAATGCAGTGGCCTTCCATCTGCCTTCACCACCGCAGCGTGACCCCCATAGTACCACTGATCCAGTTCCACAAGCCACTTTCTGGTCCTGAGACCTAGTGTGAGAAAGATTAGCTGGCAACACAAGGTTGCCGTTACCAGGGTACGCCCGACGGTGGTATTCGGAACAAAAATTCTCCTTCCATCCAGAGCCATGTGCTTCAATAGACAGCCATGGAAAATTCACTGGGTCCTCCTAGGCACCTCTTCGCCTGTAGAAATGGAGAAAAGAGCAATTGATGGAGAAAGTTTATCCCCTGAGATGAAATCCTGTGTGCCTTGTTCACTTCAGACTGATTCTTTAATGCATCCCCAAGGCCATAAAGTTGCTTGCTTCATACATGATGAAAGGTATATGTCTTGCTGAAAACAATCAATATGGTTTCTACAAAGGTAAGTCTGGTATTATTCCCTGACGACCTTGAGAATGGCGATGTCTTGTAGACGTTAAGTCACATTTCCAAAAAGGCTGTGGGCAAAGTCTCTCACCAGAGGCTCCTAAAGGCAGTAGTCAGAGAAGAGCTTCATTTGACATGAAATAGATGCCTTTGGACATCAGATCACCCTGCCAACAAAAGTCCACATACAGTAGTTAAAGCGATGGTCTTTGCATTGGTAAATGTAAGACTGTGATTGCTGGACTCTAAGGAAAGTTGAGTGCAGAATTGTGGTACTGGAGAAGACCCTTGAGAGTCCCCTGGACTGCATGGAGATCAAATTGGTCCATCTTGAAGGACATCAACCCTGACTGTCCCTTGGAAGGACAAACACTGATGCTGAAGCTCAAGTAATCTGGCCACCAAACGAGAAGTGAGGACTCACTGGAGAAGGCCCTGATGCTGGGAACGATCAAAGGCAAAAGGAGAAGGAGGTGACAGAGGATGAGATAGTTAGACGGCATTGTTGATGTGGTGGCCATAGATCTGGGCAGACTCCGGAGGATGGAGGAAGACAGAGGAGCCTGCTGTGCTGTGTTTCATGGGGTAGCAAAGGGTCGGACTTGACTTTGCGACTGAACCAACAACAAAGTTAATTTTGATGTAAACTTTCATGGACTGCAGTCTATTTCACCTGGCTGCGCATGCAAGGCATTTGACAAAGTGGGCTTCAGCCTGCAAATCCTTATGCCAAATAAAGTGGTTTAGTCTCTTGGTTTAGTTAAAAAAGGGACAGCGGTGGCTCAAGTGGTTAAGACGCTGAACTTGACAACTGGAAGGTTGGCAGGTCAGCAGTTTGACACAGTTTGACGCACGATGGAATGAGCTCCCGTCTTTGTCCCAGCTCCTGCCAACCTAGCAGTTCGAAAGCAAGAAATTGCGAGTAGATAAATAGGTACTGCTTCAGCAGGAAAGGTAACAGCATTCCGTGCACTCCAATGTCTAGTCATGCCTGCCACATGTCCACAGAGCACTGAACCCTGGAGTTGGATATGACTGGCTTTTGAGGTTGAGGTGGGATGTCTTTCTCCACCTTTAGTGTTGTGTATGGAAAGGCCCTGAACACAAACAATTTTTTTTTTTATGCGCACGGATCCCATGTGTTTGAGCCTGGCTTGGCACCAGGTCAAGGAACAAGAAGGTTGCTTCACTGAACATACAACCTGTTTTGCAACTCTCTGTGTGCACTGCAACAACCTAGCAAAACTGAGTTGTCAACAGCCCCAAAGGGCAAGCTGAGTCAAGCCCGACATACAGAAAGGTGATCACGCCAAGGGATTCACCCCTTGTCAATTCCGCATGCGAGTAGTGGTACTTAGGACGCTGTAGTAAAATTAAAGGTAAAGGTCACCTTTGCTCGAAAGCCAGTCCTATCCGACTCTAGGGTTCAGTGCTCATCTCTATAGCCAAAGAGCCAGCACTGTGATGCGCAGTAAACCCATTCGTGTGGATTCACAGAGCAGTGTTTCCCAACCTTTGATTCTTGGACTTCAATTCCCAGAAGCCTCAGTCAGTCCACTGGCTTATCAGTACTTTGGGGAATTGACTTAACCTTCTGGGAATTGAAGTCCAAAAACCCAAGGTTGAGAAACACTGTTTGAGACGGTCTTTTCTCCGCAGTCACGAAAGCTAGAAACCTACTTTTTTAAAAAAATGACGTGAAGCACAAACATGGTCATCACTGCTTGCCTTTGAAGCATGATGTGTGTGTTGGCTTCTACGCATGGACCCAATGTTGCAATCTGTACTAAAGTCATGCAGAATAGCTGGTTGAAAAATGGCAGAGGCACAGATCTGGAAACTCAGAGTTCTTGCTTTTAAAAAAAGGAAGGAACATGGAAGTCAAAGGTTGGGGAGGATGCTCAACTTTTCTGCTGACGATTGCTTTCCCCCATAATTCTGCCACCTAAGATTTAGCAAACAGTGTCCCTAGTTGGAGGAAAGCAGGTGGGGAAGGAGAGGATAGTAGCGGTGGAAAGGATCGGAGCACTGGGATGATTAATTCTTCTTCTCCTTCGTATAGTTTGTGAATCCACACTCATGGGTTATGCGCCTGCGCAGAACGGCCGATCGGAGGCTTGAAAAGCTATTGGTCAAAAGTTTTGGCGGTAAGACCGCCCACCGTACCGCCCACCCTGAGGCGCCCGCACGCCATTTTACCTCAGTTCTCTTCTTTCCGCTGTAGCAGCAGGACGATCGTTGAGAGCTTCCTCAATTTTTTCGCCCTTCTGAGGGAAAGTCTTTTTGGCAAATCTTAACAATTTTTCTCGGTGATCTTGTCCTCCGGGCAGGATCGCCACCCCGGCTCTGTCTCTTCTCTTGAGTGGATTCAGTAGGCAATTTTTCGCATCGATCACCGTCTCCCCCCTCAAGGGGGTGGCGGCTGGTCGGCCCTTCGGGGTACTTGTCTCCAGAAACTTCCACTGGAAGAATTTTTTCCGCGGTTGATGGCTGCAGCGTTTAAACAGTGCACGGCTTGCCTTAAGAAGTTTCCGGCTTCCGACGGACACAGCCTGTGCCTTTTTTGTTTGGGAGAGTCGCATCAGAGCCAGTCTTGCCCGCATTGCAAAAAGTTTACGCGCCTCGCGGTGCAGAACCGAAGCAATCGCCTCAAGGCTCACCTGATGGAGCTCGCTCTGGCTCCCGCCGCGTCCGCCTCCACCGCCGCTGCCGCTCAACCACCGCCGGCCTCTTCCTCCGTGCTTCCGATGAGGAAGAAGAAGAAGAAGGACAAGAACGGTGAGAAGAAGCGCAAGCGTGGGTCGGAGAAGAGACGGTCGCTTCCCCCCACTCCGCGCACACCCGCCTCTCCCGGGCCTTCGCCGCCGTTCTCGACTGCCCGATGTCCTTCTCCGGGATCCTCCATCTGGGGAGGACGGTCGTCTTCCGGGTCACCTGAGAAAGGACGCAGGGCTGGGGCTCCAGCTCGCCCACTTCAGGTGCTCTCCTCTCCTCCTCGGGGCAGGAATTCCTCGCCGAGGCAGGCCTCCGTCTCTCCACGGCCCAGGACGCCGACGGACGACGCGGTCGTCACCGTTCCGACGACCGTTTCGCCGACACCGACGCCGGCCACCGTTTCGGCTCCCACCGTTTCGTGGGCCACCATCCCGCCGGCCACCGGAGCTCCACCGCCAGCGGACTCGGACGCGTCTCAGATGGCCCTCGTCCGAGAGATGTTCCAGGTCATGGCGTCGTTTGCGACCAGGTTCCAGACCTCCACGCCTGCGGCCTCTGCGGCTCCGGTTCCGACCACCGCAAGCCCCGGGCATCCCGGCTCTGCCGCGGCCCCACCGACCTCCCGTGGGTCGAGTGCCCGCTCCGCCGGCCCACCCAACCCGTCATGGTGTGGTCCGGACGTTGATGCGGTGGACGCCCATCCCGCCGGCCCGCCCAGGCCGTACTGGCGCGGTCCGGACGTGGACGAAAGACTGCCTCCCTCGTCCTCCGATGAGTCCAGCTCGTCGTCGGAGGAGGACGAGGGAGACGTCGACGCCGAGCGCACGCCGGAACAGGCCATCGGCTCAGTGGACCCACCGCGTGGTGAGGACCAGCGCTCACTGACCGCCATGCTCACGAGGCTCGGCACCGCCCTCAACCTGAAGGTCGACCAACCGCCATTGGAGGGTGAGGATCAGATGACCGCGAAGCTCGACAGGCGTGCTGTGCGGCCGGTCCACATAACCATGCTCCCCTCCATGATGACCACGGCGAGGGCGACGTGGAAGAAACCTTTGGCGGCGCACTCCGTTTCGTCCAGGCTCGACAGCATGTACCGGGTCCTGGACGAGAACGTCGAGTTCTTGCAGGCGCACCCCCTGCCGAATTCCCTGGTGGTCAAGGCCTTCCAGCATAGGACGGCCACCAGCGGATTCCCGGTCCCGTCGACGCCGGAGGGAAAGAAACTGGACGCGGTGGGGCGTAAGTTTTACGCCACCGGCTCCCTATTCTTTCGGGCCGCCAACTATTCGGCCGCCATGGGCCTGTACCAATCTCACCTCTGGGAGCAGGTGAAGGTTGAGACGGCTAAACTGCCCGCCGATGCCCAGAAGAGGATTGACGCGCTGGCCACCGAGGGGGACTTCGTCGCCGAGCAGCTGATGCGCACTGCCCGGCATATCAACGATTATGCGGCAAAAGACATGGCCTCCGCAATCTACCTCCGTCACCATGCTTGGCTCAGGGACACCTCCCTCGATGACGCTATGAAAAAGCTCATCGAGGAGTTTCCCTTCGACGGGCAGGGCCTCTTCGGTCAGGACACCGATAAGGTCCTGAATGAGATGCGCCAGACCAGTTCCACGGCGAAGTTCCTGGGGCTCACCACGCCGGCTACTTCCACCAGGCCGAGGTTCCAGCCCTTCACACGGCGGTTCCAGGGCAACCCACAGCAGCAGGGACCGACGGAGCAGCCTAGATCCAGCTCCTACAAACAGCGGCGACAACACAAACCCCGCTACCGGCCCTACGGACAGGACAAGCGTTCGACCGCGAGGCCCAAGCCCCGCGTTTGAAGCTGCGACGGCCGAGTCTCTCTCGCTCCACATCCCGTACCTCCCCCTCCGGAACTTCCTCCAGGCATGGTCGGGCATCACGGACGACCAGTGGGTCTTAAAGATCTTGTCCTCTGGCTACGCCATCGAGTTCGTGCGGGTGCCTCGAGTAGGAAAACATCGTCTCACCACCTCGTCCCCCCATTTGGAGGAAGAAATATCAACCCTTCTCTCCAAGGGAGCCATCGAGCGGGTAGCACCGTCCAACTGGGACAACGGCTTCTACTCGAGGTACTTCGTGGTCCAGAAGAAGGACGGAGGCCTTCGCCCTATCCTGGACCTACGCCGCCTGAACAAATGCATCCACACCAGGAAGTTCCGGATGGTGACCCTACAGACCGTCCTCCCCCTCATCAACAAAGGGGACTGGTTCACAGTCATAGACCTCAAGGATGCCTACTTCCACGTCTCCATCCTCGAGGAACACAGACGGTTTCTCCGTTTCCGCATCGACAATTCCGTGTACCAGTACCGATGCCTACCATTCGGTCTGGCCACGGCACCGCGGGTCTTCACCAAATGCATGGCTCCGGTGGCCGCATTCCTCCGCCAACGGGGCATCAGGGTCTTCCCATACATCGACGATTGGTTGATCGTCTCCCCCACCAAACCGTCGGCCGTTCGGGACACACAATACACGGTTCACCTCATGGAGAGTCTCGGCCTCAGGATCAACTTCACCAAGTCGAAGTTGACTCCCTCCCAGCGCGTCGAGTACATTGGAGCGGTACTCGACTCGCTTACTACGAGAGCCTACGCCCCCCAGAAACGCTTACGGGACATTGCGCAGGGGGTGAGCGAACTGCGCACGAAACCGTGCATCCGGGCGAAGAAGGCTCAGAGACTTCTAGGCCTGATGGCCTCAACGACGGCAGTGATCCCCCATGCCAAGTTGAAATTCAGGTCCCTGCAATCGTGGCTCCTCCACGAGTTCGACGCACTTCGGGAGAGCCAATCCAAACGGTTGACCCCATCTCCAGAACTGAGGGACCAACTACTGTGGTGGTCTACACCACTCAACGTGGCCACGGGGAAGAGTTTCTACCCCCCGCAACCCTCGTTGCAGATACTGACCGACGCGAGCAACCTCGGCTGGGGCGCTGCTTGCGGGACTCTCACGGTCAACGACACCTGGACACCGCACGAAACGGTGTACCACATAAACTACTTGGAACTGCTGGCCATTTGGAAGGCTCTACGTTCCTTCGAGACTCTGCTCACCGGCAAGGCGGTTCAGGTGGCCTCGGACAATACCACGGCGGTGGCGTACCTCAACAAGCAGGGAGGAACACGGTCCACCACCCTCCTGTACCTTGCAGTACAGTTGTGGGAATGGTGTCTGGAGAGGCACATTTTCCCAATTGGAGTGCACATTCAGGGCACGCTGAATGTTTTGGCAGATCACCTGAGCCGTCTCACCTCCACGACCCACGAATGGGAGCTGGACGACGGAGTGTTCCAGTCCCTGTGCGAGGTCTGGGGGACGCCGAGCATCGACCTCTTTGCATCGGAGTCCAACAGGAAACTCAGCAGGTACTGCTCCAGAGCAGGCATCGGACTGAACTCCGAGGGCGATGCCTTCATGAAACGGTGGGATCAGGACTATCTCTATGCCTTTCCTCCGTTTCCTCTGATCCAGAAGGTACTCACCAGGATGCACCAACACAGAGCCAATGCAATTCTGGTGGCACCGGCGTGGCCGCGCCAACCCTGGTTTCCGCTACTGTTGCGCATGTCGTCGCAGCATCGCACACTGCCGGAATCACCGACACTCCTCCAAATGGAGCAGGGCCAGCTGCACCATTCGGACCTGCCCAGCCTCCACCTCACCGCGTGGAGGATAACCCCAGACTGGCCAGGATCCTTGAACTAGCGCGGCGCCCTTCCACAAGGAAGTCCTACGCTTCCAAATACAGGCGTTTCTGTGCTTTCCTGGCCTCCCGACAAACGCCCCCCACGCAGGTGGGGCTGCAGGACATTTTAACCTACCTCCTCCAGCTGGCGGAGTCTGGCCTCAGCATCACCTCCATCCGAGTGCATCTCGCAGCAGTGGTAGCGCACTCTCCTGCTGGCTCGCCCGCTTCCGCGGCCTTCCGCGACCAAACGGTAAAGCGCTTCCTCAAGGGACTAAGGAACGCTTTTCCGCCGGCCCGGACACCGACGGCTCAATGGTCACTGTCCACCGTTCTTAACGCGCTCACCAGGACCCCCTTCGAGCCCATGGCTACCGCCGATGTTCGTCTCCTCACATGGAAGACGGCATTCCTGGTGGCTATCACGTCTGCACGACGAGCTGGTGAACTGGTTGCCCTGCGAGCAGACGCACCTTTTCTCCAGTTCTTCAACGACCGCGTCGTCCTCCAAGCGGACATCACCTTCCTACCCAAGGTGGTCTCCAAGTTTCACATGGCACAAACTATCTCCTTGCCAACCTTCTTCCAGAACCCCACTAACGCCCAAGAAAGGACTTGGCACACGCTGGATGTGAAACGAGCTTTATTGTTTTACACCAGCAGGACTAGAGAGTTCAGGAAGTCGCAACGCCTCTTTGTGGCTTATGGGGGAAAGTCCAAGGGTGAACCCATCTCTGCTCAAAGGTTCTCCAAATGGATCACCTCTACCATCTACCTGGCCTACGGGTCAGCCTCACTGCCACCTCCACCGCATGTCAGGGCGCATTCCACCAGGGCGGTTGCCACATCCACTGCCTTTCTGGAGGGCACACCGCTTGAGGACATATGTAAGGCTGCCACCTGGTCCAGACCTTCCACATTTGTCCAGCACTACAGGGTGGACACCAGAGCCACTGCGGACGCCAGGCTTGGCCGTGTCGTCCTCACCAGAGGGCTCCGGACTCAACGCCCCTGACGGGTCCACCTACAGGATCTTCAGCCCATCGTGGGATCATCTCATCCGACTGCCCACCGACCAAGTAAGTGTGAGCTTGCTAATCTCCCATGAGTGTGGATTCACAAACTATACGAAGGAGAAAGTTCGGTTTCACTTACCAGTGATAACTTTCGTTCTTCGAGTATATAGTTTGTGAATACACACTACCCACCCTGCCTCCCCTCTTGGGCTGCACGGATGAGATCAGTTGGTTTATCCTGTGCTTGGCTTAAGTATGGAACTGAGGTAAAATGGCGCGCGGGCGCCTCAGGGTGGGCGGTACGGTGGGCGGTCTTACCGCCAAAACTTTTGACCAATAGCTTTTCAAGCCTCCGATCGGCCGTTCTGCGCAGGCGCATAACCCATGAGTGTGTATTCACAAACTATATACTCGAAGAACGAAAGTTATCACTGGTAAGTGAAACCGAACTTTTCGTGTCCAGGTCAAACTTTAGACTGCCAGACTGAAGCCAACGCCTTGGCTTTGTGTTTGGCCAAACTTATGTCCTCATCTGTGCATGTTTCTGGCAGTGAACAACAGTATAGAACCGTGATGGCGAACCTTGGCACTCCAGATGTTCTTGGACTTCAATTCCCAGAAGCCAAAGCCCCCGTGAATCCACACGAATGGGTTTGCTGCAATTCATCCGGCCCTCGGCGCTCCTGGAAGCGGAAGTAAAACCGTACGGTTAAGACTCTTCCAGGTTTACCCTTCCTCCGCACGGGTGTGGGCCGGATGAATCGCAGCAAGCCCATTCGTGTGGATTCACAGGGGCTTGGGCTTCTGGGAATTGAAGTCCATGGACATCTGGAGTGCCAACGTTCGCCATCACGGGCATAGAATAACAGAGTGGTAAAAGATGTACCAGGCCATGAAGTCCTACCCCCTGGCTCAGTGCAAGAATCCAGCTTAAAGTGTATTTAACAGGTGACTGTTTAGGGTTCTCTTGAATGCCTTGAGTGTTGGAACATTCACCCCTTTCCAAGGTAATTATTTCCACTATCACACTGCTTTAACGGTTAGGGATTTCTGTGTGTGTCTGTGTGTAATCTTTCCCTTGCCTCCTACAAACTTAAATGCTATCCTCAGCAACTAGAAGTAGGCATGGATTCCTCCACCCCCACCCCCAAGCATACCTGTCAAGTTTTGGATTTGGAAATAAGGGAAATTTCCTGGCAAATACGGGATACTTGACAGCGATGCTTATCCTGTGCTGCCCTCCAATGGTGGCAATAGGGCATTGCACTCTAATTAATAGGGGTTAACGGCGGGAAAGAGGGTAAAATAAGGGGTTTTCCTGGCCAATAAGGGATACTTGACAGCTATGCCTATCCTGTGCTGCCCTCCAATGGCAGCAACAGGGCATTGCAGTCTAATTAATAAGGGATGACAGCGGGAAAGAGGGTAAAATAAGGGGTTTTCCTGGCCAATAAGGAATACTTGACAGCTATGCCCCCAAGCCAGTATATATTGTAGAAAATGGTGCTTTACTCTTGAATGGAAAATTAAGACTTACTGAAGAGGCAAAAACTTGACAATCGAGGTGAATGTGTCTGCTTGCATTTTTGGACAACCTTCAGGGACTGCGATGGAGGACGCATGGAGAGAATAACTGAACGCACACCAAGGAGCTTTTCTGCTCTAAAACACCTCCTCGCCTGCCAAGTTTTCGTTCTTCATCAAAGACTCCATGGCCCAGCCTAAGGATTTCCTTTAATGTCCAGCCTAGCTCAATCAAGTGTGAACTTTTATCGCTGTAGGTGCCAGGAAACCAGAAGGGATACATATATGGCGCAGAGCATGGAAAAGTTACTTTCTTGACTGAATTTCACAGAATCCTTGGAGCCAGCATGATTGCAATTCTTCTTCTCCTTCTTCTGCCATATTTGATTCTGAATATTGGCTATCCTCTTGGCAATCAGCCACGAGGATTGTTCTGGGGACAATATAATGTAGTGGCCTTCCATTTGCCTTCCGCATCGCAGTGTGACCCCACATAGTACCACTGATCTAGTCCTGTGAGTCACTTTTCTGGTCCTGAGCCCTTTTGGCACCCAAAGTCCTCATTATCAGCACCAGGCCAAAATGGATGAAGCTGCTGCCCTCCATCAAGATGGATTCAAGTGGGACCATTTAATCCACTTGGAGACCATCACCCTTCCCTGTGGACTTTGGCATCCAAGGACCATTAATTCTCACAGCTGTCGGGTGAGTTAACCACCGCCTGATACTCTGTGTTGAGTTGCTAGCAGTATGGTCTACTCTATGACCATAGCAGGAAACCCTGGCCAGACTAGATATGAGAGTTGGAGAATTCTGGAAGCAATAATAATAATAATAATAATAATAATAATAATAATAATAATAATAATAATAATAATAATAATAATAATAATAATAATAATAATAATAATAATAATAATAATAATAATAATAATAATAATAATAATAATAATAATAATAATTTCATGTAAGAAATTATTCTGGGTTGAAAGGATTTTTGCAGGAGAAACTCCGCTCAGGGAACGCCCGAATGAGGCTCCTTTCATGGCCCCAAGAGCTGGGACAGAGACGGGCGCTCAATCCATCATGCAATACCCGGGACAGGTCTCCTTCAAAAATGTGCTGTCAATGGGATTCTCAAATAAACCTAAATAAATAAATGCTCAGAATCCCAGTAAACAAGTGGCCACAGGTCAGAAGGTGCGTGGGCAGAGCAGGGAGGAGGAGGGAATCTTCCCCAACATCTGGCTCCATCTGGCACCTTCCGGTCTTTCACTTTTATGAGCCTCCCCAGTTCCCTAAACATGCTTTGAACTGGAGCTGGTTGTAAACCCTGAGGGTTGTGAGCCACAACCCTTGGGGAGAAGATCGCAGCATAAATCGCCCCTCTTTTAACTTACCACGTCCAGCTTTCCAAAGTAGAGCAAGAGAAAAGAAAAGAAAGGCAGGTACCCAGCGAAATAATCCCTCCCTTTTCCTTCTGTTCAGTCGCATCAAGGGCCTAATTAAACACGCCGAAGAACGAGTCAATTACAGGAGCCTGGTGGGAGAAGATAAACAGGTCCAAGCAGGCAGGCTCCAAGCCAGGCTTGGTTACAGCAGAAAGCCATACAAGGTGGAACTCTTGTGAGCGGGTTGGATGCCACTTGTCACTGCAGCCCATGAGCCTCCCTGTAATGGCACTTTGGGGCAAAAGGAAGGAAGGACAAAGATAGAAGGAAAGGAAGAAAGAAAGATGTCAGAGTATTCCTGTTCATTGTCATGCTGTAGAACAGTGGTGGCGAACCCATGGCATGCGTGCCAGAGGTGGCACTTGGAGCATAGCTGTCACGTATCCCTTATTGGCCAGGAAAACACCTTATTTTACCCTCTTTCCCACCAGCATCCCTTATTAATTAGACTGCAATGCTCTATTGCTGCCATTGGAGGGCAGCACAGGATAAGCATAGCTGTCAACTATCCCGTATTTGCCGAGAAATTTCTCTTATTTCCAAATCCAAAACTTGACAGGTATGACTTGGGCCCTTCTCTGTGGGCACCCATGCGGTTGCATCAGCACAGAGTTTGCCCCGCCCCTCTGCCCAGCAGCCCAATAGGAGCACTTCCTCCCTCCCCCCAGCACAGAGTTTGCCCCGCCCCTCTGCCCAGAAGCCCAATGGGAGCGCTTCCTCCCTCCCTCCAACACAGAGCTCACCCCGCCCCTCTGCCTAGAAGCCCAATGGGAGCGCTTCCTCCCTCCTCCCAGCACAGAGTTCGCCCCGCCCCTCTGCCCAGCAGCCCAATGGGAGCGCTTCCTCCCTCCCCTGTTGTCTTGTTGGCACTTTGTGATAAATAGGTGAGTTCTGGGTTGCGGTTTGGGCACTTGATTTCTAAAAGGTTCGCCGTCACTTTTGTAGAACATGTGTTCAGCCCTAATAAATAAATTTTGTTTCAGAAATTACTCTGGGTTGAAAGGATTTTTGGTGGAGAAACTCCGTGCAGGGGACTCTCGAATGAGACTCCTTTCATGTCCCTAAAACCAAGTCCTCATGCCAAAAGCCTTAATCCAGGGATGACATTTCCAATTGTGTCGCCTTGAAGGTGATGTATATTTTATTTGGCATGAACCTCTGTCGGCTGTAGTCTTACAGATCCATCAGGATCCGCAGTCCGCAAAACGTATGCCAAATAAAACAGGTCTGTTTTTATGCTTCCGCAACACTCTCGGTGATCAACGTGACGTAGTCTTTTGGAAGCAAAACTAGGGAAAGTTGCTGGTCGTATCATGGGTTGGGAGAGTCTGACAGAATCCAGAAAAGTAACTTTTGCAAGGTCTGCTCGGGAACCGCTTTTTGGCAGGGTGGGACATGTGTGCATGTCGCTTCTTCTCTTTCCTTCTATCTGTTTTTGACAATCTTCTCCCTCCCCTAATGTGTCCCCGAGGATTCAGGCTGGATACTTCAACCTCCTGAATTCCTCTTTTCTTTTTTCCTTAGTTCACCTACTTGAACAAATACCCAGGTACAGCTTTAGCAGGAGTAAAAAAGAACGTTTGCTTACGAGGCTTGTGTTCAAATAAAGTTGTCAGGCAGAGGGCAAAAATATAATACAGCCGTCCGCGCCACTTTGAATCAGAATGCTACACAACAGATAACTCAAAAGAGGCAGAGCTAAAGTAAACTGGTGCGTACCAACCCATGCTCAAGAGCTCAGAATAGAAAGCAGTTACTTTTGTGGGGAAGAAACTGTTTAGATCAGGGGTTCCCAACCTAAGGCCCATGGGCTGTATCTGGCACATAGTACCATTTCATGCGCCCCCCCTCCAAGGAACAAAATGGCCATCCCTTTGAAGCTGCTGGGACAAAATGTTCACCCCCAGCATGCTGGCAGGGCAAATTGGCCGCCCGGCCCTTGAAGCTGACTGAGAGAGTGTGAGTTGGCCCCCGGCTTGAAAAGTTTGGGAACCTCGGTTTAGATTAAAAAGCAAGCAATTACAGTACTCTGTTTGTTAAATGCTGGGGTTGCCTGCTATGAGCTCAACATCTGGATTATCATTGTAGGGTGCTGATGGCTTCTTCTTTGGCCTTGGGGTGATTTGGTCCTTGTTAACCTGTCAGTTGACCATTTCTTCCCTTGGGTGCCTGGTACGGGACTAGTCAGGGACCGCAGTGGCTTAGTGGTTAAGATGCTGGACTTGATGACTGGCAGGTTGGCAAGTCGAGACCCGAATGCCGCACGATAGGGTGACCACGGAAGGGATTCAGTCCTCCTCCACTCAGCTCCAGATGTCCGTTGCCAGTCCGCATGCTCCACTCCCATGGGATTAACAGGCAGGTTTGCTTTGTTAAGCCTTCGTTGTTGCCCGGAGCATGGGCTGGCAGCCAATTCCCCACCTTGCGCTTTGCAATCCACCCGTTCCCTTCCGCCCCCATCGGCTCAAGCACCCGAGCAAGAAAGAGTATAGCTGTTTCTACACCAGAGGGAAATGCTGGTGCTTGCGGAAGGCGCATATATCAGGGGTGCCCAAACATTTCAGGCTGCGGGCCGGTCACGTGGTTCGGCGGGCAGGTCGTGCGGTTCCTCCCACCGGAAGTGGACGTGAAACATGCCTTGCAATCAGTTTTGCAACAGGATGAGATAGATTTTTAAGCTGCCAGGGGTGCCCAAACTACACTGCCCTTGTCGCTCGTGGAAGTAAAACGTGCCCATAAGTGCGCATTTTACTTCCACTCCTAGGAGCAACGAGGGCGACGCAGGCCGGACGAATTGGCATCAGGGGGTGGATTCGGCCCGTGGGCCGTAGTTTGGGCACCCTTGGTCTATATGTTTGGCTCCGCTTCCCTTGGTGATCCGTTGCCATCTCTATAGCAATCAGCATCTCTTGCAGGGCTCTCAAATAAGCTTTATAGAAAACACTCCAGAGAGGAGCTGCCCTGTGCTTGACTGCGCGGAACGCACCAGGGATCAACATTGCACTCACACCTTTTGTCTTCTTGATAGATACTCTCATCGGAGTCCTTCCAAGGCAACGTAAACACATCTTTTCCTCCACCAATGCGGTGAGAATGTGCTCCGAAAAAGAATCCCCCAAAGCAACAGAGAACACATGTGGAACACAAAAATCCATTTGTATGGGAAACAGTGGTGACCTTAGTACACCTTACGACCCCTTCTTAATAGGACTTATTTTGGGTTTTTTTATTGTTGATGATGCTTTCGACATTCAGCAGAGAGGAAAAGCGGTATAATTATTACAGTGAAAGGGGGAAAAATTACTAGCCCAGGGATACTAGGAGTGCGCTCCCCAGAGGCAGGCAGAAGTAATGGGAATCTATGGGATTTCTCCCCCCATCAGCGCGCCCCATCACTTCTTGTTCACTGCCCTCCCAAGGTGCCCACCAAGCCCCTGAGTGCATGGAACATTGTTACCTTTGCACCAAAGTGGTCCCTATTTATCTACTTGCAATTCCTTGCTTTTGAACTGCTCGGTTGGCAGAAACTGGGACAAATGATGGGCGCTCACTCTGGGGTGCAGCATTCGGGTCTCGAACTACTGACCTGCCAACCTTCCAGTCATCAAGTTCAGTGTCTTAACAACTCAGCCACCCCCAGTCCCAATTTTCAAAAAGGGCATTCCCATGTGTTAGGGCAGAGGTGCCCAACGTTTTCGGACTGTGGGAATTGGGGAACAGGGAACAGGAGCTCACTCTGTTGCACAGCACTCGGGTCTTGAACTGCACGCTCAGAGTCTTAACCCATAGGCCACTGCAGTCCAGAGATTTCTGAAAGGCAGGAGACTAGGATACAAAACGTAGTGCTTGTCTTGATCCGAATTTCCCCTGGCAGGATGGTAAGAGTTAAAAAAAAAGATGTGGTATTAAAAATGAGAGAACTTAACTTTCATCTTGATTAAATTATACAGTCTTCGATGTAGGTCAGATTTTTGAGCTGAATGCCTTTTAATAAGAGAGAGAGAGAGAGAGAGAGAGGAGGAGGAAAGGGGTCTTTTTTTATATAAAAATCATTTGCAAGGAAAGAGAAGGAATAAGCAAAACTGAAGAAAGGCAGGAGCCGACGTCTCATCTGATGCTACGTGTTCGGCGCTTCAGCCCGGAGCGATTTCAGACGGTTGAGAAACTGAGGCTTGGAATTGGAGGTTTCTAATGGGAACGAAGGGTGTGTGTGTATGTCAGAACAAGTGAACTGATTCTCCCCCTTTCCCCTCCCCTCCCCGCCCAGCCCCATAGATTAGCTGAGCATAATCTGGAGTTGAAGCATGAAATCGCTTTTGCTCCATGAAAGCGGGTGTTGGGAATCCCTCCCACCCTCTGCACACCCCCATGGGATAGGATGAAGTTATTTCTCAAAAACAGCAGCCGGCAACCTGCCGGATTTAAGCGGTTCTGTCATTTTGGGTTGACTCCTTCTCCGAGGAGTAAGAAACAGTCGTGACATTGAGTAGCGTGATGCTCAGATGCCACCACAGGTTTGTGCTTAAGCTGTACATGGAGTGATAAGAAGTCCAGCCCCGAGTGCTGGGATCTGTTTCGCCGCTTAGCCCTAGCACATGTCAAGCCATAAGAAGGGCATAATACTTAAACATAACTATCTGAGTGCAGGCAGCTGCACAGGAATTTAGTTACAGTGATAGTTCAAAGGCCCTCAAAGCAGCCAAGTCTTTCGAACAAAATTCTTTACTTTTCCTGTTAAAGTTAAACGTCTCCCTTGCTCGAAAGCCAGCCGTATCCGACTCTACGGTTTTGGTGCTCATCTCTGTTTCATAGCCGAAGAGCCAGTGCTGTCTGCTTCTGCAGACACTTCCGTGGTCATGCGGCAGGCACAAGTCATTAAAACACTTCTTTCCAGTTACCTAAGGAAACGAAATTTGGATGCACAAGTCATTGCTTCAATCCCATGGCATTTCTCCTGACTCGTTTAGTGTCGCTTATTGGTTAAGACTTCAATTCCCAGAAACCCAAGTCCCTGTGAATCCACACTAATGGGTTTATCGGCACTCCAGCTGTTCTTGGACTTCAATTCCCAGAAGCCCAAGTCCCTGTGAATCTACAGGAATGGGTTTATTGGCACTCCAACTGTTCTTGGACTCCGATTCCCAGAAGCCCAGGTCCCTGTGAATCCACACAAATGGGTTTATCGGCACTCCAGCTGTTCTTGGACTTTAATTCCGAAAAGCCCAAGTCCTTGTGAAGCCACACGAATGGGTTTATTGGCACTCCAGCTGTTCTTGGACTTCAGTTCCCAGAAGCCCAAGTCTCTGCGATTCCACACGAATGTGTTTACTGCATGTAAGCAAACCCATTTGTGTGGATTCACAGAGACTTGGGGCTTCTGGGAATTGAAGTCCCAAGAACAGCTGGAAATGCCAAGGTTCGTTGTCATGGGACGAGAGCATTCTATAATATCTCTTGTTGTCCCACCACACTATGTTCAATCATGTTGTGAATGTTTTGTCTATATTCTCTTCTGGCTGTTGACTGTAATAATAAATTGATTGATACGAATCAATATGGCTTTTTACAACCAGTAATAACATAGGATCAGTGCGGCTATTGATCCCTGGTTGGGGCTAGATGTATTATTGTGAACCTTGTTCCTCTTGAGTTATAAATAGTTCCTGGATGGGCTTTTTGGGGTTGCATTTTTGCTTAGAGGGCCAACGAATGCTAAAGACTGCCCTTGGTTTTTCCTTTGCTGGACCACCTCCGCTCTTCTGCTTCCAGGTGTCTGGAGATCCCTCTTGGATGTGAGAGAGAGACACCCCTTGAAAGCTCACCTTTCCGACTCACCTTGGCAGAGATGCTGCAACGTATATTTAAGGTAGGGGTCCGGCAAAAGTCTGGTTGCACACAGAGAACTGGAATCCCAACAGAGAGCAAACCAGTCACACTTCTATACTACTTGTGAACCACCTCTCTGGGTGGTCCACAAGTTAATTAGCATTTTACCCTCACTAACATGCTGGGTCCTCATTTTACCGACCTTGGAAGGATGGAAGGCCGAGCCAACCTCGAGCACTGGTCAGGCTTGAACTCACAATGTACAGCAGTTTAACTCCTCCTGCACCGCCAGGGCTCTATAATGACTTGTGGTTTACCTACAGCTGTTCTTCTTCCTCGTGGTCCCCTGTGAATCCACACGAATGGGTTTACTTGCGCATTGCCATGAAGGCGAATTTGATAGAGCGTAGGGGGCAGAAATAGACATTGTAGATAGCCTGTTATTAGAACATTGTCATATTCAACAAGGATATAGCAATCACACTTATAAACCACCCCATAACACTTAGTGCCCACTCTGGGGCCGGTTCATAAGTTAATTAGCATTTTGCCCCCATTAACATGCTGGGTTCTCATTTTGCCGACCTTGGACGGATGGAAGGATGAGTCAACTTCGATCCCCTTCAGGATCAAATTCACAGTGCAGCAGTGTTAACCCCTTCGCCACCAGGAATGTTGCACAGTGGCCCCCAAAGGGACAGGGCCCCCCATTTTCCTACCATATTGGCTGGATGTATTCAGTGCTCATTTTATGTCCCTAGACTCTAGTGCAGGAGTTCTCAACCTTTTTAAGCCAGGGGCCGCTGGGTCACACTCCCTCAGACAGCTTCGGGGGCCGGATGGCCATTTTGCCCACCCTCCACCCCATGGCACTTCCTGGTGTGGTGGAGGTGGTGAGGGGCCACACAAAATGGTGCCGTGGGCCGCATCCGGCGCATGGGCCACAGGTTGAGAGTCCCTGCTCTACTGAGACTGGGCTAGTGAGGAAGGAGCATCGGTGATTTAAAGCAGGACTAAACTCAAACTTGTTGCCATAAACATGCTAGCCAGCCAGTTCTGAGAGTTGACGTTTCCATGTTCTTTCCTACTCCATTAGGCCAGCTGTGGACTCTTGCGCGGCCAGCCAAATGCTAAAACTCGGCTTTATGGGAGCCAAAACGTTACAGCTGTGACAAATCATATAAAGCAGGGAAACCTTCAGACACACCGGCTTGCTTGCCATAACTTATTGTGCTGCCAATATCCAGGGTCTTTGATGCAACACAATGGGTGCCAAAGAACTCCCATAGGATCACATCTCTATAAAGAAAGAGCTTCTTGTGGGGTGGGGTGGGGTGGAGATTAAGATTCTTCTAGCTATCAAAACTCTGTTTCCTTCTCTCTGGAACAATGTGATCTATAGCTCGTAACCAGCAGATCAGCTGAAAGCCAGTCGTATCTGACTCTAGGGGGCGGTGCTCATCATCGTTTACAGCCAAAGAGCTAGCACTATCTGCGTCGGCAAACACTTCAGTGGTCACGTGGCAGGCATGACTAGACACCAGAGTACACAGAATGCTGTTTACCTTCCCACCTAAGTGGCACCTATTTATCTACTTGCAATTTCTTGCTTTCGAATTGCTCGGTTGGCAGGAGCTGGGACAGACGCCGGGCGCTCATTCTGTCGTGCAGTACTCGGGTATTGAACTGCTGACCTTTCCAAGTCCTCAAGTTCAGCGTCTTAACCACTAAGCCACCGCGGTTCCTAATCCTCTCGTTAGTGGTAGGGCAATTATCTGACACAGTGCTGGTGGTGCAAATGACAAACAGAGGATCGAGGAGATGGGAGGCAGAAGGGGGCAAGTGGCAATCAGAGCAGCAGTAACAGCTAGCCTATTCTCAACAGTAGGTAGATGCTAGAGCAGTGATGGCGAACCTTTTAGAGACAGAGTGCCCAAATTGAGGTGAACTCTGTGTTGGGTGAGGGAGGAAGTGCTCCCATTGGGTTGCTGGGCAGAGGGGCCGGGTGAACTATGTGCTGAGGTGTTGTTGCACGTGCCCACAGAGAAGGCTCTGAGTGCCTCCTCCGGCACGCGTGCCATAGGTTCACCACTACTGTGCTAGAACAATGAAATACAGTGGCCTTTAATCTGCCTTCCTCATCGCTGCATGGCACCTGTACCACTGATCCAACTCTATGGGTCACTTTCTGGTCCTGAGCCCTTTTGGCACACAATGTCCTCCTCAGCTCCAGGCCAGGATGGATGAAGCTGGTGCCCTCCATCAAGAGGGATTCAAGTGGGACCATTTAATCCACTTAGGGACCTTCACCCTTCCCTGTGCACTTCGCCACCCAAGGCCGTTATTAGCATCTGGATGCAGATGATCTGCAACCACTGTTTCCTCAGCTTGCAAATGCAGAACGTGCAGTGCTGTTGTGTCTGAGCAAAAAGGTGATGCTGCCTGCAGGCTGGCAAGTTTCAAAGCAAATGCAAGCTGGATTGCCAAATGCAAGGGAGCCAAGCTTGTGTTAGAATAAACAGACCGGTTTTTTGCTTCTAAGAGTGTGCGGCCATTTAGTCCTTCCTCCACCACATGGCACTTCCTGGCATGGTGAAGGCAGTAGGGGAGTCACATGAAATGGTGCCGTGGGCCGTGTCTGGCCCACAGGCCACAGGCTGAGAATGCCTGCTTTAAATCCAACTTTGGAGAGCGCAAATGGGGTGCGTAATGGATGGGTTTGGATGCAGCAGAGTTTGGCCAGCTGCTTATGAGTCATGGGTGTGTACATGAATTCTGATCCAGTCACCAAGTCACTCCTGGCATAAGGATTGGAGCATCATGGAAGTGCACAAAACTATGTCTCTTGCCTGCTTGGAAAGGTATAGGTTGCATTTGCTCGAAAGCCATCCGTATCCGACTCTATCATTTAGTGCTCATTTCTGTTTATAGCCAAAGAGTCAATGCTGTCTTTGTCTGCAGACGTTTCCGTGGACATGTGGCAAGCATTGCTTCAACACTGGAGTGCACAGAACACTGTTACCTTTCCCGCCGAAGTGGTCCCTATTTATCTACTTGCAATGTTTTGCTTTTGAACTGCTAGGTTGGGAGGAACTGGGACAGAGACTGGCACTCACTCCGTCGTGTAGTACCTGGGAATCGAACTCCAACCTTCCAGTAAGCGAGTTCAGCATCTTAACCACTTGAGCCACCACAGTCCCTTGGAAAAGCTGCATCTTAATTCCATCGTTCTCAACTTGGGGAAAACTCAGTTGCATTTTGGCAAAGTTACATTGCTAAACCAGGCTGCCAACATGGATTTGTCAAACGTTTGCCATGCTCTGTCCCAGGGTACAGGTTAGGGTGCACTGTGACATCTTGTCAAGGTATCACCAAGTGGGAAGCCATAGCAGTGCGCTCCCCTTCCCTTCCATTGCATGCCTTTGCTTTTGAAGCTCTGTACATTTCGAACACTCCTAACCAGCTAGCTGACTGCTTAGTGGGCTAAGACGACTTGAAGGTTGGCAGCTCGATAGTTCGAGACCTGAGTGCTGCACAATGGAGTGAGTTACCATCATCTGTCCCAGCTCCTGCCAACCTACTGTAGCAGTTTGAAAGCAAGAAATTTGCAAGTACAGAAATAGGTACCACGTTGGCGTTGAAACTAACAGCATTCCATGCACTCCAGCATCTAGCCATGGCTGCCAAATGACCACGGAAACGTCTGCACGCACAGACAGTCTGTAAACAGAGTTGAGCACCGCACCCTAAAGTTGGATACAACTGGCTTTTGAGCAGTGGAGACCTTGACTTTTAGGCTGACGTTATTTTCCTACCACTTGTCTTTCCAGGCTTTAAAATGACTTCTCCATATCTGGCGTGGTGTTATATATCCTCCCAAATTCTTTACTGGTCTCCCTTGCTTTTAGACCTGAGCACAGGAGACCCTTACCTTGACCTAACCAGTTAGCTGCGCCTTCCTCTAGTATCAAAAGGAAAACATAGTTAGCAAGAGGTAAACATCTGCTTGGAATCCAGAGATCTGAATTTGGATCAGAGAAGCCAGATACCGCCTGAAGCGCCACCACACATCTTTCTCTAACCACTTAAGGCCAGGATGTTCAAAGCATGCAGTGAACCTCTTTCCCAGGTGTGAATAATCCATCAACATCATTTTGGGCTTCTGTCCTCCCTTTCCTTCTCGCCAGCTCCAGAAGGGTTTTGCACAAACCCTTGCAGCCTCTCCCTTCCTGCCTTTCCTCCATCCGAGGAACGAACCAGGCGCAGGCACATACCTGTCCAGTTTTAGATTTGGAAATAAGGGAAATTTCCCGGCAAATACGGGATACTTGACAGCGATGCTTATCCTGTGCTGCCCTCCAATGGTGGCAATAGGGCATTGCAGTCTAATTAATACGGGATGACGGCAGGGAAGAAGGTAAAATAAGGGGTTTTCCCGGCCAATACGGGATACTTGACAGCTATGCGCAGGCATCTGTCTTGGAGGGGAAGCCTACCAAGCCAAGCAACATCCTATCAAGGAAGGCCAGAGAAGTGGGTTGATAGGATGTGGCTTTTCTCAGGCTGGAGGGGAGCCAGGGCAGAATCGAGGCAGAAAGGATGGATTCAGGAGCATCAGGTCAAAAGGACTTTGGAACAGATGTCTACAGGCAAAACAGCTGTTCTTGGAGAATCGTAGGTCAAGGTAAAGGTCGCCCTGGCTCAACAGGCAGTCGTATCCAACTCTAGGGCTCGGTACTCATCTCCGTTTATAGCCTGCCTGCCTCTGCAAACATTTCTGTGGACGTGTGGTAGCCATGCCTAGACACCAGAGTGCATTGAACGCTGTTACCTTTCCCACCGAAGTGGTCCCTATTTATCTACTTGCAATTTCTTGCTTTCACACGGCTACCACTCATATTAATTCAGGCTCCGCAAGGTCCTGTAGCCACAGTGTGGAGATGGTTCTGAGAGTGTAGCTATAACACAAAATCACTGCCGTTTGAGGCTGTGCTGTTATCTCAGAGATCCTGAGATTTGTGGTGTTTAATTTAGACTTCCCTGCTGGCACACAGGCTGCTGAATGGCGGCACTCGAGTTCTTTAGCAGAAAATTCCTAGTGCCGCAGCAATTTGGTCGCTCTCAGAGCCATGACAATGAAAGACGCAGCCAAAGTCTACAATTATGTAGTGTGGCTACACCCTAGGTTCTCAACGACAAGGCGGGCAGAACATACACCCCACCACAACCTAGGTGCCCAGCATGGCTTCAAGTATGTCCTTGGAGGTGGATGGAAGGGTCAAATGTGACATTACCGATCTTACGTTTTATAAGGCAATGGCACTAGGGGGGGGGGGTTGCCATCTTTTTATTCCTTATGTGACTAGTATTTCTACTGTACAGGAGGGAATAGAGAATAGTACTGTGTAGGTTTAGGAGGACTACAGTGGCTTAGTGGTTAAGACACTGAACGTGAGGACTGGAAGGTCGGCAGGTCAGCACTTTGAGACCAGAGTACTGCACGACGGAGTGAGCTCCCGTCTCTGCCCCAGCTCTTGCCAAGCTAACAGTTCGAAAGCAAGAAATTGCAAATAGATAAAGAGGCACCACTCTGGTGTCTAGTCATGCCTGGCACATGTCCATGGAAATGTCTGCAGACACAGACAGCACTGGCTCTTTGGCTGTAAATTGATGAGCATTGAACCCTAGAGTCAGATACGACTGACTTTTGAGCAATGGCGGCTTTCCGGTGTAAGTTCACTGCAGTGTCAGTTCTTGGCCATGGATCCTGCATGTTTCAGGATGCTGATGCACAGGGCTTGATAGAAAGCTTTACTTTTTTAGACTAGAGTTCCCAGGAAACCCCACAATGGCATGTGTCCATTGAGGATTTCTGGGAGTTGTAGTTCTGTGCTCGGATCAGAAGGAGGGTTGGTCTGGATTGGTGCCTGGTTCCCTGCGTGCCTCCTGGCCACCATTCAGTCCCACTTTGACCTGTATAGCCTTTCTGACAGATGTCAAACTGGGAAGAGGTTCTTCCTCCCAGTCAGCCGCTGCCCTGGAGCTGATTGTTCCAGACGCAAACTGGTCCATGGCAGATGCCTGCACAGGAAGCGTCCAGATGTGAAGGTCAAGCGGTCAACACAAAAAGCTTCCGGAAGGAGAAGCAGCTCTGGCACTTTCTCCCTGACACTGTTTGGGTCTCGCCTTTCCTTCCTAGTTCCTGACCTTGTGCCTGGCATCCCATCCTCACCGCTATCCCGACTGGCAGCGCTCGGCGCTCGTTGCCCTCCTCTGCCGGATCAGCCTGGACCGGAACCTGCGCAAGCAGCCCCAGGTGGACCTCAAACAACTGCTGCTGATCCTGCTCGAAGGCATCCAGGACTGGCAGGAAAAGGTATTCGCTTCTCCGGTCCGTACCCTCACAAACGGAGCCACCCTCCCTCTTGGTATTGTTACCTGAAATCCTGGGGTTCCTGTGGGAGCCCATCCTGCCTATCTCTCCAACCTCTGGGTTGGAGAGCTAGGCAGGATATCTCTCAATGCCATTTCCAGGGAATCCTAAGCAGGTGAAGGCATCTGCATGGGAATAATACCC